>OX376244.1:10956995-12156995 GCA_947364205.1 Agrochola lota | reverse complement strand
TAAAATGTATTTATACTGCCATCATAAATAAACAAAGCAATTTTCAAAATAAACTGAATTTTACTGAACTCAAAGCCTTTCCTTAAAATATGATAAAACTCTATCATAATGAAACTACCTGTAATCTAGACTGTAATAAATTCTCAGTCTATCTGATGCTACGTCTAAAAGGCCCTTGGCCTGAAATCTTTGCCTAGATCAAGATAAACGAAGCGAGTGCGTGAGTAGTTGTCATGAAAATGTCTGTGATGTCATAGATTAATACAGATGGTTGACTCCGCAAAATCATTTAAATAAAAAGCGACTTTTGCTACGACACAATAAAGTTCAATTCAGGTCGCACAGTGCTAATTACCTACAGTTATATTCACCTAGTAGTTGCCTCTCTTTTTATAGCTAGTAACTCTTATATCTTCTGACAATGCTCTGGTGGAAATAGAGAATGGTAATTTAATTGCATAGGAAAGTTCATACTACATCCATGTATAGTACATATTAATAATAATAATATATAATAATACCATTTATTTCAAGCGACACAGGCCCATAGAAAAATACCGTAACCTAAACATACATATCTTAATATAAGTAAAAAACTTGTTAATAAATAAGGCTTAGACTATGTTAGTAGCACTTCACTTTGCATTATTTCCCATGCTGCCATGATAGTAGGTACTTACTAATTCCATGCTGCCGTGTCATTGTTCTAAACTTTAGGCGACCACGGCGGCTCTACTCGTGTGAAAATACGGAGAAAACGAATTATCCCACATTATGAGAACTAGCTAGATCGATTTTTCGCCCCCTCAAACCCTTATATTGCAACTTTAATCAAAATCTGGCTGTTTTCGAGAATGTACATATTTAGAAATATTGCTCGTATAGTATATATAGGATTTATAGCAATTCAGTGAGCGTTACGTAACGCTGAAATGGCCCGGAAGACGGGCCCGCCGCGTACTTGTAGCTTCATACCTAAACTGTGAGTGTCCGATCTGTGGTAAGGTAAAAAAAGCAGCTTAAAATTTTAATTAATGGCAAAATCAAAATAATAACTTTTTACTAAATGCATATGAAAGTAGGTACATACGGTTCTTATAAAAATAATAATAGTAGTATCTCCTCTCAAACAGAGCACCTGCCATCTTATCTCTTCACTACCCTTAGTTGCCTGGTAGAGGTTTTTTGCCTAAGGCAAAAAGTCCACCTATGTATCTTATTATCTGCGAAAGTTTAATTAAATAAAGACCTTATTCCTAAAAGCTTCTAGGTATAAGAAAATTTAAAAAAAAATGGGTTACACAATGGAAAGAGCTTGTTATAAACGATTTTCCCATTAGTTATCTTCAACTTAATTTAATCGGAGTGTCCGGTAAGGTTAAAACTTCCGATAGGAATTACACGCCCTAGTTAATGCTAGTAGTTGATCTACCCAGGCTTTTTTTGCCAACTATGTTGGGTTCGGCACACGCACACACTTCCAACTTCGCCATCGTCTCGGACGGTACCGAGGGTTCTTGCGCTTACACACACATTCACAGCATGTATGTACACTTGTACCACAATTAAGCGTGCGTCGCGTCGTGTGATAAAAATACAATATATGAGACTTAAACACGGGCAGACGAAATTTTCCCGCTTATTTACAATTATGAGCTAACCAATAAAACTCCCCAATGAATATTTACAAAAAGTTTAACCAATCAAATCACAGCACACTGTTGACCGTTTGTTCCACACGGTGTCGCTGTAAACGCTCGCTTCGCGCGTATAATACGGTTGACTAATACACCTTTTCCTACCGTTTTAGCAAACACAGTGTACTGTTATAATAATTACAGTATTCGGTTAAAACCTTGGATAGAAGTCCCCACCGTAACTCGAAGGTAGGTAGGGTAGATTCTTTAATGTTCAGTAAAAGCGCTATTATTTCAGTAGGTAAAAGCTGGCTCGCTTGAAGACTGACAGCTTGGCACTGAAATTGCCGTATTGCAGAATAGGAGAAAGCACCTGCGTTGGTTACGTAAAGAATGGGTTGAATATTAAATAATGGTTGAATTTTGCAGTCGTTATGTGTTGGCGCGGGGACCAATAAAAGAGTGGACTGTATTTTTAGGCAATGGTTTACTGACGTGCTTATAACAAATTATAAACAAATGTCCCGGACAAACAATTCAATATTAAGTTGGAGAGGAGAATCGTCCATCGCGGTGGAGTTCGTGGAAGCGAGTGGTCATCGGGTCGAGCCGTGTCGTTGCCGCGCCGCGCTTCAGCTTATTGATGATGCGTTGATCACGCAGCCTACGAGCCAGCTGCGTGCAATGTGTTGGGTTTGATTCCCGACATTATGGGTAGTCAGAAGTCCGAAAGTCTGACAACCAGCCTGACCAAGGGGTATAGTATTACCCAGTAACTGAGTTGTGGAGGTCCGATAGGCAGTCGATCCATGTAAAATACTAGTATTCAGCTGCATCTGGTAAGACTGGAACCCGACCTTAAACTTAACTGTGGCAGGTGGTTTAATCATATTAAAGCTCCGGAAATTACAGAGTAAAAAAACTAAGAGCGGTTTGTAGGATTCTGTTCGAGATTTAATTGGATTCTAAAGCGCTCCGCCAGATGTAATTAAAAAAGGCATTTTCGGATATTTTACCCATGCCAAGTATACATTCAAGGAATAGTCTAAAATATCAAGATAAGTAAACATTCTGCCAGTCACCTGGCATTTTTGCTGAACTTTTTTTTACAACGGGTATGACTTTTATATAAATTAATTTCCATTCTTAAACTTAGCTAACAACTGAATGACCATTTCAATCATTCAAAACTAAAAAGTGGTCAAAACTGGCAACATTTGCCACGTTGGCAAACGTTGCCAGTTTTGACCACTTTTTGCCACTGACAGCGATGTGGACGAACTTTTTGATACCCAATGACCTCTTCCGTTTTTTTTTTTCGTTTGTATACTTGTACATAATATATTATATTTAATGTTAGATTGTGTTTAAAATTTGTCTAAAACCATTTCAAATCAAAAGATAATTTAATCTCACTCAAAACATGGTTATCTCACAAAGATCCCTATTACCCTGACACACCCCCAGATGAATTCCCTTCCAATTACCAAGACAATTTACAATGGGGGCCGTGCCATTTGTCCGCTGCCCAATTTTCCCAAAGATTCAATGTACGTGCAGAGTTATTTGATAAAAAGTTATGAACTGTCTGAGAATTTTTCTTGTAGCATTTATTATGAGTTTATATTTGTAAGTGTTTTAATAAATGGACGCACTTGGCAAAAATCAATTATTAATATTCACAGTACTAACAGTGGTCTTGCTTGTAACAAGTATTAACAAGACCGATTCGAATAGAAACTGCTTTTCTCGTGTATTCATGACCAAATTCCTAGATTTACCAGCATTTTCCGGCCTTTTGTTAAAGGAGCTTTTGGCTAAGTAATAACAACCGCACGGGTCGATCGATCAGGTTAAGCTACGCTTACCACGGTTGGTCCGTGGATGGGTGACCGTCTTTACATACCGAGCCTCTCCGTGTTTTGGAAACTCGGAAACCACGTTAAGCGTTGGTCCCGGCTGTCATTCATGGATCTTTGACAGTCATAACGGGTAGTCAGAAGCCCGAAAGTCTGACAACCAGTCTTACCAAGGGGTATCGTGTTACCCAGTAACTGGGTTGTGGAGGTCAGATAGGCAATCGCTCCATGTAAAATACTGGTATTCAGCTGCATCCGGTTAGACTGGAAGCGGACCCCAACATATGTATTTAGGCAGATTGAGGCTCACTGATTAGCAGCCAAACAAAAGATGTACGAATCTTATTTCTTTTTTTATTCTAATTTTGTTTTTATGGCAGTTCTTTCACAAAGCCTATTCGTCGATTAATTGCGGCTATAAAAATTATATCAACGTTTATTAGGGTCGTTAAAAAAGCCGAGTCGTGTTGGCGCCGGAATTGAGAGATTCATTTTTAATTCGAATTTAAATTTATCGTGTTTTTATATTGCATTTATTAGGACCGCCAGCGGAACTGCGGAACGAAGAGGTTTTTGTACCGATGCGGCCCTTATTTTATAGTAACAAATGTAAGAGCCTGCAACAATAAGTTTTTTGCGTTCAATAGGTTATGGGGTGGGCGTTTTGAGAGCTGTTTATTTTAGGTATTTTAACGATAAATGGTGATATCTGAGCTTATTTGGGTAGATAAGTTTTCATAACCACTGCTCTCAAAACAGTGGAGGAAAAACATCGTGAGGAAACCACCATGTCCTAGAAGCAAAAAATCGAAGGCGTGTGACTTCTACTAACCCGCACTGGGCTCGCGAAGTAGATTACAGCCCACTCCCTCTCAAGGCTTGCGTCCCACCAGTGGGAACATTATAGGCTGAATAGGCTTAAGTTTTGATAATAATTTAGTATTTGAAACGTTACAATTAGATTTTTGTATTAAACTAGATTTCAGTAATAATTTAATGCGGAAATATTCAGTTTAAAGGGAAGAATTTATAGGTTGTAAACTAGCAAAACTCTAAGTGCAATATTTGGCAACAAGCCAGAAAATATCTGCCTAGCTTTTTCCCAACTACGTTGGGGTCAGTTTCCAGTCTTACCGGATGCAGCTGAATACCAGTATTTTACATGGGGCGACTGTCTATCTGACCTCCAAAACTCAGTTACTGGGTAATACGATACCCCTTCGTCAGACTGGTTGTTCAGACCCTCGGGCTTCTGACGACTCGTAACAATTGTTAAAGATCCACGAATGACAGCCGGGCCCAACGGCATAACGTACTTTCCGAGTTTCCGGAGTACGGAGAGTCTCGGTATGTAAAGATGGCCACCCATCCACGGTCCAACGACGGCAAGCGTAGCGACCTGTGCGTCTGTTATTAATTAGCCAAAAGTCCCTCTAACAGGCCAGAAAATTTTGGTTAAACTAGTAATTTGGTCATGAATACATGAGAAAAGCTAATATAGCTATAAAAAAAAGTACATCATTCTATAACCAGCTTACAAATAACAGCTTTAAATACAGAAATTCTGCAGTACTTTTAACCTAAATCTTGCCTTAATTCCACCAAACGCTACATTTAACACGGAGCAAATTCCAGTAAACGGTTTCCGCGTTGAAAGCACACATGGTGCTCGAGAGAAACGTATACAAATTAGAACATCCTACTTGCGTTAAATGGAAGGGTAGTTACGTCACGTATTTCGATGTAGAAATATTTAAATGTATAGAACCTTTTTACACATGACGTATGACCTTTTAGAGGTATGAGGAACAGGGTGTAAAGTTCACTCATCCTCTATAGAAAAGGGAGGATCCTCCGATCAGACGGGTGTCATGTCTGGTGAGCAACTGCCCAAAGATTAATATCGGATAGTCTATTATGTCATTCGCGCGATAAACTCTAATTGCGCGATGCAGGATTTGTGTGACGTCACGTCTTTGATGCGTAGTTCGCATGTGTTGATGTAGATGCCGCCACATTACATTTTTTTGGGCTTTGTTGTGATAATTGGCGTTCCAATTAGAAACAATTTTTTCGTCTGTTCGTGGAACAGTCTGTATAATGTCTTTTGTATTTTATGTTAACACAGAGTCAACAAACGTTTTTGGATTGTTAATTTTTTAAAGCGTAAGTAATTAGGGCTTTTTGTACTGTTTGTTTTCGGAGGGCCTAAAATAACTTCGTTATTTATGATTTCTATTAGAAGAGTACGTAAGTATGGTCTGTCCCAAAAGTATCTGAACAAAATGTAAACAAATGGATTCGTAAATGTACCTGTGGATGCCAATTTGTTGTGTAACTTAAAAATTGAGTGCTCTGATTTGATTATTTGAATAACTAAAATAATCAAACCAAAACTATTTATTTTTAATAACCATAGATAGTATAAAAAAATCAGCTGAAAGATTTTTCTCATTTGACAATTGAGGTTAATTTTATAACCATAATTTTCTTCAATAATTTTTCAAAGAGAATTTAATAATTTTATTCAAACTATAATTGATGGAAATAGTGGTGAGATCTAAAGTTGAAACCTTGTAAATACCGATGAATGTATTAATAATTCCTTTTAGTGAATGATTGCGTAAGAATTAAACCTGAACAAGATTCATCACATACTTTTCGAGCAGACCATACACATTTATGTCAGAGGGCGTTAAAGTGTTATCCTAAAAACCTATTTCCTTCAAATAGCGTATAGAGCAGAATAGAGTGCTACTTCACAGGGGCACACTGGACACAAATTGAGATATCTTTTGTGACATAATATCCGTATACTTTCAATTTCATTTTATTTATTGCGGTCGCGCAGTTACTTTTTATATAAAATTGGTTTCTGTATAGATGCACGCAAATTGCTAAATTAATAAATAAAAATTTATATACGATAAAATATAATAAACAGAAATTATCGTAGCCATCAGTTCAAGCCACGCATTAATTACCTAAAAATCCCGTAGATTGGATACCTATATGTCGCAGTAAGATGGCTGAAGCCGTGATATAGTTATATCCCTAGGGATATAGCTATATACCGTCATCGATTCATAATTGTCGCCTAATTTTGTTACTGCGACCAATTTCGACGTAGCGATAGCTGGCCGCTGCCGCGGAACCACTCGGTTCGCTCACTTGGCTTGCGCGTAGTTGGTCATAATTCTAACCAAACCTAACCTATTTGGTCAGAGTGCCCTAATGGTTATATTACAAGATCGGGCTCGTATCATAGTTATATTCCTAGTAAGACAGTTATGAACCGCTTTCATATAACTATATTACGGTACATAGTTAATCCCTAGATATCCCTAGGGATATAACTATATCACGGCTTCAACCATCTTACTGCGACATAATTATACACATCACCAACTTATAAACGTGCATCCGTTTATCAAGCGAACATTGATAGTTTTTTTTTAATCTATTCACAAATTAATTCTTTAACAATTGTCTAGTTTTGTATAATACGCCCAAAAATATTGACTCATGTTTAGTTTTTAATATTCTCATGTAAGTGAATTATTGTAAGTTTTCATATGAGAATAAAGTTATCTCCAACCTCATAAATATTTTTCTCTTCTCCGGAAAATTATTTCCTCAAAGAATTCTCCAAAGTCGACAAGTACACACAGCTACATATCAAGCTATAATTTTCCAGTATAAGCTGATTTCGCATTGTATAGGATTTCCGTACAATAAGATGTCAGCTTATACCGGAAATGTATAGCTTCATATGTAGCCGTGTATCTACCTCATATATAGCACACTTTCAGGTAAAATCATTTGCCTAGCCTTTTCCCAACTATGTTGAGGTCGGCTTCCAGTCTAACCGGATGTATCAGAATACCAGAATTTTAAATGGAGCGATTGCCTATCTGACCTCCACAATCCAGTAACTACAAACTTTTGGGCTTTTGACTACGTAACAACTGTCAAAGATCTATAAACTAATGACAGCCGGGACCAACGGCTTAACGTGCTTTTCTAGGCACGGAGGAGTCTCGGTATGTAATGGATGTTCACCCATCCACAGACCGACCTTGCATCCGTAGCTTAACCTTTAAGTGACCCGTACTTAGCCACAAGCCCCTCCTCCTGTATATTAATAATACATTTATTTCAGACAGTTAAAATTGTCCATATAATGTTAGTAACAAAGGTCTTAAAAACAATATTAGTAGCATGCTCGAGTTAATTTACAAAAAATTTAATCCAATAAAAATATCCAAGAATGTCAAAAATAATATAGGTAAAACAAAAATAAAACATTGCAACTTGTCACGTGAAGCCGAATAAGCCTCCCCAACACTGCAGAATCTGGCCTAACTGATATCATCTTCAGAATTGTGTAAATTGAATATCTATACAAATTAACTTATATATTGTTTTCTCTTCTCCGGGAAATTATTTCTCCAAAGAGTTCCCCAGAGTCGACAGGTACGCTACCGAGTTATATAGAACACTTTCAGGTAACATTGGCGAAAAATTCAGTTAAAATGGTTCACAGCGCCGAATTATGGCGGCGATAAAGCGATTATGATCCCACACGTGTTGTAAAAGTTTAGGATTACCGTCATTTTGTGTGTAAAGTTACACAGCTACCCACACAAGGGAGTAAAGGTAACATTACAGGCGATAAAGGTGTTATTTTTGGTGTATACTTAACTAAAATATACTTTTATTTGTTAATTGGGGTGGACTTTGTCTCTGTTTTTGCGATCTAGATACGGGGTGGCAGGGAATCGACGCGAAAACTGTTATACCATGGATTCAGTACATGATTTTGAAACCCGTTTTTTATTTTTTTTGAGCGTGGGAAGTTATCAAATAACTTCTCCCGGTCTGGGCGGAGCGGGAGGGTGTGTCAGACTTTTACTGTCTAAAACCCACCCGTGTTCCTTCCGTTGCCTGTGTGCCGGGGCAGCGATATCCCTTTCGGACAAACTCACAACCCTAACAGACATTGGCCCTAACGGACCCGTCAGTTGGTGCTGACATCTCTTTGAGGCGCGCGTGGAACACAATGCACCGTCGACCCGGGCCTGGTCCTAATCGGACGGCGAGCTACCCATTGCTCACCGTCCGCAAGCCCGCGCCTACGGTGGCCGGAAGTCGGCTCGTGACTCCCGACGCCCGGAGCGTCTCCTGCGGCGACTAGGAGCGCGAGGGCGCGAATCTTGCCTCTCCCTCGCGCGCTCCGCCGCCTACTTCGCGAATATTACTGCTTCGCAGAAGGAAGTGACGACACTCTCGCTCCGGACCATGGCCTGAACCAGGGCCGGACTCGAGAGATCGCCGCCGCCGATCGCCTCCGTGAGGACACGGCGGTGGTCCGCCCAAGTCGGGCAGACCTCCAACGTATGCTCCACCGTGTCCTCCGGGCGATCCACACAGTGGTGACACCCGGGCGTTTCCTCCCGTCTTATGCGGAACAGGAACCTCCCGAAACAGCCGTGTCTGGTGAGGACCTGTGTCAGGCGGAAGGTGAGGACGCCGTGGTGCCTGTCTAGCCACTCCTCAAAGAGGGGACTTATCGACACAATTGTGGCGTGCCCAGCGCTGGGTTGCGACAATCGCACTCTCCATGCCGCCATGCCGCATGTCCGCTGTGCCGTGATTTCTCGCGGCAGCGGAGTTACGCCCCGGCGTTTCGCCTCCTCACGACACTCCCAGATGTGCGCGAGGACTTTTGCCTTCAGATCCCATGGCGGTAGTCCGGCAAGAAGGCTCGCCGCCTCACGGGAGATTTTGAACCCCCTGCGTTTGAAATTTTACGTAATATTTTTTTTTTTAATCTGCTGAATAAAAATAGGCCTGTATTATAATAAAGGGTACTCAGTCTTTTATTTTTCGAGAACTATTTTTGGCGGCTTATTCCACAAATCCCCCCTGAAAATCCCCCTTAGGGGGAAAAATAGAATCTATAAAAAAAACGTGGAATTCCCCCCTGATAATTCCCCCTAAGGGGGAAAACTGGAATCGAAAAAAATACTTATTCCACAGATCCCCCCTGAAAGTGTCCCTGAGGGGGAAAACTGGACTCTAAAACAAAAGTCTTGAATTCCCCCCTGATAATCCCCCTTACGGGGGAAAACTGGAATCTGAAAAAACCAACGTGCAGAAATCCCCTCTGAGGTTCTTAAAATTTAGGACTGCTTCTGCTACCGGCGCTGGGCGCCAATTTGTTCGGCGGTGTTGGTTGCTAAAATATTTACCGGCGGGCGCGGCAGTTTTACTTAGATAACCTAGAATGCAGGAGCGAGCGAAGCGAGCTTGGGAATCATTTTTAACTATTCAAACACTAATAGGAGCACCGCTAAGCCCTTCGTCGACCTAGTCAATAAAGCTAGGTACGCATAATAATGTTTTTTTTTAAGTATTCGTAAACTGTCTAATTACTAGTCAACCGTGTTTACGAGCGATTGTTTTATATTATTTTTTCTCTTTATCTTGGCTACATTTTTACTTTCTGAAAATTGCCATTAAAAAAAAGACTGATTAATGATTATATAGTCGTGTTTTTGTTAATTACATTGTCACTAGTTTTTTAAATTACATTAAGAGCGTAGAAATCAAAACATAATTCTGTGAAAAAAAGACTGATTAATGAGTATGTATTATATTGTCGTTTTTTGTTAATTACATTGTACCTAATCACGCCTTTTTTTATTTACTTTAAGAGCGTAAAAATAAGGGGGAAAAGTGGAATAATCCAAAATGATAAGGGGACTTTGTGGTTTTTTTTACATTAGGTCGGTGATTTTCCCCCTTGAGGCAGATTATCTTAGGGGGGAAATTGGAATAACTCAAAATGAAAAGGGGACTTTCTGGATTCTTTTTACATTAGGGGTCAGTTTTCCCCCTTGAGGAGGATTCTCTCAGGGGGGAAAAGTGGAATAAGCCTTTTTGGCGATGTATTCTTACGTTGAGGATCGTGTCTCTAGCCGAGAATCACACTATTTCGTACAATATTATGATGTTATGTAAACTATTCTAGCTACCTACGTGCTCCGCCTGAATAACAAGAAAGAATATGAAGGCTGTTTTTTCACAAAGACCATTTAAAACCGACTTAATTCTAAAAGAAACGTTTTTAGCATGCTAATTTCTCCAGCTCAGGCAGAGAATTCCAATTAATATTCTATTCAATTTCGTACTATACACTATTTAATTTAACTTAGCTTGGCTAGATGGCTAATTGATAACAGCCGCACTGGTCGATCGTAGTTTAGGCTACGCTTACCGCGGTCAGTTCGTGGATGGATGACCATCCATTACCAGTCTTGGCAAGGCGTATCGTGTTACCCAGTAACTGGGTTGTGGACGACAGATAGTCAGTCGCTCAATGTAAAATACTGGTATTCAGCTGCATTCGTTAGACTGGAAGCCGACCCCAACATAGTTGGGAAAATGCTAGGCAGATTGATTGACATTATTTAAAACAAAACTCGTTTCGAAAGTACCTGGATTCTGTAGCGTCCGCAAAAAAGGTGAGTCATTAGGTGACCGCGCGTTTTAGCACGGGGAGGCCATTTGGACAAAATGGCGGATTCATTTTAAGGATACTTACAATACTTTTTAGAGGTAATGGCTTCCAACATGTAGATAAAGTTGAATAATGTTCGGCAATGTTCGGCATAATACTTGTTTGGCCATATTGTGTTTATAAAAAAAAATCGCGAACGAGTCCGACTTGCACCTGACCGTTTCTTTTTATTGAATTTATTAGTTTTATTTTTTTAATGTTAATGAATTGAATTTAATTGGGATTTGTTTATTGGGCCTTGGTAGTAAATAAATCTATATCTTTCCATACATTTTGACCGCGTAGGTATTCCACTTTTCGATGAAACAGCAGATTTTTTTTTATAATCGACGAAAAATTTCAACTCACTGGTGTTCAGAATCATGTACTGAATCCATGGTATCAGTTTTAGCGTCGATGTTCCTGCCAGGCTGTATAATAAAAAAGTAAAGAAGATTTTTTTCCGTTTGTCTGGATGTATGTTTCAGATTGGCGCAAAAACGGCTGAACGGATTTAGATGAAATTTGGCACACACATAGTTTATAACCTGGATTAATACATAGGGTATTTTTAATCCCGGAAGTACGTTCCCGTGAGATATTTTTCGACATCAACGTGGGCGAAGCTGCGGGAAAATGCTAGTTAATAAATATTTTTTAGTCTTCCTAAACTTGCACTTAAACGTAAAGATTGTTCTTACCTGATAATACTTGTCAGTCGTAGGTTTCCGAGGAAAGTCAGTTCAAAGATTTACCTGCAACAAAAAAAAAAAACAAAGGTAAATAATATAAGAATCTAGAACCAATTTTGACTACGTATACACGTAAAGAAGTCGATAGATTCCGCAACAACAAAAAAGCCTTATGTTCTATGTAACATTATAGCATAGCATAACATCACACCTGCTTTCATCAAGGTTTAGGCAGAGGTGCAGAGACCTGCATCCTATGTTATTAATGAAATAATCATTATTTTACAGAAACTGGATTAATCCGATTGAAAACTTAGTAAGTATTTACAAAAAAAGCGTGATCGTCTTCGTCTAGGTATAAATAACGTATACGTATATTATATATATTTATATATATTTATATTTATATTATGAAGTGGTAAAATTGGTGACTTTGTATGTAGGGGTTTCGTTCACCTTCGGAACCTCTGATCTGATTTCGAATCGGGAAGATTGCCGAGTGTCATAGAATATATTTTATGATAGAACAAGAAATTTCTGCGCGGTCGAAGTCACGGGCAGAAGCTAGTTTAATAATATGAAAAAAACCCTTAGAAAAACACGGTACCACTCTACGTATATTATCCCTATACAAAAATACGAACTTCATAACGTAACCCTTTATTCTCGAGAAAAAAGGAAAAAAAAATACCGCACATTTTTGTACAAGAATGAAACAACGCCTTTTGTGCTGACGGTGCTTGTTTAACAATCCGTGTCGACCGAGGAAAACTAATGATCTGCCGCGGATTCGCTTGTTTCATTTATTTAAGGTTGTGTATAGAGTGTCGCTAGCGGCACTTTATCCCTATCGGATAAATTGCCGCTACTTGCTTAATAGTGGCGCTGCTTCGGCCCGGCTAAAGTGCCGTAAGCATTGCATTGTCATTGTCACTGTCATTTTGTTTGATTGTTCGCCGCCCTTTGTATTATTGATCGTATTTGTTATAGATAATAGGGATGATGCCTGGGTAAAAAAAAAAAAAAAAAATTAGTCCACCAGTCAGATAATAAAAAAATATTAGAAACGTATTTTTTGCTTTATCATATTAATACAAAATTACTTAGATACAACCCATTTTAAGTTCGGGAGTGGGGGTCACTACGTCACTAGTACGTATAAAATCTACATACTCGTGACTTCATGGCACATTTTAACTCAATGTATCGCCGTAATCTTTAGAGTACGTAAAAAAAGAAAAAAATACGTCTCCAATTTTTTTTTTATAAACTCAAAGATAGACAAAAAACGTTTTTAGTCATCATCCCTATTAGTTATATCAAAAGTTATTACTGTGACTGAATTTACGAAAAATGAAGTAGCTAAATGAAAATGGCTGAAAGGTAGGTTAGGTTAGAACTGTGACCACACAACGCACGAGCCGAGCGAGCGTAGCTAGGCGGTGCCGCGCCAGCTTAGGCACAAGAGAATGTAATGTTTTGGGAATGTGGTGTTTTACAGCAAACTAACCTCAACAATCAAACAAAATAACAACAGTGATTCAGTGACAGTAACAACGACAATGCAATGCTTTCGGCACTATAGCCGGGTCGAGGTAGCGTCACTTAATGTCGCTAGCGGCACTTTATCCGATAGGGATAGAGTGCCGCTCTGCCTTTATTTATTGAAGTAGGTATGTAGCTACTTCAAATAATTTCGTTTAAATCTAAGCCCTCAAACACCATGAAAAGTCATCGATCCATCGAATGCAGACATGGCGGAAATCACAAGGCATCATGATCATCGTCATTGGGGTTCGGGCTATGTCGGTTACTCTTCATTTCTGATTCCTGTAAGGAAACTACAGTAGCTCCGGAAAAAGTACTAGGCTTGCATGAATTCAAGATAGGATTTTATTAGTATTATTATGTACTTCTTTTATATATCGTCGACCGTAGGTTCAATTGAGGTAAGGGACAAAATACCCAAAATGAGTTGAGTATACAGTTTTGTTCAGAATTTTTCGCTCTTTCGAATGGTGTATGTGAAAAAATTCTAGCTTAAGAAAAATGTCCCTTACCCTACTGATTTTTTGGATCCAAATTTCGAATCTGCCCCATAATAACAATGTATCTGAAAAACTATGCAATATAGCAACTTGAAATGGTGTAATTACCGCCGCCAATCCACTTCAAATAAGGTAAGGGTCTTCCTAATCAACGAATTACCATCACGGATTACTTAGTACGTCAAAAATGTGTACTTAATTTTTTGTCAACCATCTCTTTACACCGTATTTTTTTTATACATTTGTTAAACAAGTCCTTTACCCTTTTTTATGAATAGATTGGATCCAACGTAGAGGTCAATTTAATGTAAGGGACGGGACTACGAGATACTTGGTCAGTAAGGGACATTACTAACCAAATACGTTGGTGTAAGGCACGTCTATTTTTTTAAATAGCTAACTTATTTAAACAAATGTTACACACATTGATAGATCACTAAAATACAAGATTATGTGTGAAATCTGATCCGAAAAAAGTTAATAATAAAAAAGTTATGGATGATTTAGGCCGCAAAAAAACTTTGTCGGTTTCTCCTGAAAAATCGTATTTTGTCCCTTACCTCAATTGGAACCTACGGTCGACGATATACTCGTATTTGCATGATATTTAACTAATGCCCATCTGGAATAATGTACCTTTCAATTTTTTTTTTTTTTTTGTAACTCAGTTTACAAAACTATGAGCAGATGAGTTGTAGGATGATCTGGCAGGGGAGAGCTATTCCTCATCAGGAGCAACTCTCTTATTAGTCAAGCAGCTCTCTACAATGAATCCAATTGTAGAATGTTGCGTCTTTTGAGTCTGCTGACACAATCTGGTATTGTGAGTTGAGCGGCCAATTGGTTGGGATGAAAAAATGATGTTCGCAAAAATATAAGTCCAGTCTGGACTTATATTTTTGCGAACATGAACTAATTTCAAATGGTTATGAATTTTTCATATAGGAGTTGTGGTACTGGAGATTACCTTCCGCATATATGTACACAAGCTCACAAAATTCGCTCTCTCATTTTTCAATATTAGTATAGATGTATATAAAATAAAAATATTCTACCACAGCTACAAATAAAATTCAATCGCATTAGGGGCCAACTGCTCCCACATAGTATTTTCAAGTAATTTCTTTACTTTTACAGCATTGCGCTAGTATGTACGGCTGAGTTAATACCATATACTCGTAGTTTCCATCTGTGTAATGACTACTCAATGAAATGAACTTGTTTCGAAGCCATACATTGTTGTTCATGCGTGCCTGGTACATGGTGGAGCAGATGTATTTTTATTGATGACTAGCTTTTAGCCGCGACTTCGTCCGGGTGAAATTTCTTTGAAAGCATGTTTTCTAGCGATAGTTTTTAGACATGTTTTGTCAAAATCGGTTCAGCCGTTTGAAGATTATCAGCTCTTTTCAAGTTGATGAATGGATGTGAGCGTCTTCCAAAGGTCTGATAGATTTGAAATTTGGTGAAATTAGAAGAAAATAGTAACCTTGAATTACAGGATATCCTGGAATTTGCAGGATACCCAACTCCCAACTTACAGCACAGGTATCGTGTTTGTGCTCATTGGAATGGTCTCAATAAATAGGTGATGATAGGGGCTGGCGATGGAGTAGGAAAGAGAAATGTTAGTGTCGGGGGTTTTTTTAATTTTAATATAATGTCACTTGTAACATAAAATAAAATGACAATTGGCAATACTATAGCTTCACATTAGTGAAAGATTTTTGAAATCGGATCAGTAGTTTCGAGGATAACCGCCTACATATAAACGCTCAAATTTTACCTGTTCATTTTACCTGTTTAAAAAATAATTGAAGGGGCATACGCTAAGGTAGCCCGCGAAATTCAAATTTTCTTTTGTTTTTTACACCGCAAATCATATTTAGATCAACACACAACATGATACTGACCTGCAAATTGCAAAAATCGTAAGAAAATTTGAATTTCGCGGGCCACCTTGACGCTTTCGCCTTAAGAAAGACACAAAGTATTAAAGGGTTTTTCTCTGAGGCTTCTGTAAGCATGTCGTAAATCTTTAATTTTAGTTTCTTAGACTTGGTATAATAAACAGACCCTTTGAAAGCTTCTCTTCATCATCATCATTTCAGCCGAAAGACGTCCACAGCTGGATATAGGCCTCCCCTAAGCGTGGAAGCACCGCCACGTCGACCGGCTCTGTGCTTCCCGCATCCAGCGGATTCCTGCGGCCTTCACAAGTTCATCGGTCCAACTTGTGGCAGGCCTTCAAACGCTACTTCTTCCTTTACACGGTCGCCACTCCAGAAACTCTTAAGCGATGTAAATTATCTTTCAAGTTTTCTATGTTACTAATATCGATGAGTGAATTAACATTGGAATTTTTAATATTTTGATTGTACGATGTATCATAAATCTCTCAACTCAGTTTATCAAACAATCTGTTATCAACATAATATTTCGTTACAAAATAGAACATTGTTTAAAAATGGATTCTATTTCCGTCCCAAATTATTTTAAATCTACATGTTTCGACAAAACCCTTTTACATTTTTCCCCGTAAAAATGTTTTATTCATTCATTCTGTATTTTTCCTCGTAAAATTAATAATTCATTCTTAATTATAATCTCAATTACTTCAAATCCGATATTTTACCATGAAAACGAAAGAGAAGTACGCGGATCCTCTTCTAATACTTTCCTTCCTTCCCTTTCACACCTAAATATACACAGCTGCACAGAAATTTAAAAAACCGGAGAAGTGGCATGGGGCGTGTCTGTGTCCGCGCGTCGTGATCAAGATGCTCATATCATAAACAAACCGCCGTTTCCGCGAATTAGTGCGCTTTCAACCTCGATCGTGATAACATTTAAGAATGTTGTTCACTGGTTTCTTGTAAAAATCAAAGCTAAACTAAAAAGTTCATAAATGAACTTCATTTTTATATCTATGGCTAAATTAATCCCCAAATCTTACTAAATGTGAAAAATTTGGATGTTTGTTACCGTTTACGCAAAAACGGCTGAACGGATTTGTATGAAACTTTGCACACAGGCAGTTTCTAACCTGGATTAAAACATAAGATAGATAGATAGATAGATAGATAGATAAAACATGATGCCACTATACAAAAAAATAAAAACATAAGTAATTCAAGAAATGAAGTGACATCACTACATACTTTGTTTAAATGAAGAAAAAAAAGGAAAAACAAGGTGTGGTGTGCGTCTAAAGGTTGCACCAAATGGGAGTCCAGCTCAGCATGTGTCAGGCAAATATACCTGACGCTGAAAAATACTTTTTATCCCGGTAGTACGTTTCCGTGGGATTATTGCGGTGTCCGCGGGAAAACGTTGGTACATAATAAATGTTCCCCAACAGCCCTTACAAATTTAGATCGATTACATGAGGCCATGTAAATAAGACATGTACTCGTATGATCTCTTAAGCTTTATAACACCTATGTATACCATTTTTTACGCAATTAAATTATCTTATCTTATCTTAAGATAAATCTCCTTCAAGAATTTATAAAACTGGTCAAGTGCCGTAGTAATGTGAGTACGGGTTCCATACGCGTAAATGAGTTATGGACGCCATCTTGTGAGGGGAAACCAATAACTAAAGCTTATCTAATGCCTTCTTGCTTTTCCACATGCATGGCTGACTGCTAGTTAAGCGAAGTTATTTATTTATTTAATACTATTATTGACCAAAGCTACGTAAAAAACGTTTTCTAAAATCTTTGGTAGTAAGTATAATTCGTGCCATTAAAGATGAGACTTGACCGCGCCTCCCGCCTCTCTTTCCGCCGCCCCGATGACGCCCCGGCGGGGACCTCATACCGCTAAAAAGACCCACAAATCGTCTACTGCGCAAGTCAAACCACGTGGCGCGTCAAGTCTCAACTTCGCAAGAATAGTAATGATGAGAAAAAGAGCCTGACGATTGCAGAGATAGTACCTATCTTCAGACTGGAACCAATGTACTTGTCAATGAACTGTATCTGCTAGTCTGACCAGTTAGATTTAAAAACTATCCCATTAGCAGCCGCATTAGACACAGACAAGGCACTAAATTTGATTTGGAAAACTTTGATGCTTTGCGTTAGTTCCCAGCACATTCATCCAGCGTCGCCACGTCTATAAGGTTTCGTTCAAACCTCACCGGGACCCTAAAAATTGCGACAGAATTTCATTTCAGTTTTTACAACTGTAACTTTCATCGTGGGTACGATTTGTTGTTTTATTTTCAAACAACAGTGTTTGCTAAGTAAATGTCAAACAAGACCTACTTTTCTGCTGTTGTTTTTTTTTTTTTGTTTTCTTTTATTTAAGTGCTATTCTTTTCTCTTCGTGAAGACTCTTTAATCACAGCTGCGGTGTTTTTTTTTTGAAAAATAATATTGGTACCTAGATTATGGAATAAATAAACACTTGAGATACAGCGATATAAGTCGCTGCTGGGATGAAATAAAAACTATTAAATGAGCTGCTCTTTTTAGTGTTGAGTTATAATATAATTTATATATTATAACTCAACACTATATATAATTAATAAATAATATATGAATTTATAATTAATAAAATATATAATTAATTAAATAATAATTTATTTATATAATTAATAAATATAAATAATAACTCGATGTTGCCTGGTGGCAGGTACTGCGGAAGTGGAGGGTAGAGGGGGCAAAATGCCCCCCTAAAATCAAACGGGGGGGGGGCGGTTGTTTATCGCAATCTGTCATTTTGTCTATTCTTCCGTAGACAAAACCCGTAGATAACCCGTTTCTATGGTTGCCATGCTACGCATGCTGGTGGGCTGTTGTTTATCACAATTTGTCATTTTATCTATTCTTTCGTCGACAAAACCCGTAGATAACCAATCAAAATCTAAAGTCTAAGTCTATCTAATCTAATTTATTCAATGTAATTTAATTCATTATTGTAATCAATTTAACTCATAATAATTTATTTTCATCTAAACTATGTATTTCTTGTTTTAATTAATTAATTATGTTATTATCTGCGCATAATGTAGTGCAAGCTGTGCTTCTCTATAAGTAATGAGGCGCTTAGATTTAAGTTTGAAATGTACTCATTATAAAGTAATAGTGTACTCATTGTTGAAGAATAATAATAAATATAAAAATAAAATAAATAACCCGTTTCTATGGTTGTCATGCTACGCCTGCTGGTGGGCTGGCTTGCTTTCCATCCGTAAAAAAACGGATGCTGAAAAATTCTGCCTTAATTTATACCTGTAAAAACTTAGAATGAACTTGGAAGGCCTGTGGAAAAATAAGCGAATGTAGCAGAATATTTGAGGAGTGAAGTTTGTTAAGTAGAGTGCCTATTTTTGGATTCTTGTTCTAAATAGACGACTTCTGAATAGGGCTCGGAAACCGGTTAATTTTCCAAACCGGTTTCGGTCATTGACTTTGAACCAGGAAAGATTGCGGTGTAGGTTTCGGTTGGGTTCGGGTATTTTAACCGATACTGGTTTACCGTCTTTTTACAAATTCCGATTCTGTTGAGCGAAATTAACCGGTTAATTTAAGTTTCGACGGTATAAACGAGTTATACTTTCTACGCCATCTCTCTTACATCTACAATAACAAATCTGTCGCTCTACGACAACAAATACACAAATTAATGTGACAATCGGTGGCGGCGGGCGTGCGTCTGTATAAAACCGGTTTATTCATGTTAGCACGAGTTTTAAATTAAAAATTATATTCTCTATAATAACAACCAACATTATTGAGGTTTAGTTGAAACCGGTTTTGTAATTAACCGGTTAATCGACGAACGGCATTATAACGGTTTTATGAACAATATAAACCGGTATTTTAAAACCGGTTTCAAGTCCTGTTCCGGAAAATATTTAACGTTATAAAAGTAGCACCCGTTAAAGTTCTTGAATGTTTCGTTACACAATAATGCTTACCTGCGTCTTTTTTCTAGTGATCGAAAGCGCTGCAGCTAAGCATAAGGTCCTGGCTTGGATTCCCAGGTCGGCAAAGTGTTATTGGACTTTTCATCTGACATTTCTCAGTAGCAGCCCGGAGTCTGGACTTGAGTTCAAATGATGGCAATAGGCTCGCCCCCTATTACATAACTGGCGAAATATGGGTGTACTATACGTACACCTCTGCCTAACACTTCAGGGATTACAGGAGTGATGTTATGCTATGTTATTACAATAAAGCTAGTCATATTACTGCTATACCATCAGTTACAAGAGTAAGTGATGGTGTAGCAGTAATATGACTATGAACCATTTGGCCCCTAATTTGGTAGATAATATGATGAAGACATCATATTATCTACCAAATTAGGGGCCAAATGGTTCATATCCTGTAGACACTCAAACCAAATAAGGAAAACCAAGTTACATTCATATTTATACGTCTTATTAACAAAATGGAGGATGGCAGCGGTGGCCAATTAATTCCTCTTATTTATCTGTATAAATAAGGTTATATTAAATGTGGGCGAATGTGTGCGTGTGACCCAGAGGATAAGGCGGTTGTTATCAAGTTTAAAGATGCGGTTTCGAAACTGAGGAAGTATCAATGTGATTTAAAAAAAAAGTATTTTTTTAAGTTTAACTTGAACATCACATCACTGATAGTGCACTTTTAGTTCGTGAGAAAATTTGCACTTATTTTATTTATTTTTTATTTCTTTGGGACAACAAACAATTGCGTAATAATGCTTAATACTACATAGATTATATAAAATTTAGGTAATAACGAAACCAGCACCGTTATCCACAAAATAATATAGTAAAATCTTAATTAGGTACAAGCAAACTTAATAAAACAAAAGATTAAACTATTATAATTAATGTGATTTACACAACACTTAGTACAAGGTGAGACAAACTTGTAATAACTGACCTCGAAACCCATCAGATCTAAGCAAATTTTAAAATATAAATGCGTCCATTTCGGAGTACCTAAACCTCATTTGAACACGTTGATAACTTTCGAAGTCGATCAAAAATAAACAAGCAAATCAGTGCAATGTTGACATTATGAGGAAGTGTGAACAATTTTTTCACAGATATGTTTCCTGAATTGTGCAAGTGGCAAAACAAACAGGTCAACGCCAGCAAAATCATCATTGTAACTTTTCATAATACGCCGTAAAGGAGCTCGTTCGCCTGCGTTAGTCCTGCAAGGCCACTTACTACTACTACTATGGGGTACTTATAATAAATAAGTCTGAATACGCCAACCATCTTGTGCAACTGTGGTGATCATTACTCATGCCTCCTCTGTATGAGAAGAGGCCTTAGTCCTGCTGGAGGACCATAGTAAAAGCACAATCAGCAACATAATGTTCCCACTGTTGAGACACACAGCTCCACTCTGTGAGACGGAGTGAACCATAATCCATCACGCGGACCCAGTGCGGATTGGTAGATGTCATATGTCTTCGAATTTTTTGTTTCTAGGACATGCCGTTTTTCCTCTGAGGAGCACCAATAGGCTGGCATTACTATGTGGGTGTATTGTGTGTGTATGTGTGTGTCAAAGCTTGTGGGTGGTTGCTTGTATATGTGCACACATGCATATTATATGGTGCGGCGATGCGGTGTTAGCCAATAATTGTTCATTCACTGCGTTAAGCTGCAGATTAGCTAGAATTGTGTAATTAATTTATATTTAATTAGCTTTTATCCGCGGCTTCGCTGGGTGGATGTCGAGAGTTATCCCCTGAGAACGTACTACCGGTATGGGATAAAAAGTATCCTATATGTTAATCCAGGTTATAAACTATCTGTCTGCCTCATCCAAATCCTATTAGTAGCATAACATAATGATTGAAATACTATCTTGAATTCATGCAAGCCTAGTACTTTTTGTGTCAAGTTTCAAGTTTATTAACCCAAGGAATCACGTTGTCCTTTACAAACTTTGCCCCCCTTTTTCACCCCCTTAGGGGTAGAATTTCGGAAAATCCTTTCTTATCGGATGCCTACGTCATACAAAGAACACAGCCTCCAAGTTTCACGTCTCTACGATCAGCGGTTTAGGCTGTGCGTTGATCCGTCAGTCAGTCAGTCATTCAGGACAAAGCATTTAATACGAGTATTTATGTATATGGAAATGTTTTAACAAAGTATGTGTGCATATGTAATGTGTTATTGTATTCTATTATCAGGCATGCAAGGAGGAGAGGCTCCTCGAGGAGCTCGTGGCTAAGTACTAACAGCCAACACCGGTTGATCCAATAGGTTAAGCTACGCCCGCCGGGGTTGGTCCGTGGGTGGGTGACCATACATACCGAGACTCCTCCGTGCCTCGGAAAGCACGTTAAGCCATTGGTCTCGGCTGTCATTCGTGGATCTTTGAGCCTTGTCGTTACGGGTCGTCAGAAGATAGGCAGTCGCTCAATGTAAAATACTGGTATTTAGCTGCATACGGTTAGACTGGAAGCCGACATCAACATAGTTGCGAAAAGACTGAGCAAATGACATTGTTTGACTTAGATGTCTAGGTAGTTATTTTTTAATTTTCTTATTTTATTACGCTGGCACGAATATTTTAAGAATAGCAAGAAGGTAGCGGAGCTGACTAAATACCATACATTAAAGTTTTGCGACTCGTTAATGTAATATGAATAATGTATGAAACTATAAAAATAAATAATATTAATTTTTTCAATCTAGCTAATCGCTAAGAACAGGTTTTGCTTGGACAGTTTTTGTTGTTTTCGTATATTTTATTAATTTTTTTGTTGTTTTTGTAATTCGTTTATTTGATTACTAGTTTATTTATTTATTTAGAAGTATAAAATTATGTATTAGGTATGTTGAAACTGTTTTTACTGCCCGTCAGCGATGTAATCCCCCAACTTATAATATTCCTGCCAGCATAGTGTGCGTTTTATAATTAATGCTGAAATGAACGTTTTTGGCGCAGCCACACTTATTGTCAAAAGATTACTATCAATTCTAGTTTGTTTGTATTTTTTGTTTCACGAACTGTGTCCAAATAAACGTTTTCTTTCTTTCTTTTATTTGTATAAATTCGAACCTTTTGATTTGAAAGCCATATTCTAACTTTAACCCGAAGGTGACCGACATAGCTCGAAGAACAGCCAAACTTAAATGGCAATGGACAAGACACATTGCTCGCAGAACAGATGGCCGATGGGGCCGAAAGGTTCCGAAGTGGCAACCTCGTACCGGGAGACGTAGCGTTAGAAGGCTTCCCACAAGGTGGACCGATGACCTTGTGAAGGTCGTAGGAGTCCGGTGGATGCGGGAAGCACAGGACCGGTCGAAGTGGCGGTGCTTGGGGGAGGCCTATGTGCAGTAGTGGACGTCTTTCGGCTGAAATGATAATGATGATTCTACCCATGAGGTACAATATTTTCCCCAGAATTGATCGACGAATTCCCGAAAATGTATTGCAACTGAATTAAACGATTATTATTGAATCGATTCTCAAATGCACAGTTCCACACGCGAAGATCGTGCCTTCAAAATTGATGATATTTCAGAGACAATTTGGTTTTAAATCGGCTTTGAGTATTGTCAAACATTGGATGGTATCCATACAACGGTCTATTTCCGGATTCCTATAACCTACCAAATTTTATTGATTACTAGCTTCTGCCAGCGGCTTCTCCCGCGAGATATCTTTATAAATTATAGGCTATGTTACTCAGTAATAATATAGCATTGGTGAAATAATTCTTACAATCGGTCCAGTCGTTTTTGAGTTTATTCATTACAAACCTTTCTCTTTATTTATTTAAATTTTTAGCACACAAAAAGGTACAAAGGCGGACAATTATAATAATAATTATCATCATCCTTTATTACATTTTCATACATATAAATTACATTTCTAAATATTTTTATGAAAAATAAATAAATAAAACATTAAAAAAAATTAAAAATTGTGACTCATCGGCATTAGGAACAGGGTCCAAGCTGCCGGTGGTCAGGGCTCTAGAGAGAGGAGCCTCTTCACGATGCGTGCCGTCTCTAGGAGTACTGCTTTCTGAATCAAGCCCTAGACCCAGCCGCGCAATGAGAGCCCCCTGAGGTGTTGGTCGAGGCTCTCCGCTATTAGGCCATTAACCGTTACTATCATTGGTACAATGATTGCAGAATCCACGTCCCACATGTCGACAACCTCGTGTGCTAAGTCAAGATACTTATATTATTGTAATATTAGTGTATGTAGATTCATATTATGAAAGACAAAATTATATATTTTCGGGGAAGAGCGCTTAAATAAGTACAGTTGTTTACCTAGTTCAGAAACAGATGGAGCTAGTGACAATATCTGATTAGAATAATAAAAACTAATTTTATTATCAGTGGAAATAGCGCTGCAAACAGGAATAGTCCTTACGGTGTTCAGGTATGCGTGTCCGCGATAGTACATATATTTTTATATCAAAAAAAGTCTTCATAGCTAAGCATAACATTAAGAGAAACTGGCAAAAAAATATTTAAAAAAGCTAAAAGCCATACTTAAAAAACTTAAAATGTAAGTCGCAATCTTATCTCGGCGACAGTCAACGCCAAAAACTTGCTACTTTTTACAGATTCACACTGAGATTAGATTGCAAACGTTCTAAAAAAAACCGGCTATGAGCGTGTCGGACCACGCACAATGAAGGGTTCCGTAGTTGGGATTAATTTATCCCCAGGACAAACTTAACATTGTAGTTGAAAAACATGTTCTCCCATACATTACAATATTGGAAGATTTATCACGTTATTTTAAGACCATAGACTTGTTATAAGTTTTCCTGTAATCTATAAGTATAGAGCTATCTTCTGTATTATTCTGTATTATTATCTACCTTAGTCCTTAATTTTTATCCTTCTTTATTTTATTTTTATTAGCGTGACTTACGTTACGTTACGTTAAGTTACGTTACAGTAGGTACATAATAAAGATTATTCTATTCTTTCATCAAAACTCGGACCTTATCATCCAAAATCATTCCATAACAGTACCAAATCACATGAAAACCGAACAAACAAAATAACGACTAGGGAAGTTGAAATGTAGCCAAAATAACATAACTACTGGCAATATTCCCCCCTTTATCTGGCATGGCGACACGTTGTCTGGCTAAAGTTTGATGTTTTTGCTACAGCCGTAGTTTCTAGTAAGTAGTTTAAGATTGCTAGTTAGTTTTTGAGGTCAGTCGGTTTTGAATTTATTGGCTTGTCTAAGTAGGTTAGGGTTTTTAGGGGTTATGATTGTAGATCTAAGATTTATGCTTATATTACCTACGAGGTCAGGCCTATTAGAACCTGATATATAGCGCTACAAGGTTGTATGGGCGCTAGGTCAAAATCGGAACTAGTGCCGCCATCTTTGAATACATTTCAAGTGACATTTCACAAAACAATTGCAAAAATGTTAACCAATAGTCCTTGTCAACGTCACCCGAGCGCCAAAAGAGCCTTTTAGCAATGTACTGTTTAGTTATGGCGAAAGAATCAGGGAAGCCCGTTAAATTCAAATTTTCTTTTTTTTGTTTTGCAATTTGCAGGTCAGTATGAGGTTGTATATTGATCTTAATATGATTCACGGCAGTATCAAATATTTCTTTAAATAATTCCAATCATAAAAATCATCAATACAACTCTCTAACTTCCTATTACACTATTGAATGACAATTTCATGAAATCATGACATTTGAGGCCAATTCTAATTAAGGAGTTGTATTGGTGATTCTAATGACTTAATTATGTAAAACCATATATGTTTTACGGTCTCGAATCATATTTTAATCTACATACAACTTGACATTGACCTGCTAATTGAAAAATAGTGCAAACACTTGAATTTCATGGGTTACTTTAACGCATTAAACTTTGAAAAGAGTGACTTTAACTTGATTTTTACAACGTGCAAATCTTGGAACCAGTATGTAACATCGAACAGCCAATGACCTGCGCTCCCTCTCTATATCCATATTGTTCTTAAGATCATCAGGGACCCATATATCCTTTGATAATATTATTATGCATTACATCACAACATTAATTACATAATGCGCCATGTTATATTTATTACGTATCCAATATGTCAAAACGTCAAACAAAAAGCATAAACGACAGCTGCGCGCACAGACTGTCTGTGGCGCGTGAGTCGCCGATGGTACGAAATGTTACCATTTTAAATATTATATTTTTTATAAACATTTAGGACTTGTGTATTGTATTTATTCATTTTATTTTTTGTTATTTTTCTCTGCTGCACCGGTTGACGTCATAACGTCAACGCCGGCTGTCGCTGAAAACCAGCGCTGGGGCTCTGTCTCGCATAGGGTCGCAGCTTTATGCTGAGCGATGGCCGTTTTGCGTGGCTGTGACGCATGTTTTCCCCCAAACTGTTTATTTTCGTGTTTTGTTCTTACCTTGCGTCATGTGTACCGCAAATAAACGTATTTTCTTTCTTTCTTTTTCTTTTCTTACAATGCAATTTACATTTTTTATTTGTCTTCTTTCTTTTTTAATTTGGTTTTTTTATTTGTAATACAATATGTTGTGTTGTGTGTCTTTTAGTCTGTGCTAAATAAATATATTTTCTTTCTTTCTTATATACTTAAAAAATCGCCGGCGGTAGAACAGATGCCTTAAACAAATATAAAGTAACTAAATCTCGTGTGGTTTGCGCAATCTATATAAGCCCAGTCACTCAGTGTCCGTTATCACGACCGCTTGTTACCCGATATATCCCGTCTCTCCTTTATCCCGCATGACAAGTGACTGAAATGTTACATAAAATGGAGGAGGAATATATTCTGATGTTTACTGAATATAAAATGGAATTATTTTAACGGTTTCACGTTTTATATTCAACTTGCTGCTGCCCGCGGCTTCACTCGCGTGGTACCTAATTATTTTGCTAAAATAAAAGTAGCTTAAGTTAGTACCTATAACATCAGCTATCTACCCGTGAAAGTCCCGTCAAAATCGGTCCAGCCGTTTCGGAGATAAGCCGGAGCAAACAAACAGAAAGTTTTTTTTTTTTTTTTAAAAACCGTGTTTACTTATTTTAGTAAAAACTGTTATTTTGACATTACAAACAGACACTTCAATTTTATTTATTTGTAGTATTTAGTATAAGTATAGTATAGTGTATAGTATAGTATAGTGTATTGTATAGTATAGTGTATAGTATAGTGTATAGTATAGTGTATAGTATAGTGTATTGTATAGTATAGTGTATAGTATAGTATGTATAGTATAGTATGTATAGATTTCTTATTAAGGTGCTCTCTTTGGTGTGTTGGTCCGTGGCCTTGACAATCAACTAATGAACAACATTGTCAATTTTTTATTTATTGGTTGTATACGAGGCTTTTGGCTACTTTTGTATGTGTGTATTTTATGTCTTTTTGTCTTTGAATGTGCGTTTTGTTTGTGCATAATAAACATTTTTCTTTTCTTGTTTATCGATCGACCAATGCGGCTGTCATTAATTATTTAACCACAAGCCCGGCGTTATATTAAAATTTAATCATGATTTCGCTCTACTGGGGGAGATCTATTATGTTTGACGGGACTATTACTGCTTAAAAACTTGTTATAGTTATAATTGATTGATCACTCGATGCATTTTACAGTGCTTACTGGCGTCACAGTTTTTAATTATGCGAATAAATGTATCGAATAGCAAAAAGTCGGTATCGTGGGACACGATTGGAATGAAGATCCATTCGCTGTATATTCTGTATTAATACAGAGCTATCTAGTATAGTCTCAAGTTTTAAGTGTCAAAACTATTTGTTTTTGTTTTTTTTAATACCATAGATCCATCTAGTATAAGTTGTTTGCTTGCTAAAAAAACACACACACTTGAAACTGACTTTTTCGGGCATAAATCTTTTTCGTTAAGTGACGATTTCTACCTGTTTAATCCTAGCGCAAACCCCGTTAAAGAACATCGTTCCAAAAAAGAAAAGATTGAAAAATATATTGACCTTGTGGCGGCATCTACATCGCAACATGCGAACTACGCATCAAAGACCTGACGTCATACAAAATCCTGACGTCACACAAATCGTGCATCGTGCAATTAGAGTTTACCGCGCGAACAGCATATACAGGGTGGCAGGGCCATCGTCGCGAAAACTGTTACCATGGATTCAGTACATGTGAATCCACACACACAGTGATACTTTTTTTCTAATAACCGATGATAAATTTCAACGCAGGGGCGTTCAGAATCATGTACTGAAACCACGGTAACAGTTTTCGCGACGATGGGGTTCCCCTGTATATAACTTCCCCGACATCAATCGATGGGCAGTTGCCTGCCAGACACGACACCCGTCTGGTCGGAGGATCCTCCCTTTTCTATAGAGGATGAGATGTTTACCACATGAAGTAAACATCACAACGTGTTTTTTTTTTTAAATAAATGTTACTACGCTTTGTTTACACTGAATACAAAAACAAAATAAATTTCTAAAAATGAAATTACAGTGCAACAGCTAGCTTCATCTTTTTGACTGACGGACTCCTTGACAAAAGTGCCGGTCAATGGTTTAATTGAAATAAATGCTTGGAGGTTTTTTTGTGTACATAAATACAAAAATAGTGATAATTATTACTGTGCCCACGTCTAGGTGCAATAAAAAAATTCGCTTACTATAGTTTTTTTGAAGCACCATCGTTCTTCGACGTTCAATTGTTTTAACTGCGGACATACCATGAATTTGCCATACGCTGACTAGCAAAATTTGCTTGTTATGCAAATAAGTATCTTATCTTAATCGTGATAGAGTTGTAAATAAGTCGTGTTTTACTATACTGCGAGCAGTCACGAGACTGTATGCAAATTTTAATTTTGAACTGAGGTTTATTTGCTTGTAGACATGAACGTAGTATTTAGGCGTTTTGATAATATCTTATTGAACGTTTTAATTGAGAACAAATATATTAAAATGTGAGAACGTAATTATTAACCTATATTATTAACATTTTCGGAAAACTCTAAGATAAGATAAGATAAGATAATTTTATTTTGCAATATAGATGGCGCTAGTGCTCAGCACTACGTGAATCCATAAGTTTACCCTAAATCAATCAACGCGCTTTAGTTTTAAGCGCATTGATCGATTTTAGGGTAAACATAAAAAAAATCAAACTAAAATTATTTGTTCTCAGTTCTTCACCTATTTATTTAGACCTCTACCAACAGACCTATCTGGATCTAGACTAAAAAAAAAACAAAAATAGACTAACAAAACCCTAGACGGACAGCAACGTCAACAAAAATTGGGTAATTTAGCTTAGGAGAAGTACCATCAAAGAACATCATATTTAACCAGTTTGAAAAAAAAATCCCGTGAACACGATGACCACATCTGTTACCGGCCCGGTGCTATAGCTGCCGAGCGCTGCAAGCAAGAATAGCCCTTACGGTGGTTAGATATGAACTTCTTCGATAGTACCTTCTATACGTTAGTGTCCTAACAATATTGTTAGGCATAGGCAGTTTACTGGGGTCTGTATCGAGACTTAGGCTTTGTCATTGTTTTTATTTTACGACTGGATAAAATAGCTTATATGGGACAATGTGAATAGTCTGTTGTGGATATCAAGCGAAAAATAATCATATTTATTTTGTATAATAAGATTGTTATTCGCTTGTTATCAAGTCCAATAGCAAAACATCGAACTGAAGAGCGAGTGGTCTGGATTTTGAACTCAATTCTTTGCCACGCATTGATCAAAATGTTTAGGAGTTCACTTTATTAATTAATTAAATACCCTCATTTAAAACTTTATAAATAGATATTCGAAAAAAGACTTGTACCACGATATTTCACGTGTGATAATTGGCTACACTTTATTTTATGACAGACCAATAAGCACACAAGGTGATATTGGGTTCATCTATACTTACAAGTGCGCCTAAGAGCTTCGGCGCGTGGCTTATCGGTTACACGCTACGAAAGCGTAGCTGGTGAAGCAAATTATTCGTAGCAACGATATCGACTCACTTACGCTTACGTAGCAATATCATTCCGTCAGCTACGCCGTAGCAATATCACCGTGTCCACTACGCCGTAGCAATATCATCGTGGCAGCTACGCCGTAGCAAAGAAGATGTTTATCAAATTATTAGGTTAGAATTGCTTTGCCTATTTATTAAGGTCGCTTTTAATGTGCAAGTCTTTCAAAATCGTTCTCGCATGTATAATTACAACATAAACGATGTTATTAATATTTTGATTTCAAATTGTTTCAGGGGAGTTTCTTGCCCGTTTTTCTCCATAGGAACCTACTACGCTTTGGAATGGGCAACTATCTTCATCTTTCTGACTGAACGTCTTTTGATATTAGGGTTAATGGGCACGTTTTTTTGTCCTTCAGGTAGATTAGACAGGCAGATCATTATAAAAAAAAATTGGGCACGTAGTTTTTATTTTTTTACGTTATCTAAGAATTACGGCGATACATTGAGTTACAATGTGGTATGACGTCACGCCCTTGTAAATTTTATACTGAGATAAGCCGTAGCGAGCCCCTCCACCCCCTTACTTTAATGCGTTTTATCTAAGTAATTTTTTATTAATATGATAAAGCAAAACATACATGTCTAATATTTTTTTACTATCTAACTAACGGACCTAATAGAATTTCATTTTGTTTACCCAGGCATCTCTAATTCAACAATGTCTGTAATTGGTTTAATTCAAATAAATGCTGTGAGTTTAAGTTAAAATGTCTTTACTACAAAGAAAATCGATAAAAATACTACGAGCACTCTTGTTACTATTAATGCGAAATACCACTTACTTTTGTCCTCAAAACGGCTTACTCAATAGGATGAGAAAACACAAAAGATATCTATATGAAGCCGTTTATATCAACAACTTAAACCAGATAAGCATTTCCTCCAGCAATAAGCTAGCTTTTCCTAAAAAAAGAGGAAAAATATTAGAAGTGGTTTCTATATTCTTGAGATATGTAACTACTAATGTGTATGTGCTATATTCTCTGCCAGGATTTCGTTGCCAAGGCAATAATGCGTATATTATTTTCCATGGGGCGATATCTTTTTGTTTATTTCGTTGTATTATCGCCCTTATGAAAGCACGAGTTTCTGCCAGCGGCTTCGTCCGCGTGGGGGGCGAAAATGATTCCACTGGAAGATACTACCGGGATAAAAACAACCTGCCCTTTTTTCTTTTTTTTTTAGGGCGGGAATTTATCATATAACTTCTCCCGCTCTGGCCGGAGCGGGAGGGCGTGTCAGACTCTGACTGACTAAAACCCACCCATGTTCCTTCAGTTGCCTGTACGTTGCCAGGGGCCACGGTATCCCTTTCGGACTTTCCCGCGATCCCGGCAGACATCGGTCCTAGCAGACCCCTTCTGTTGTGTTGAAATCTCGCCGTCGATCCAGGCCTGGTCCTTATCGGACGGTGAGCTACCCATTACTCACCGTCCGCAAGCCCGCGCTTACGGTGACCGGGAATCGGCCTGCGATTCCCGACGCCCTGGGCGGCTAGGGGCGTGAGGGCGCGAAATTTGCCTCTCCCTCCCGCGTTCCACCTCCTCCTTCGCGAGCATTACTGCTTCGCAGAAGGAGGCGACGGCTCCCCACGCCCTCTCAATCCGTACCATGGCTTGGACCAGGGCTGGACTATTGCTGAGTGCCATTGGATATGTTTTATAATTGACTTTCACGCGGATGAAAGTCGAGGGCAGAAGCTAGTAGTAGATAAAGCAGGCGAAATTTCATTTATCAATCAATTCTTCGACTCAACTTTTAGCACATGTGTGAGCACTGTGTACCTTCTTTAAAGCTACCATTTACTGGGTACGTCTTTCATTGACTTGCATGTGCCCTGGCTGCTGAGAGTATAGACAGCAAGAAAGAAAAAGTATTTATCGAGACTCGCACAGGAAATCACACATTAAACTAAAAACACACTAAACATAAATAAAAAATAATAAAAAACAAAGTAACATTAAAATTTAATTAAGGAAGTCCTGTACAAGGCCAAAAGGCTCCTATCTCAGCATGATGCTGCGACATTTAAAAAAAAATTGTAGTATGTCATGCTCACTCAAATTTCTTCTTTTTATTTGTTGGTGGTGGCGTGTGTGGTGGATCATTAGCTTCTCTTCAAAATTGTTGAGCTAAATGGTGCTCCATGCGTCATGTTCGTGAACGGGCGCCGTCAGTAGGGACTGGTCATCTCTTAGCCGCCATGGCTTATTTTTTTTTTTTATTGTTTTTATCTTTTCATTACGGACGTTTTTAACGTGCACGTCTTTCTACATTGTTCTCGCATATAGTTTCAACATGAATGATGTAACCAACATTTTGTAACAATATTCTGATTTAAAAGAATGTGGAGGTTCTTGCGTTCTTCTCCATAGGAAGCCCGTTCTTCTCCTACTACGCTTTGGAATGGGCAATTAGCTACAGCTTTCTGACTGACCGACCCATTGACAATTCAAAAGTACCTGTAATTGCTTTATTTGAAATAAATGCTTTGAGTTTGAATTTTCAGACTCCGGATCCAGGTTGGCTGAAGCAAGGAAAACCTGTTCAGATTTATAGACGATTCCGCCTTGGAGTGTAAATGTGGTGCTGTTCCACAAACGAAGGGACACTTAATATCGTGTCCTGCGTGTCCTGACGTTTGCGCGTCACAGAAACTGATGGATGTGAGTGATGGCGCCAAACACGTGGCCGAATTCTGGGTCGAGTCTATTTAGATTGCCATCGACACGCTGAGAAGTTTAAGTGAAAGAATTTGTGTAATTGGATCAGTACTTTCAGAGATTTCCGATTACAAAAAAAAAAAACAATTATATGTCTTTATCATTTTAGTTTAGTGACAACTTTTGCATTTCTACTACTAGGAAATGCTACACTTCATCATCTGCTAGGCTTTTACCCAGTCTAACCGGATGCAGCTGAATACCAGTATTTTTCATGAATCTAACCCCCACAACCCAGTTACTGGATGCCACGATATTCCTTGGTAAGACTGGTTGTCAAACTTCCGGGCTTCTGACGATCCGTAACAACTTTCATAAATCTACAAAAGACAGCTAGGACCAACAGTTTAGCGTGCCTTCCGAGGCATCCAGTTATTAAGATGGTCACCGATCCACGGTCCAACCGCGGCAAGCGTAGCTTACCCTGACCGTTCGACCCGTGTGGCTGTTATTACTTAGCCAAACGGCAAACGCGCCTTAAGTAAAATTAAAAAGCTACTAAATAAACAAGCCCAACTAATGACCGATAAACTAATATTAACTAATAACGATATTAGCATCCAATTCCCGCCATATTGTTCCCATAACGGAAATAAGCGGAATCTGCATAACGAATAGTTAGCAACTCGATAACGAACCGGGATCATAGAACAAGAAATTCATACGTACGTAATTTTTACGTTTCCAGTTCCTTCATGACACACACAATAGATATCTGAGGTCATCGGAAAACTTGAGACTAGAGATGCCGATGCATTCCACCAGCTTTTATGACAAATCTTTTACAGTTCAAGCAGTACGGTTATGGAATGCCTTGCCCGTGTCGATAAGGCGTGCTCAATCTTTGTCCACTTTTAAAATTCTGCTGAAAAAACACTTCCTCTTTCGTTAAACATCAACATTACATATAGTTCCTTATTCTTGTTTTATGTTTATTATTTTATATATATCTATGTATATATATGTATATATTTATGTGGTTAAGTTTATTCTTTATGTATTTATTGTGTATGTAAATGGTACATCACTGACTACCTGCAGTATTATCTCTCCTTCTCCCTTTAATCCATCCAAAGGTTGTCTGTAAAAGATCGCTTTTAGCGATACGACCGCCCATTGTATCGCCCTATGTAAAATTTCTAAATTTATTTCTGTAATTTGTATGGTGTGTATAATAAAGAATATTCTATCTTCTATCTATCTATACAGAAGCGACAACACACATAATATAATGCAAACCAGCTGAAATACCACCAAGGACTGTTGGAGTAGATGTATTCTTGAGTGGATACCGCGTGTTACGTGCCCTGCCTACACCAAATAAATCAGCCGAATAGCGAAACGATAACCCAATTACGTCGATCGGATGTTTCTACATAAAATCGCAATACACCATTTTGCTGAATCAACGAATCTGCGCCTCGTGTCGCCGAACGCTCACCTACATACTTCCAAATCTGTTGCTCCACGATTAGCAATCGGTAAAATCGTAATTTTAAAGATAACTAATTTTCGGCACTTCGGTACTAGCATCGTCCGAACCTAGAGCTAGAAATTAAACCTTATTAAAATAATTTCGGTTTCTTTTAAGTCCTCCGGCTGTCACCTTCGTAATTCGCGCATAGGCAATGATTTTGAATGTTTTCATAATGAAAAAATATCGCCGGTCGAGAGCGGAGTGGCGTGTCAAATCTACATGAACAGGACAATCTGAGCCGTGCAAAAACACGATCGAAACAGTTAAATTAGTTTAAAAGATTTGCTTCAGGTGGTGTTCACTCCGGCGGATTACGAAAGAACGACGATATTGAGAGTGCAACAACCAAACGCGGACTGATTTTGATAAGGTGTGATGGATTTAACTGTAGAATTGACCATGTGGTAGTCTAGTCACCCTGAAACTGTCATTTGGCATTCCAAATGTGTTCGGAACGAGATATTCCCTTCTGGACATTCTTATTCTATGTCACAACTGAAATATTCGTAATGTACTTATAGAATTGTTAGCAACTCGATATCAAACCGCGTGGGATGGCTTTCTCGTTTGTTATTTGTTTGAGTAGAGAGAGTTTTATGAAATTTACTCGAAATTTAGATTTGATACAGCTACAGGTTTCGGTATTGATTTCTACTTGAGGCCACGACCGGTATGGTACGGAATGTTGCCATTTTAAATATTATATTTTATTTTTACTCGTACATGTTGACTTTATTATTGTATATTTATTTTATTTTTATAGCATAGGTAATTATATGTCATTGTACTCTGCACCGTTTGAGGTCATAACGTCAACGCCGGCTGTCGCTGAAAACCAGCGCTGTGGCTCTCACTCGCATAGGTTAGCAGCATTATGCTAAGCGATGGCCGTTTTGCGTGGATGTGACGCATATTTTCCCTCAATTTGTTTATTTTTTTATTTTGTGTTCTTACTTTGCGTCATGTTCACGGATTTTCTTTCTTTCTTTCTTTTAGGTATTTGCGACACAATTTCCTTTTGAAGGTTTCTTCCATCGATGTATTATTGAAGATCTGTTCTCATCGATATACATAAATGTATATAACTTAAAGTCGCTTTTTGTGTCTGTCTGTGTTAATTCTCTAAATGACGGAGCGAACCACATTCAAATCTGTTGTGCAGTTTAGAAGAACACCGCGGTCACAAACGCACGAAAACCGACTTTAATGCATATTATTGTACCTATCTGATGATGATAAAAAACCGGCCAAGTGCGTGTCGGAACACGCCCAATCAAGTATTTCCGTATTTGAGATGAATTTAACCCAAAAACAAACTTAACATTGTAGTTGAAAAACATGATCTCCCATACATCGATAAACGTCACGGTCAATTCTCCAACTGCAAATGTAAGTTTGTAATCGCAAGAAAATAAATGTTTGTGTGATAAAACTACAAAGTAAATATTTTCGGAGTTTTTCCTTTACATGTGCTGTGAGACCTTGCTTCCTGCCACATTTCATGATTCTAGGTCAACGGGTTTTGATTTATTTGCGAGTATCAAAGTATGTCGCATAAATGGCCGTATTTTTTATTGTGTTGACTTAGAAGCTTGATTTTTTTAGAGCTCTGAGGGAACATAAACTTACGTATTTGATATTAATTTCAACTTGATACCTCCACGCGTTCCTGATAAAAAGGGTCTTGACAGACTGACGGACAGACAACGAAGTGATCCTATAAGGATTTCGTTTTTTCCTTTCGAGGTAAGGGTAAGGAACCCGTTTTTTTTTTTTTTTTTTGAGGATGGGAAATCATCAAATGACTTCTCCCGCTCTGGGCAGAGCGAGAGGGTGTGTCAGACTTTTACTGACTAAAACCCACCCGTGTTCCTTCCGTTGCCTGTGTGCCGGGGCCGCGTTATCCCTTTCGGACAAACCCGCAACCCCAGCAGGGAGGTAAGGAACCCTAAAAACACAAACATGAAACCGGAATAATATTTTACGGAGTAATGCTAGTTTTAAATAATAAATTACTTATTTAAGCAGTCAAGCAACAGTTAATTTAATTAATTTATACATGAGGAGGAAAGATAAATAATTGTATTTATTTTCGCAGTGAATATTAACGGAGGTTTTAATATAGCAGCCAAAATTGAGTTCGAAAACCGATGCTTTTTAAAGCCATTCATTTATAGGACAGATTGAAAGGAAAAATTGTTAAGGTTTTTTTGTAATTTATATTAGAACATATTTTATAGTTATGTAGTGTGTGTCTTATAATCTTTACATATGTAGTATAAAATGAAGTCACTTCCGCTGTCTGTTCGCTTAGATCTTTTAAACTACTCAACGGATTTTAATGCAGTTTTCAGCAATAGATAGAGTGATTCAAGAGGAAGTTTTATATGTATAATACATACCCGTGCAAAGCCGGGGTGGGACGCTAGTTTATAATATATTGGTAAATTTTACTAAAATAAATACCTTACTTTGTAATGTAGGTATTATTACTGTAAAACTAATTCGCATGCTCGAAACAGGCAAAATATGGACTGTGCATAAACGGTATATGCGTGCTTTCTGGATTTATCCAGAGCCTTCGATACTGTTTTGTACGATAGGCTGTGGATGAAGCTGGAGAGCGCTGGTGTGCCGGCAGAGGTTGTCTCAGTGTTAAGGCATTGGTATCGGTACCAGCGAAACCAGGTACGATGGGTTGGGGCTCTCTCTCAGGAATATGGTATGGAGTGTGGCGTGAGGCAGGGGGGCATTACCTCTCCTCTGTTGTTCAACCTGTACTTAATGACCTCATCTGTGGGCTCAGCAGTACTCATGTGGGTTGTTTTGTGGATGGAGTTAGCGTCAATAACATCAGTTATGCAGACGACATGATACTGCTGGGCCCATCGGTGGGTGCAGTTCGTAAGCTTGTGGCGATCTGTGAGGCGTACGCGGCGGAACATGGACTGAAATATAACTTTAAAAAGAGTGAAGTTCTGGTTTTTAAGAGTGGAAAGCGTGGTCCACTTCATGTTCCGCCTAGGCCCGCCTTAATGGCGCAGCGCTAGCAGTGTTGAGCAGTTTCAGGTATCTGGGGCACATTGTGACAGACGAATTGCAGGATGACGCTGACATTGAGAGCGAGCGCAGAGTATTAGCAGCCAGGGGGAACATGGTTGCGCGTAGGTTTGCTCGCTGCTCGAGGGAAGTAAAGATAACTCTTTTTAAGGCGTATTGCCAGTCCTTTTACTCGAGCAGCTTGTGGATAAACTACACTCATAGGGCTGCTAATGCTCTGTGTGTCCAATATAACAACATTTTCAAGATGCTGATGCGGCTGCCTCGCTATTGTAGTGCATCTGGTATGTGTACTGAGGCGCGAACGGACGGCTTCCATGCGATTATGCGCAAAAGGGTAGCTTCCTTCTCACAGCGTGTGCGAGGCAGTAGCAACGGCATCCTGCAGATGATTGTATCTCGTGCTGATTGCCCTATCCAAAACAAATGGATTCGCATTGTTTTGGGCGCTCACTAACACATTGTTAACGTCATAATTATACTAACACAATTTTGATTTTATTGTGTATTATTCATATTATGTATATTATTTAATTTAGGGTAATGTGTAAATTAAGTGTAATGTTTTATATGGATTATAATTATCTGAAATAAATGAATTAATAAATAATAATAAATAAACCACCAATTTTTATTATTTTCAGCAAAAATATATTTTTTTTAGCGACTCGCTTCGCACGGTTTTTACGACTTGACAAAACATCGAGATTTCTTAGCTAAACGTAATTTTAATACTAACTTATTATACAAATAAACCTCCCGGAATAAATTCTCTAAACGATGGTGGAAACATTATCAAAATCTGTTGCGTGGTTTAGAAGAACAACGCGGATATACAGACAAACGCGAAAACCGACTTTGTTATACATGCTAGAGAAAAATAGTTGAAAACCGTTCGAAGAAAGAATGCAGACATCACAAGGCTTTCATTATATTCTCTAAGATAAACAAAAGAATACTCCATTATATCGCATTATACCGAAACAAAAGGCAATCAATCAAAAAATTACTAAGATCAAGACGAAAATAACTTTGAGAAAAGTTTTTCTTATTGCCTTTTAGCTTGCTTTGCCTAATATCGGTCGATACCTATTAGGCTTGGCAAGCTGTGGGCGTAAACGACTGAAAGGAACATTACATTTGGCTCAATAATAAATCAGTTGATTTGAAAATAATTATACATATCTATAATGCGTAAATAAGATAATAATAGGTAAATTGGTGGAGTAAACTTAAAAGATTTATTTTTTTGTCGATTCCGCTTATCGTTTTTTTTCTCGTAATATTCGGTGATTATTTATATAAAAAGGTATGACATTAATTACATACGCGTTAATGTAAAGTGGTTTAATAAAATATGTCGACATGTCGATAGTAATCGGTCGTTAATCGTCGGGCAAAAATTGGTTGCCAAAATCTAGCTGAGATGAGCCATATACATCTTAAGCGTTCTACGAGTAACACACAAAAGCCGGTGGAAAAATTTACCTTTAGTTGGAACAAAAGATAATTTATTGATTCCTATTATAAACAGGAAATATTCCCGGCAAAAATAAATACTGTACTTAAAAGGTACGTTTGCGTTAACAGCAAACTTTGCTGTTCCGATACTAAAGTTACCTTCATATATTATATTTTTTAATATGGTAATCTCAGACCAAATAAAAAACCAAGACATAGCGCTGTCAACAGTGGGGTGAAGTAAATTTCGTAAATACTCGTATGTTTGCACTTAGTGTGGGCGTGTATGCATAGAGCGGCGGTGTAGTTTTGGCATGCTTCACTGTATTGTTCGCAACGCTATGTCTTAGTTTTTTATTTGATCTGAGAGGGTAATTGTGTTAATAATATTATTCTCTTCAATGTCTCATCGCGAAGTTTTACGTTTTTGGCGGTTCAATAATCTTCTTTTATACATGTGGCCAGATCTTAAAATTGATCATTTCGTGAAATGAACATCGACCGGAGGTCACATCATGATGTGTTCTGGCCAGATCATTGAATACTTAACGTTTGACGATATGACCAGCTAAACGCACGACTACTTCATGATGTGGCCAAATATTAGTGATCATATCGTAAAATAGTTAGATTATCCACCGGTAGAGGCGTTGATGTCGCTTTGTTTTTGTTGTGCATCATGGCGGCGGCATACAAAAAATCAATCAAAGTGGGTGGGTGACCACGCAAAAAAGTCTACAGAACGCCCGCGCCACCTGCTAAGAATCTTACATACCTACTTCTTTTGCTGCGTTTTCGTTCATACATCTGGTCATACACGCACGCCGGTTTCTCTTAGGTCTTCTTTAATATTTACTTGATGGTAGGTACACTTTGATTTTTTTTCTGTGCTACATAATAGCAGCCGCTCGGTTCGATCCATCAGGTTAAGTTACGCTTGCCGGGGTTGGTCCGCGGATGAGTGACTATCTGTACAAAATGAGACTCCTCCGTGCCTCGGAAACCACGTAAAGCCGTTGGTCCCGGCTGTCATTCGAGGATCTTTGACAGTCTTTACGAGTCGTCAGAAGCCCGAAAGTCTGACAACCATAACAAGGGGTATCTTTTTACCCAGTTACTGGGTTGTAGAGGTCAGGTAAGCAGTCACTTCATGTAAAATACTGATATTCAGCTGCATCCGGTTAGAATGGAAGCCGACACCAACATAGTTGGGAAAAATTAAATAAAATGTTTATTTCAATAACTTAAAATACGTTTACATTAGGTCTTAAGGGGAATTTCCATTTAAGTAAGAAATATACTTGTGTTAGGAAGTGCCGCTCTTCAACTAGTTACAACTAACAGTATAAGCCATTGAATAGACATTCCATTGCAGTAGGTATTAGGAAAAGAGTGATATGAAACAAATATATAAAGAAAAATAAAAACAAAGTAATCATGTTTATAGACGCGCGGAGGTGTGTATGAGTGCGTGCGCGGGTGTGTGTTTGTGTGAATGTGTGTGTGCATTTGCGAGTGAGTGTGGGTGTATGTGTTTAACAATAGTATATAATGTATGTTAATACTTAATGAAAGTGAGGGAGAAGTAGCCTCAAAAAATATTCAAAAGTCAGGCGGATTAATTTTTATTGATATTTTATAAAAAATACACTGAATGATTTGAGCATGTGGCTGTTAATAATAAACAAGTTTGGAATAGCGATACTCTGAACTTATATCATACAACTTCCCTATAACCATGAATATCAAAATACAAACAACCCGCAAAACACACTATACGTTGCGCTGTCATAACACAATTATCCAATTACCGTCCCAACATACCCGACAATGGTGAGCTATCTCAAAATGCCACCGTTCATTATACACTCTCGTTAGCACGGCAGAATTGAAGGGGACGTCGGAGTGGCTATTCTAGTAATGAGCTCATGTGAATGCCTCGCCATGTATTTCGAACAGTATTTAGGAGCCTTTGGCCACAAAATGGTGCATTAGGCGACGGAAATTGTCAGAGCGCCTTAAATCTAATGGGTTGGTTGCATTGGTTTTGCTGACCACGGCTTTATGTGGATTGTGTTCGAATTTTAGATGCACTTCAGGATTAATGTAGAAAGTAGTTCAAACTAAGTTTGATTGTTAAATATGGAGTCATCATCATTATCTCGGAGTAAGTACTTGACCACTGAATATCAGCTCTGTGCTGTGGACAGCATCGTGATAAGTGGAACTTGGAAGCCTTCGTGTTACAGTCATGGCGTGCAGCTGCCAACTATTTATTTTCTGTGCTCTGAGTTTTTTGTTTTATTAAACTCAAACTCAAAGCATTTATTTCAATTAAGCCATTTACAGTCACTTTTGTATTGTCAAGGAGTCGATCAGTCAGAAATATGAAGATGGTTGCGCATTCTAAAGCGTAGTAGGTACCGATGGAGAAGAACGGACCACGGAAACTCTTTTAAATAAATAAAATAGTTACAAAATATTGGTTACATCACTCATGTTGAAATTATACATGTGAGAACAATGTAGAAAGACGTGCATGTGAAAAGAACAGTAGCACTTATTTCTGTGAAAAATAGACGTGTTTTTCTTTCCTTTCTTTACTTAAATATTGTTATTGAATCTCATTTGAGAAAACGTTTGTAACGGACAAAGATCCAAATGGGTCACAGTTTCGACCCAAATTTAGTGCCAACCAATTTATTTATTTATTTATTTATTTATTTTATTATTTATGTACACACAGTAAAATACATACAGATACGACATAATTATAATTTGAGTACAAAGGTACTGCTTATTTCTTAAGAAATTTCTTCCAGCAGACCTGCGAAAGGAGAAATGAGAAAGAAAAATGATGATTAAATGATGATTATTTGATTTGATGATTTATCAATTTTAAGGACTTGATTTTTCGACACCGATCTTAATATCACGACTATATCTTTATATCGATACTTAAACTTCGTTTAAACCGAAGAAAATTAAACAGAAACGTATGAAAAATTGAACATTCTGAAAATAACGAAAGAATTTCCGGATGAAACGGGAACATGGATATCCAATATGGATGGAATAAAAACCACTGAAATATGTCTGTTAACATTCTTCATTATTAATTTCCACGATCTCACGGCCCAGTGGAATTAAAAATGCCAGTCGGAATCGCCAGTGGTGAACATGTATCACATATGAAATTGAAGAACGAAAAGTTCTAAAAATGCAGCAGCGTGTATCAGAAAGGTGTGGTAGTTATAAGGGTGTATTACAGACTGTCAAGCTAAACAACTTTTTGCATAGGGCCAACATCGTAATCGGAAACAAAAATTTACTACTATCCCATACAAAACTGAGCAGTGGTGGCCCAGTGGTAACGATCGTGATTACTCTGTACACTTTACTCTGTATACTTCAATGGTTGTCCTCATATCTAAGTAATAGACAACAATGCATTACTATTACTAAAATGGATAAAAATAACAATATGACATCTCGCTATTCTGAATTCAAATCCAATAAACACGGCGTCCCACAAGGAAGTGTACTAGGCCCTATTTTATTCCTATTGTATATAAATTCCAACACTATTATAACTAATCATAAATTTATACTATTCGCTGATGACATTACTATTATTGTGACATCTGATAAAAAAAAAACAGTACAGTTTATGACCACGAGACTGAAATTAATAATGTGATTGAAAGATTGATTGAATGGCTAAAGGAAAAGAACTTATCTATAAATCTAAAAAAGTGCGTCTATATACAATTTAATAAAGCAAATGATGCAAAACATAATATTAAAATGAATATACATAGAATTCACGAAATAACGCAAACTAAATTTCGTGGCAAAACTTTGGATCAAGATAAAAACTAGAAAGCACATGTTGATACAGTATCCAAACAAATTAATAAGTTTGTATAAGCACTGAAACAGATTAGAAACAAAACAAACATTAAAACGTCTATAAAAACATATCATGCATATTATGTTGAATCCGTGCAGTACGTTATGGCTTAATTATGTGTGGTAACAGTACTGATCAAAATAGAGCATTTGTTGGACAAAAAAGATGCATTAGAGCATTATGTGGCCATAAACCCGACGAATCTTGCAGGCCGGTGTTTAAGAAACTTGATTTGTTACCGCTGCCGTCCCTTTATATTTTTGGAATTTGTGTGTTAGTGTGGAATAATAATAGGGAATTGTATGCAAAAGCGAGCGATGTAAATTCTCGCAGCAGGCGCGACCCCTACAGGCTTGTGTTAGATGTCCTCCCAAGGCTTGCGAACTATAATAAAAGCTGCATGTTTATATGTGTCCAGGTATACAATAGAATACCAAATGAATTGAATATATTAAATACAAGATTGTTCAAAATTTAATTATACAAATGGCTGTCTGCCAATCGTTTTTATAGTGTTAGGGAGTTCCTGGAACATAAAATCGCATGATGACTGATTGTTTCGTTATGCATGTAAAATTTGCACGCCTATAACTATTAAGCAAAACATGTTTGTTCACATTATTAACATTACCATCTTTTATACCATGTTTTTAGCAAATAAATGATATTTTTATTTCTATATTTAAACGGTGAAGGAAAACTCGTGAGGTAACCGGCATGTCCTAGAACCAAAAAATCAAAGAGACGGAAAGAAATGTAAGATCCACCAACCCGCACTGGGCCTGCGTGGTGGGTTACGGCTCACTCCCCTCTCACAAAGAGGAGGCCGCAGTCCCAGCAGTGGCAACGTTATTGGTTGATTATGCTAAGCTGATTAATCTGAAATTAACTTTGCAAGAATTCAAATGGAATATTTAAGCGGTTTATTGGCAGGAGAAATATCTAGAAAGGAATATTATTTCTCAGCAACTTAAGGGGGATGCGCTAAGGTAGCCCTATTGATGATTTTTATGATTATAATTCTATAAATAAGTATTTGATACGGCCGCGAATCATATTCAGATCAACATATAATTTAATACTGACTTTCAAATTGAAAAAAACGTAAGGAAATTTAAATTTCACGGGCTGCCCTGACGCTTTCGCCTTAAAAGCATTTGACAGCTCACATAGAAGATTATCATAAATATGTATAATGCAAATATCCATTTATTTTCTAATTGTATTTTATAATTTCACAAGTTTTTTAAAGTTAATTATGATGTTTTTTTTATGGTCAATGATGTGTATAAGTATCTATATTAGGCAAATATACCAGTACTTTTATAATGTTTTATACTATTTTCATTAGTTGTATGTACTTCTGTTGTGTACCAAATAAATAAAAAAATCATGTAGAAATATAATAATACAAATTAAGGTTTTGAAACTTAATTCAAGCACAGAATAGGGATGATGACTAAACATTTTTTTTTAGTCCGTCTTTGAGATTATAAAAAAATATTGGACACGTATTTTTTCTTTTTTTACGTAATCTAAAGATTACGGCGATACATTGAGGTAAAATGTGCCATGAAGTCACGAGCATGTAGATTTTATACGTACTAGTGACGTATCGACCCCCACTCCCCAACTTAAAATGCGTTTTATCTAAGTATTTTTTTATTAATATGATAAACGAAAAATACGTGTCTAATATTTTTTTATTATCTGACTGACGGACTAATTAGAATTTCATTTTTTTTTACCCAGGCATCATCCCTATTACTCTAGTTTTGTACTTATTGCGTATTGTCTCAAACAATAAGTACAGGGTGCTTAAAACGGCTGCTTTGGCAGACACAAACTGTCACAAACTAACAATTCATAATATTATCTGCGTTGCGTTCAATTAATAAGCAAATCATCTGTTTGATAGTTTTATATTAGAATGAAATAACATTTAAACTGTAGAAATGAAAATAAAAATATCAATTGATTAATAAAATCTGTAAAAAAAATATCCGGTAAGATTATGGTCTTCATTTTTTTCATGCGGCAACATTTACACCAAATATGGTTCTGATATAAAGAAAGAAAGAAAGAATGAATAATCTTTATTTGGACACAGTTTGTGAAACACTAAATACAAAATAAAAAAAAAAGTGAAAATAATATTTTAACAATAATAGTGTGTGCCTCACGGCTGCGCCAAAAAGGTTCATTTCAGCATTAATGCCAGGCAGATGCTGTCTGACGCTGGTTTTCTAATGAACCTATAAATTGAATATGAATTGAATTGAATATGATTCAATTAAAATATGTGTCACCATAGAGGAATTTCTGGGAATTCAGAAAATGAATTGCTTTTAGAGGAATTGCTGAATGTGGTCGTTTAGGCCCCCAGAATTACAAAAGAAATCAAATTATATACTTCCACGAAAACAATATACTCATACGAAATAACAAATAAAATCAAATTAGATTTTCCTATATATATATATAGGAAAAGATAAAAGCTTTATATAAAACAATAATAAGAGAACTTGTAACAAACTACTTCAGTGAATAGATATCCAATATACAAAGTTTTTCTCAAGTATTTCTTAGGTTGGACCCAAGTGTCGTAATTTCGGTAGCTCATTGTAATCCGCTCAGCCCACTTCTATGGATCAACTAAATATACAGGATGAACCAAAAATTATAATTTTTTAGGTGCATCGTCTTTACATATAATTATATAACTAATGTACCTACATATTCAAAATATTGTAAAACAAATTAAAAGACTAACGGTGGAGACAATTATTTTTTTGTAAATTTTGTCGTTCAAAAGGACCTAACTATTTGAAATTAATGATTTGACTTTTATCAAAAAGGTGTGGTGGGGGTTGGGTCAAGAGTAAGACCATACTGAACAACTTTCTTCATGGGACCAACATCGTGTTCAGTTTGATGGTTTGTACCTGTACCACGACCAAAGACCAGACCATTCTGATACACCCTTTCATTTTTGATTGAGTTTGCTAGGATCATACTGGCAAGCCGTGATTTGGCTTATGGTAACAATTGACGGTAGGAAGATTTGATATTGTTTTTTTGTCCAAGCTATATAAACTGTATAGCCTTAGGTTTTTTTTCTGCAAGAACATGTGTATTTTGCAAGGACAAAAAATTACCAAAGGTTTTGTGAAGTGAAAATGTAAAGTCTTGTTTATTCAGTTTAACCCCTCAAGTGATTTACGGACAAACATATGTCCGGTATTAAAAGTCCGCTGAACACCGCACGGACTTACGGGTGTCCAGAATTAAATACGCTCGCTAAACACGAGGGGGCGTCCGCTCCACGGGTAAAAAGTATGTATAGACAGAATTTGGTAATATCTCAAACATTTTATAAAATACTAGCTCCTGCCCGTAACTTCGTCCAGGAGCCTGTAACCTTCCTCAAGAATTGTACTATCCAATGCAAAAATATTTTTTCAAATTTGACTGGTAGTTTCGAAGTTTACCCGTAAAAATGAAAAAAAATTACCACTTTAAAATATTAGTATTAGTTTATCAGTATTTTAGTATTAGTATTAGTATTTAAGTATTAGTATTTTAGTATTAGTATTTTAGTATTAGTATTTTAGTATTAGTATTTTAGTATTAGTATTTTAGTATTAGTATTTTAGTATTAGTATATTAGTATAGATTCACAAATTGTGATTTTGATTTGTCGTCAAAAGTTCCTTTTCCAGCATTTGGCAAAGCTGCCATATTGATTCCTATTCAAAACCACAACCTGTATAATAATAGTCTTATTGTGAACCTATCCTTTGTTTGCGAGACTCAGCGGTTAAGGGGCGAGGAGGCCAATGTTTGGAATATTTTGTTACGTAATCTCTTTAGAAGTTGGAGATAATTTTGTAGTGGTAGTGAAAGTAATCTTTTCGTGGTCAAACTGCGGGTTTATATTGTTTTATTTTTGCTGAGATTGAAAAGAATAAATAATTACGAGCCTTTATTTCAGACAAGTTTTGAGACTTTAGCCTGCATGGCGTTTCCATGCAACTTCCGAGAATATTTTATAAATTGATTGATAATTATGAGATTTTAAACACTATTGCCAAATTTGGAGGAATAGAAAATAATGGAGAGCGCATCATGATGTAAAAAAAAAAACGTAAAACAAACTAGAAATAATTGCGAAAATTTAAATAAATAAGTATTAGAATAAGTATTATAAGTATTAGTATTTTATTTAGCTTGAGGGGCTTGTGGCTAAGTAGTAACAGCCGCACGGGTCGATCGATCAGGTTAAGCTACGCTTGCCGTTGTTGGTCCGTGGATGACCATCTTTACATACCAAGACCCCTCCGTGCCTCGGAAAACACGTTAAGCCTTTGGTCCCGGCTGTAATTTGCAGATCTTTGACAGTTGTTACGGGTCGACAGAAGCCCGAAAGTCTGACAACCAATCTTATCAAGTGGTATCTTGTTACCCAGTAACTGGGTTGTGGAGGTCAGATAGGCAGTCGCTCCATATAAAATACTGGTATTCAGCTACATCCGGTTAGACTGGAAGCCGATCCCAACATAGTTGGGAAAAGGCAGATGATGAAGCATTTTAATTATTCAAACCAGTAATGTTAGCGCGCCCAGTGTTAATTTCCAGTGTTTAATATTACTTTCTACAAATTAATCTCAGTTCACATAGCTATCTCACGATCCAGTTGATACAAGCAAATCATTAGAGCATCTAATAGAGAAGCAATGGGTCATATCTTAACACCCGATTACATCCCACCCCACTAGAGAAATAGCTTAAAGCTGTCTTGTTGATTGGTGTTCTGATTAGTTAGTGATGTTTTGTAATGACTTTGTAGGCTTTTAACTGTTTTGAATGTATAATCACGCCATTATTTTGCGGAAGGGTGAGCACAGATGTAAAGCACAACCATGTTTCATCTCTTGTTGAAAGTCTCATGTTAATAGAGGGGGTACCAACAAACGAGGACGGGCCCCGGGACGGGGGTACTAACGATGGGCTGCCACCGGGCCCTAGGGTCAAATCTCCCACCAAAGGGCTTCTTTTCCCGGATTGTAGCAGAACAATCTTTGACCTCGCCCAACACCCCTCCGGCGTAATCTCGGCAATTTGGTGACAATAGGGGACTGATGTGAGAGTCCTGTCACACCATGGAACATAGGACTCAGCTGAGCTAAAAAAAATTGTAGGCTCATAACCAGGCACAAATTCCAACTCTGGACTGCCACAGAGATTTTCCCGGAATAACGGAATAAAGGCATACCTAAAACACGCCTAGTATAGTTCGATTCAAATTTAATGGCGGCTCGGAAGTGCGCTACTCGCTGCGCAGTACTGCACCCCTCACCCCCGCTGACCCATGAATTCGTTACTGCGTAGCAACTCGCCTCATGTTCCAAGCAGCCATTATGTTTGAATCGGGGTGTACAACGACCACCCTCCGCGGAATAGCATTGACCAATGTGACACAAAATAAAAAAATGAGCATCGTGTAGGTACTTTCGATCATGATCGCAGGGCATGGAATCGCTGCGATGTGACTCGACGGCTGCGTTTAGAGACAGCAGTACTAATCAAAATCGTGGATTTTAAAGTGCGTTGAGTGCTCATCTTCTATCACGGACCGCTTTCAAAGCTGTTATTGGTGTCTAGAGCGTGTAAAGAGAAGCGGTGGCCCAATGGTAATGGCTGCGATTTACGAGTGTCGGGTCGTGGTTTGGAACCCAAGACGGCACTTTACTATGTATAAATTACTAGCTGCGCCCCACTGGTTTACTAGTATAAGTCTCGATCCCATGGGAATATCAGAGTAAAATATATTCTATGTCCTTCTCCAGGTCATGGTCTACGCATGTGCCAAATTTCATCCATATTCGTTTAGCCGTTCTACCGTGAAAGGGTAAGAAACAAACAAACAAACTCATTTTCGCATTAGTCAGGATTTCATCAGCACTACTCTCTAAACGGTGAAAACATCGTAAGGAAACCGACATGTCCTAGAACCAAAAATTCAATGACGTGATATTCATCAACCCGCGCTGGGCCTGCGTGGTGGATTATCGCCCACTCCCTCTCACATACAGAGGAGGCACTGTGTACCAGCAGTGGGAACATTATAGGCTGATTAGAGTCCTCGGTCAGCTGGACCCGGTCACTACTGGACCCGCGAGTCCACTCGATCATATAATTTATTTACTTTATTTTTATGAGGACCCACACGCTTGGTTTCTATGGAAAGTGTTGACAATCCCGTCTCTAGTAGCGGCCGCCGAAGCGTCTCAGTACTCTGTGATCATGACGATACAAGCTGTTCATCGTAAACATATTGTTGGACTAAACAAGCAAAACCATGTGAACACTGTAGCTGCAGTATAAATAAGTAACAGTATTATGTCTTTGTAGAAAACGGCCGAAACGACGTGCTTCGAACAGTCTCGAATGCGCGGCGGTCACGCACGGACGCGGAAGGTTTATCTACCGAATGGCCGTAGGTAATTATTTCAAGACCATTACTGAGATATAATACAGTTACTTTATTATACTGTGCTACAGCCTAAAACAACCGACCAACAAGCACAACACCGTTGAAAGACAAAATTAGTTTCTAAAATATTTAATACCTACCCACGAAGTTTGAAAAAAAAATGTTAAGAGTCGGAACCTTGGCATTTTGTATGTTTCTCAAAGGGATTCTGGATAATATTTGCTGTACGAAAATAGCGTATTTTTAGTCTAAAGGCGGCCAAGGAAATTGTTAGTTACTTGAGGGTATTTCGAAGTCTCCTTGGTGATTTTTCTCTATATTTTCTGGGCCGTTTGCCAAGAGTTTCAAAGAATTGAGAATGAGGCTTATGAGTCGTGATTGTTTGCTCAGAGAGGATTATGTCAAGAAAATGGGCGGAGTTCGTTGGATTTCTTTAAGGTGTTAAATTATTTTCTTCTCAGTGAGAAAATCTGGAGAGCGGTTTCCAGACTTTCTAGTAAATACTTGTTGGCACAGGTTGAAAGTGTATAAGCTAGGTGAAACTGTCATGTTGATGGATATTATAGATGATGCATAGATTGTGAAAAAGACGATATACTTACGAGGTTAGTAAATGCTGAGATAAAGTCTAATAGAGATTAATGGGAGGAAAAAACGTATTAGATGACCCCAAAAAAGCGGCCAAGTGTGAGTCGGGCTCGTACTCGAATGACTTCGTATTACTGTAAAATATTGAAGGCGACGATAACCGACTTTTAATGATTTTATACTGAAAATCACGTCTAAACGAGTACTGATAATGATTTGAAATAAATATATTTTCAGTTAGAGCATTTTTTTAGTTACTTAATCTGTGAATATTTTAGATTATGTTTATATTACATAGTGTAATTAATTTGTAAAGTTATGTCTAACGCGGGTAAAAAACTGAGAATCACGCAATAACTATCAAGCGTATTTTTCTGAAACCTTCACCATTTTAAAGATAATTTAATTATTAATCTTTTAGTATTCGTGAATTATTCAAATATTTTTTGTTTTATGTATAATAAATTAATAATACGTCTAATTTGGGACAGCGCTCTTTGATCGGCGAGTCCTATTACAGGCTGGACGTACGACGCGTTGCGTGAGCTCAGTACAGAACACGGAAGCTAACCATTCAAGATTACTGGCACATATCGGCGACTTAACACTACATAATTTTTTATGCCCCCTTTAATTTATAAATTTATTTTATTTTTATAATTAGTTGATATAGCGGCCATAGTACTACAAGCTCTATGAAAAATTAAATTGTCTACCTATTACGGTTCAAAAGATACAGTCCTATGACAGAACGACGAACGGATAGCGGAGTCTTAAGTAATAGGGTCCCGTGGGCATTTTTTGGGTATGGAACCCTAAAAAAGTTGGGTTGCATGCAGGATATTAATGAATGTCGTGCTTTTTTGTAACTTTTACTTCCCCACTACTCAACCGATGGAAAGTGTATATTATGTGTATAATATACACTTCCATCTGCCGGTTTGTACCAATGCTTCGGCAAACATTAATAACGTTGAAAAGTAAACACTATTGTGTGTGTGATTGAATTTTCACTGGCGCCAAAACTGGAACACAGTAAAGGGTTGGTGCAACGTAGCACTACTGTTCACTACCAAAAAAGTATCAACATTACTCACATTGTAATAAAGTCGAAAATAATTTAACAAACACATTTCACCTCTGTCGGCTGTGATCCTCTCGTTGACCAGTGGTTGATCAATTTTCGACTTTATTTTAACGTAAGCAAGGCTGTTACTTTTTCAATAGTGAAAACCGCGCAGCGCTGCTCTTCGCTACGACTGCATGCCCTAATGCTGTTTGTCAGAAGAAATAGATATTAACAGTACTCAGGCGTAAATTAGACACGTGAGCCTTTAGGCACCTGTCCCACGGCGTCTAAAGGTGATAAACCAGAGTAGAGCTAGCAACTAAAAACGAGTTGACGAGCAACGAGCGCGCGAGCGCGATGGCGACGAGGGATTATTTACTTGCCGGTATGTGTATACCAAGCGTGAGTCTCGCATCGAGTGTTCTGCCTGCCAAGCGAGCGTCGCTGAACGAGTACTCTCTTTGATAGCTTTTGTCGCAGTGACAAACGAGCAGTCGCCGGTGATGAGAACTGACAGCGATCAACTATTAATATCCAAGGTCCCATTAAAATAACTAGACAAATTTTAACACAGCGTTCAGAACGTCTAACCAAACATCCAAGGAAAAAAAAACAGATTAAAGTGATTTTATTTTGACCTAAAATAATAAATGGAATTGGGTAACCAACATTTTTAGAGTATTTTCGTTAATGTTTTTTTTTCTTGTAAGTATCTAATGCGTTACCATTGTCCTTATTTTGGTGGTCTGAGAGATTTCTAAAAGTTTTTCCATCTATTTTAATAGGACCTTCTATGTATCTCTTTTACTTACACGGGGCCTTTAATCTTTTGTACGTTTCTTGAGCGATAAAATCGTTGATCTTCGCTTCCTCGTCGGCGGTGGGACAGGTGCCTTAGAAAGACGGAGTCATAATGTATGAGTGATCAAGACTCGTTTGGACAATTTTTTTCGTTTGATGTTTGGCTTAAACCAACAAGCCAGGTTTTTGCAGAAATAACCTAACTGTGATTTAAATAGAGTTCATGCAACATCGACAACTTAATGCGGTACTAAGTTGAAAGTTTTTGTAAGTATTATAAACTTTATGAAAGTCGGAATAAAGTTCAAAATACCATTAAGTACTGGCTCGAAGGTTAAGACTTGAACTAAAGTAAAAGAACTCGTTTTTATAAGACGGTTTGTGCCAAACTTACGGCCCCATACAGTACGTATACCACCATTTTATACCAAACGTTTTCTTAACATCACCTCGGCCCCTTGCCAAGATGGCGGCCCTGCTGTAAATAACTACTCATGACTTGTTTTGTCTCTTTTCTTTATGCGTGACAAGGTTTATGAATTTGGCAAGAAAAAGCTGCCAAGCTTTCTTGCTTTCTTACTTAGTAAAAGGAATTATAATTATACTAGCTGCACCCCGCGGTTTCACCCACATAATTCTCGATCCCGTGGCAATATTGGTATAGAAAGTAGCCTATGTCCTAAACCAGGTCATGGTCTACCTAGCAAAAGGTCAGCAAAATCTGTTCAGCCGTTTTAGCGTGAAAGTGTAAAAAACCCACAAACTCACTTTTGAATTTATAATAATTATACAGGGTGGGACATCGACGCGAAAACTGTTACCATGGAATCAGTATATGATTCTGAACAAATCTGCTGTTCCATACATTTTGACCGCGTAGGTATTGCACTTTTCTATGAAACAGCAGATTTGATGAATTCCAATTGAACGACTGATTTTCAGTATCGGACCGACTTAATACTAACAAGAAGTTGAAGCAAACTCATCAGTTCATTTGGTCGGCTTTATCCTAGTTTTATGGTCTACACGAGTATTTAATTCTTGTTATCCTAGGCAAAAGTTATCAAATTACAGAAACTCCTAAGAAACAGTTGGCCGACTTGTGTTGAAAAGTAACTTACTTTCTCATTACTAAGGATGTACTAATCATTCATGAAAGGGGCTCGTGGCTAAATAATAACAGCCGCACGTGTCGATCGAAGGTGAAGCTTCGCTTGCCGACGTCGGTCCATGGATGGATCCATTACATATCGAGACCTCTCCGGGCTTCGGGAAGCACGCTAAGCCGTTGGTCCCGGCTGTCATTTGTAGATCTTTGGCAGTCGTTACGGGTAGCCAGAAGCCCGAAAGTCTGACAAGCAGTCTTACCAAGGTACCGTGTTACCCAGTAACTTGTGGAGGTCAGATAGGCAGTCGCTCCATGTTAAATTCTGGTATTCAGCTGCATCTGGTTAGACTGGAAGCCGACCCCGACATAGTTGGGAAAAGGCTAGGCATATTGATTCTAATCATGCATCTTTTAGTTACCACATAAGTACAAAACCCACGAATTTAAATTGGCATAATACCTAGCTAGCTTAATTTATATTATATATAATTATTATATTAATACGTGAAGCAAAAACTTTGTACCCCTTTTTACGAAAATTCCGCGGACGGGCACAGTTAAAGTTTATATGGAGAAGGAGTACAGAAAGCTAATATTTTTATCTAATACAATAACAATACTATAGAAATACATTAAATTAATAAAAAAATATTACACACACTACCATGCGTTTGACACAATATGGCTTCCTTAGAATCATGACATTTAAATGAATTATGGTCGAATTTCGACCTCTTGGCGACCACTAGTTTTAAGTCATAAGTCATCAGTAATTTATTCATTTGTTTAACATAGGTACAATAATAATGGTATAAAGATAGTAAGAGTTCGCTATGTTATGCCAGAGAGCGTACAAATATTTGAAAAGTACATATTCAAGCCAGAAAAGTCTCAATAATTAAATAAAATAAGCTTGGATAGTAAAAAGACAATTATAAAAAATCACTTATTTCATAATACAAATTAATAAATAATAAATGTCAATAGAAACCAATGTCAAAAAAAAGAGAAAAAAAAAATATAAATCTAAAATGTCAATACACTGACTGGAAACAAGACTAAGACAAAAACACTACACACAACACAACAACAACAAGAAGACTAATTTTTTATTATAATATAAAGTTTGTGTAATTTTCCCACTGTGCGAATCCCAATAATTAATTTTTCATTCTTTCTTTCATAGATTACCCTACTCAACTCTGGAACTGCATAACCGTGCATAATTACCCTATATTGTTCCCACTACTGGGAAGCAGGCCTCTCGGTGAGAGGGAGTGGGCCGTAATCCACCACGCGAGCCCAGTGCGGGTTAGTAGATGTCACATGTCTTCGAATTTTTGGTTCCAGGACATGCCGGTTTCCTTCACTGTTTTGAGAGCAGTGGTGATGAAATAATTTACACAAAGTAAAGCGCCTGTCTGGGTTCGAAACTATGACCTACAACTCGTAAGCCGCAGCCCTGGGTCACCACTTCTCCTCTGAAAACATTCAACTAGAGTGAACATTTCTCTAATAAAAGTCCAAACTATTATCAATAAAAAATACGACTTCATTACTAATAAACCGAGTTTCCCCAAAGACATTATTTCCTATTCAATGTTTCAGAAGGTTCTTACCCACTATTTTAACGACAGACTCGCGACCTCTGCTACTGAATAAAATATAGCAGATTCGGTTCCCGGCAGTTAATTCCACAACTTTTCGGGTACAATTCGACTTCGTTGGAAATTTTAATACTAACCGGGTTACATTGTTTTTGATGCTGCTTTCATTGTTGTTTTATTAGATTTTGTAAATTTTTTCTTAAATAAAATTTTTGTTCTGAGGATATAAGTTTTTGATTCTTAAATGTGAAATGTTCCGTAACCGACCGCAGGCGGCAACTGCAGACCACGTGTCGCGACACGACTGGTTTCTATGTATTTTTATGAAGACGACGTGTCGCTATCTACGGAAGGTATTAAGTATTAAGGTATTTCCGTCAAGCTACTGAAAGTCATCCAACCCACAACTAACCACTGATTATGGAACACATTACAAACATTCAAACGATTATAACACAGACAATTAAACGGAAAGCCATATTAACCATTAGCCGTTGGATTGGATTTCGTTGGAACAGATGTTCTTGGAGAGAACCAAGGTAACCGACATAGCCCGAAGAATTGCCAAACTTAAGTGGCAGTAGGCAGTAGAACAGATGGCCGATGGGGCCGAAAGGTCCTGGAGTGGCGACCGCGTAACACGAAGCGTTGGAAGGCTTGGGAGCATGGTGGACCGATGACCTTGTGAAGGCCGCAGGAATCCGCTCGATGTTGGAAGCTCCGCGGTTCAGAGCTTCCAGCAGTGGACATCTTTCGGCTGAAATTATGTTCTTGAGTGGAGACAGAAAATGGATAGATGAGTGAGTCGTCGAGAATTGAACTCAACCTACCTTACCTATGTGGAAAACCTGATGCCTAATAGTGAACTGCAGTGGGCCAAATGAAGAGATTTACCAATTCAACTGCTGCCAATATTATAAATTAAAATTGTGTTTTGTGTCTGTATGTGTGATTGCGTTGTTCTTCTAAACTACACACCATTATTTTGATGCGGTTTTCACCATCGTTTAGATTTAGAATTTATTTAGTAGAGTTTTATATGAATAATACCTACATTAATACTAAACTTACGTATATTAAAGAAATCCCAATTTTTTTCAAGTCAAAAAAAAGCAGGGGCGGTATTTAGTCAAAATAAACGAGAAATACTGAGCAGCTGGCCGATTGTATTTCTGAAAACATTATGACAAATCAGGACCCTAATACAACTCTAACTGAAATACAAGTTAGTACTCTCATTAGTAACACCAGAATTTACCGAAATTAGTACAATACGAGAGGCTTCGCATCAAACTAAGATACAGTCATTATGAAAAGCCGTGACAAGCTCGCTCACACTGGTAACAGCTTAATTCCAGCATGTTTGTGCTAAGACTTAGGGCACGGTAACACAAGATGAGTCAACACGCTAGTGCGTAGCAATTATTTTTGGAAAAATATTCGAAAAAAGAAAATAGGGCATCAAAGTAACATATTATGTTAAGGATGACTTTGATGATATTCAATAGAAAATAAAAAGTGCCCTTATTGATGCACAGAAAGAAATAAATTAAAAGTATTTACTTGGGGATACCCACAGCGTGCGCACGCACATTATTATGCTTTGTTTCAGTTCAAAACTAGTCGGTAATACCAAAAACCTTTGATTATTTATATGTCTAGATATCGCGTTGCAAAAGAACTAAAACAAACAAGCCAACTATGTTATGTTTGTGCGCGTGACAGTTACGTCTTGCAGTCACACACGTCATTGTGCTGTCATCTCGCGGCCAACAGTTACGCTATTATTTTCGACGAGTTCACAACTTTGACTGTCTATCTAGACATATTTATATCTTTCCCCAAAATATAAATGTGAGCAAAACCGTTGGTTGTCATAAGCATCCATACTGATTGGAAATTGTGTATACAATGTACGTAGCAAGTAGTCGCTAACTCCCTCAATGCGCATGTTACCTTAATCCCGATAACTCAGCACAGTATTGTGTATATGGCGGATATTACTGTGTATTTACGATTATGTTTCTCGTAAGCTTACTGCCTACCTCCGATTGAACGTGTAGGGATTCAGCTAATAGGTATTCTGGTCTGTATTGTCAATATTATTGTTATGAATCAATCGACTTGGTCTATTTCAATACTGGATATCGGAATCTCCTGAATTTGATCATAATACCCTGTTAGGTCGTTACGTTTTATAAGTCTTAATTATTAAGGTCACATTAAGTTAGCTAGCAAAACCCCGCAGACTTGGTGGGTATTAATATCTAATGACGATAAAACATAAAAAAATTAAACATTTTGACCTCTAAATTTCAAGTAATTTTAGAGGCTCGAGGAACAGGGTGTAAAGTACACTCATCCTCTATAGAAAAGGAAGGATCCTCCGACCAGACGGGTGTCGTGTCTGGCGGGCAACTGCCCGACGATTGATGTCGGAAAGTTATATATATGCTGATCGCGAGGTAAACTGTTTGCGCGATGCAGGATATAGTGTTACGTCAGGATTTTGTGTGACGTCAGGTCTTTTGATACGTCTTATGATAGGTGACTACGGGGTCAAAGATAGTGTAGTTACTTGAATCGATACTCATCACCTCTGCGGAGTTTCGCTAGTTAATTTGATTTGACCTTGTATAATTCATTAAAATTGGAGCAGAAGTAAAATTAAAAGGATATTAACTCTCAGCTCTTACGAGTACATTAAATGCTGAAATACAATGTATTGAATCATTTAGTATCAATTTAGTTGATGTCTAAAAATGGCAGTGTTAATCAACTTTTGTCGCTTATCGTACTATAGTAGGTAAATATAACAAAAACAGGCATATTGTATGGGATAATTCATCGTCTGCCTTTTCCCAACTATGTTGATGTCGGCTTCCAGTCTAACCGGATGCAGCTGAATACCAGTATTTTACATGGAGCGACTGCCGTAACAACAACTATTATGGGATAATTATGACTATAAGAAAAAAATCACGAAGCAATGTCTGAAACTAAAGTAATCGTTTGAAAGGACCATTTTTCCCACTTTTAATGTACACTTTCACCCACGCACAATGGTCCACTGAAGGACTAAGTGCGGAAACCAAACCCCATAACGTAACATAGCAAGGACCATTTTTTACGCAGTTTTTCCTACTCCGTAAGTGTATTTTCAGATAAAGACAGATTTCGTTTAACTTTAACTTAAAATGAAGAGCTTCCTAGTCTCTTTACATTTTAACTTAAATTAAGATTTAATTCGTACTTTCAAGAGAGAAATCTTTTCTAGAGTCGATTTTAATATTGGTGGAAATGAAGGAAGACGTTTGGCAGCAAGCCAAAATGGTTGAGAGCAATAAAGTAGCTTGTTGCATTTTAAGTTAACGTCTTATTTCAGGCAATGAAAAGGCGGAATCAATGCAGACACCCATAGTATTATTTCCGTTAGATGATAAACTGTCGAAAAATTTTGAACTGGGTGAAATGAAATGAGTTAGGTTAGATTAGCCGAATGAGCGCTACTTGCAAGTTGCCCGCAGCTAGGCAGGCTATTGAGTATTAGCGCAAGTTGCGTTACGTCGCACGCAAGGTTGATACCTGCACTGTAGACAGAGCGAGTACTTATAAGCTGTATTGCAGTCGTTTTTGTTAAACAATGTCTTTCGGAGCCGATCACATTGCACACAATTTATTTTCAAATATCTGTGGTGTAATCGTGTTTGTAATACTTTATGCATACGGACGCGGCTGCGTTACAGAACAGCTACTGTCTGTGTTACATCCACCTTTGTTTTTATGCCATCCGGAAACGTGCCCAGAAGACTGGCAGCATTGCCACGTTGAATGGCAATGCTAATTCTTTGGCCAAGGAACGAGTCTGCCTTTTTTATTTATTTGGGAAATTATCAAATAACTTCTCCCGCTCTGGGTGGAGGGAGGGCGTGTCAGACTCTTACTGACTAAAACCCACCCGTGTTTCTTCAGTTGCCTGTACGGTGTCAGGGGCCACGGTATCCCTTTCGGACTTTCCCGCGACCCTGGCAGGCATCGGTCCTAGTGAACCCCGTCAGTTGTGCTGACGTATCTTTGAGGCGCGGGTGGATCACAACGCGCCGTCGACCCGGGCCTGGTCCTTATCGGACGGCGAGCTACCCATTGCTCACCGTCCGCAAGCCCGGAACGAGCCAGCCCTCTGGTTGGGATAATTAATTGTTATGCAAATACACACCCTATGTCAATTTGCCGTGTTATTCGGTGTTATTGCTATTTAAGTCGAAAAGTGTTCAGGCGCCAGTGTCCGCGATGGTACCTACGGTCTAGGCAATTTTTTTACTTACTTACTTATCTGTCAGGAATAGGGATGTTGACTGGGGAAAGAAAAAAACTATTTAGCCCGTCAGTCAGATAATAAAGAAATATTAGACACGTACTTTTGCTTTATCATATTAATAAAAAATGGTTTAGATAAAACGCATTAAAGTTGGGGAGTGGGGGCTCGCCACGTCATAACTCAGTGTAAAATCTACCGGCCAGTGACGTTATGCCACATTTTAACGCATTGCCTACTCAATCTATTGCAGTTATCTTTAGATTACGTAAAAAAACATATTTTTTAATAATATACCTGACGACCAAAAAAAATTTTTTTTGTCTTTGAATGTAAGTTAGTAGTCAACATTAATTTCATTCATTTAATTTCTCTTACTTTACATAGTTTCTGCAGCAGTGGTGGCCCAGTAGTAACGGCTGTGACTTATGAGTTGTAGGTCATGGACCCAGACAGGTAGGTACTTTCCTTTATGTAATTTATTTTATTACCACGGCTGTCAAAACAGTGAAGGAAAACATCGTGAGGAAGCCTGCCTGTAATCCCTAAAACGAAAAATTTGAAGACATGAGATATTCACAAACCACACTGAGCCCGATTGGTGGGTGATGGCGCTCTCCCTCTCACAGAGAGGAGGCGTGTGGCCCACCCAGAAGGAACGTTAATGGCTGATCATGCTATCCAATTAATATTTCATTTATTAACACACCCATTTACACAGAGGTATCCTCAATACCTTTCCTTACCAATAAATTATCCTTCAAACCCACTAAATTTGGGTTCCTGTTTGATAAACCTCAGGGTAATTCACGGTAAGTGAGAATGTAGGGGTTTTGAAAATGTTACCCTTGTTCCTATACATTTATAAACCTGGATAGGTCTTGATGCCGATTCGAAATCATGAAACAGATTACAAAAAAAAAAAAGTTTTGTTAGCAAAGGAAAAGTTGATAGTGATCTTACATAGATACAATTATGTTTATATATCACAATGTTTTGGTTTGAGCGTTAACTCCCGAACTAAGCAGGGCTTGTATCTTGGGGGTCAGAGTGCGATTGAACAGAAATAATTATGTCAGATTACAGGGCTATTCTAGTAAAGCCGGCATTATGTTGTGTGAGTGTCTGTGAGGGGGAAAGTGTGAGAATCTCATCGATATCCACATATATCACAGTAGCTTCTGCCCAGGACTTCGTCCGTGCGACATTTCTTGTTCCCCGACCCACCGTGTCGCATCGCATCGCCTGCCCGCGCTATTTCTTCGTTTTCGGTTAGCGTTCTTTTCGCCTTTTTTCTTTATACTCGGCTCCTAAGAGTCGTAGCATGATGTTCGTAGTAGTTCCAGAAATTAACGCGTTAAAACAAACAAACTCTTCAGCTTTATTATTAGTATAGATTTTGGCCGTATACGACTCATCATCATCATTTCAGCCGAAAACATCAACTGTTGGACATAGACCTCCCCCAAGCGCCGCCATTTCGACCGGTTCTGTGTTTCCCGCATCCAGCGGATTCCTGCGGCCTTCACAAGGTCATCGGTCCACCTTGTGGGAGGCCTTCCAACGCTACGTCTTCCGGTACGCGGTCGCCACTCCAGAACCTATCGGCTCCATCGGCCATCTGTTCTGCGAGAAATGTGTCCTGCCCATTGCCACTTAAGTTTGGCAATTCTTCGGGCTATGTCGGTTTCATACGATTATCTGTGTTTTATGTGTAAAATATTTTCATCATCGTCATTATCATTGGCAGCTGAGTATAAGCCTCCTCCCTTTGTGCCATGCTTCCCTGGTCTGTGCGAGTCTGATCTAGATCTTCCCCGCGATCTTCTGCAGTTCGTCCACCCACCTGACTGTTGGTCTGCCAATGCCCCTTCTACCGTTTCTCGGCAACCATTCCGTTAGGGCTCTGTTCCACCTGTCATCAACATGTCTTGTCAAATGTCTTACGAACCTCCATTTGAAAGCCGCTACCCGATTCCTGAGTCTACAATCTTAGGCCTACATTTTAAGCCTTAATACCTAAAGTAATTGTATATTAATATACCATTAGTATTAAGATACCTTAATAATGAAGGTATCTAGATTCCAATATAACGCTAGAATCTTAGATGTACGTTTTAATAATATATAAGAATATGGGAGCAGATATGACTGGAACAGATATCAGTGTGTACAGTGTAAATCTATGAGAGAAGGCCCGACAGTGAGGCAAGGAGAGGATGATTGATTGGAGTTTGGAGTTAAGACGCGAAGATGAGTGAACTTATTTTATCTACTCTCATATCATAATATTCGAATTATAAACTTCAAAACGAGTTTATATTTACTTACATTATAAACACAATACCGAAATTTAAAAATATAATCTTATCATAACACATTTCTCTAATAAAATAGTGTTATAAAACATTTTGCACTCTTTGGGCAAGTCCAAGAAGTTTACATCTATTTTTTTTTTATTTTTTTTATTTTTATTTTTTTTGTTAGCGGAAGATAGTAGCACCGCGCATGCGCGGTGATGTGCTGAGTGCAGACGCCATTCATACGTTTTGTTGAACTGAATTTCGTGGGATTTTTTTATTCTTTATCTTTAACTTTGGTCTTTTATTTAGTTGGTTCAATTCCAATTTATGAGAGTAGATAAAGAAGTATATGAAACTGCACATAACTAGGTATTAAAACACTCGTGTGATACTACCCCTCTTTATGTAACAGTTTCATAAACTACTATTAAGAAGATTTTCATTGTATCGATGTCGGTAAATAATAAAATAAACCACCAGTAATCTTTATTAATATTATAAAGAGGTAAAATTTATTTGTTTGTTTGTTTGTAAGTTTGTTGGTAGGGGGTAATCTCCGGAACTACCAGTCGGATTTGAAAAATTATTTTTGGATCGGACAGCCCAATTATTGAGGAAGGTTATAGGTTCGCGGAAGAAGCCACGGACAGGAGCTAGTTGTTTATAAACCATTTTACTTGCCCCATAACCCCACATTCTAATAATGTAATGTACTCGTAATTCACTACGCACCATTAAAATAGTCCTAATCACCTCAGTGTACTAACTCGTCAGACTACATCCATGACCCAGATTCTACTACAGATAAACTCACAGGATTCTTCAATTCCTCTTTAGTCTAGTGGTTACAAGCGCTACTGCTGAGCACGAGGTCCTGGGTTGTATTCCCAGGTCGGGCAAAGTGTTGTTGGGATTTTCCATTAGGAATTTTTCAGTAGCAGCCCGCCCGGAGTCTGGATTTGTGCCCAGTTGATGGCAATAGGCTCGCCCCCTATAACATGGGACTTAAATAAATAATAAATAAAAAAGTTTATTTCAGAGTCACTTCCATATTTGTTAGAAACAATGTAAACTTATAAATTAGTCATCATCTGGCTAGCCGGCAAAGGCTAGCCAGATGATGACTAATTACTAAACTTACGAGTACATTAAATGCTGAAATACAATGTATTGAATCATTTAGTATCAATTTAGTTGATGTCTAAAAATGGCAGTGTTAATCAACTTTTGTCGCTTATCGTACTATAGTAGGTAAATATAACAAAAACAGGCATATTGTATGGGATAATTCATCGTCTGCCTTTTCCCAACTATGTTGGGGTCGGCTTCCAGTCTAACCGGATGCAGCTGAATACCAGTATTTTACATGGAGCGACTGCCTATCTGACCTCCACAACTCAGTTACTGGGTAATACGATACCCCTTGGTAAGACTAGGTGTCAGACTTTCGGGCTTCTGACGACCAGTAACGACTGTCAAAAATCCACGAATGACAGCCAGGACCAACGGCTTCTCGTGCTTTCCGAGGCACGGAGGAGTCGCGGTATGTGTAGACGGTCACCCATCCACGGACCAATCCCGGCAAGCGTAGCTTAACGTGATGGATCGACTCGTGCGGCTGTTATCACTTAGCCACGAGCTCCTCCACACAAACAAACTTATAAACGAGTGTTAGCAGCATTTATTCTAAGCTGCGTGCAGTCGTATCCACCGCTCCAAGATCGGAGAGTCCCACCGATCAGCCAACGCTCTTACAATGGTGTTGGGGCTGTCGCGAACATGGCGTAGCAGAGATCTCTTGTGCATGATGGCCGAAAAACTATCAACGTCCGCGTCGGCAAACATGCCGGACGCGCTACAAAAACGCGACAGCCTCATCAACATCCGAAACGTGTTGTTACATTGTGTGCGCAGGCCACTATATGCACTTTGCGTAAAAGGATTGACAGTAGGCTTTGAAAATAGTCACCTTAACCTGAGCCGCATAATGTGAAAACCTGCGGGCTAACATCCTACATCGGACATCCAGCGACCTGCGCTCCCACTCTATATCAACATTATCTTTCAAAACCGTCTGAGATCCAATGACCCAGATATTCATACCTAGCGAATTGTAGGTAAACCTAACCCTTCTGCGAAACAAAGCTTGATGTTGTTGTTGTAAGTTCCTCAAAACAATATCATTGTACAAAATAATAAACCCCAAATCTCTTCACAACGAAACACCTGTTATTTTCCGTATCCCAAAATTTGAATAAAATATACAAATCTTCTTTGAAAATAGGTAAACATTTCGCTAATAAGTGTCGGATCCGACTCAAGCGGGATTTATTTCAGCAGATGTTTCTCTAAATTGTAAATTAATTTAGTGAAGTTTCGTCTGATACTGGAAGATAATTTTGACTGAAAATTATATTTTGTAGCAAAGGTAAATAGGGATGACGACTAAAAATTTTGTTTTAGTCCGTCTTTGAGATTATAAAAAAAATATTGTACACGTCTTTTTCTTTTCTTACGTAATCTAAAGATTACGGCGATACATTGAGGTAAAATGTGCCATGACGTCACGAGTATGTAGATTTTATACATATTAGTGACGTAGCGACCCCCCACTCCCCAACTTAAAATGCGTTTTATCAAAGATTTTTTTTTGCTGGCATGCAATCTTCTTCTTTTCGTGTGGTTAGTGACTAACCTGGTGTCAGAGTTTTAAAGTCGCCCATGGACCTCTGACTTAGCTTCACATGCCGTCGAGAAATATCTCTCAGGCATGCCGGTTTCCTCACGATGTTTTCCTTCACCGTTTTTGAAGCAAGTGATATGCAATACGCAGAGGTGCGTGCCTTGGGTTTGAACTCGAGACCTATGACTTAGCAGTCTGATGGTCACACCACTAGGCTATCACGGCTCGTTATCTCGGATTTGAGCTTGCGTGTCTTTTGCTGCGGTACTTGCGTGTGTACATGGATGGCGTAGTGCACCTTCTGAGAGTTATTATTATTATTATATTAATACATGAAGCAAAAACTTTGTACTTCTTTTAACGAAAATTACGCGGACGGAGGAGTATGAAATTTGGCACAGTTATATGGAGAAGGAGTGCAGAGAGCTAATAATTTTATATAATATACATTAGAAATAAATTAACTTAATAAAAAAACATTACACACTCCACCATGCGTTTGACACAAGATGCCTACCTTAAAATCATGACATTTAAATGAATTATGGTCGAATTTCGACCTCTGGGCGACCACTAGTTTAATTAAATATACCTACTAAAATTTTTACCAAAGCATGAGCCATTCTCATAAAAAACACGTTTCCGTAGATGATTTTTTGAATAAAAAGTGTAATGATTAACTTTTTGAATGAGTGACGAAAGTTATATGACGTCACACCTCTTTTCATTATTACTGCAGTTCCTCGTATATCACTTCCACATTGAACGTGCTTACTTATCATTGTATTATAACTGTCACCAGGAGACCAAGTTATGACGTAAATCATAACAACTTACTTTTATCCCGGAAAGCGACAAACTTGGTCTACGTGGGTTTCACAAGTTGAATAATGAATGTAATATTTAGTGAGGGTGAAGGCCCGTTTACACGGAGAGGGTTTTTTGGCAGTGTCGTAGGTTACCTACTCGTCAGCCGATTATTTATAATTTATTTATAAATACTTTATTGTACACCAGATTATACATTACAAAAAGAAAAAGTAATACACTAAAAAATATACAATGGGCGGCCTTATCGCTTACTACGATCTCTTCCAGGCAACCTTGGACAGTGATTTTCTGGACATAAAATGGGGCTGTCATTGGTGCAAATAAAAAGTATATAAGTACAATATACTATAATAGATATACAGATAAATGCTATATAAAAGATACATAGATACATACAAACTAACTATATAAGCAACGAAAATAAATGACGATTATTATTACAGCTTACCACTAGAACAAAATTATAACGACAAGTAATGTAATTTACATTACTTGTCGTTATGATTTTGCTCTCGTATTTTTATTACAATTATGACTTTTTATTTGCACCAAAGACAGCCCCATTTTATGTCCAGAAAATCACTGTCCAAGGTTTCCCGAGTAGATTATAATGGCAATCATGTTAACATTCAAGCGTGAAACAAAATCTTGCATAAACGATATTAGATAGTAAAAATAACTTTTTTTTTTTTTTTTTTAAACTTTGCCCCACACTAAGAATTTCTTCTTGTATCGTGGGTGCGTTTACAAACATAGAAACTCACATACACTAACACCCACAAAACAACAACAACAACAAACAACTAACTAACTAACTATAACTATATAATACATTATATTTGCACTAAACATGACGCATAAAAAAAAAGAAAAGCAACACAAACACAAAAAAGATACCAGTTGGGGGAAAATATGCGTCACATCCACGCAAAACGGCCTTCGCTCAGCATATTGCTGTGACACTATAGGAGCGAGCCGCAGCGCTGGTTTTCAGCGACAGCCGATAGCTGCTTATGATTTCTTAGCTTATATAAATACGATCTTTTCATATATTTTTATGACTCTTAAGAGAGTCTCGTACAAAATAATTACTTATTGAGTCGATTTGAAAATGAAATTTTGCCATTCCAGGTAGTCAGATGCTTAATTTTGTGACCATGCGACGCCATTGTCACTTTTATTAAAAAAAAAAAAAAAAAATTTAATTTTTTTTTATTAAATATTAATAAAAATAAAATATTAATATTTTAAAAATATTTCGTATTTCGAGCCAAGAAACTATACCCTGTGTAAATGCACCTTAACCATAAATAAGGAGAAGTTATATTTGGAAGGAGCCCTATGATTTTAGCTAAGAATAGGACCGATCTATCAGTCCGTGGGAGGTGGGTGACAGGCGCTAGACGGATTGGTTATGGCAGTATAATCACGGACCGTTTAGGTAATATTACAGGTTTGTTTTTGTTAAGAAATATCAATCTGGACGTGGCATTATTATTTATGTATTCTTTACTGTTTATTTTGTTATATATGAGCAGTCTTGTCAAGAACCAGAGACAGGCATCTGGCACATAAAGAAAGAAAAAGTATTTATTGAGGAAACGAACAGGAAATCACAAATTAAACTAAAAACACACTACGAATAAATAAAAAACAAAGTAACATTAAAATTTAAAGAAAGAAGTCCTGTACGAGACCAAAAGGCTCCTATCTTTTTAAAGTTACCTTTTTGAAAGTGTGTGCATAAAATCAAAATGAGTAGCCGAAACGAACTGCGTTACGTAAACCACTAGAACCAACTTTAACTAAAACTTCGTCAGAAAATAGATGAGAAAGATTATTTTTACCAAAAACCAAAATGTTATCGTATCATTATTACAGATCTTTACCGAATAGATCAACACCTAAGGCCGTTAGTCCACCGTACCGTGAACGTCAATGACAACGAGATGACGACGCCGACTAACGACAGTACATTTACTATGGCCACGTAATCTCGATTCTCGTTGACGCTTCGTTCACGCTGCGGTGGACAAACAGTATCAGCCTTAACCTTTTTTTATTACATCAACAAATTCGATTTTCCTACCAAAAAAGCGAAGTCCTTTGGAGCCACCGAACTCCAAATCACCTACTTTTCTAAACATTTAGGATACTTATTTGCATATTTTATTTTCTTCGTGCAAAATAAGTAGTTTTCGCTTTATAAGCGTCGTGGAGATACTTCGAGCGATAAATTTCCAGTATAAACTGACCTCATATTGTACCGAAAAGGGTAGTATTTTTTTTTTAATGTATTTTCTGATGTACAGTAAAGTAAATATAAATAAATAAGCCTGTACAGCGTGTATCAGAACATACAGACCATCAAATTGATCAACTTTCTCCACGGGAACAGCTGTCCCATACAAAACTTCAATACCGACTCGACCCAAATGTATGGGGCGGGCTATTTTTTCGCGATAACGATGTCAATCCCAAGAAGAAAGTTGTTCAGTTTGACCACACCCTTGGCCACCATACTTTGAAACATGCTGTATAATATGGGGTCAGCTTATAATGGAACTGTATAGCTAGATGTGACATTGCGTATTTCCCTTCTTGGCACTGCCGTCGTATTAATATTTAAGTTCGAGACCAAACTGCTCAATTCTCAATATACCCGGCCATTCTATTATGTATAAATGATGCCATATTTACAATTTATTGACTAAGGGATGCTGGAATATATTCTGCTAAAGTTTGGTGTGAGAATTGATATTTTGGCACGGAAAGATGCGACAAGTCTTTTGTTTTGGCAAACATTTTAATCTATCATCCATTTCCTCACTTTTCTTTGTAAATTTTGACGTAACCAAGTGTAACGTTATTCAAAAGTTTTATTTCCAATTACACACAGTATATGTTCGAGTGTTTGTGCTCAGATAATAAATATTGTAACATAATTAACAGCTCTTCTCTCTCAAAATATTAGCCCAAATAGAGACGTCATAAAAAAAAACAGTTTTTTACATGCATGGGGTATCTGAAAATATCCCATTTATGTTCCGCTATAGTTTTCGAGTAATCATAATTTCTTTATATTTTAGAAAAAAAATTGGGAACTTAAATAAAAACTTTTTTTTTTACACGGCTTTTTCCCATTTTTTTACGAGATATTCTTTCATAAAATATTTTTTTTAATCCCTATTGCCTATAATAATCTTATTACCCACTACAAGACCGACACTTACATAAAAAATATTTATGCAAATACCGTGATATCGTTTTTATGGATTAGTAATATTAGAAACATTATCCATAACTTTTATCACTACGATATCAAGAAATTCTATTGCCCATAAATATGTTCGTTCAACGATATAATTAACTTACTAAATAAGGCACAGGTAATAGAAACAAAACTGTAATGGCTTCTGGAATACAGGCAGATTATACCATTTAGTTTCAAATGGACTATTAAGACTAAAGCCGTAAGCTTAGCTATTACGTTGTAAATTAAATTTTATTACCACTACTTAGTGTTGCGTCTTTCCTAGTTTGTATTGTTAAGGATAATTGCTGTTAAGATTGTAATTTTATCTTAATTAGACTTCATTTTTATGATTTGAGTCTTGCTTATAGTATTTTTATCTCACGAAGCGACGCGCGCTTTACTTGTGGTTACCAAGTGTACGCAAAGTACACGCTGTGAATGTGTGTGTAAACGTAGGAGCTCTCGGTACCGTCCGAGACAACGGTGAAGTCGGAAGTACGTGTGTGTTATGTGCTGACGCTGCGTGGTGGTACGCTTGGTTACCACAAGAGAAGCGCGCGTCGCTTCGTGAGATAAAAATACTGTACAGGTTATGTTGAGTGAAAATGAAACTAAAAAACTCTGTACTGTATCCACCAATACACAATATGCAATACAAAATACCTATGAAAATTCGACACGATAATTAATTTTGCCTTGACTACAGTTAAGTTTGCCATCAGTTTGTAAATATCTAATATGTAATCTGTGGAAAATGTAGTGTGTAGTATATTTGTTAAGTTTAAGTTTAATAATTCTGCTTATTTTTAATATACTACTGTTTGTTTTGCGTTACAAAATGAAATAAAATAAAGCAAAAATAGACCTTACGCCATTCAACTTTAGGCTGATAATTCAATTACGAGGACGACTATAGCTAGTCGTCAAGTACATGCGTCATTGAACGGGTTTTTCGAAGGCTGCACTTCATAACATTCCGTGTAAACCTAAGGAGAAGTAATTGGTTGGAACTAAGAGCTTCTTGAAGGTGTTTGTAGGCATTTAAGCTATTATTGAGGTTTTTTTAAATATTACACATTTATCTGAGATATTTTTTGTATCAGTGCGAAAAACACAAACATAAATTATTCTACAAAGTCAGAACGATTTTCCTACATCTATTAAGTTTTGACACTTTAATTACTTCCCTAACGACTAATTTGAAAAAAAGTATATGCAAAAAACAGGGATACCAATTTTTTTCCCTTCGTCCAAGTAAGTCCTTTAGTTAAACCTCACAAAGGAAGTAAAAGTAAAATTCCGGAGTAATAATTCCGAACTTGTACAAAAAAATAAAATAATTTATTATGCCTTGGGGCGGAACTTTAAGCTCTGAATTCAAGTTAAGGAAAATTTTACACATTCCAATGTAACTTTCATATGCAGAGTGGGGAGTTTTGTCTGGACTTGCGGGAATTAGTTGTATCCGAGTGTATCTAAGTATGAGTTACGTTTGTAAGATACTGTAGAATTCCTAGTATAAAGTTAATTTGAGTCCAATATTGCATTAAGTTTTTTTTTTTCAAGTTCTGAAGTGGAAGCTCGGAGTCTGGATTTGTGCCCAGTTGATGTCAAAAGGCTCGGACAGACGTGATATTATTTTAGTTATCTATACATATTAAAAATTAATGTCGCTTTTCGTGTTTGTCTGTATGTCCGCGTTGTTCTTTTTAACCACGCAACAGATTTCGACGCGGTTTTCACCATCGTTTAGAGATTTTTTTTCCGGAAGGTTTATGTTTAAAGTTTATATAGGCATATGTGACTTTAATACGTGTTAATAATAAGTCACATAATACTAAGAAATCTCAATGTTTTATCAAGTTTTTACCGTGCGAAGCAGGAGCGGGTCGCTAGTTTTTAAATAATTTGATTTAATTTCATTGATACAATACCGAAAAGGACTTCGCTGCATATACCTATTCAAAAAACTGCTATAAATACATAGTTTATTACCAAAGGTATATTTGGTACAAAACCTAAAGTCCCGTTTACACGATGCAAGTTTCTTGGTTGTGGCATACAATACTTGTTTATCCTAAAGAAAAAGCGTATTAGGATAATGGTTTATATTGACAATGACGTAAGTTGTAGACCGCATTTTGGGAAAGTAGACATACTAGCTTTGACATCTATTCATATTCTTGAAATCTGTAAACTCGTAAGACAATATCCACACTTCTACCTAAAAATTGCAGACCAACCTCGCCGATATGCACCACGTTCACGGTTTGAAAATACGCTCGTAATACCTCAATCTAAGCTAAAATTACACAACACGAGCCCCACGTAACATCAATTAAAATATATAATAAAATGCCAAACGACATAAAAATGAAACAAAATGAAAATATATTTATTAATCGGCTCAGAAAACTACTGGTGGAGAAATGCTACTATTCACTTAATGATTTTTTTAATGATGACATTAAAATGGAATGACTTCCACCATTTATTCAGCTCTAGACATATATTTTTATTTGACTTTTATTCGATTCCATGATACTACGAGTATTTTAATCTGTGTCATCATTTATGTTAAATGAATTGTATTTTATTTTTATTTTTTTATTACATTTTTATTTGACTTTTTGATATTATATTTGACTTTTTATATTAATTTAATCTGTGAAATTATTTGTTTCTAATGAATTAATCTTTGAATAATTCCTAATGATTTTTTGAACGATAATGTCTTAACTACATTCATATTTTATGAAATAGTTGTGCCCGACATTTCACATGTCATGTCATGTCACACATCATTTCACATTCGACATTTCCATGTGAACTGTATTATTATTATTAAGACCTTGTAAACACATGCAATAAATATTTGAATTTGAATCAAATTGAAGCAATAAAATCTAAACAGTATTATTTACAATGTGAATTGTGTGTTTTATGTTTTTTTTATAGTGTATAGAATATTTTAATTTAATTTCTTTTGTCGACCAGTATCTGCAATTTTATGTGAATAGGTTTTAAATATACTTTAGGGCTAACATATTATTAAGTACTACTAACGCCTACTGTGGACCAAAGTTGTCTTTTGAATAAATCGTAATTTCAGCCGAAAGACGTCCACTGCTGGACTCTGCCACTTCAACCGATTCTATGCTTCCCAAACAGAAATGTGAAAAATATATAAATATATACCTATCCCCAAGTAAACAAGGTGTGAGTATATATGTAGTATGTATGTGTATAATATATATAATAAATAGTGTAAATGGGGCTTTAATTATTTTGACCTGAATGATATACCTTGTTATTACAGCTCATAATCTCAGCAATGATAATTAATTAAGATTGAAAAGGAAGACCACTAGCCTACCACATTGAAAGGAACCTTCATCAATCATTGTTAGGCGATGTTTGCCGGGATTTGTTAACTGGGGCTTTATTATTATTTGTTTATTGTAACAACCATTATTATATTCTTAGCAAAAATTAAAAATACCGCTTCTGTATTCAGTCAAAAACTTGAAAAAATAAACAAACTCAAATCAAATTACAGATCAAAACTAAGAAATAAACATTTATTTTATAAATATTTAAAAAATAGTACATTATTCTTATGTGATTATATTGCTGTGCGAAGGTTAAGTCATTATATTTATTAAAGAAATAATATTCAAAACTCATGTTATAGCCATGGAGCGATGAGTCAATAATACGTTCAATTGAAAACTATCCTTATGTTAGCAACCTAAAAACATGCGCTTGCACTTCTATCGGCAGTCTTTGGGGACTGCCGTTAGAAGTGAAAACTAAGTAACTTGTGAATTGTATATCTATGTACCTACATATAGTATACATATAGCTCATGGGAAGCGTTCGGTGACGATGACGCGAGTTCCATGATTTTTGTTCACCCAAAGAGTGCTCAACGCGCCTAAAGAAGTTTTCACTTCAAAATGTGGAATCAAAAATGTCTACCTGTAGGTACTAGGTATCCACTTAGCTTTGCTCATCACCATTCTCCTGTCCCTGTCTCAATTTATTTGTGGTCTGTGCAACATGTCCCTTTCTTCCATACTTCTCTATTAGTTGGCATCTCGATAGTTACCGCTCTTCTACCCATATCATTTTTCACACAGTCCATTCACTGTTACTTTGTTCCACAATGAAAATTATATTTCTAAAAACGGTTAAATATTTTACTGTTCCTACTTAAGTTTAGGCAGAAATTTTACTTTTACAAAACTTAATACTCTTTCAACTGTCAAAATCAATTTGCCTACCCTTTTCCCAACTATATTGGGGACAACTTCCAGTCTAACCGGATGCAGCTGAATACCAGTATTTTACATGGAGCGACTGCCTATCTGACCTCCACAACCCAGTAACTGGGTAATACGATACCCCTTGGTAAGACAGGTTGTCAGACTTTCGGGCTTCTGACGATCCGTAACGACTGTCAAAGACCCACGAATGACAGCCGGAACCAACGGCTTAACGTGATTTCCGAGCAAGGGGAAGTCTCGGTATGTAAAGATGGTCACCCATCCACAGAACAACCCCGGCAAGCATAGCTTAACTGATTGGATAAACCCGTGCGGCCGTTATTACTTAACCACGAGCGCTTTTTCCAATTTTGTGGGGAAAATGGTCACCCATCCACAGACCAACCCCGGCAAACGTTGCTTAACTACTCCAACTACTAACTAGAATACTCTTACAACTGTATAAAACAATAAATTATAAACGAAAAATAAGAGTTCTTTAAATCGACTTAATTAAAATTTGATTTTATCAGAGCGACTCAAATGGCTGATTTATAAGATTGTTACTGTTACCTCGTTCCTGATGTGACAGAAAAGAACAGTAGGTTATAACACAAAATAGATTTACGTGCCGAAAATAGATATAATGATGTGTTTTCCTATCCATTCACAAAATCTGTATGCCTCTTTAGTTACAAATAGATACACTTTAAGAATTTATTTTCGTTAAAGACCTTCGTACACTTGCTTTCAAAGCTTGGATTTCCTAGGAAAGCGGTGCCGTCATTTGATGCTGCAAAAGGACGGAGTCCAAAATGAGCGCGTTTTTGGACACCCTAATGCACATTTACTTATCTGGATAAACTCGACCTTTCTGGAAACCACAGAGAAATGGACGAAAAGTGTAAGTAAAGTTGCTACCTAGACTTTTCAAATCTACCAATCTTAGCGTATGTCACGCATTGTGTATATTCAAATGAGCCTTCCAAAGAAACTCAGACATAGGTATGACCTTTTGCCAAAGTCCTAGAGATCTATTGAAGTCCAACAGCCTATTTAATCAATCAATCCTGTTGATGACAAAGGAGGAGACTTTGAGGACGGACTAAGCCAGAATACTAAGATGCCTCTCGCAAAATTAAGTTAGTATATTGATTAGGTCAATCACTGGATTTGAAGTTCTCGGCTTATATAGCCGACCTCGAACCCAATTGGTCTAATCAACCTTTTTCTGCTTCAATATGAAACTTCAGATCATGATTAAAGGATCGAGTAATCAGATCGAAGTACTAGACTAGCTGCTCAAAAATTCCGGCAAACAGACCACTAAAGTTTTTGTACAAGTCGTGAATCTTCTCTAATCTTAACCATTTTGAATTAAAAAGAAAATTGTTAGATTTGCTCTTAAATCTAAACGAATGCGATACAGAGGAACTCATTTATCCTACGAATTAACCATTAAAATACCAAATTTTTCACTTCACACCCTCGACAGATTGGTTTTTACTGAGTATACCACTCACTAACGCTCACACACACACACACACGAACACACGCACATACATCAACAGACCAGTTTAACGCCACAGCAATACACTCACACACAATTAACCATTAAACACACTTAATAAAATGTTAACATCAGAATTATTACGCGATTATTAATACTAGTGGTCGCCGAGAGGTCGAAATTCGACCACAATTCATTTAAATTTTAAGTTGTATAGTACATACTAATTCCATGCTGCCATGTCATGATTCTAAGGTAGCCATCTTGTGTCAAACGCATGGTAGTGTGTGTAATGTTTTATTTATTAATTTAATTTATTTCTAATGTATATTATATAAAAATATTAGCTTTCTCCACTCCTTCTCCATACAAACTTTAACTGTGCCAAATTTCATACTCCTCCGTCCGCGTAATTTTCGTAAAAAGGGGTACAAAGTTTTTGCTTCATGTATTAATATAATAATTTTGTAAAACATGTCAATCCCACTAAAGAACACTGTCCTTCAACATATAGGATTTTCCTAGTTTGCAGGGCAGGGGTCTTACTCTTTTGTAATAGCCATACCCATCCCAAAATTACCTAAACAACACTGATGTTACCTAGGCTAAGTGTTTCGTGTATAAATGATTACTTACTTACTTACTTCTTCCTATCCTACAGGTAAGGCAGCGATAGCCTAGTGGTGTGACCGTCGGTCTGCGAATACATAGGTCTCGAGTTCGAACCCAAGGCACGCACCTCTGACTTTGCGGATTCATGTGCGTATTGTATTATTGTCACTTGCTTCAAAAACGGTGAAGGAAAACATCGTGAGAAAACCGGAATGCCTGAGAGATATTTCTCGACGGCATGTGAAGCGACGTCAGTGCCATGGGCGGCATAAAAACTCTGAGAACAGGTTAGACAATAAAAATAAAAAAAAATTGTTTATTTCTTAACCTAGCTAGACAACAAGTTGATTATTGGAAACTCCTTTTAAGCAAAAAAATGCCTGTATTAGGAGACTGGTCTTACATAACAAGATAGTTTTACAAAAAGAACAGAATTACATTGTAAGATTGTGATATTTTTATTTTTGTAAGATTGTGATATTTTTATTTTTATTTTTGTAAGTGATAATGTAAAGTAATGAAATTTAATTTTAATGACTACTCAGTTTTAATGTAATTTAGTTTGTGAGTGTATGGAATTTTTTATTTGAATTTTGATGTGGATATTTAATTTTAAATGATCGATTGCATTGTAATGTACTTATTTTATTTTAATGATGTAATGAGTTGAATGAATTCATTCAACAGTTATTAACCACATGAAAAAGAAAAACGATCCTACAGGTACAGTAGGCCGCAACGAAACAAGTATATACGTAATGTAGCCTTGCGTTTCATTGAAACTTCGTACTGCGCTAGGCCAGCTCAAGTTTACCCGACTACGGCAAAGCAAAAAGGACGGTTATGATTGTTACCGGTATGTATGTATGTATGTTCATCTGTTCCCTTATACCTTCTAAACTACTTATCAAAATTTGAAAAATGAGAAGCGTCTTGATCGTCCGCTGATTACCAATTTTCGTCCGTGGCTTTGTGGCGTTATATTAAATTGAATATGGCACCCCCTAGAGAACATAAAGTAACGAATGAAAAAAAAAAAATATGATGCCATGTTGGATATCAAATGAAAAGTAGTATGAAATTTAAAAAAAAAACCCCAAAATAATTTAAATAAAAATAAAAGTTAGAAAAACTAAAGCCCAAATACCTACGACAAAAACGCCAACTAAAAAGGTATAAGGTATAACAAAACGTCACAGATAGACACATTAAAAATCCATAGTCACATGTAATCTGTTCGATTTATGTTCTAACATGACGTGTGACTCCGGATTTACTCTCTAATCATCTACTCTTAGTTACAGATCTGAACAAAAATTAAATGTGCATCTTCTGTGATAGGTATCATTAGTAACTGGAACAATATGATATTCTTCTGCCTATATCGTGATAAAAATATTCGTTTGTCAGCAAGTTATTATAGAGCCGACTCCTAAAGGTGCGTCATACGTAAATCACATCGAACTTTATTTTTATTCTCAGATTCAACTGGTTCTGAAATTCATAAAATTTCACGAAGTAAAAACAGCTTCGTAACCTACAACTCTGAAGATGTTTTGGAAAATGGACTGACCTTTATCATCAGCCCTGAACTCCGCCTCCAGCTCAGCCTTGGTCGGCGGCAGCTCCGGCTGTGGCTGCTGCTGCTGGGGCTGCTGCTTGGGCTGCTGCTGTTGCTGCTTGCTGGTCTTCATGCTCATTGACTTCCTCGTCCTGTGTCCACGGAACGCTGCCTGGATCTTCGTCGCCGCCTGTTCTTCTGACTTCGGCTCTGTGTTCTTTGATTTCTCTTCTGGAATAGAAAGAGAGACTGTTAAACGGTCTTATGTTACAGGCCACGTTGGTGCATTGGTCGTTAGTGCTACTGGTAAACATGAGGTCCTGGATTCAAATCCGTGGTCGGACACAGTGTTATTGGGTTTTTCCATATGAAATGTCTCAGTAGCAGCTTGGAGTCTGGATTTGTGCCCGATTGATGGCAATAGGCTCGCCCCTATATATGGAACTTAAACCGAACTGGCAAAATGTGAGTGGAACACCTCTGGCATTATGTTTTTTGGGCGTTCCGGGGTGGTTAATCCTCATGGATCTCTTCCACCCTGATGCGGGCGAAGGGGACTGTCAGTCACTAAAAACCACCCCGGTGTTCCCTTCCCTACACTTGGACAGGGGAGCATGAGATCTTGTGCGCCTGCCTCTGTGAAGATTAACAAGGATGTGCTGCCGTGTCCCAGAATTTTCTGTTTCTGCCATTATCTTCGATACTCTTCCACACTACTTCCCACTACTTTAAAAATTGTTTTACAACACAAAGTTTCAAAGTTTCGTACATAAATCACGAAGAAAACCTGACGAGCAGTGCCCTATTTTTCATGCGGTACATTAAAATGCCGTCGTTAACGTCTTTACGAGTCTTATTAATGATGATTGCTTTCATCGATTTGTAATGGGCATGATCAATTTCGATTTCACAGTAGCTAGGTAATTTTGGGCCGGCCATATGAGCCGTAGAACCGCAGACAGTTGGTTAAACGTTTTCTTGAGTAAAGACCGCGAATCGGCAAACATAACGACGCGGGCGCCTTCAGGATAGTTGGATTGACGAACTTCGCACGGTAGCTGGTAGCAGGTGAATGAGAGTTGCCGAGAATCGAGCTGAATGGCGTACAATTGGGGAGGCCTATGTCCAGCAGTGGACTGCTGTACCCTGATGATGATGAGGTCCAATTTTCCGAACCCAATCATAGCAGTGATAGCCTAGTGGTGTGACCGTCAGACTGCCAAGTCATAGGTCTCGAGTTCGAACCCAAGGCACGTATGTCTGACTTTTCGGATTCATGTGCGTATTGTCTAATTATCACTTGCTTCAAAAACGGTGAAGGAAAACATCGTGAGGAAACCGGCATGCCTGAGAGATATTTCTCGACGGCATGTAAAACCAAGTCAAAGGCCTATCTATGGGCGGCTTTAAAACTCTGACACCAGGTTAGTCACTAACCACACGAAAAGAAGAAGACTGACAATCATATTTCTATCACCCTTATTTATTGCCAAAAAAATTGCCCTTTACCATCCTCCACTAAAACAAACACAAAAATTGCTACGCAATTTGGTGTCTTATGAAGAATGCGATAAAGCACAAAAAATTGTACCAATATCTCATTTACCTGTCAAAAAGTTTTTAAGTAGTTTTATCTCCTATGGGTTCGATGCCGAACAAATACTTTTATCGAGCAAAATTGAGCAAAACTTTTTTGAATAGTTGAGTATAAATTTTCGGTAAAATTCCGAATGTAGGTCAATATGGAAGCGGAATATTTATTCTTTGATAAGTACACGAATTTATTGTTTTGTTGTAAAAGTAGGGTAAAAACACTCGATTTATATCTAAATTACACCGGCAAAAGAAGAATGACGTAGATTTTATCTTCAACTTATTATTTTGCCAAAAATACCTACAAATTCACTCTAAGGTATTGTTCACGTGGATAAAATTTAATGTTCACTCTTGATTGTTTATTCTTGCTATCTTTTTTATTATTGAGAGAAAGTGACATTCTTAGTATAAGGTTAAGGTCAGATTTATTAGGACAAATATCAAAATAGAAAAAAAAGACTGATTTAGGACACATTTTACAAAATATCAGTAGGTTTCGTATTCGTGTGGTAGATAAAGTTAGAAAGAAAAACAATATAAGGCGTACATAATCCAAATCAGAGATAAAGCTTTCTGTACCCAAAATCCAGACTAAACCAATAATTCAGAAAATTAAACACGTAAGCGCCTAACCTTACACTGCCCTACATTTTAAAACACAAAGAGATGCAAAAATAAATTAAAAGAGATAATTTTACCCACAAAAAGGTCTAGGCACAGACTAGCCTCCCGAAATCCTAATTTTTCACAGAGATAAAGGAATTTTTCAACGGCTCACGTTAACACGGTGAATTATTCAAAAATGTGAGGACACAGCCACTTAGCGAGTGTAAAAGAGGTTATTTTATTTTAGGGGTTGTGCAGACTGGTGGTCGCGCGAAAATTACACGCCATAAATTACAGTGAGTTTTGCCCAATGTAATGTCTTTTTTTTGTCTCGTATCTACCTCTTTCGGTAGAAAAGGCATAAAATAAATTTGTGTTTCGGTAAAAAAAGTGTTACCTAGTTTTAATCTGCATTTACATTCTACAACATTGATTTTTGGGCTCCGTTTTAAAGTAATCAGTGGACGAGATTCTTAGACTTTTTAATGACAATAATTATGTCAATTATCACCATCGATTCGACCTTTTAAAAACGAAAAAAGCGAGTGGTTTACTTATACTTTCAGACAAAAAAAAAAAAACGTATTTTATAAAAAAAATAAAAATACAATAGAAGAATTATAAACATTGCACTGACGTTATATAAATCGCAACAATATGCGTCTAAAAACCACACGTCAAAGCAGTGAAAGACTCCTTAGTCCTTTGTTTTTATAGGAAGCGACGAGCTATCAACGATTTTCTCAAGAAACGTTCTAAAGATTGTAGTGCCTGTGTAAGTAAAAGAGATACATTTATGTATTAATATTTAGTTGACCGCTGATTGTTCACATCGTAAGCGAGTACTCTTTCGCTCAGCGATGCTTGCTTGGCGGACAGAACACTCGCTGAGAGTGTTCTGTGTAGGAATGGAACGTTGATGAATGCATGACTGTGTGAAAGAGCTGAATGCTAAGGTGTATGTGAGACAGATTACGTATGCCAAAGACTTATACTTGGGATGACGAGGAAGATACGTATTTAAACAGGTAGAATGACAGTGGCTTTTTGAATGACGGAAAAGGACGATTTTGTAACTAAGATGTATTTTTATGTGTTTTACTAGTTTATTTATAAGAATAAACCAGACATTTCTTTTACTTTTACTTTTCCTCTGACCTCAGACCTTTATTCCCACAAATGTATATCAGCGAGTTATCGCTCGTCGCCGCCGCGCACTCGCTACGCGTTGCTTGCCAACTCTACTCGGTGGGACAGGTGCCTTAACTCTGTAATTCTTGTGGGGGATAAAAACCGGGCCAGGTTTTATAGTAGAGGCACTAAAATGTAACCTTTATAATGTTGTTAAATGTTACAGTTTGTCCTTCGTCATGTGACATTTTAGACGCACATAAAAGTGTTTTTGAGTTTGCTAGTGATTTGATAATGTTTTGAATACAAAAATGGGATCTTTATTTTTAACGTTAATAATACCCTTGGAACCATTTATAGCTAGATAATAATGTCTTTTCGGATTAAAACTTTTTGGAAAGAAGTTCTTAAATGCGGCTTGCGGTAGGAGTTGACTGGTAGAAATCGTCACGTAACGAAAAAGTGTTATGCCCAAAAAAGTTGCTTTCAAGGTCACAAGTTTCAAGTGTATTTTTTTTTTGTTTTTTAATAGAGAGCCATCTAGAATAAGTTTTTCTAAAAACTTTGTACTAGATGGCTCCGTATTAATACATAGTATACAGCGAAAGGAACTTCGTCCCGAACGGTTGTCCCACGACATCCACCGACTTTTTTATTTATGATTTTTCTGTCAATTGTTATTGTTTAAAGTAACTTGTTGAGATTATAATTAGCAAGTAATTTATATAAAACTGTATATAATCATAATAAACACTGTAAAGGTTTTGACAGAAACAGGGTGCCTAATAGTAGGACTTTCCCGGACGAACCATTTCTCGAAAATGTCCACTACAAAGTCTGAACTTTCTAGCTTTGTATTGAAATTTAAGCAGTTAGAACACAATAACTCCAAAATAAAAGGCACATTTGGGCACATACATGGTTCGTAATGTGATTTTTATTCTGATAATGATAACCTTGTCGCTTCAAGTACCTACTTGTTCTTCTATTGCGATTCTGAAAGGGCACTAAAATTGATTTAAGTTTGCTTTCTAAACTAGGAACCAACTGAAATGAAATTTTATACTGTTCCCTTTATAAGTGACTCCTTTTGTTTTTAAAATGGCGTCATGCTCATAGAGTTATATAACATAACATTAAGCCTGTAATCCCTGGAGGGTTAGGCAGAGGTACCTACGTATAGTACACCCCCATTTCACCAGTTATTAAATGAAATTAAATTGTTTATTCTGTAAATAGGATATCGAAAGAAAGAAAGAAAAGAAAAAAAGTAATACATTTATTTAACACTGACTAAAAAGCACACAATTTATACAGCAGATAAATAAATTAGCGGGGGGCTTTTCCACGTCATATAAAAAAAAGGTAAATGGAGTCGACATTTCCTATCTGAACACACCTGAGAAGAAATGGCGAAAAAAACTCAGTTGTTTTAGACCTATGTAATAAGGGGCGAGAGTATTGCCGTCAACCAGGCACAAACGCAGACAACGAACAGCTACAGAGAAATTCCTATTAGAAAAAAATCAATAATACTTTGCCCGACCCGGGAAACAGATCTCTTGCTCAGCAGTAGTGCTTTCCGATCACTAGATCAACGAGGCAGAGAGAGTAATCTACGTAAAAATATCGGTTATATTTGGTTACATCTTCCGTAACCCAAAAGAAAGAGTATCTGTCTACCCAGAAAATTTCTTCCGCTTAAAAAAAACCAGCACAAGGTGAAATTAAAACATTAATAAATTATCCTCATGGAATAAAATTCTACTTAATACGTGACAGAATGGATTAGCATTTTTAAAAATATTTTTTATTTAAGTAAGTACTTAAATTAATTTAATTAAATAATTAGCATTTTTAATAATATTTTTTATTTAAGTAAGTACTTAAATAAAAAATATTATTAAAAATGCTAATCCATTCTGTCACGTATTAAGTAGAATTTTATTTTGAAAGAAAAGGGAGTGAACGATAGCGTGACCGTTGCCAGGGGAGAATGGATGAACAAAACGTGTTGCGCCAACCCCACGTAACATGGGACAAGGGCAGGAACATGCAAAAACTTATTGTGAAACCCAAGACAGATAACAAAAACACAAGAAGAATAATAGAATACCTAGGCCATCCATCCATCTTAAACAAAAAAAAGTCATTCTACCCCAACATTAACCAAGTCCCAGCACGTATCAAATAAATAATTCTACAAATAGTTAGATGAACCTAGACTATTGTATCTAGGTCGTAGGGTGCCTGACTTGTGTGAAATTATTTATGAACGGGGAAGGCACACGAGCAAAGTCGCGGTAAAAGCTACTAAATAAATAGCCTGGCCTATGTAAAGGAAATTCGGCTTGTACGAGCCGAAAACTTTGGGCGCCATTTGCATTCCGCTTTGATGTTTCGTAACGAACTGTGTGATCGAAGTGAACGTAACAAAATGGAAAAGTTTTTGGAAAAAGTTTAAGCTGTGTTCAGTTATAGTTTTTAATTATTTTAATATTGATCGAAATAAGTTTTGTTATTTATTTTTAAACTTTTTACTTTTAATGCCTTAGGCATTCTCTACCAGTCAACCAAGGGTGGTGAAGAGGTTAGATGGCAGGTGCTCTGTTTGAGAGGAACAAAGAAAAAAAAAATATCATAATGCATTATAACTAAAATAGTTACAACAGTACATAAATAGGTTATAAACTACATACATATTCACTTAATATATATATATGAAATCAAGGGAGAGAGGTGTTGAGATGACTACTCTATTCATTTAGAAAATAACTCCGCAATTTCCGCTTCAATGCATACCGACTTGTTGCGGATGCTTGTTAGAATTGTATAGAGTGTAAAAAATATCCCATTCCATATTCATATCATTATTTGCATTCCATAATGTAGGTATAAAGGTGTTACAATGGCGTAAATTAAACTCCAGAATCTTACATGCAGTGACTGCCTATCTCAACTCCACAACCCAGTTACTGGTTAACACGATAAATAAGATATCTACTGAAAATATGATTATTAATATAAAAGTCATAAGTTTAATTCCCTTAATGTATAAACAAATTTACCTATATTTTTTCGATTGGTCTACTTTTTTCATTTCTACCTTGATTACAGTAATTCTAACATACATTCAGGAAATAGCTCAGAAAAACTTCATTATTTTTCAATCAGTCATTTATATCAAGCGCGTACATTTGTTTCTGATTACAAAATAATAATATATGATAGGCAGAATGGTATATTTGTGAAAGAAATTGATCTTTACAAGTTTTTGATAGTAATCACCGTCGACAGAGCCAATACCTATAGTTTCTATTAAGTATTTTATGTGTGGTTCCGTAGGTATCTGAAGTTAGGTAAATAAGACAAGATGGAATTGTTCAAGATATTTCGGGGATTTTTTGTCTTTTTGATTTAGAGAGAGACAGTCAGAGACGACGCTCTACACATGCATACTTTTTTTAGGAAAGAAAGTAAAGAAAGAAAGAAAAGAAAGAAAAGAAAGAAAAGAAAGAAAGAAAAGAAAGAAAGAAATCATTTTTTTTTTTCTGTATCTGTCCGTGACAGACGTGCGACACTTATTTTTAAATTTCGCAACACGCAAGCTAAGCGCAGTGTGCCATAATATATTTACGGCCGTTTATTGGTTTAAACTTTTAAAGTATAGAATTTGATATCTAATAGTAATGAAATCAATGAATCAGAAATGAAGATATCCAAGTAGAACCTAGCCGACATTCGAAGAATTGTAAAACTTAAGTGGCAGTGGGCAGGGCCCATTGCTCTTAGGACTGATGGCCGATGGGGCCGAAAGATTCTGGAGTGGCGACCGCGTATCGGAAGCATGCGTTTTTAGAAGCTAAAAACTTATACTAGATGGCTCTGTATTAAAAAACAAAAACGAAAACTTTTGTCACTCGAAACTTGAGACTTTGAAACTGACTTTTTCGGGCATATAGTAATACTTTTTCGTTACGTGACGATTTCTACCCGTCAACTCCTACCGTAAGCAGCGCAAAAAAATCGTTCCAAAAACAATAATAAGTAATTGTTTAGTTTATTTATTTGTTTGTTAACATAGGTAAAGAAATACAGATCCTTTGTTTGGTGCTATGTTATGCCTGGAGGCGTACAAATATTGTGTGCAAATCTAGCTGAGGATTAAAAATTAAAATTTACTAAAAAATATTTGAAAATCAAGCATAATTATGGTATTATATTAGAAAATATATTGAACAATTACATATTATTTAATACTCCAATTATTTCAGATCTAAATGAGGAATTATTAAAATGTAAAAAATATTATTATAATAATAACAGTTGACAGTTATCGTGAGTCGTTAGCAGTTAATCTATTTTAACTGTTTCATTTTATTACCTTGGCACACGTGATGTATGAGCCGGTTAATTTTTTACTGAGCCACGGATTATTAATCTGTCACCAGTAATTTATTATGGCTAGATTGATTTAAAATTAAAAGGCGATGTCGTAATTTCTTAACAATTAAAAAGAAAAATTAATTTAATTGACCATACTGAGCACAAAGTACATTTTTTTTTCATCCAACATTATTGATGCTTCCACGGAAATAAAGCAAATCCAATCCCCAAGTCAGAGCTGTCAAAACGAAACAAAATGGCGACCATTTTTAGGAACTTTTTTTTTTTTTTTTTTCAGCTAATGTATTTAAATTGAGGTGTTTTTGCATTGAAAATTGTTTTTTGAGTTTCAATATTTTTCTGTTTTTTGTAACTATTATATTTTATTCGGTAAATGCATCAACACACTGTTAAAAATGTCTAATTAATAGAATCAAATTGAAAGAATGTCTAAAAGAAACACGACTGGATTTTATGAAAACTAGAAGCTCTAACTTATTGTCATAACAATGACATAGCATTCTAGCTGCGTCTTCCGTCCTCACCCGCATAGGTCTCGACCCGTGGTAGCGTCGGGACGGAATTATCCTGGGTCCTAACCCAGGACATGGTCTATCAAAGTGCCAAAGTCTCATCCAGATTTGCGTAACAGGCAATCAAACAAAAAACAAAAAAAAAAAAAAAAAAAAAAACACATTCGTATTATATCTAAAATTGTACAGGATATTTATTAGGATAGGAGAACTAAATATTATAATACTCATATAACACACACACTACACACCCTCACTCTTCACCCCCTCACCCATTCTTACATATATCACAATTACACGCGCGATCTGGCCCTTTTCTATGCATAATGCTCATTTATTTGCAAATCATTTGGTCATTCATTCATTCATTAATTTCATTTTGTATAATTTTTAGTTACCCATTAATTTTTAGTTTTGCATGTTTACATTGTCCACGTTTCAATTGCATAATAATGACAAGTGGAAGCGCGGAGTCTCCTAACACAAGCAATTCCTTGCTTAAAAGGTGATCTCCAATAATCTGTATTGTAATGCCCTATGAAATTGAAATAAACATTTTTATTTTTATTATTTTATTATTTTTACATACATTTTCGTCAATTTAAAACAAACTCAACCTTTAAGTGCTTTACAAACAATAATACCACACAGAGAACTTTAATTTAAACAGAACACGTTTGTCACTAACAAATAAACCTAAAACCGGCCACGGAATCCTAAATCCGGCCGTCTGTTATTATGTTATAGTAAACAGACGGTTCCTAATGAGTGTTTCACACGCTACCCTTGATTGTTTTGCCGTTTATTTTTATTTCTATACATATTCTGTAGGTACCTATATGTGCCTATGGTGGTGTACCTATTGAACCGATATTACTAGGCTACACTTTTCAAAACACCGCATCCATAGTTCAATGACCTGGAGGTGATGAAGATCAGCACCCTAATTGGGTAACACACTTTCAATCACAAGTCCAGGGTTTTGAAGGAAGGAGACGCCCCGGACGTCGGGAGTCGCGAGCCGACTTCCGGCCACCGTAGGCGCGGGCTTGCGGACGGTGAGCAATGGGTAGCTCGCCGTCCGATAAGGACCAGGCCCGGGTCGACGGCGCGTTGTGTTCCACGCGCGCCTCAAAGAGATGTCAGCATCAATTGACGGGGTCCGTTAGGGCCAATGCCTGCTGGGGTTGCGAGTTTGTCCGAAAGAGATATCGCGGCCCCGGTACACAGGCAACGGAAGGAACAAGGGTGAGTTTTAGTCAGTAAAAGTCTGACATAGCCTCCCGCTCCGCCCAGAGCGGAAGAAGTTATTTGATAATTTCCCACCCTCAAAAAAAAAAAGAAAAAAAAGGGTTTTGAAGGAAATTCCTGCTCCATTGAACAGGGTGTCAAGTTCACTCATCCTCTATAGAAAAGGGAGGATCCTTCGTGTCTGGCGGGCAACTGCCCGACGATTGATGTCGGGAGGTCGTATATATACTCATCGCGCAGTAAACCCTGCTTGTGTGATGTCAGGTCTTTGATGGTTGCTCCCTTTCTTCTCGTAAAATTGTTTGTCCGAAAATCATTATCCATAACAGGTTTGCTATAAACTTCAGTAACCATACTGTTCAAAACTTCGAAATTTTGTTTTACATAATTATCTTTACTTCTAAAACTATTATGTCATATTAACGAGTACTACAATTAATTGAATCTCCTAATTTTGCACGAAATAAAGTCATATGTCCTAAGTATTGTATTACTTATTGTGTGTTATTCCGAATGTTCATTTATAATATAAACCATTTTTTTTGGACTAAGAAAGTCCAAAAAAAAAATGGTTTTAGTGACAGAAACGAATCGCTGTAAATCCGACTCCACGCAGTCTTGTCTGCCCTACCCCTAGAGTGTAATTTAGAATCGCGTAGGCGTGTAGGGGCTAGCGGAGCCCCGCAGCGCCGCGCGCCGGAGCCGTGACAGAAACCATGCCTGCTGCATGTTGCATGCTTGCTGCATGCATGGTGTATGCTTGTTTGCTTGCTTCTTACAGGGAACTAAAAACAAAAACGTATTTATCCTGCTACTTCAAACAAAACTACACAACAAGTGAACTATCTCAAAACAAGTCGGTAGACGAAAAAAATATTGCCCGCTCCTATCTACGTACGTAACGCCTGAGAGAAGTTCATAGATAGTTCATAAATTATATGTTTTAATAGTGTAATTGGCTTCGGCCGTTCTATCTAAATAAATAAATAGCAAAAAATTTGTAATACAAATTTGTTTTAAAAACATTATTACGATAAATAAATCATTTGAATTTAGGACTTACAACTTTTATTGAAAACGGTTTTAAGTCTTTTGTATATTATTGATTGTAATATATTTTATGACAGACAAATTTAGGGTATATTGTATTTAGGGATTTCAATTTTATGGCATATTATATTATGTGACATTAAGTTCGGGCAAGTTATCATTCGGACAAATGATGATTAGGACAAAATAAATTAAGGCACTATAGATTATGGATGAAAAAGTTAGGAAACACAATAGAGAACTCATTGATGCTTAGTTCGCATGTGGCGTTGTAGATTTCCTGTTTAATAGGTTTGAAAAATGTGTGTGCTCAGTAACTTAAATAACACAATGAACTTTGAACAACTTAACGTGAAAATGAAAGAGAATGTAATCAATTGGACTTTTATGTGGCTTACGTAACGGCGTAAGACACAGTGGATGGTGAATTCACCATCCACTGAAAACCAATTTACGTATTTAAAAAAGTTCAATATCTTGTTGCAACCAGCGATAATCAGTCTGAAAAACTTGTCGAAAATGAAGGTAATTTAGATGTATTTTTGACAGATTGAGGCTGAGATTAGAGCTCATTCGCGAACGTTTTCTAAGATACAAGAATCGCCAACCCGCAACAAGCAAGGCTGATGATTTATGCTTACTTCACTTATAGGCAGCTGCATGGGACGATCGAAGGTTAAGCTTCGCTTGCCGCGGTTGGTTCGTAGATGGGTGACCATCAATTACATATCTAGACCTCTCCGTGCCCCCGGAATACACGTTATGCCATTGATCCCGGCTGTCATTCGCAGATGACAGTCGTTACGGTTAGTCAGAAAAAAAATGTGCCAATCAGTCTTGCCAAGGGTTATCTTGTCAAACTCAAACTCAAAGCATTTATTTCAATTAAACCATTTACAGGCACTTTTGAATTGTCAAGGAATCGGTCAGTCAGAAATATGAAGCTAGTTGCCCATTCCAAAGTATAGTAGGTACATATGGAGAAGAACGGGCAAGAAACTCCACGGACACTCTTGTTATCCAGCAACTGGGTTGTGGAGGTCAGATAGCCAGTCGCTCCATGTGAAGTACTGGTATTCAGCTGCATCCAATTAGACTTGAAGTCAATCGCAACGTAGTTGGGAAAAGGCCAGGCAAATTGATGACTTATAAAGACAGAAGAGGCGGATGGATCGTGTAAAAGATGATTTATTTAATACTAATATTTGCCCGTAGTTTCACCTGTAGTTCAACAATTATCAGTACACGTTTTCATGAGAATTCACACCACCAGTTGGCGCCACTTTGACAAGAGATCTTCCATTCCGACAATTCATATTAAATATACAAGGTGGATTTTTGAGATGGGGCAGTAAGGGCAGCTACCTTAACCGATGTATCTACAGAAAAACGGTTTTAGGAGACTATACTTAACTTTTTGAGACATTTTGATCTGCATTCACAGATATTGAAAACAAATTACAGTCAGCAAGAAAATCAAAAAGCAGTTTTCACAAATACTTTTTTGATGCCAATCGATACTGTTTCTTATAAGGATCAAAAAAGTCTATCGTACCAACTGAGGTTTGAGTTCTAGAAAAGTCATAAATTGCAAAAAACTTTTCCCATACATTTCATAGGAAATGAGACTACAACCTACTTCTCCAGATGGGTTGACTGGCCGAAAATAAACAAAAAAAAAAATGGTATTTGTAATTCCGAAGGAATACGCGTTATAATGTTATTTTATTTTAGAACAAAATTTTGAGAGTTTGTTGCCTTTGAAAAAAAAAATCAGCCTGTATAAACTGTATATGATGACGTTCATCATTCGTTTCATTCATTCGTTCATCATTCAGACCCGACTAAAGAAAATATTCATTGCCACTTTTGACAGGGGCCCGGACCTGACGTCTCAGAGCTGCCACCTAGTGAACGTTATTTCAAAAAACCCTCAATGATCGGCTGATATTCGTCCCAAATGATAATGACATGGGCCATTACTTAGTGAGAGTACCTATCTACAAAATGTCCTAATTATGCCACCTATTTTATTATTTCTATTCATAGAACCCGAAGTAACCTAGAATTAATCTTACATATAACGTTTATCATTCCCACAATGGTAATCAGAAATCTCGTCGGTAATTACCAGTGATCGGAGTAGGTAGATTGATTTTTAGTACTTGTATCATAAATGCACACAGAAAGAATAACATGGATAAGCCATTTTTCCGGAAAGTAATTCCGGTATTTCCGGATTCAATTAAATATTGTTAATGTTGGTAGTGATATTATTACTACTCAATTCAAAATTTAAAGGAAGGTATCAAAACTAAATTAATTCATTATTTATCTGTTGAATAATAAAAACAATCGAATTCCGATCGAAGCTTTAGCTTTCTGATAACCGGTTATTGTACCACCCATGATCCTTTGTTCTGATTGGTCGTTGGGTTTTGTCAAATCGTGACAAAAAAAAAAAATAGGAAGAATAATAAAGAATAAAATTGCTCATTTTATTACAATTCCTACCTTTTTTTTGAGGATGGCAAATCATCAAATTACTCCTTCCACTCTGGCAGAATACAATTCCTACATAATTTCCGGTTTTTTTTTAATAATCCACCAATTCCGGAGGAATGTCCATAGTAATATATACGTTTCGGATCAATGACCCCAGTTCAATCTACCTACTCCGATCACTGGTAATTACCATGTAATATAGTATTAGATACATAACAAATAACTCGATCATAATCTCGATTTACCTAATAACGTTTTGTGTTCTGACACAAAACGGTATTATCGAGATTATGTTGCTGTACGCCTACCTGTGGCAAATATATTAATTCGCAAGAATTTGGGATGTTTGTTTCTGGTATTAGGGTGCGTCAGTGTGCGATATCTCTAAAAATTCAATATTTTGATCAAATCAATCTACCTAGCCTTTTTCCCAACTATGTGAGGGTCAGCTACCAGTCTAACTGGATGCAGCTGGATTTTACATGGAGCGCTTGCCTATCTCACCTCCACAAACCAGTTACTGGGTAATACGATACCCCGTGGTAAGACTGGTTGTCAGAGTTTCGGGCTTCTGACGACCCTAACGACTGTCAAAGATTCACAAATAACAGCCGGAACCAACGGCTTAACGTGCTTTCCGAGGCAAGGAGGAGTGTCAGTATGTAAAGATGGTCACCCATCCACGGACCAACCCCGGAAAACGAAGCTTAACCTGATTGGATTAACGCGTGCTGCTGTTATTACTTAGCCACGAACTCCTCAGAAGAAAATTAGGTCAAAATTAGTTATTTTGATAGAAAATAAAATAAAGGACGAATGGAAGTCAAGCTACGCTAGCTGCGGTCGGTGCGTCGATGGTGACTATCCATTACATATCGAGATCCTCTGTGCCTCAGAAAGCACGTTAACCCGTTGGTTCCGGCTGTCATTCGTAGAGCTTTGACAGTCGTACCGAGTAGTCAGAAGCCCAAAAGTCTGACAACCAGCCTTACCAAGGGGTATCGTGTTACCTAGTTACTATGGGTTCTGGTGGTCAGATAGGCAGTCGCTCCATGTAAAATACCACATTCAGCTGCATCCGGTTAGAATGGAAGCCGACCCCAACATAGTAGGGAAAAGTCTAGGCAGATTGATTGATATATTTATTGTGAAACCATTTCTCCCTCAGTGCCCTATTTTAGTACATAACCAACGCTAACCAGTTTCGGAGCATTTATGATTCCTGCAGTCAAGGTTATTCTTGCTACAAAGACTGCTTAAAAACATCATTCGCTTCGAAAGCCTTTGAAAATCGTCCCTTTAGTTATGTTCCTATGATAGGTACTCACAATCACGCTGTTACAGTCCGGCCGTTGATAGAATGCGTTCTTGACACCTGTCAGTTTCATAATATTGCATAAGTGTTTTGCGAATTTGATCCTTATTACTAGATTCTAGAAATTGTCCAGGTGACAGGCGTCAGGAACGCATGCCTTCAACGGCCGGACTGTAGTTGCAATATTTTTTTCATTTTCTTTAGCATTGCACCGAGGTAAACACGCATAACAAAAACGTATTCCAACATTTTCAACCTGGAGAATCTCTCTCTGGAATTCCTTCTCTCAGGCATAGTAGGTATGTTTCTTTAGCTAGAAATGCTATAAATTAAGTTATATTTCTATTCGTCGCATAAAAATCCCTTGCCGTACCGTGCCGCCTGTGGGCGTTTCTTCGAAACGAAAATAATATTTTGTAAACCGCTGAAGTGTAAATTCGACATTTCGTATTCCGTTTCACGTATCATTTTACTGTAATACATACATAATATAGGTTATACAAGTACAAACGTAGGTTATAAAATATGAATATTTATAAAATAATTTTGTGAAATATTCAACGTATTCGCCATTTTATAGGTCCGTCCACAAAAGGTCACTTGTTTTAAAAGGACTGGGAAATATAATAATTGCATAATTTAATAACCATAACATTTTATAGATACCTCAGTCTCGCAAAAATGACACTGATTAAAACAAATCTCTATTCCACAAAAATACGGGAAAACTATTTCTTAATACACAATATAACATCACGCGTTATTTCTTCGCAGAGTTTGGCAGAGGTGTACCTATAGTACACCCACATTTCACCAGTTATGTTTAAGTCCCATGTAATAGGGGGCGAGCCTATTGCTATCAACCGGGCACAAATCCAGACTACGGGCTGATACTGTGAAATTCCGGATAGAAAAACCCAATAACACTTTGCCCGACTTGGGAATCTAACCCATGACCTCATGCTCAGCAGAAGCGCTTACAAAAGAGATTAGAAAGAAATTGAAGAAAGAAATAAAAATTGTTTATTCTGCACTAACTAAAAAACGCACATTACAACAAAAAAAAATACATAAAATACTAATTGCAAAAAGACAAAAGACGAAAGAAGCAATCAATACGGGAAAATGATTTAATATTTTCCGGCAAAAATGTAAAGATCTTTCCTATACTATTTTTACTCTTAATACTGTTTATTTTGAGACAAAATGGCAACTTCAAACAGATTGTCTTCTTCGTTAGATTACTGGTGTGTTGAATTTCAGTGGTATGGAAGTACAGTAGGAGAGGGGCCCGTGGCTAAGTAATAACAGCTGCACGGGTCGATCGATCTGAGATGGGATCTTTACATATCGAGACTCCTCCGTGTTTCGGAAAGCACGTTAAGCCGTTGGTCCCAGCTGTCATTCGTGTATCCTTGACAGTCGTTAAGAGTCGTTAAAAGCCCGAAAGTTTGACACCAGTTTTACCAAGGGGTATCTATCGTATTACCCAGTAACTGGGTTGTGGAGGTCAGATAGGCAGTCGCTCCATGTAAAATACTGGTATTCAGCTGCATTCGGTTAGACTAGAAGCTGACCCCAACATAGTTGGGAAAAGGCTAGAAAAGATGACCTAACGTATACAAATTCTAACCTGAAAAAATAAATTGTCTAGTGTAAGTACTTATTCAGTTAATTAAACCACAAGTAACATAAGAAAATATCCTATTTTATTAAATGAGCAATATTTGTTTAAATAATTAGAATATTTGTAATCACGTTGTCGACGCGGCTTTACGGGAGCGAAAATCGATATAGCTAGGTCTCGTATCTGCGAAAATTCGTTTTCTCCGTATTTTCGCCCGAGCAGAGCTCGGTCGCCCAAATTTTAGAACGAGATGGCTATCTCAGAATAATGACATGGCAGCATGGAATTAGTAAGTACCTACTATCATGGCAGCAAGGAATTAGTATGTACTATCCTATCTATATATTAATACGTGAAGCAAAAACTTTGTACCCCTTTTTACGAAAATGAGTATGAAAGGCACAGTTAAAGTTTATATGGAGAAAGAGTGCAGAAAGCTAATATTTTTATAAAATATCCATTACAAATAACTATAAATTAATAAAAAAAAAATACACACACTACCATGCGTTTGACACACAAGATGAGAGAGCTACCTTAGAATAATGACAAGGCAGCATGGAATTAATATGTACTATACAACTTAAAATTTAAATGAATTATGGTTGAATTTCGACCACTGGGCTACCACTAGTACTAGGGTCAAAAACAGACCTCTTGACAGTCGAGAGGACTGTCACGAGCTCTGTTTTGGACCCTTGTCAAATGGCTCCCATCTGTCAGCGTGTTAGGAGGATAATATTAAATGAGCATACTCTATTTTCACCAGAGCAGAGCTTGGTTGCCCAGGTACATATATGTTCTGGAGTTTCTGCCTACCCCCATTGGAAGAAGGCGTGAGTTTATGTAAGGTCTATTTGTAACCTTGCTTTCAATTGATGTCATCAACAACTTTATGTAAGTGTAAATAAAGTTGATTTCAGACTGAATAGTACTGTTGAAAAAGACATTAAAACTATTAAGTTGAAGCGCAAGCTGAACCTTATGTGTAGGTATTACAGTTGTTTTTCCTAAAAGTCTTGTTTGTTTACATGTTTGGCAAATGAATTGCGAACGCAGATTATGTATGGCAATGAAATTTTTGTGTCAAAACCCTTCAAGAAACATAATGCTGAACACAATATCTAAGAACATGCTAAACAAAGTGAGTCCTCAAAAGACTGTATTGTATTGGCAAGCATCCAATTATTTTCTCAGGCAAGTATACTTGCTACAAGATGTAAGATAAAAAGGGTAGAAATACATAAACATAAAAGATACTACATAATTTCATACAAGAAGCGTAATTTTTTGTACCGAGCGTAACATTAATAATTTCGGTATTCGATCTGGGAGACGAGTCAATGACCGTACGAGGCTGAATTTCCGCCAATGTACCGAAAATCTAAAATATTATGTAAGCGCCCGGCTTAGGCATGGTCGACTTACAAAATCCTTTACTATACTTAGAACCTTGGCATATTAAGGCTCGTGCAGACTACCGCGACTTGTCGCGCTCCGCGATTTGAGTTGTCCTACCGTGAAGTTTTCTTAGAAATTGTTTTGTTAGAGTCGTGTCACGCTGTCGTGTCGCACTGTGTAACGAAAAAAGGCTCAATACATAAAAATAAAAAATAAATTGTTGCCAATTTGCCTACCCGATTGTATCCTATGATACCTTTATGCATAATTTTGGCAATTAGAAGCCATCTCAGGCAAAAAAACCGACCCTTTAAAATTTAAGCTAGAATGTCTTCGAGAGCCTTTTTTCGTTCCACAGTGCGTCGCGCCGGTCTGCACGACGCTTTATATGATACAAATGGCGAAGTCGATTGCCTCGTTGGTTAAGTGATCGCAACCGTTACTGATGAGCATGAGATTCTGAGTTCAATTCCCGGGTCGGGAAACTTTGAAAATGTTTAAAAAAATATACAACAATGATTTTTGCTTACCTACGTTTTGCGTAAGTAATCTAATTAGGATGGCCTCATGTTTAAGTAAAGTGGTGCAAAATCAGTCAAAATGTTCTGTTGGGATCCTGGCCTCAATTGTTTTCTCACAGTAAATTCTTTCAAGACTGACTTATTTCAATAAGGTAAAGATGAACAGCAATAACAAGAACAATTAAGGGTTTCGTATAGAGAACAACCACATTCGTTCTTAACAAAATCACCACCAATAGTCTTGTTCTTCACATAGGTCAAGTGCGTCGTATATAGGTAGGTAAACGATGCAAGAGTAGTATGTAAATGTGTGTCCAAACATGGAGCGGCAAGAGCACGGCAGCGGCGTTTGCAGGACACATTTCTGCCGCGCTCTAGCTAGGAATAAATCGACGAATGTTCGCGCGGCAGTCGTCCCATCGTCCAATAGTCGTCCACAGCGCGGCAGCTGCGCACGATTGCCACTCAATGTTTGGACACACTTTTAGGATCGTAGCAGGTGGTATTTTGTAGTCTCAGCCTACCTCCCAAAGTAACCAGGCGTCAGTTTATGTTAAGTAACTAAATTGGCTCGTATCAAAATCACCGACCAATCACACCGCGTGTGCGAAAGCATAACATCATTTATAATCTATGACATTGATTATTTTACTCTGTGGTTAAAAATATCATTATTGTCTGTGGACTGAATAAAAAAATGTCTTCGATTAATGTAATAAAAGTAAAGTGTGTTTTTCTGAATCTCCAAATATCCTCAATATCAAGAACCTGACACAATAAATACTCAGTGAGTAGAAATTATTAAACACCGCGCCTAGAAAAACTGCGGTCTCAACAGACAGTATTTATTGCCTAGTGGCAAGTGTCGGGAGTGTCTATCGGCGTGTGAGCCCTCACGTAGAGCTGACAAAGCTAGCTGACACTCGAGTAGAGCGCTCTCAGCGGTGTCGAGTGGCTTGTAACGAAGTAAAGGGAGCTAAGATAGACTACATGTTAGTAGCCTAGATTTGTTGGATGATTGTAATGCTCTGTGGGCATGAAGACTTTAAGCCTTTTCCCAACTTTGTTGGGGTCATAAGTCATTTATTTCATAACAAACTACAATCCAATCCAAGCCTTTTCCCAACTATATTGGGTAGGGCTTCCAGTCTAACCGGATGCAGCTGAATGCCTATGTGACCTCCACAACCCAGTAACTGGGTAATACGTGGGTACATAACAAAATACATTGTGTTGAATATATTACAGTGACAATAAATATAAGCATAAACCTTACATTCGTATTTAAAATTCATGACGCATTTAAAATATGTCAATATCACTAATACAATAATTTTATGTCAACAATTCAGCAACTTCCAGTCTAACCGAATGCAACTCAATATCAGTATTTTACCAGGAGCGACTGCCTATCTGAACTCCACAACCAGTGTTTCAACAGTTATTGGGTGATACGAAACCCCTTGGTAAGACTGGTTATCAGACTTTCGGGCTTCTAAACGACTGCCAAAGATCTACAAATGATAGTCATGATGCTTTTGCGTTTGTCATTTTTTTTTACCATAACAAACCCTTCTAACAGGTAGGTGTGTGTAAGTAAATATAACACTTCAATAAATATTCATATTTCGCTTTTTTGCCAGGGTTAAACTGGGTAACATTGGGAGGGTTGAACGTGGGTGTGACAGGAGGGGCGGGCTGTATCAAACGATTTCCAATATTTTATAAGTGTTACGGATATATTCATATTTTTTCGTTTGTTTTGTGACCATAATTTTATGTGTTTTGACATTTAATTTGTTCATTTTCTCTATTTAAATTTATTACATTCCTATTTTTAATTGTAAAATGAGTCGGAAAGATATTGCCAAAAAACTGTATTGTTCGCCATTTTTTCAATATGACAGCGCGAGTGGCAAAGTAAAAATTCGAAAAGAAAACGTCGAAATCAATAAAATCATCAATTTTCAAAACGGCCGACGGTGGTACTTAACTCCTTTTTGAGCACCAAAAATTACTAATTCACCTTTGACATTAGGATTATTTACTTTGAGTCGGTACGGTAAAATATAAGGCTGGTTAATTAATGCCATAATACAACGTGGCAATGCGGCCAGTCTCTTGGGTACAACCAGTCGACAGCGATGCGGATGAATTTTTCGACGTTTTTTTTATTTAGTTTGTGAACAGTTATATGTAGTTAAGTTAAGCTATAATTTTGTTATTTTTATTTATTAATCAGGTACAAGTTGTTATTAAGGTATTATTATTTTAATTCTGGATAAAAATATTTGTAATATTAATGCGTAGCTTAAGTCTTAATAATAATTATAAATTTTAATCAACATGATCATTCTCCGCTCCATATCCCAATTTATTAGTGGTCGGTGTAACGTGTCTTTTCCTTCTACTACTTCTCTATTAGTCGTCATCTCGATAGTCACTCCCTTTCTAGCCATATCATCTTTCACACAGTCAATCCATTGTTTATTTGGTCTTCCCCTACTCTCATAGCCCTCCACATTCATAACTTTCCTCACGACATTTTCTTCATTCTTCCGCGCCACAAATAACTACAATTAATTCAAACGGCCACTTTCACATTTTCTTGTCGATTCTAAGGTATGGGACCCATTTATCATTGCAGAACACTTAACACGCATAACGAATATGCTAGTGGCCTTGAGTGGTTAGCTCGCGTGTTCTGTGCTGAGCTCACAGAACGTGTCGTACGTCCAGCCAGTAATAGGACTCGCCCATCAAGGAGCGCTGTCCTAAATTAGACGCATTATTAATGTATTATACGTAAAATAAAAGGTATTTTAATAAAACACGTATACCAAAATATACATAATTAAATTATTTTTAAAATAGTGAAGGTTTCAGAAAAATGCGCTTGATACTTTTTCCGTGATTCTAAGTTTTTTATCCGCGTTAGATATAACTTTACAAATTAATTACACTATGTAATATAAACATAATCTATAATATTCATAGATCACGTTATTAAAAAAATGCTCTAATTTAACCAAAAAAGAAACCAAATCATTAACACTACTCGTTTAGATGTGATCTTCAGTATAAAATCATTAAAAGTCGCCGTACATGATTAAATTAGGCAAATATTTAATATAGCAGTCGGGAATTAACAATTAATTATTATATAAAACGCTTTTATCATTTAAAAACGTCGTGATGGCCCAGTGGTTAAGGCCTCGCCTCTCATGCACGAGGTTGTGGGTTCAAATCCGGGCAAGTACCAATGTGACTTTTTCAATTCATATGTACTTTCTGAGTTTGTCTTGGACATTACTGACATCAGTGAAGGAAAACATCGTGAGGAAACTTGGACTTATAGTTAATATAATTCTGAAATCGCCAACCCGTCTTGAGCAAGCGTGGTGATCAATGCTCGTGCCTTCTCTGTATGAGAAGAGGCTTTTGCCCTGCAGTGGGACAGTAACAGGATGATATATTATTATTATATTTTTATCATTTAAGCACCTGATATTTCTTTATCGTATGGTTAGTGACTAACCTGATGTCAGAGTTTTAAAGGGCCCCATGAGCCGTTGACTTGGCTTCACATGCAGTAGAGAAATATCTCTCAGGCATGCCGGTTTCCTCACGATGTTTTCCTTCACCGTTTTTGCAACAAGTGATAATTATATGCACATAAATCCGAAAAGTCAGAGGTGCGTGCCTTGAGTTCGAACTCGAGACCTATGATTTGCTTGGAATCTGATTTAAAGTTAAGAAAAAGTATTATGAAAATGCGGTTACCTTACACCGAATACCTAGGTATACTTCAGGACCTACCTGATTATAAAGATCCACAATGATGTACCTTCATAAATTATGCATTACCTACTGAATTTGCAAACGAGCCTAACTAACTTTTCCCCCACGTAATACGAGTTAACTATTTATAAATTCAATTCCCATCTTAGTAAAGGCCGCATTTACTGTCAACCGTCCATAAAATGGCCGCATTTACGTCAAACTACCCAGAAAACGTTGGAATTAAAGAGATTTACAGGGAGTTTCGGCCAGAGGCATTCCGTATGTGTAACCGTTGTAGGCAACAAGTATGTTGCTTTTGTTTGTTTTTTTATTGCTCGTTTCAAATTTTTTTATGGGAATTTGAGTATAGGTTGTCTGGATTACTACTTTAAAAGTGTACTAATAGCAATTTTTTTTAGGTTGCGGTCCATTTGGCTCGGGGGCGTCCCACATTACGCTTGCCGATACGCAGTCTCCAGTCCAGGACTCGTCTGCTGCATTGGCCATCGGTCCTTCGACAAACATGGTCAGCTTGCTTTCTCTGCAACCTATGTATGTCGGTAACTCCAGTTCCTTTCCGGATAACTTCATTTCTGATTTTATCCTTCAAAGAAACTCTGAGCATAACCCGCTCCATAGCGCGCTGAGCGACCTTTACAACTATAGCACCACACAGTTCACAAAATTGCGACATTAAGTCCGTCACTGTAAGGCCACTGTCCATGTCCAAAATGGGCACAAGCCACAAGCATTCGCAACGCTAGCCCACCCTTAGGAACTACAGAACGCAGGTATGCGCCGCACATTGTTGCCTTGCCGAATAGTTCTACTAGGATGTTTTGCAAACAAAATTAAAGATGTGACCTCAAACTCTTTGTACTTACGTGAAACCGTTGAGTTTCTAAATAGACCTGTAGAAATACAAGGTTATTTTAAATTGGCTAGCTTAACTCCGCTGATCAGATGAGTATAGATATCTAGAAATATGATGAAATAAAAAAATAAGTTTTAATACCAAGTATACACATTCAAAATCACTGCACTAATTGACCTGGGGGTGCCACGGGTCCTAATCCAAGTACCCGTGGCTCTTCCAGGGGTGCCTTGAGTCTGGAATGGAATTATAATAGGTGGGCCTGTTAGAAATGTCTCGCTGATGGTGGCGAGTGTGTTGGATCATTCGGTCCCATACAAAATGGTTGAGCTGGATGGTATTGATCCACGCGTCATGTTCGTGAACGGGCGCCGTCAGTTACAAATACAAATACAAATACAAATACAAAATGTTTATTTCTGTACCAACTAGTATACATTAGTTTATGATTGGAGCCTCCTTTTAAGCATGATGACGCCTGTGTTAGGAGACTCCGCACTTCCATAGCTTTGGCTGTTTGTACTACTTACAGAATTATTTTTACTATTTTCCTAAAAGTACATTAATGTGGGTGTGTTGGGTGTGCGGAGTGTGTGGTGTGTGAGAGGTGTGTGCGGTGTGTAGAGCGAGTGTGGTGTGTGATATGTTTGAGGTATGTAAGGTGTGAGAGTTGTGTGGTTGGTGTGTTTGTGTGTATGAGGGATGATGTGCGTGTGGGAGTGGCGGTACCAGTATTAACTAACTTCCACTTATTATAACAATAATTCAATATCTGCATAAGTGCGCGATTTTAACCATTCTATTAACATTTTCTTAACTTTATGAAGATATTCAGTGTAAATGTATATGTCCTTATTTATTTTATTATATAACCGTGATGATTGATTATTATATTGCGTAGCAGCAAAATTGGTTTTAGTTTGTGTGCCTTGAGCAATAATATCCTTTCTCCTTTTTAATGTTATGTTTTTATCATATTTAAGTGTCTTATGTTTTTTTAAGATCACGGCACAGATATATAGTTTCCTAACAGATAGCAGGCCGCTGATCTCATATAGACTTTCAGTGGGGAATCTCCGTTTCTTAAAATACATTATTTTTATCAGACCTCTTTGCGCACGTTCCACGTTTATAAATTTTGATTTTGCTGCCCCACCCCATACAGGTATACAGTAGACTATCACAGATTGTGCAAGGGCTGTGTAGATTTCTTTTGACGCCCCCCCTTGTGGCTACACCTGCAGGGATTACGTATCTCAATGATTTAAATATCCATCCCAACTTTCGTATTCTACCAGCAACATGTTCGAGGTGGGAGTACCAACTTAAGTGCTGGTCAATTATAACCCCTAAATATTTTGTCTGTGATACTTTATTAATTACAGGACATGTACAGGCATAATTCATGGCTCGTTTACAGGAATGTATTTTTATATTTAAGTCTTGATCTGGTTGTGAGCGATTTCTAATTGTAAAACATATATAATTGGTCTTGGTTGCGTTTAGCGTAAGAAGATTTTCATTAAGCCAATTTGCAATTTGAGCCATACCTATTTCAGTTTTGAGCTTTATTTCGGACCAGTTATCCCCATAAAAGACAATGGAAGTATCATCGGCGTAAGAAAAAATTTTTGCGCTTTCTACTTTTAAGTTACATAGGTCGTTAATGTACATTAAGAAAAGTGTTGGTCCTAATACGCTTCCTTGAGGCACGCCGAATGATACCTCCACGTCATTACTGATGTATGTCCCTATCTTAACTCTCTGCCTTCTGTTTGAGAGATAATCTTTAAAAAGCATAAGAGGGGTTCCCCTTATTCCAATTCTTTCTAGCTTGGACAAAAGGGTTGGAACAGCAACGGTGTCAAAGGCTTTTTTTAGATCAAGGAATACAGCCAGACACTTTTTCCCTGAATCGACATAGTCAGTTACCAGCGAGCTAAGCGCTGAAACTGCATCCTCAGTTGATATTCCCTGTCTAAAGCCAAATTGTGTAGGTGATAATATTTTAAATTCTTTTAGATAATGTAAGAGTCTTATATTAATATTTTTTTCTAAAACTTTGGATAAACCTGGTAAGACAGAAATAGGTCTGTAGTTATTGACATCGTCGCTGTTCCCTCCCTTGTGAACCGGTGTAATAATAGATTGTTTCAGTAGTGTCGGAAAGATACCTTTTCTAAAACAGAGATTTACCAAATGAGTAATGACAGGTACAATTTCCTTGCCAATATATTTTAGGAATTTTGTTGGAATATTATCCCACCCTGGAGCACTGTCGGATTTCAAACCCATCAGAACACTTTCTACTTCCATGGGGTCAGTGTCCAAGAGACCAAAAGAATTAATTTGTGTTGGTGGAATGTTAGATTGGCGAGAAGTATTATTAATTGGAATTTGCTGGGCTAATTGCTTTCCAATGTTAGCAAAAAAACTATTAACTGAGTTCACTGATGCAGTTGGAGAGGGTAGGATATTTAATAATTCAGTACTTTGATTTTTAGGTTTATTTGAGTAAGTAATTGATTTTATATTTTTCCATAATAATTTCGAGTTCGTAACCGATTTAGCAAGCAATTCTCTTTCGAATTTTCTTTTCAATTTTTTTAAAAGATTATTACAGTAATTCCTGTAACGAATATACGTTATTTTTAAAATGTCATTATACGGATCTGATCGATAACTTTTTTGTAATTTGTTACGATTTTTAATGCATTTTAATAATCCTGGGGTGATCCACGGTTTAATTATACGTTTGCTACTAGCGATAACTTTTGTGTCAGTGTTGTATTTAATAGCATCAATCAGTTTTTGAATAAGTTTATCTGTTAGCAAATCCGGGTCGTCACAAAAAAGCAGTTCTGCAAGATTTTGTTCTTGTAAATATTTTAGTGCATTTTCAAAGTTTATGGTCGTGGTGATTTTATTAGCAGTTTCGTGACTTTTTATTTTGGAAAGTGATAAAAATGTAGTATAGTGATCGGTAATTGTAGTTTTTAAGACGGCAATTGAAGCTGATGTCTTTTTTTTATGAATCCTCAACATGAAATGGTCTAGGCAGTTCCGTTCTCTGGTCGGTAATGTATGACCAGGTAAAATACCATACGTAGACAACATGTTAAGATAGTTCACTCGGTTTTTTTTATCATGAGACATTTCTACATCTTTCGCTGTAATGTTGATATTTATGTCTCCCGCTATTATTATGTTTCTTTGTGTAGGTAACGTATCTAAGTGCTGACTCAGTGAATCTATAAACCTATCCAAGTTGGTGTTGCATGGAGACCGGTATATACACAGAAGAGTGTTATCTAGAATGTCTAATTGTAGACAGGTCGCCTGGTCTAGCCGAATTTCTTGAATTTTTGATTTTAACGTTTTTTTAACGAAAATTACTACTCCATCATTTTGATTCATCTGCCATGTTGATACAAAAGACTGATAATTGCTGAGTTGAGGTATATGTTTGTTCTTATTCAATCTACATTCTGTCAATACTATCACATCTGTTTCGAATTCAAAAGTAGACATCATAACGACAAAATCATCAAAGTTGCAGTATATACTTCTTATGTTCTGAGATAAAATAGTGAAATCGCTTTTTTTGACGCATATATGATCAGAAAGATTTGAAGGATCACATTCAACTGCCCTTGCAATTTCAATGTTGTCTATGTCATTGATTGTTTGCAATGTGTTACTCATAAATGATACCAGATATTATTGAGGTCATCACAAGGCAGTCGTAAATACCACATTGTACATAATAAAGGTAAACTATGAGAGAAAGTATCGAGCTAATTGTGTGAATATTTCCAATTGTGTATGTTTTTTTATGAAAGAATGATTTCGAATATTTATTTTTAATTTTATGTTCTTTTTTATAATTAATATATTTATGAAACTGGTCTAGTAATTTAATGTGTATTTCCGAATTCATATGTGTTGAGTGAAAATTAGGTGCACGCTTGATAAACTGTTTTTGTGTTATGGTGTAGATAGACAACTTATGTTTTATTTGTTTGTGTGAGTTTGTATTATTGAAATGTACATGTACATTTAGTTCGTATAAACTGAATGTAGGCATGTGTATAATGAGCTTAGAGTATTTGTGTGGGTTAGGATTACAAAAAGTTATTAAAAATATAGAAAAAATATTAGATAAGTACCTCATTGCTACGCAGTTACTGCTATGATAGACTGGCAAGAGATAACGTATGATAAATGATGCATGACTAAAAAAATACACTGCAAATAGTCATGTTTTCACTAAAAGTTTATGAATTTGTTCTTCACTTCTTACAATTACTTTTTGCGCTTGATCATCCTTTCTTATATATATTTTGCCATATGCAGTCCAGCAATATTTATACTCTCCAGTTTTAATTAGATCTCTGGCAAGGAAATACAGTCGAGATCCCTTAGCTGTTAAATGCTCAGACAAAAAGATAGGGGTGTCTTCTTGGGACTTGAAGCCAAGATGTTTGCAGCATAGCTTGGACTGATGTTTTTTATTGAATGACTTTCCCTTTTTTAGTATCTCATTTTTTATAAGAGTGGATCCAGTTTCCACAACAATGGGAGTATTTTGGATGTCATTTTTTCCCTGCACTCTATAAATGTCCTTTATGTCAGACTTGGTTAGGGAACAGTCTATACCTTTGGAAAGGGTCATAACTAAGCCAATAAGTTCTTCTTTAGTTTCTCCAGCTATTTTCGGCACATTTTTTATCACGAAGTTGGCCTTACGGCTTCCTGTTTCCATTTCTTCTATTTTATTCTCCAAGAGCATAATATATTTCTTGTCTTCTTTCGACTGCTGTTCCAACAGAGATATTTTGTTTCCCAATTCTTGATTTTGTGACGCAAGGTGTGTGATCGTATTTTCTATGTTCAGATTAGTTTGTTGTATTTCTTTTAAAGTTGAGGTGACTTCTTGTGTCTGCTGAGTCAGCATAAAAGCCAACATTTCCTTCACTTCTTGTTTAAAGTTATCCAACTGTTCCCCAATGAATAAGTCCTCGCGGCTCCTTTTAGACCTCTGGGTCACAAAATTAGGTGGCGTTCGCTTTGCAACCGTTTCCATTTGGTCAATCTCCGTCTCTGAAGAAGATTTATTCATCAGCGAGGTCATCTTGTCAATTGGAATTTCGTGTAACAAAGATGCAATACAAGTCCGTACGATTACAAAAATATTCTATTATTTAAATGCGCAAGCGGCGTAGCCGATCCCCCTCCAGACCACTGTGTGAGGTATCGCGTAGCAGATAAGCATCGACCGTCGCGTCGTAGCACTGTAGCAGCGTAGCACTCAATGTGGGACCGTAGCAGCGCGCGTGACGTATATCAACAATTACTCGTAGGCAGGAGACTAATTACGCGCGATGACGCACACGTTGACTCGGCGCAGCGGCTACGCACTTGACACGACGCTCGCCGCGGCCCGGGTTCAAATCTCACCAGTTGTCCGCGAGATTTTTTCAATGTTTCGAAGTGATGATTTATCCAGCCGCAATCTCTTCGATGGCGCGCCCGTCGACAGTGCAGATTGTAAGAAAGAGATTTCCGACACAATCCAATATGGCCGCTGCACTCAATGGACACTCTCGAAAGATAGACAAGGAGGGCCCGAGTTTAGATGTGGAGTCGCTCGGTTTAAAGAAATAATTAAATAAATATTTAAATTCGAGAAACAATCGCACTACTAGAAACACGTCCGATCCGAACCGCCGCCAGAAGGAAGAGGAAGAGGAGTTGAGACTGATCATCTCTTATCTGCCAGGGCTTATTTTTAATCTTATACTTTGATTATTTTTTTGTACATTGTTCTAACATATAGAACAATGTACAAAAAATAAGAATAATGTACCCAGGATTTTGTAATATCTATATTTAAAAGAGTGTCCTTGAACTTTCTTGCCCGTTCTTCTCCATAAGATCTACGTTTTGGAATGGGCAACTAGCTTCAACTTTCTGACTAACTGACGCGACTATTTGACAATTCAAAAGTGCCTGTAAATGGTTTAATTGAAATAAATGCTTTGAGTTTGACTCCACTACCTATAACATCTTATCAACCTATCACACTGTGCATCTAAATTCCCTACGCCATTGTTTATGTCCCCGTTCGCTAGTTTCACGCTAATATACACAAATATGTCGTGTTATGTACTGAAGCGGAGTTTAGTTATGTACAGCTTATGTATAGCTCGCTTGTGTACATGTTTATGTCTATCGTGCTCCTAAATAGGGTATTGTTTTGTCCTAGTTTTGGATACTCGATAGAAATGTGAGATGTGAGATAGCCAGAAACGGGTAGCTGTTAATATGAAGGATGCTGGTTTCATGTTAGTGTGGTGCTGTTTAGTTGTTAGTTAATATATTATGAAATTTTGAAGTACTTAGTATTGGTTGAAAACTTATTTTTTTAATTTAGCTAGCCCGAAAAAATACATTATACTGAAAAATAAATGTTGAACATGTCAAATGAATAAAAATAGTCGGAAGTTGTTGCCAAAACAGAATTTATATATCGAATAGTTAGTATAGTTAGTTATTGTATTTCGTACCTAGTGTTAATAGTTTGTAAATAATTTATTACTACCACTTGTTAATAAAAATTATCTTCCTTTCATATCGAATTAATTATTGTTTTCTGAAATAGGTTCACAGAATATAATTTTATTTGATTTATTGGAGTTATTGTAGGGTTCATCCGCTATTTGATACTGACTGAGTCGTTGAGCTCCTTAAGTTCCGAGCTACACGATTACTGACAAATGCTTCCACCGACTGGACAGGTTCACTTAAATCTGTGTGGTTCTTTCCTCAAACTACCATTTTAGACACTAATCTACAGAAAACCAATTTTTAATGTCACTCGGCGAACTACGTGTTTCGTCAGTCGTCGGATTTTTTGCTCTTGGTGCTTGTATGTATTGACTCTTACCGCTGCACCCGCGTTGCCGTCAACCATAATTACCAAGTGCAAAGGGCAACTGATAGAAATCCGACGACTGACGAAACAAGAAGTTTGCCGAGGGACATTAAGAAAATAGTTGTAAGTGTACATGGTCCTCACATGATTTGACCAAGATTATGTCTGGACTTTAACAGAAACTTTGACCCCTGAGTTTAGTCAGATAAGAAATGTCGACTACATCTAGCTTTTTTTGATTAAATATGACGTGATACAGTTATTCCGATAACCTACTTACATACTAATCCACCATAATAAATAAAATATACCAGTTGTACAGTAAGTACGTGTTTACTTCAACAAACCAGGCACTATATTCCAATTAAATACAGCTTGTCCAGAGAGCTAATAAGAACAAATGCTTGTCTTCGTACGTACGGCTCGAGGTAATTGGAACCGCCAATGATACATAATGTCGCCGGGTGGACCTAATGTATTCTTGTTGCCATTTCTCTGCAGTAATTTGTTTTTTCTTGGACCTATTTTAAAACATCGGCTCATCAAGCTCAGCAGTTTAGAATTTTTATTAATTTAAGTGATTTATGTGTCTTCTGATTGAGTTTTCTAGGTGACAAAATGAAAAGGAAAAAGTACTCTTTTCTTAACTTTAACCTGGCTCCTAACAAATATTGCATCGCTTATGCAATATTTTCAGGACTATTAAGTACTTAGACTAAATAATAACAGCCGTACGGGTCGATCGGTTAAGCTACGCTTGCCACGTTTGGTCCATGGATGGGTGACCATCTTTACATACACCCCTCCGTGCCTCGGAAAGCACGTAAAGCCGTTGGTTACACGACAAAATATCCCACGGCAAAATATCACACGACAAAATATCACGGACAAAAACGAGTCAAAAACGCTCGTGAACTTGATAAGAGAGCTCCTCGAGTCGAGACGATTCCAGCGAACCCAAACACAAGAACCTTGTAATCATTTTTCAATTACATGTCCCTTAAGGGTTATTTAAGAACCATTCCTGTCTCCCAATTCTCCGGGAATTTGGTTCTGGAGCGATGCGGGCCCAGAACCGTCGACTAAATTGCCTCATTTAATAATAATAAGTTTATTCAAAAAATAATGTAGTACAGTAAAAACATTTTTCGTAATTCTATGTAATAGTTCACAAGTGTTACATGCCTGAACTAGGACATCCTGTGTTTCAGGCGAGAAAAGGTAAAACATTATATCTAAATAATCACAGTAATCACATCATATACAAAAGGTAAATTAGTCAACTAATAGGTATGTAAAAGAGGTGTAAACAGTATAAAAATCTTACCTGCTAAAATCTTAGTATATTAATTTAAGCTAACTAATCATAATAAAAAGTGCAATTAATATTTATTTAAGTACAACTAATAACTTCTCTGTATCTTCATAGGACAAATTTTGTAATGTTTCCTTCAGAGTTTTCTTGCAATTTACAAAATTTTGGGAATAAATTTTTGCTTTTGCATTAAGTCTGTTATAGAGTAGTGGTCCCAGAAAAACAAAAAATTTGGCTGTAAAAGCATGTTTTGTGCTTTTTGTGGGACAAACTATATCTTTCCGTCTCTTTTTAATAAGTTCAGTGCTGAAGCGGAGGGCTGCGTGTTGTTTTAGTACAATGCTCATTATGAATAACTGCCTGACTGTTAGTACTTCACAATTTTTATAGAGCTGGTTAGTGGGAAAAAGGAAAGGGCGGCACGTAGACACCTTGAGAATCGCTCTTTGAGCTCTTTCGACTTGTATTAATAAAGTTTTACCTGCTCCACCCCATGAGGTAATGCAGTATGTCAAAATTGACTGACATAGAGCAAAGTAAACTTGCTTAATTATTTTTGGATCCGCAATATGTCGCAGCTGCTTAAATACAAATATGAGCTTACGAACTCTATTATTTAAGACTTCTATATGTTGTTTGAAAGTAAGGGTCTCGTCTAATATAACACCTAGGTATTTTATTTGGTTAGTCTTATTAATATTAGGACACTTTAACGGGCATTCTGCGGGGACTGTGCAACAATGAGCATATAGCGTCGAGGAGTAATCGGAAGTTGGTTTGCGCATGGAAAACTTTATATAGTTTGTTTTATCCGTATTTAGGGTTAATGTGTTATATTGAAGCCATTTATTTACAATATTGAAGCCGTTTTGCGCAAGCTTGTGAACTTCATGTTCCGATTCAGCCGCAAAAAGAAGAGCAGTGTCATCAGCGTAAGATATTACTGTACCGTGCTGTAGTTTAAGATTACAAAGGTCGTTTATGTATATCAAAAACATAGTGGGTCCTAATACACTTCCTTGGGGAACACCAAAAGACGTGTTTTTTTGGTCTGCGCTGAGGACATTGCCAATCTTAACGCATTGAGTACGGTCTTCTAGGTAACTTTTGAAAAGTTTGAGCTGGATACCTCTTATACCTACTGTGTCAAAAGCTTTGGCAAGGTCCAGGAAAATACCTACTGTATGGTTACCCTTGTCAAGTTTTTGTGCTAGAAAATCAGTTAGATGATGTACGGCATCGGCAGTTGAAATTTTAGGTCTAAAACCAAACTGTCGATCCGATAAAATTGATTTGTCCTCTAGGTATTTGAACAACCTTTTATTTATAATTTTTTCCAATATTTTGGACATACAAGGCAATAGAGAAATAGGTCTATAATTTGTTACTTGTTCTTTACTGCCTGATTTATGAACAGGGATGATAACTGCTTTTTTGAGACACTCAGGGAAAATGCCCAAGGATAAACACATACGAAAAATGTAAGTCAGTGGAGGTACTAAAATATTTCTGAAATGATTAATAATTTTATTTGATATTTCATCCCAACCAACTGCGCATTCATCTCTCAATGACATGATTATATTTTCTACTTCTGTCTCATCAGTATCTAGTAAGGCAAAAGATGATAGAGTGGAGTTACCCGTGGTAGAAAAGTTCACTAAATAAGGAGATTGATCCCGGTTATTTTTTTCCGCCAGACACTTACCAACATTAACAAAGAAATTATTTGCTATGTTAGCAGACGTCAGCTGTGACGAGTGCGCTCGTAATAAACTTGAAGATGACTCATTTTGTTTTGAGGAAAAAGTTACATGTTTAATATATTTCCAGATCTTTTTACTATTTGTTCCAGCCTTATCCAGTGCAGTTTTATCGTAGTTGATTTTAACCTTTTTGAGAAGACTATTACAAAAATTACGATATCTTTTGTATGACAGTTGTAGGACTGTATTCTCTGGATGAGATTTACATTTCATGTGCAGTTTATCTCGGTGTTTCATACAGCGAATAAGACCTGGTGTGATCCAGGGTTTTATGTTGCAATTTTTGTTGCTCAACTGCGATACGACCGTATTTTTCTGAATTGCATGACGTACATTTTCTATAACATACATCATACAATACTGTGGGTCAGCAGAATTATAGACTGGATCGAAGTTGATGACGCGTAAATCTTCATCAAGTTTATTTATATTCAATTTCGAAACTACACGAGTGTTATGTTTAGGTAAATTACAATTTAGTGTTAGTAGGACAGCATTATGATCTGTTATTGTAGAGTTAATAACAAGTGCAAGTGAAGGGAAATTGGTTTTAAGTATGATATGGTCCAAGCAAGAGCCACTATGATGTGTAGGAAAACAATGTGCTGGGAGCAAGCCATGATATGCGCATAAGTTGAGGTAGTCCTGAGCAGATGCGTCAGTACTTCCTGGAAGAATATTAATATTAATATCTCCAATTACTACCGTGTTTTTAAAAGGTGATAGGTTTTGCAAGACATCATTCAGAGTGTCAGTAAAATTTTTAGTATTTTTGAAAGAGGGGGGCCGATATAAAGCTACTATCGCAAAATCTGATCCAATTTTCACTACCAAACTGTTACAGTCTTGCATATTTGGTTCCTCAACAGAGACTTTCAGGTGATCTCTTACATAAACTATCACCCCATCATTTTGATTGTAATTCCTATCACTTTTGTACATCTTATACCCTGTGATCAGTGGTATATTATATTTCTTGGTAAGCCAGCATTCCGTTAAAACAATAATGTCACAGTTAATGTTTAGCCGTTGTTGAAAAACGCTGAAGCTGTCAAAATTCTTAAAAATACTGCGAATGTTTTGTGTTAGTATGGTTAATGGTGTTTTGTAGCCGGAAAGATATTGTTTGCAGCTTTCAACTTCACAAAGTCTAGACTCAGATACAGAAAAATTATCTAAATCATTAATTAAATTGTTTATCATAATAACAAAAAACAAAAAAAAGAAATAAAACTTTACTATATAAACTAAGAAGATCTAAAATAAATAACTTATTGACGGCGCTCTTAGGCACCTTCATAATCTATTGAGTTTATGTACCTTTTTTCGGCCAACATTTTCGCCGGGCAGTCAGCTGCACCTGTGATGTGTTTGTCTGGCTTTTTGAAATGCAAGCAAGTAGCGCATTTTGGTTCATCTGACCTCTTTGGACATTCTTTGATTGAATGGCCTTGCTCACCACAGTGACCACAGGTGTAGGACGTCTGTCGACATGATTTGGCAGCGTGGCCATATTGCTGACACTTATAGCATCGTGTGACCAAAGTAAAATCTCTTACAGGGCATGATGACCAATTTATAAACACTCGTTCTTTTGATATTAGGGCTTTTCGTATGACTGGCGATACTTCTACAACATAGTTGCAATAGTCAGAGTCTCTCTTACCCGACTTATGACTTAACTTGATTGAGGTCAAAAACGTCTCAAGGCTGCAGTCCTGAAGCTTCTCGGCGAGATTTTGGTGGTACAAACATGTGAAAACCTCGTTTTCTGACATGGACGTCGGAACTCCTATTACTACAACCCTAGGCTTCCTTTTGTAAGGCTCGTCGACTGTTAGACCCGATTTTTTTAGCTGCTCCAATTGTCTCACCTTTTCGATGTCGTCTTTCGTCTCAGTGCTGATGATAACACCCCCGTTTTTGGTCTTGCGCAGGCCTCTTACATGCAGCTTCATCTGTCCGGGGCAAATGATTTTTTGGACGAGGGATTTCGTTTCGTCGCTGGATTTTAATTTATCTACTAGATAAATGGCCACAGAACTTACGTTTGTCTGCTGGATGTAATTGTTGGCTCCTTTTTTGACCATGTCAGCAAATGACGCGCCCAGGGCAGTTTTCGTTTTTTCTTCGACACTCAACTTGAGTTCCTTTAGTTGCTGTGAGAGGTCGAGTTGGGTTTCAAGAGCTTTGGCAATATTGTGGGATTCCAATCCTTTCGCTTTCATGTACTGGTACTGTACCGCCATTTGCGATGTGCTATGGCCGATCTTCCGGCATAGGGCATTGATGCGCATTTTGTGGTCCATATTCAGCTTGCCTTCCGCTGCGATAGTGCACACCTCCTGCAAGTTCTGGTCGATGGTCGTCATCCAGCTCTGAATTTCCGGTGTCGTCATAGCTTCAAGAGCTTCATTCGTTTGCTGCGGCGCTTGAGGGGGACGAGCGGGGCCGGTTACACCGCCAGGTGTAGGCGGCGGGGAACGGGCACACCTACTTCTAGGGCTGAAGGGACTATCCTCCATCGTAAAGTAGATTATTTACCTATGTATTAATCACTGATCATTTTTATAGGAAAACACATCAAATCTAATGTATGAGTCACTTTATTAACAGCAAATTTAATAAAAACTAGGTCACGATTTCGCAAGTAATTATTTGTTTATACTAATATTGTTCGATACGTCTGTTCACTACGACCGTTTCGTTCGTATCATTTCGTTTCGTTCATTGTAATGGAAAAGCGTAATTTCTTGACTAAAGTACCCGCCATCTAGTTCCGATACCTTTTGGGCTGTAGAAATTGACACCTTAAGGTGAGACCTTTGAGGCAGTGCTCATTGAGTCCGTCTCTTCGACAAGATTAGAAAGAACCTTCTCCTGGCCCAAAATTCCCAAAGCAGGTTCGGAGTGTCAGTGGTGCCGGGTACCTCCGGTCGCACGTCAGCTTATGCTTATTCCTCAAACTAATATAACATTTACTGGCTATGGCTATGGCTCTTTAAGAAAATAAAAACTATATAAAGAGTTCTATATAAAAGTGTCGACATGCAGGCCAAGATTCTTAACATCGGAGCCAAACGGAATGACTGAGTTGTCAAAGATTACAGGTGGCACAGTTAAGCCATTCAGCTTCCTTGTGCTGTGGGGCTCCCTCAAGTGTCAGGCTATCAAGGCTGACACTTGATAGGGTTAACCACTACCCCAAATCGATCAGACCAGTTTTTGACTACACCTAAATCCCGGTTTAGCTCCTTAATCGCATAAAAAAAAAAAGTTAATGTAAAGTAAGTAAATGTTATCAACACTTGCCTGGCAGTAAAGCTGCAAATCGTCGGCAGAGAAATGATATGCTGTCGGAAGCACGGTGGTAATGAGATTAATAAAAATGGAGAACAAAAGAGGAGATAATATACTGCCTTGAAGGACGCCAGCTGCAAGATCACACCATTTCGATGAAGAGTCTCCAGCATGAACAGACTGCCGACGCTCCTGAAGATAAGAGGAAAACCATTCCAGTACCTCCGGGGAGACCATAAGATAGGAAAGGATGGATAAAAGGATTTCGTGACTGACGGTATTAAAAGAATTGGAGAAGTCAATTATCACTAACACTGTAACTTTAGTGTCTTCCATTCCCGGCCTTATATCGTCAGTCACTTTAAGAAGAGCTGAAACAGTGCTGTGCCCAGGCCATGAGGGAGTTGTGGTGAATAAAGTGGGAGAATTGTTTATGAACATTGGCCTCGAGCACTTTAGACAGAAAGGGATTTAAATCATGCCAATTTAAGATACCTAATCCCAAATTAACTAAGTTTGTTAATAACTATATCACATTAAACTAGTCTAGAACTAGTCTCTTTCATCTGATTTATTAATACCAGCCTCACCATCTACAATAATGTCCTCTAAAGAGCTACACTATCTCAAAGACTTTAGAATCTTGAGATAGAGTGCCTCAGGCAAGTCAATGACCTCGGGCGATAGAAAGTTCTCTGAGAAACTGTAGTAACACTGCGGAGCATTGAAAGATTTATGCTATTACTAGGCTTTTAACGAGCTTATAGTGGGTCCATATTTATGTGTGATGTTATAGAGAAAATATAGAATGTAACTGCTTGGGAATATATAGGGTTATTTCTAATTTTCTAGCTAAACTCCGCAGACGCGATGGTTGTCGATAGGTATCTAAACACGACAAATGAAAAAAACATCGAATTCCAAAAAAAAACACTAATAGTGAAAAATAAATTTAATTTCGGAAGACGGTATCTTTGGTTTTGTATTTTCTGTGATGACAACGAGGCTTAGGATAGGATATATAGTCTGTTTCATGGTTGCTTTTGCAGACAAAAATCTGACAACAAACACCTGAAACAGCTGTCTGTAGGTCAAACAACGGCCATATACAAGCATGTATCACAGGCGTTATAGGTCTTCATTAGCACGATAGTCTGCTAAGCTCAGTATTCTATGTAACCTTTTAATGTTGATCAACACTTACCTCATTTTTACGGCCTCGTAGCTAATTGATAACAGGCGCACGAGTCACACAACAGTCACAATATTAAGCTACGCATGCCACGGTCAGTTCGTGGATCGGTGACCATTCATAATATATTGAGACCCCTCCGTGCCTCTGAAAGTACGTTAAGCCTTTTCCCAACTATGTTAGAGTCGGCTTCCAGTCTAACCGGATGCAGCCCAACACCAGTATTTTAAATAGCAACTGCCTATCTGACCTCCACAAACCAGTTACTGGATAATCCGATAGCTTTTGACGACCCGTAACCACTGTCAAAGATCCACCAATGACAGCCGGGACCAACGGCTTAACGTGCTTTCCGAGGCAAGGAGGTGTCTCGATGTATAAAGATGGTCACCCATCCTCGGACCAACCCCGGCAAGCGTAGCTTAACCTGATGGATTGACCCATGCGGCTGTTATTACGTAGCCACTAGCTCTTCCTCTTTCTCAAAAAATAAACTACCAAAACAAGGAAAACTAACCTAAATGAACTGCAAATTAATGTTTACATAAATGATAGCACCGTCAATTATCAAGGTTGCCCATACATTATCTAGCAACTACGTTAAAGCAACTGTCCCACCATCAACGAGGAAGCGACAATAGCTATCGACTATTTTCGCTCAAGAAACGTACCATAAAAAGATTTTCGCCGGCAGTGTCAACAGTCAGCAATAACTATTACTTATTAAAATAATTGTTTTTTACACGGGACTAAGGTTTTATGCGATAAACAACCTTTTACTGTACAGGCTGTTAAGAAAACAGCCATGACTACATTCGAACATTCTAACAATTTATATTTAAATAAAAAAGGAATGTTATTTTTGTTTGATGAAAAAATTGATGAAGACTAGCTACCGAATACTGCGCGCATTTCTACTAAACTTTGTGTTGATCTTAAAATAATTATATAAAACACAATAAAAGACTACAAAACTATCATAACTACGTCTATCATAGTCACACACACACAAGTTCATTGAGTGATGTCCCTCCGACATCACAGGACCTATATGTATTGTAAGGTATTGTACCCTCGTTTCTTGAACGAGAAAATTGTCAAGCTGGCAACTAAAAACGAATTGGCTAGCAATGAGCACCGAGTGCGCAAAGACGACGAGCGATGAGCTGGTATACGTTCTGCCCGCCAAGCGAGCATCGCTGAGCGAGTACTTTCTTTGATAGCTTTTATCGCTGCGTCAACGAGTAGGTACTCACTAGTGGTGTGAACCATGGTATAATAATATACTTCGCCAGGTATAGCATTCCGAGACACGTGGGTCACGTGGGTGACAGAAGTGTACGCCATAACATCTGTGTTACCAGAAGTTTGTAATAATAACTCCCCAACCACCTTTATTACTTGTGCGAATCCGATAAAACAATGAGGTTTTAACTAACAATTACGTTGGTTTACGTTTAAATTGAATTGTTTCGTTTGATTAGATACACGAAACGACAATTTAAATGCTTTGTACATATTTTTAACAGAATGGTGGCTGAAAATCTGTCCTTAATCGTGTTTAGTTGCAATAAAGTGGCAATTGGAAAGTGACGTAAGCATGTGTTAGTCCCGGAATGCCAGACCTTGTTTTATTAGACCATGATGTGAACAGTCAGCGACCAACTATTAAATGTATATCTTTTACTGACACGGGACCTACATCTATTTTACGTTTTTTGAGCGAGAAAATAGTCTAGAGCTAGTCGCTTCTTCGTTGGAGGTGGGACGGTAACCTTAGGCTCATGAAACGAAGTTCGTTACATGTATTATTCAGTGTAATTGCAACTTGCTTCAGGTTCCAATCAGCTCGTAATTATGTTTACAAACTGAAACACACAAAGGGCAGTATACAGACTAGAGTGCCGATCATTATTGAGAAGTAATTTTTGGTAATTACTATACTCCATGTGTTTAGGTAGTTACATAAAGGTAAACAAATCGAAAAGGGTTTTTATAGATGACACTTTCTTGGTTTTTCTTTCTTTCTCAATTTTCTTTTCTAAGGTCCGTATTACAGAAGGAAACTCAAGCATTGATCTCTGTTTAAAACTAGTTTTGAGTCGAGTTTTAATTTTAGAACGTTCCTCAAGCATAGATTTTTTGATCATAGTTTAACTGAGTTTGGCTCTATTTTAGATCGTTACCTACTCAGTTAACGAATCGAACCCATGCAGTGATTGGCTCTGTAATCATCCAAGTGTGGTCGAGACCGCGCTTGAGCATAGATTGTCATGTTAATTTTTGTTCTGTTCAGTCTATCTGCATTGTCGAGTTTGTAAATATTGATGTTTTTTTAAATGATAACTATCAAAATGGATATATTTGGAGAGGTAGATCATTACAATAATTGATTCAACGATGATTCAAATAGAAGGTTGAACTAGCGTCACTCACGCAGTTTTTTTAAAATTTCAACAATATTCTTGAAATCCGTTAGAATTTTTATTAAGTACTTAAAATGATTTTTCCAATGGACTGAAATAATTTTATCGTCCTGTCATTTTATAGTGATAATATTAGAAAGAAAGAAAGAAAAAATAATTTTATTCGTCACAGAAACACGTGCATAAAAAAATAATAAAAACTCGAGTAGGTAACAAAACAATAACAATACGTATACAATAACGAGTACCAAACAGAAATAGTAGGCAGCTGCTGGCACGTCATGACTGTGACAAGAAGGCTTCCACTCAGCATGATGCTGTGCTATGGAGACCCACAGCACAGCGCTGATTTTCAGTGGTCACCCGAAAAAAACGTACGGAAACCAAGTCTGGTTAAAAATTCTGAATTATACATAAATATAAAATAAAACAAATAGTACTTACAATATTATATAATGCAACAACCAACAGTATGAATAAAATTACTAAATAACATATATAAATTATCCGCAGGCATCACCATAGTACCCACCTAAAACATCACTATCAATACAGTGTTTAAAACGTGTGTACAGTGTTTGTGTGTTGTGTGTTTTTGTGTTTTGTGTTTGTGTGTTTTTGTGTGTTTTTGTTTTTAGTGTTTGTGTTTTTGTATTATGATTAAATAAATTAGCAAAACTAATTACACGTAATAAAAAAACGTACAACTGTATCCGATGCATATGCGTGGTCAATAGGTACAAATCTCTGCTTGAGGCTGGATCTGAGTCTCGATTTATCTGAGTAATGAGTAGAGTTTGATTACCGTTCTGGAATAAGATCGATGCTCAAGTACTGATTCTATACTTAAACAGTGATTGACTGATTGAAGATCAAACTGAACTTGAGGAACGTTCTGTATTACGGACCTAAGTATTTAGGCAACAGAATTTCCTAAAATTATTAGTAATTCATTTGTTTTTGAAAAAATGTTTGATGGATAATAATTGGGTCGAAAAGTACTATTTTTGAGCCAAACAACGCACGTAAACGCTCTTAAAAATACGATAACACGAAATAAAATTTATTTAAGATTTTTACAATACTTCCCTCCTTTATTTAATGTATATTTTTTTATTTTGTTTTTATGTATTGAAAATTATTTACAAACTATTAACACTAGGTACGAAATACAATAACTAACTACACGAATAGATACAAAAAAACAAAAGGACACTTAGGCGTCGAAGTATTCGTCCGCATCGCTGTCATCCGGAAACGTGCCCAGAAGACTGGCAACATTGCCACGTTGAATGGTAATGCTAATTCTTTGGCCAAAGAACAAGCCAGCCCTCTGGTCGCGTGAAGTGTCGACCAGTCGGCGAGGAATTTCCTTAAAAAGGACACGCGCACTCGGACCTCATGACCCGAGCGTTTCGACCCCAAACGGCTCAAAACTGTAGTTACCCATGAGGTTACAGTATTTGCGCCGCTTGAGGGTCTCAGCAGCCGCAGCAGCGGCGCCAGCAGTATAATGTATATTAAACTTTATCATTTATTTTTAAGCTACTCTTCGTAGATGTAACTGCTTGAGCACAATTTTTTTGTTACATTTATAATAATCATTTAAATAGTTGTATTCTGTCTATTGTAAAGAGCCCAAACTCGAAACGCCAATGAATTATAACGTTGCTAAATTGAAGAGTACAACTGTGTCGTAGCATGACAACTGAAGTGACAGGTATTACGTTTAGTCGGTTACTTGACAGCTGTCTCGTCACGTGGTTTTTTTTCTTTACAATAATTTTACTACCTAAACCTTTGGAGTATTTAATAATGTTTTTTATTGTTATTTGAAAAGGGTAAGCAAACATGTTGATGGTGGTTTTTTTTAAATGAAGGACATTGATTGTCTGTGTGAAAGTTACGTGCTTGCAATGTTTATGGCAGGTTTTAAACACTTCCTGATTAGTTTCCGAGTTTTTCTAGGTAGATCGTTTCATTTACTGACTCGTTGGTCTGGTGGTCGCTGAGCTTGAGGTCCTGGGTTCGATTCCTTGTTCGAACAAAGAGCTTTTCGGTTTTTCCATCTGGAATTTCTCAGTAGCACACCGGAGTCTGGATTTGTGCCTGGTTGATGGCAATAGGCTAGTCCCCTATTACATGTGGCTTAAATATAACTGGCGAAATGTGGGTGTACTACTGTGTAGCGACTGGCTATTTGACCTTCAACACTGGCCAACACGATATCCCTTGGCTTACCAAGGAATTGCTGGTTGTCAGACTTGGGCTTCTGACTACACGTAACGACTGTCAAAGATCTACGAATGAAGGCCGGGAACTTCGGCTTAACGTGCTTTCCGAGGCCTCCGTCCCTGAGTCTCGATATGTCATGGACGGTCACCCATCCACGAACCGACCGCGGCAAGCGTAGCTTAACCTTCGCTCGGCCCGTGTCGCTGTTATTATTTTTCAACGAGCTCCTCCCTTGTGTGAACAAAACCTATGTATAGATAATTTATTTACTCCTGCCCGACACAGCATAATTGCTACTTATGTGCTCACTCAAGCCGTAGTAATGTCCGCTGTGTACCAGCTAAGCTGACCGGTAGTCTGTGGTTAAAATGTTTAAGCCTCTAATTACCTACAATGTCAGTAGGTTTTAGAGGATTTAGTGAAACATAAAATTACTCCTGTATTCATTGAGGTAAGGCAGACGCGTATAATACACAAAAAAAGTAATATTTAGTGTTCTGTTAAACAAAAAATAAATAAAAAAACGAGTCGCGTATGATATGTAACATCTGACATCTCACCCTGGTTATAAGCAACATTAAAGGGCGAACATCAACGAGGCACCGCGCCTCGTTGAGGTCTTTTTTGACGGCAACTCTAGCACCGCGCGCGCTTATTGGTCAAATCAAATAGCGCGCGCTTCCCCGGCTTCCTGTGACACACTTCTCCCACAGATTTGATATATTCACGACACCTGTTAGGAACAACATTGTATCGATTTTTTCTAGGTTTACAGCTGAGTGAATTAATTTTTTTTTTGGTTTAAATATCGTCCTTGTGTTTTTAAATAAAACACTATATACTAGGTCATAAAGTAGACGTTTTATACATATTTTCTTGCGTTCTTTAAAAAGAAAATAACCATGTTTACGTAACTGCATCAAACAGAAACCTGTTTTTGGTCAAGTTAAAATGTTTGAATAATCTATTATTTTAAAACAACAACATTGTATGCATATTATAGGAGGAGCTCGTGGCTAAGTAATAACAGTCGCACGGGTCGATCCGTCAGGTTAAGCTACGCTTGCCGGGGTTGATCTGTGGATGGGTGACCATCTTTAAATACCGAGACTTCGTGCCTCGGAAAGCACGTTATGCCATTGGTCCCGGCTATCATTCATGGATCTTTGACGGTCGTTACGGGTCGTCAGAAGCCCGAAAGTCTGACAACCAGTCTTACCAAGGGGATGGTATTACCCAGTTACTGTGTGCATGTCAGATAGGCAATCGCTCCATGTAAAATAGGTACTGGTATTCAGCTGAATCCGGATAGACTGGAAGCCGACCCCAATAAAGTTGGGAAAAGACTAGGCAGATTGATTCTATGTACTCGTAGGATACACATACCTAATAGTAGTAGCGGTTTGGGAACAAAAATTTTTTATTTTTTATTTTTCGCTATGAGTAAAAGAAAGAAAGAAAAAGTATTTATTGTGACTCGCACAGGAAAAAAACAATAAAAAACAAAGTAAAAGTAACAAATAAAGAAGGAAGTCCTGTACGAGGCCAAAAGGCTCCTATCTCAGCATGATGCTGCGACATTTAAAAATAAATAAAAATGTCGCAGCGCTGGTATTCTGATAGGGCCCGCAGTGATGTCACGGATAGATACAGACAAATAAATATAATAAAAAATAAAAATAAAAAGGTGTGTGAAATACAAGAAGAGTAAGAGTACGAGTTGTAGTAAGTAATTCATTGTATGTCAATAACATGGTATTTATTTTTACATTGCTACTAAATCGATTTTGTGAAAGCGCAAAAATATGTTATGGTAAAAAGTTTTTTTGTTATTTGAAATACAATGCTTTTAACCGAATTCCAATAAGGAGGAGGTTATAATTATGTTTGTCGCGTATGTATGTCTTTTTTATGTATGTCCGCCGATAACTCCGTTAATTGTGGACCGATTTTGAAAATTCTTTTTTATATGAAAGGGTATGCTCCCAAATTGATCCCATATAAATTTTATCATCTTTGCTTGGATAGTTTTTGAGTAAGCTTCAATAATACGTATTGTTCCCACTTAGTATATGTGGATGATATGATGATAACTTCCTGTCACTGTTATTTACATAGTAGGTAGTGGTATTAGAATTTTTGTGGGGTAGGTAACACAACAAAAAAATTAAACTAAAACCTTTTTACAAAAAAAAAAACCACCCACTTCTAAAAAAATCACTACAAAGTGAAAAAGTTTATTAATCCGAAATTAAAGTTATTTAATTTCGGAACTCGGTGGCAAAAAACACCGACTTCCGAAATTAAAGTTATTTTTCACTTTCTAGGGTTTTTTTTAAGATACACAACCGATTGATTTCAAATTACAGTCTTTTTGTCATTCAAAAATCGCTCTAATGTTCATAGAAATACGTCACCCAGACTGGAAGATACCTTTTTTTTTAATTAATGCATTTATGGTAAAGTTAGAATACATTACAAAATGAGTTACAATGTTGTTCATATCGGGTGTTGAAATAGTATTGCAATTTTTTATGGAACCACAGATATTGATTTCGATATATGAGAACTCTATACGTATGAGAAGGTGTTCAAATTCATGAGTACTAACACCCCCCGAAAGATTGCTGAATGATGAAAAAGTGAAGTCAAAATTAACCTGTATTAACTTTGGTACTTTCTTCCACAAACATTTTCGTAAGCAAATACAAAAATATAACAAATATAACCTGTGCAATGTTCTTACATCCATTCTTGTTTCATAAAATTTATTTTTTATGAAACAAGTAATAAAATAATTTCTAATATATAAGATCAAGTAATTTCTTGCTTCCATAGAGTTATGGTGGCCCAGTGGCAACGGTTTCGACTCACGAGTTGTAAGGTCGTTGGTTCTAACTCACACAGGCACTTTACTTTGTGTAAATTATTTCATCACCATTGCTCTCAAAATCAATCTGCCTAGCCTTTTCCCAACTATATTGGGGACGGTTTCCAGTCTAACCGGATGCAGCTGAATACCAGTATTTTAAATGGAGTGACTGACTATCTGACCTCCACAACCCAGTAGGTAACTGGGTAACACAATACCCCTTGGTAAGACTGGTTGTCAGACTTTCGGGCTTCTGGCGACCCGTAACGACTGTCAAAGATCCACAAATGATAGCCGGGGCCAACGGCTTAACGTGCTTTCTGAGGCACGGAGGAGTCTCGGCATGTTCGTGAACGGGCGCCGTCAGTTGTGACTGGTCATCTCTTATCTGCAATGGCTTATTTTAATCTTATATTTTGAATTGTTTTGAATATTTTTTCGTACATTGTTCTCACATATAGAAGCACCAAGAATAATGTACCCAGGATTGTGTAATTTTCTATATTTAAAAGAGTGTCCTTGGAGTTTCTTGCCCGTTCTTCTCCATAAATATCTATGTTTTGGAATAGGCAACTAGCTTCAACTTTCTGACTAACTGACGCGACTATTTGACAATTCAAAAGTGCCTGTAAATGGTTTAATTGAAATAAATGCTTTGAGTTTGAGTTTGAGGTATGTAAAGATGGTCTCCTATCCACACACCAACCCCGGCAAGCGTAGCTTAACCTGACGGACTGACCCTTCCGGCTGTTATTAGGTAGTTAGCCACGAACTCCTCAAAACTATTTCACATCACCATTGCTCTCAAAACGGTGAAAGAAAACATCACGCGGAAACCCGCATGTCCTAGAATAAAAAATAAAAATAAACTTTTTAATTCAGACTTAAAACTCCATACAAGATTAGTACAGTAAAACTTAAGAGTTAAAAACATAAATACTTATTTTCTAATGTGGGTTTTAACCCAGTGCTGGACGTAACGCGTGTCCAGCCTATCCGCAATAACAGCCAGCCACTTCCTCTCACAGAGAGCTGTCCTGTGTCCCAGTAGTGGGATCATTATTGACTGATTATGAATATGCTTCCAAAATACCATGGTATAATAATACACTTCGCCAGGTATAGCATTCCGAGACACAGTGGTCACGTGGGTGACACAAGTCTACGTCATCACATCTGTGTTACCAGAAGTTTGTAATAATAACTCCCCAACCACCTTTATTACCTGTGCGAATCCGATAAAACAATGAGGTTTTAATTAACAATTACGTTGGTTTATGTTTAAATTGAATTGTTTCGTTTGATTAGACACACGAAACGACAATTTAAAAGGTTTGTACATATTTTTTTGCAGAATGGTGGTTGAAAATCTTTCCTTAATCGTGTTTTGTTGCAATAAAGTGGCAACTGGATAGTGACGTAAGCATGTGTTAGTCCCGGAATGCCAGACCTTGTTTTATTAGACCATGCATTATGCGACTACATCTCTAAAGGTAGGTATACAATACCTTTAATGAGTATATTATTGGGTCGATTCATTCACCACGTTCGTTGTGCACTCAGTCTAATTGAGGTTGAATTAGGTATGAGTTACAAGAACCACGGTAAAGCAAAATGCCCGTAACAAAACAGCTGCGCAGCTATTGAATTAATTATATCCTTTATTACACAATTCTTTAGAAATCTTAATAAACCTCAGCGTTTCGCAGCCTTCAGTATAATCAATAATGTATATCTTTTGTTGAAGATCACTACATATTGTAAAACAAAGTCCCCTCGCTAGGTCTGTCTGTCTGTACGCGATTAACTCAAAAACTACCGAACAGATTTTCATATGGTTTTCACCAGTAGACGGAATAATTCATAAGGAAGGTTTAACTGTATAATTCATTAAGGTTTTGTGTAAATTGGCTGAAATATGACGCTGATTGATGAAGATGTCGGAGTAAATCATGCCAACTGGGAGCTTGGCGTGCGCCGCTTTTACCAATAGAGTTAAATGAAAACAATGTATTACGGAATTAATACATTGATTAACACATACATAGGGTGCTTTTAATCCCAGTAATACGTACCCGTGGGATATTTTCCGACATCCACGCGGGCGAAGCCGCTGGCTGAAATAAAGTTATTTTACACTTTGTAGCAAATACTTCGAAGTGTTTTTTTTTAAGTCAGTTGTTTCTTCTCATAAAAAAGTTTTTTCTAAACCTCAATTTAACGATTTTGTTGACAAGGACCACCCAATTTCGGTCCTAAAAAATGAACACAGAAAATTATCTAAGAATAGCCCCAATATTAAGAATCGTTCGTAATGGTTCGGCCACAATCGGGACTACGTCGGCTAGTAATTTCCTGGGGATGCCGCTAAAAGGCCCGGACATTGAAATGTGATGCGGCACTAACAATAGCGTTGACGATATGGTCTATTTTAGGAGATTATCAAATATGAATGTTTTTTTCATCGTTTGGGAATATTTATAAGTTTGACGGCGCGTCTGAAGGTATTACGATGCCAAATTTACGGACTTGCTTTTAGAACGATTATGACAGCCGTCAACTTGACGTAACCCTGAGTACTAGGAAGACGGCCCCCGGTCAAAAAAGAAAGATCGCGAAGATGGATCGAAGCCGGTATTGATTAATAATGACGGTGACATGGCGACTGGGATAATAGTGATCATAGTGACTAAACTACCCTTGCAGTGTAGTGAGTCGATTGATGTGCGCTCGCGTCTTACGTACTCGGGGAAATGTCGTTTACATTATTGTTAATTCCCTAATGTGATCAGAGATTTATGATTATTCAGAATATTACTCGTATTGTGTTTCATTTAATTACATCTCCTAGCCCGCAAACCCACGCATAAGTGACAATAAGACCTCTTCTGATAAAGACGACGTATTGCCTTTAAGTTTAATACGAATATTATTTGTAGTAAAGATCTTGGAATGCTAAAAGTAGGTACTTCAACAAAATGTATGTTTACTACTGTTTACGACTTTTTCTACGTATTTCTGGATTACCCGACTCATTTAGTACCGTTTGCTTATACTCGTATTGATCACTCTGCGAGACCAACAGACAATAAAATATTTAAGTTAAAACTTTGATACTGTATCTAAATAAATGATAATTTTATTGACTTGACTTGACTATTCCACCATTATATTATCACTACATACAATGTCGCCCATGGGCATGTGACCGCCCGTATTTTTCTGAATATTCATGAAAAATTATAGAAAATTAATTTTAAAAGGGGGGGTCTATCTTTAATATTTTTCATGTTATTCAATTTTTTATGTTTTTAGTAGCGTTTGCCATATCTTCTATGTTATTGGCTCGATTTGTATTCTGTTTATTATTTCTAATAGCTTACGAGTTATTTTATCGGATTAACTAAAAAATTTTCGTAAAATTTGTCGACTATGAAAAAAAAACGGAGGTGAAGATTTTTTTTCCAAAAAAACAGTATTTATTTAAAAAAACATAAGTGAAATTATGTTAAATATACATAAAATTATAGCGGGATACTGAAAAAAAAAAATTATGAAAAAATAAAAAAAAAAACAATTAAAGATAGACCCCCCTTTTTAAGTTTATTATCGATAATTTGTCATGAATATTCAAAAAAATACGGGCAGTCACATGCCCATGGGCGACATTGTATTATAAAGCAAAGTATCTCCGCCGCGTCAGTCTGTCTGAACGCGATAAACTCAAAAAATACCGAACGTATTTATTTATTCATACGATTTTCACCAATGGATAGAGTCATTCATAAAGAAGATTTTAGTGTATAATTTATTAAGGTTTTGTGTAAATTGGCTTGTTTTTCTTTTTCGTATGGTTAGTCACTAACTTGGTGTGAGAGTTTTAAAGCCGGTCATGGGTGACTTGGCTTCACATGCCGTCGAGAAATATCTCTCAGGCATTTCCTCACGATGTTTTCCTTCACCTTTTTTGAAGCAAGTGATAATTATACAATACGCTCATGAATCCGAAAAGTCAGAGGTGCGTGTCTTGGGTTCGAACTTGAGACCTATGACTTGGCAGTCCGACGGTCACACCACTAGGCTATCACTTGACAAATGGCTCAAATAGGCTAAAATATGATGATTGTCGGAAAAAATCATGCCGACTGGAAGTGTTACTGGCGTGCGCGCAGATTAAACTAATAGAGTTATATAAAAACAATGTATTATACACAGGATATTTTTAATCCCGGTAGTACGTCCTGGTGAAGTACTCTCCGACCTTCAGGCGGGCGAAGCCGCAGGCAAAAGTTAGTTAACCATAACAACAGTTACGACCGAAATACGGCCATACAATACATAAACCATACATACAGTTACGATCGTGTATGGTTGACACCGCTAAGAAGTCAGTATTACCTGGAACAGAAGATAAAAATAATTAACAAAAGTTCTCACACGTATGTGAGAACTTTTGTTAATTATTAATCGAACAAAACATAACAAAGACTTCAAAGTTTTAATCTAGGTAGTCAGTTAAGATGCAGTAAACCAAATTGAATCAGTCTTAAAAAGCATCCTCATCTGTTAAGAACAATTTGGTTCCTCCAACACATTTAAAAAAATCGTTAAAAAGTATCAAGTTTTTATCACAACCATGATAGTTGGAACCAATTTAACCCTTCAAAAGCGAGCGTAAACATAACGCGCTCAAATCTACATAATGGTAAACATTTCGAGCTAAAAATAAAAATATTCCGGACGGTATCAGATGGTTTCTGCGCGAAGTTGCAAGAGTCAATTATAAGAAATGGGTCACTAGGCAACGGATAAGCTGGCACCACAGAATAGATAGGAACAGAAGGTCGACTCCACACAGCGAGCGAAAACGCACGCACACGTAGACAAGCTTCACGTACTGCGAGTGCAAGTGTACTCGCGACCGGCATTTGTTTGAGATCACCGCACGCAGACGACACCCGTAATACCGACCTCGCCGCCGAGGTCCTTCGCGATCGCGACCGCCACCCTCCCGAGTAAATGATACTCCCCCCCGACCCTTGCTCGACAATGCGCCAGCCCGCGTCTATGCTGACCCTGTAGTTTTAAATTCCCCTATAAATAATAATAACCACAACTAACTAACTAACTATATATCCTTGATCCACCCTGTCCCATCTTGCTGTCCTTCCCGGAGGTTCGTACCCCGCAGGGGGTGCCCTTAGGCGTTTGCCTAGTATTAATTTAGAATAGTTTTGCCCCTGGCTGAAGGCTTTGAGTGTAGAAGGTTGAGCAGTCACGAACTTAGTGGTCACCTGCGAGATGCCAAAGTTAAAAAAAATTACGTATGCATCTATCTGTGCGTGCCAATTTTCGGTCCTTGTATGGACAAAAGACCGGCCTTTTGTATCTATCTATTGTGTGCTTGCAACCTGTGGCCCGTTCGGTCCACACTTAGTGCCTACGTTATTTTTTATAGAACGGGTTTCCTTTGCGCTTATTTTTATTTGGGGTAATCAGTGCTTTCCGAGCGGTGATCAAAAAACTTTTTGCAATTGTGGAAATGATTTTATAATGGTTTGTTATGCTCGAGCTCTCATGAAAGAAAACGCTCATTTCAAATTAACTAACTTTCTAAATGGTGATGTATTCGGCAAATTTGAGGCATCAGATTGGAGGCCTATGTCCAGCAGTGGACGTCTTTCGGCTGGAATTATAATAATGAGGCACCAGATACAATGTTTTCGTATGTTTTATTTCTGCCATTATTATGCTAGGGCTCTAACACACGTGTTTTATCAACAACAACTTCATTTATATAATTGCTTGCTGGCAGGTTTTTTTTTTAATTGCGTCGTTTTATGTTTGGTCTTTGTCACACCAGATGGTGTTGATCAACGATGGTGCATTCATGATATAAGTTTATTGGAAAACATAGACTCAGGACAGAGGTTCCCAATTCCCATACTTACGAAAAAGACGAGAAGTTTTAGCGATTTGCCATGTGCACATCGATGGATTATAAGAGAAGCTCGTGGCTAAGTAATAAAAGCCGCTCGGTTCGGGTTAAGCTGTGCTTGCCGGGGTTGGTCCGTGGATGGGTCCTTTAAATACTGAGACTCCTCCGTGCCACGGAAAGCATGTTAAGCCGTTGGTTCCGGCTGTCCGTTCTGTTCCGGTGTGGATCTTTGACAGTTACGGGTCGTCTGAAGCCCGAAAGTCTGACAATGAGTCTTACTAAGGGGTATCGTAAAAAAAGTGTTTTTTTCGGACAAACGAAATAGTAGTTATGGGTTGACTATGAATTTTGCCAATCTTTGACTAGCCATATTGACTGAAGATTTGGATATATTTGATTGAATTTTCGTATGCAGACTGCGAACGTTAGATATACGCAATTTAATCTATTGTCGTGTTGTCGTCTCCACATCGAAACCTTCGATACCAAATACCAACTTAACATTCAAAGTACTAACACAAAAACAATATCTCATAAAAGGGACAGTCAGTGGTCAAACAAAGTAGGTAAGAACCGACATTTTTATCTTCGAGAGCTCTCGTTAGTCGCACTCGGGTTGAGTATCGGTACTCTCGACCATTACCGACCGCCTGAGTGAACGATTGTCGCACATTATCTACAGGGTTGAAGAGGGTTTTAACACGAGATTGTTCTTGATAGAATTTCTTCTGTTATTGAGTGGGAGGTAGTAATGCTAGTGACATTTTTGGTAATAGTAAAGGATTTAAGTCAATAAGGCCCATTTTCTACGACGCTGTCAATCACAGACTAGTTAATAAGTCTGAAATAGTCTTGAGCGAGCGTGGTGGTCAATGCTCGTGCCTTCTCAGTGGCCTTTGCTCTGCAGTGGGACAATTCATAGTTTAGTATTATTTTGGAAAGGGGTTTATATACAGGATCAAATTAAATTAACTAGCGAAACCCGACAGACGCAATGGGTTTCAATATCTAAACTTGAAAAAAAAAACAAAACTAAATTTTTTTTTTTTTTTGGATCTTCTGTCGTAAAAATATTGTCCGTTGAAATATCAGTTTAAAAATGTTTTTTTTTGTGTTAACATTACAAACGTAATGGTAATTTATATTGCAACTCGATATATAAAAAAAAAAAACAAACAACTCATACCTACTTCAACTAACTACGATCGTTGATCCGAAAAGAAAATACTTTTTTTTTTTTTATGTACCAGTCCATCACGTCTGTGGAGAAATATTTATTTTTTTGAGTAAACATTACAGACGTAATGATCATCGTTATGTAACACGATAAAAAAATATTTACTCTACTCATACTTCAAGTAATTACACTCTCTAAAGTCGTTGACTCTAAAAGAAAATCATCAAAAAAAATTTTTTTTTGTTTTGTCATATGGTAACGATACCCATCACATCGTTCTCGTTTCGCTAACTAATTTCATTCAACCCTGTACAAACGTTGTTTAGAGTAAAGTTAACTGTGTAATATAGCTATCTCACGCCTTTTATAATATCGGTAGGCGGAATTGGTTTCCAATAACAGTTTTCCAACTTCCTACAAAGTTCTGAAGTGGGTTAACTGAAGCTTATAGTTGTGAACTTGTAAGCACTTGATCTAGCTTGTTATAAGCTTAGCTTACTTGGAATATTGTAACTTCTAAATAAGCTATTCAAGCTATATTGTGAAGGCTTAATCGGGAATACCATAACATTGTATATCTATTTTAGAGGTATGAAGAACATGGTGTAAAGTTCACTCTTCCTCTATTGAAAAGGGAGGATCCTTCGACCAGACGGGTGTCGTATCTGGCGGGCAACTGCCCAACGATTTGTCAGATAGTCTTATATATGTCGTACGCGCGGTAAACTCTCATTGCGCGATGCAGGATTTGTGTGACTTCAGGTCTTTGATGCTTAGTTCACATGTGGCGATGTAGATGCCGCCACACTATATAATATATATTACAATATAAATAAAATAAATAAATAAAATATCTTTATTTCAGACCTAAGCAGTCCATACTTAGTTAGTGGTTAGTAACAAACTGTGCTTACATGCTATGTTATTGTTGTTAGTACTTAATTCTATTTAACATAAACCTATACCTTATTCTACCCAGTGCCTTTGGATGGGGCACTCCACTCTGCTAACAATCATTTTCAGGATGCCGTTCCGAGTGCTCCGCAAACGTTGCAGTAGGGAAGCCGCTTTCTTACGCATTATAGTAACAATATTATGAAGAGGTAACATTTGTAAGTTTGTATGTAGGGGCTAATCTTCGAACTACTGGTCCGATTCCGATCGTGTCAAAGCAATGCGTGCCGTAGCTTCGTATGTTTTGCTCCCTAAAAAGTTATCGCCCTAATGCGGTAGTCACATTAGCCGCTTCACCACTTCACATATGTACCGCCACCCGGGCGATAAACGCTACGCAGTCCAAACTATCGCGGTAATAACCGATAATGGTTGGTCACATCTGCGTGTATAGTATCAATGTTACGCGCAAATAATTTAAGCGGACAGTCACGCTAATTTGAAAATGTTTTTTTCTATTCAATTATAATACTTCTTACTAATATTTCTACTTAAGCGTAATGTGACCATGTGTGTATGTGTGTGCGTATGTGTGTGTGTGTGAGCGTGCTGTGTGTTGAGGACAGTGATAGCCTAGTGGTGTAACCGTCAGACTACCAAATCATTGGCCTCGAGTTCGAACCCAAGGCACGCACCTCTGACTTTTCGGAATCATGTGCGTATTGTAAAATTATCACTTGCTTCAAAAACGGTGAAGGAAAACATCGTGAGGAAACTGGCATGCCTTTTTTTTTTTTTGAGGATGGGAAATCATCAAATGACTTCTCCCGCTTTGGGCAGAGCAAGAGGGTGTGTCAGACTTTTACTGACTAAAACACACCCGTGTTCCTTCCGTTGTCTGTGTGCCGGGGGCGCGATATCCCTTTCGGACAAACCGGCAACCCCAGCAGGCATTGGTCTTTCGACCCCTTCAGTTGGTGCTGACATCTCTTTGAGGCGCGCGTGGAACACAACGCGCCATCGACACGGGCCTGGTCCTTATCGGACGGCGAGCTGCCCATTGCTCACCGTCCGCAAGCCCGCGCCTACGGTGGCCGGAAGTCGGCTCTCGACTCCCGACGCCCGGGGCGTCTCCTGCGGCGACTAGGGCCGCGAGGGCGTGCAGCTTGCATCTACCTCGCGCGCTCCGCCTCCTCCTTCGCGAACATAACTGCTTCGCAGAAGGAGGTGACGGCCTCCCATGCACTCTCGCTCCGAACCATGGCCTGATCCAGGGCCGGACGCGAGAGATCGCCGCCGCCGATCGCCTCCGTGAGGACACGGCGGTGCTCCGTCCAAGCCGGACAGACCTCCACCGTAAGCTCCACCGTGTCCTCCGGGCGATCCACACAGTGGTGACACCCGGGCGTTTCCTCCCGCCTTATGCGGAACAGGAACCTCCCGAAACAGCCGCGTCCGGTGAGGACCTGCGTCAGGCGGAAGGTGAGGACGCCGTGGCGCCTCTCAAGCCACTCCTCAAAGAGGGAAAACTGGCATGCCTGAGAGATATTTCTCGACGGCACGTGAAGCCAAGTCAGAGGCCCATGGGCGGCTTTAAAACTCTGACACCAGGTTAGTCAGTAACCACACGAATGAAGAAGAAGCGTAATGTGCTTGATAAGATATGACTTTACAGCAGCTCACAAGTTAGGATATCGAGGATTAGGTGATCCTGAGGTCTAAATCTCAAACAAGCAAGAGCTTGTATGCAGTTTCCTTTGAACTTCCTATCAAGTTCGAACGTCAGTAACCATGTTAATTAAAACTGGTTATATGCACTACCAGCATGTTATCCAATTAATAGTTCTACAAAACTCAGTAACTAGATTTAAACTAGCTAGGGTGTAGACCATGGGTTTCTTGTGCAATGTGGTATGAACAGACTGAAATAATCTATATAATAATACGTGAAGCAAAAACTTTGTGCCCCTTTTAACGCAAATTACGCGGACGGAGGAGTATGAAATTTGGCACAGTTAAAGTGTATATGGAGAAGGAGTGGAGAAAGGTAATATTTTTATATATTATATACTGCCATGCGTGAGACACACACTCTTTTGTTTATGGCAAAAAATAGCCATCTTTTGCCATAAACAAAAAAGTGTGACCTTAGAATAATGACATGGTAGCATTGAATTAGTCGGTACTATCATGGCAGCATGGCATTAGTATGTACTATTAGTGCAGCATGGAATTAGTATGTAGTATCATGGCAGCATGGAATTAGTATCTACTATCATGGCAGCATGGAATAAGTATGTACTATCATGGCAGCATGGAATTAGTATCTACTATCATGGCAGCATGGAATTAGTATCTACTATCCTGGCAGCATGGAATTAGTAGGTACTATCATGACAGCATGGAATTAGTATCTACTATCATGGCAGTATGGAATTGGTATGTACTATCATGGCAGCATGGAATTAGTATCTACTATCATGGCAGTATGGAATTGGTATGTATTATCATGGCAGCATGGAATTAGTTTGAACTATCCCATTAAAATTGAAATTTAAATGAATTACGGTTGAATCTCGACCACTGGGTGACCACTAGTGTATGTAATTATGTATGGGAGATGGGTGAAGATGGTCTTTTGTAGTCCCTACTACCGATAATGGCAATGCTTTTCGCCGGTAATATAATTAGTTAGGAATAGTTATTAGGTTGATTACTTTGTCTGGTTGTTGTAAGCGCTACTGCTGAGCATGAGGTCCTTTATTTTTTTTTTGAGGATGGGAAAATATCAAATGACTTCTCCCGCTCTGGGCAGAGCGAAAGGGTGTGTCAGACTTTTACTGACTAAAACCCACCTGTGTTCCTTCCGTTGCCTGTGTGCTGGGGCCGCGATTTCCCTTTCGGACAAACCCGCAACCCCAGCAGGAGAGCATGAGGTCCTGGGCTCGATTCCCAGGTCGAACAAACTGTTATTGGGTGTTTCCATCATGAATTTCTCAGTAACAGCCCGGACTCTGAATTGGTGCCCGGTTGATGGCAATAGGCTCGCCCCCTATTACATCGGACGTAAACATTACTGGCGAAATGTGGGTGTACTATAGGCCTCCAAGCCACCTCTGCCTAATCCTTCGAGGATAATAGGCTTGACGTTGTGATATTCGAAAAAAATAAAAACCTAAATCTTTTTTCTTGAGATTATTATCTAACTGAAAAATAGGGCAACCTTGATTCCAATGCTGTATTTACTCGTACATTTTACATAACATGAGCCGTGAAATATATAGGCCGTTTGACGTGTAACTGTAGATCTGAATAATTCATTGTAAAGTAACAAATGTCGGGATGTGATAAGAATACGTTCCGTTGTGAGCAGAATTTTGAGTAGTTATTTTGAGCGAATTTTAATATGTCCTAACTCACTTACTTCAAAAACGGTGAAGGAAAACATCGTGAAGAAACCGACATGTCTGAGAGATATTTCTCGACGGCATGTGAAGCCAAGTCAGAGGCCCATGGGCGGCTTTAAAACTCTGACACCAGGTTAGTCAGTAACCACACGAAAAAGAAAGAACGAAGTAAAGAATCAAGCCAAAAACTAGTATTCAGCTAAATCCGGTTAGACTGGAAGTCGACCACAATAAAGTTAGAAAAAAAAAAACAATAGACGACGTATATTTAGTAACCTAATCCGCTCAACTTTTTGATTCTCAAAGAATCAAAAAGCACCCTGTAAGAAATCGACACCTGTTTCACCTCTCAACGAGGTATCCTCGGGATGACGATTGACTTGTTGCGAACTCGGACCCGTCGTGTTGACACGTCAAGCATCTTGAGCAGAGAGTTCTCGACGCTTGTCGTGATACGTGTCGATTTCTTACAGGGTTCTTTACGACTCTTTAAGATCAGAGCGGATATGGTTACTAAATATACTTACTTAATTTTGATGATGTTACAGGGTGACGTTATCGCTCAGCGATAAAGCCCTTAAAATAAAGAAAAAATATATACATATATATATACTTACGTCGTTTATTGTATTTTATAATGGATTTCCGCAAAGTCAGGCCTGAGTCAATTAACTAGTTGGAAAAAGGCTTGGTAGATAGTGATGAGTAACGAGACTACTGCGTCAAATAATTTTGTGTGAGTAGGTTTCCGACACAACATTATGTAGGAGTACAACCGGGATATTACTATGGACACCCGACTCCTCCGACCGCCACTGCGACTTTACGAGGTTCAGGTTCTAGTAGGTACTAGAATAGGTAATAACTAATACGGGTTGGTATCCGCAACTCCACGTCAATGCAGGTATTTTGCTTACGGGGGGAAAATCGATTATTCGATCCACCCCAGCTCCTCAAGGAAGGTCCGCAACGCCTTGGTTTTACTGACAATCTCACGAAGGGTACCAGGGTTATGAAATACTTTGACCTATATACCTACCTATTATTATAGATATCGTAAAAATGTTACCATTAGTAATGCCTCCTAGATTATTACTGTCACTGAGCAGTGATAGCCTGTGGTGTGACCGACTGACTGCCAAGTCATAGGCCTCGAGTTCGAACCCAAGGCATGCACCTCTGATTTTTCGGATTCATGTGCGTATTGTATAATTATCACTTGCTTCAAAAACGGTGAAGGAAAACATCGTGCGGAAACCGGCATGCCTGAGAGATATTTCTCGATGGCATGTGAAGCCAAGTCAGAGACCCATGGGCGGCTTTAAAACTCTGACACCAGGTTAGTCACTAACCACACGTAAAGAAGAGAATGACACATCATTGTGTGGTGTAATATAAAAGAATATTTGGGGCCGTTTACTAAACACACTTCGCGAAACAAATGTCGACGTTCGTAAAACATCTAGGAGTTGCAATCGCTGACCACTGGAATAGGCCCATGAGCGTAGTGATGGGTTGGCTAAGATCAAGAATCATCTCAATAATCAGTGCCACTAGACCTTGCATTCGCGGCGCAAGGCATACATTTAAACCAAAAGCCAAGTTATTTGGCTCGACGATGGACCAACCAAGACAATACTGACGTTCATGTGGCGGATGAACTGGAAAGGCGTCGATTGCAATGAATCGCGCTAAATAAATGAGCTTTTGTGCAAACTATAGTTTTGTATAATTTAGAAGCATTTTTTTTTTTGGAAATTTGAGTTTTATGCCGTCTATTATGTTATTAAGATGTATGTAGACTTGAAAGAGCATGGCAGTTGAGAGTTTCGCTGATGGTGGCGAGTGTGTTGGATCATTCGGTTCCCTACAAAATGGTTGAGCTGGATGGTGCTGATCTACGCGTCATGATCGTGAACGGGCGCCGTCAGTTGAGCCATCTCTTATCTGCCAGGGCTTATTTTTAATCTTATATTTTGAATTGTTTTGATTATTTTTTGTACATCGTTCTCACACATAGAAGCAACAAGAATATGTACCCAGGATTCTGTATTATCTAGTTTCATTCCCGTTCTTCTCCATAAAGATCTACGTTTTGGAATGGGTAGCTTCAACTACTCGCTCAGCCACTGCGCCAACCGTGTCATTTTTGACGACACGGTTGGCGCAGTGGCTGAGCGATTGGCTGCTGCGCAACGTGTCGCGGGTTCGATCCCCGCATGGAGCAAATATTTGTATGATCTGCAAGTAGTTGTTCCGGGTCTGGGTGTTAGTGTATGTGAGTTTCTATGTTTGTAAACGCACCCACGATACAGGAAGAAATTCTTAGTGTGGGGAAACGTTATTAAAATAAAATTTTAAAAAATCTGACTAACTGACCAACTATTTGACAATTCAAAAGCCTGTAAATGGTTCAATTGAAATAAATGCTTTGAGTTTGAGTTGAGTTTGTTATGTTATGTAATGTTATGTTAAGTTCCGATGATGTAAATACACATTAAACAAATTAAACCGTCGAATGCATGGTTTAAGAAAACCAATCTTTCCCTAACAAAACTTGCTTCTCTATAACACAAAATAACCCTAACTTATAGTAATAAATCAACTGCGACAAACTACCCGTCAAGTGCACAATAAGTTCGGAACAATGGCGACGCGTAGCGGATCTGCTACGGCGTAGCGATCGTAGCAACGTAGCGGTCTCATTGTTGAGTTCGGATCGGTATTATATCGCGATGGTTCTACGAATTGAAATGGTGTATTCATTTAATATGAAACAGGTGACTATGTACTATTACTAAATTGATTTTGAAATTAATTTAATTCATTAATATTCGTCGAGGAGGAATGAAAGGTGACTATCAAAAGGTTACTAATTTACAAGGCAGATGTGAGTGGAAACGCCCTAGAAGGACCTTATTGGTGCTGTTCTTCAGAAAGCTCAGATGCGTAATACAAAAAGAGGATGTAAGGATCGTAGCAGTTGGCGTCCTGTACTTTCTGCTACCCCCATTGTAAAGAATACGTGAATTTATGTATGCGAGTATGTACCTATTAATATTCGTTTCTTGCAAAATGTTAGAATATTGATGTAAAGTTTTTTGCTGAATTTGAGATAGGTGTTTTAATATCTGACTAATCTGACAACCTCGAGGAGAATAATGCTTCTTAAAGTAGCTCGCGAAATTCAAATTTTCTTACGTTTTTTGCAATTTGCGGGTCTACGAATTAAGTTAGGTGATGGGCAACCAATTCTTTGTGAGAATAAATTGGGTTGGTTAGTCTCCGGCCCAACCGTTGTATTTCTTCTAAGGTTTTAAAATGTAATTTTATAAAGTCAACCATAATTTCTGAAGTAACATTTTCATAACAATTACATACGGAGCCAATAATCCAAGCGGATCAAAAACTTGTGAAATTATCGAAAGCATGTCACGTTTTGTGTTATTAAAATTAACTGACTGACTAATTGGAAACCAAAGGTAATCTGACAGTGGCTGCCAACCTATGCCTAAGGTTTTGGTTGACTCAAATCCACCAACATTTAAATCCAGTGAAGACTGGGGAAAGTCAGAACCAATTACCAATTGTTTGTCATTCGACTTTCACTTTCTTAGATTCATCTGCGTTGAAGCGAGAGTTGAAGTAACTTTATGACGCAACTCTTTGACCTTATTGATGTCATCTCCTCCGGTGAGCAAGTCATCCACGTAGAAGTCGTGGAGGATGACGTCACCAATCTCCTTATCAACACACTCTAGCCCTAACTGCCGAAGACACCGGGTTGCTAGGTAAGGAGCGCTGGCCGTACCGTAGGTCACGGTATTAAGTTGATAAGCGTGTAATGGAGTTGACGGATTATCATGCCAAATAATTTGTTGAAGATACCTATCATTTGGATGAACAACTATCTGCCGGACAATTTAGGCGAATATTTGTCAAGAGCCAAACATTGTTTTGCTTCTCTGGAACGTAGATTTAAATCTAAAACTCAACAGGTTTTACAAAATTATAATCATAACAATCACTAATACTATTACTTATGTCAGAATAATCCTAAAACGTGGAGATTTCATGAAATAGTCTTTCAATAGGATTATATGAACTTAGAGAGTTGTATTGATGATTTTTAAGATTATAATTCTATAAATATATATTTGTTTCGGTCGCGAATCATATTTAGATCAACATACAATCTGATACGGACCCGCAAATTGGAAAAAACGTAAGAAAATATTAAATTGCGGAAATTTCTTAATGTCAAGTGTTCAATATCACACTACTTTTTACAGATTTATGGTGTATGATATGAACAGTAACTTTACTAAACAAAGTTTTTTCTTTTATAGTAACAGTAATAGCCACAACATAACATCGCGCCTTGTTTCCCCGAAGGGTTAGGCAGAGGTGCATTTGTAGTACACCCACATTTCCCCAGTTACTTTTAAGTCCCACGTAATACGGGGCGAGCCTATTGCCATCAACCGGGCACAAATCCAGACTCCGGGCTGCTACTGAAAAATTCCAGATAGAAAAAAACCCAATAACACTTTGGCCGACATGGGAATCGAACCCAAGACCCCTTGCTCAGCAGTAGCACTTGCGACCACTAGTCCAACGAGGGACTCCGTAGTTTTCTTTTATAGTACCGGAAAGAATCTAGTTTAATAAATTATTTGGGATTAGTATATTGTGACTTGGTGCCTTAGTAAATAAATAAATAAATAAATAGTAAATAGCCTTTATTTTCTTTAACGTTCACATTACACTTTTTAAATTTTCATAGATAGTATTTTATAGTATTTACTCAATTTTATTTAGTTAAGACCCTGATTGGATAGGACTCCTCCAACTTTTTCCAACTCGTTCTCTCCTTCGCTTTATTTGTCCAGTCTTTTCCGGCAATTTGTTTTATTTCATCTGCCCTTCTCTGGGTCGTCCTCTGGCTCTCTTGCCGCTTGGGCCTGCCCATTGAGTTACTAACTGGACCATCTTCCATCTGTCATTCTTGCTACGTGTCCAGCCCACTTCCACTTCAGGCGTCTCGTATGTTGAAGACCATCTATTATATTAGTTTTCTTGCGTATGTCATCAAGTATATGTAGTTACTGTTTATTATGTGAGTAATTAAGATCGATAAAATAAACAACCTTTATGCATAATTGCGGGCATTACATTAAATTCTGTCTCCCACAAAATTACCGCCACTTTATGTCATAGAAATCGAGACACATTAACTTGTTACTAGAAATGTGCACAGATCGTTTCCAAGCGAATGTCTTGAATTATTCATTCGTGAGGCTCGTTTACACGAGGATTTATAGAGGTACGAGGAACAGGGTGTATAGTTCACTCATCCTCTATAGAAAAGGGAGGATACTCCGATCAGAAGTGTCGTGTCTGGTGGGCAACTGCCCGATGATTGACGTCGGAAACTTATATACATGCTGATCGCGCGGTAAATCTGCTTGCGCGATGCAGGATTAGTGTGACGTCAGATATTTAGAAAGAAAGAAAGAAAATACGTTTATTTGCGGAACACATGACGCAAGGTAAGAACAAAACACGAGAATAAACAGTTTGGGGGAGAACATGCGTCACAACCACGCAAAACGGCCATCGCTCAGCATAAAGCTGCGACCCTATGCGAGACAGAGCCCCAGCGCTGGTTTTCAGCGACAGCCGGCGTTGACGTTATGACGTCAACCGGTGCAGCAGAGAAAAATAACAAAAAATAAAATGAATAAATACAATACACAAGTCCTAAATGTTTATAAAAAATTGATGCGTAGTTCACGTATGGCGATGCAGATTGATTCTCGTCTAGAAAAGGCAATTGTCGAAGGAGATAAAGAATTTGCTCGTGTTAACGGTACTTAGTGTCGATTTTCGTGTGCCGAAAAGTCAAAAAATAATAATTAATTGCGATTAGACCATGGGCATTTTTGAAAGGTGAAAATCGGTTCGCCTTTGAAATTTTCAGTGTACCCAAAAAATCTTTCGTTATGACAGTTTGAGAAGACTGCCTAGCAAATAATCTCATATTTATGACATAAACGTAATCCTAGACTAGTTTTTTTTTTCACGCTTGAGTGCGATAATCACCCACAAAACTAGTGACATTCTTGTCTCTCAACGGGCGAGAAACTTTCTTCGTGTAAACGAGCCTATAATGATCGTATACGGCAGCTTCGAAGGCAAGAGGAATTCGAAGTGCTATGTTCACAATATAGACGAACTAAGTACATAACTAACAGGGCTTAGAATTCCTTTGTAGGTACTAATTGCGGGTAGGAGTAGTGGAACAGAGTGTTTGACTGTGATACTATGGGTTTTGTGGTGAAGTTATTATTTTGTAAGTGTCTCGTTATGGTTTTCGTCGATTGGTTTGCCCGATTCCATAAGTGAGATCAAATTTTTTAAAAGCCTGAGGTGAACGCTTCAAAAAATACCTATAATATGACGAGCAGCCGTAGGTACTGTTAAGCCATCAAATAGCACTGCTTGGCTTCGGAAACAGATATTTTTGGGTTTTGTTTTTCAGAACTCGGTTGTTTTTGGTTAGCTAGTGACCTCGACAATTGATCATATTAGTTATTGTTATTAGTAATTAACTGTTTGTTTTATTTATTTTATCTCGATGGTCCTAGTTTATCATTTATAACTTCCAGTTACAGCTATATGTAAGCGGGCACGCCCTTTGTGCCTGGAGCCTTTATTTGGATATTAATTTCTGTTTACGTTTAGTTTTTATTTCTGCCTGAGTATAGTTCTTGATGATTTTGTCTGGTATATTGGCGTGTGCTAGCTAACATATGGCTAATAATTTAAATTATGTTTTGTGTTGCGTAATGTAAATTATTTTGAATACTATTATATAGAATCTTATTTTTTTGTTCTTCTAACTGAACAGACAGCTGTGCTGCTGGGGAGTTTGTTGCGCCACTTCTTCTTCCCAGCTAATGCACTAGGAAGTGGTGAAGGGTGGGCGTTTTGGGGGACTGTTTTATGTAATTTTGACGTTCGAAAAGTGCTGATTCTCAGCCTAGTTTGAATAAATGACTTTTGACTTTGAATTTTGAATTTTGAGACGAAATCTTGCAGAAAGTTCTTATATTATTTATTTATGTAACCACAGAACACTTAATAAAGAATAACACATAAATATAGAGGAGCACAAAGATACTGTTTATTAGACATTTCTTCCAGCAGACCTGCGACAGGAGAATTGGGTGAGGGACGTAGACAATGTATGTAAAAAGTACAATACAAGAAGATCTTACTACTTCAATCTGCCCAGCCTTTTTCCAACTATAATTGGGACAAGGCTGGGCAGATTGGGATCGGTTTCCAGTCTAACCAAATGCAGCTGAATACCAATATTTTATACGGAGCGCCTGCATATCTAACCTCCACAACCAAGTTTCTGGGTAACACAACACGATACCCCTTGGTAAGACTGGTTGTAATTCTGTTGGGCTTCTGACCACCCGTAACATTTAACGTGTTTCTCGAGGCATGAAGGCGTCTCGATATGTAATGTATGGTCACCCATCCACAAACCGACCGTGGCAAACGTTAACGCTAACGTCACTTACCCTTCAATCGACCCGTATTATTTAGCCACAAACCCCTCAAAGATTTAACTAGTTCTATCTGCCTAGCCATTTCCCAACTAAGTTGGGGTCGGCTTCCAGTCTAACCGGATGCAGCTGAATACCAGAATTTTACATGGAGCGACTGCCTATTTGACCTCCACAACCCAGTGACTGTGTAATACGATACCCCTTGGTAATACTGGTGTCAGACTTTCTGGCTTCTGACGATTCTTTACGACTGTCAAAGATCCACAAATGACAACCGGGACCAACGGCTTAACGTGCTTTCCGAGGCACGGAGGAGTCTCGGTATGTAAAGATGGTCACCCATCCACGGAGCAACTCCGGCAAGTGTAGGTTAACCTGATGGATCGACCCATGCGGCTGTTATTACTTAGCCATGAGCTCCTCAAAGACTTAACTACTTCTTGAGTATATAATGAAAATAAAACCACTAACTACTTCGTAACGCTAGGTTAGTATAGATAGTTCTGGAGTATATCTTTCCTTCCGTCGACATTTACGACTTACACCAACACGCTTAACATGCCCACGATCGAAACGGGTTTTGTCGATAAAAGAATAGACAAAATGACAGATTGTGATTGTTTATCTGTCATTTTGTCTATTCTGCCGTCGACAAAACCCTAGAGAGAACCCGTTTCTATGGTAGTCAGGCTTCGCGTGCAGATAATAACTTCGGAAGTCAAGCGTGACTTTTTCCTTCAAGAGGATATCTAACAACGTAATACTACTACACAACCACATAATTTTCCGCTAGGATAAGTTGATGATATTTTTTATTGATCTTCATGGGTTAAATTAAAACATCCTTCAAGAGTCGAAAAAAAAAAGTACGAGTTTTTAACGTCAACCAGTGCAGCATACAATGAGATATAAACAAAAAAATATATAAATACCTACACAATACTTAATTTCGTTTAAAATTGCAACATTCCATTCCGTCGGCAACGACTCACGCGCCGATACCTAAATGTGAATGGTTGAAAAGGGAACGGTGGAAGTGGAGCTGACTGCAATGAATAGTTAACTCCGCTACCTCTTTGCTGACTGGCGACCAATGCCTTTACCACCACGAATTTTTCAATCAAACGCAAGCATTTTGAAGCTCTTCGTGATAATGGAAACTAACTATTTGGTTAATTTCCCAACGAAATACCTAATTGCTGACTGTAGTTTTTAAATATTGTAATTCGTAAATGACAATGTGCTCTCCACATTCTATACAGATAATTCCTTTAAAGTGTCTTTTAGGACACGGTTTAAAATGAAGCAGATTTTTTTTTTTTGGACCACGTACACGAAATACAAATCGTTAGCAAAAGGAGCTCTTAAAACTAAAAAAATTAACATGAGTGGCCAATTCTTTATCACTTTTAATATACCGAAATATAATGTCCTGTATTTTGGAATATTATCCCACTCACCACAAATCCAGTGGCATTATATGAGACTGCTCCTGACATTCAGACAATGTCAAGCCGTCAACCAAACCTGAATTATTCATTTGTATATAGACCGTACATAAGCATTCTTGAGATCTTTGGCTCTCATATTATTCGAAATATTTTGCGAAGAAAAAATGTTTCAGTTTCAGTATCAGTGGATAGGTTGTTGAGTTCAAGGGATATTTATAGACGCCTGTCGTCTTGATAAGGATCATTTTTTTTTTTTTGTACTGCCTCCTCTCTCGCAAAAACACCTTGACCGAGGTTTGCGACCTCTAGACTAGAGGTCGCAAACCTCGGTCAAGGTGTTTTTGAGTGTTACCATTATGGGTGTTATGTTATCATTAGGAAAACCTCATAGCTCAAGTCTATAGTCTTTGCGCTTTAGCGTGGCATTAGCGGTCATTACCCTTTCCCTAAAATCTCTTTGTAGGAACTTCTTGAAAGGCCTACACTCGCCTCACATACCTATTAACACTGTTATTTGTAAATATTGTAAAGGCCAATTATTTTTAAAAGAGTAACCGTGGTGTTTCTTGTCGGCTCTTCTCCATAGGAAACGTCCAATTGGAACGGTGCACCTAGCTTCTGACGTTTCATAAGTGCCCATGTAGGTTTATGTGAAACAAAATAGTCTTATTTAGATTTTTAATGCTGGTTACGCCACTTTCTCTTTCCAGCTCCAGTAGTAAAATATAATGTTTTTTTAGGGTCGTAGCTAAGTAATAACAGCCGCACGAGTCGATCCATCAGGTTAAGTTACGCTTGCCGGGATTGGTCCGTGGATGGGTGACCATCTTTACATACCGAGAATCCTCCGTGCCTCGGAAAGTACGTTAAGCCGTTGGTCCCGGCTGTTATTCGTGGATCTTTGACAGTCGTTACGGGTCGTCAGAAGCCCGAAAATCTGACAACCAGTCTTACCAAGGGGTATCGTATTACCCAGCTAGTGGGTTGTGGAGGTAAGATAGGCTGTCGCTTCATGTAAAATACTGGTATACAGCTGCATCCGGTTAGACTGGAAGCCGACCCCAACATAGTTGGGAAAAGGCTAGACAGATTGATTGATTTTTTAATTGGACCAAAAAACGATGAATATTTTTTTGAGGTCGATTGAAGACGTCAACGAGCTTTTGGAAATGAAGAATGTCAAAAAAAAAAATAGGTCAATGACTCCTATTGCCCGTGCTAAAACGCAACAACTATAGGTCTGTTAATTGCAATAGGCACTTCTTCTTCGTCTTTTCGTGTGGTTAGTGACTAACCTGATGTCAGAGATTTACAGCCACCCATGGGCCTATGACTTGGTTCACATGCAATCAAGAAATATCTCTCAGGCATGGCGGTTTCCTCACGATGTTTTCCTTCACGTTTTTGAAGCAAGTGATCATTATACAATACGCACATGTATGCGAAAAGTCAGAGGTTGCGAGGCGTGCCTTGGGTTCGAACTCGAGACCACTAGGCTATCACTGCATACAATAGGCACTCACCTTATAACATGTAACTAATAAAACTATACATAGTAAGTATACACTCTGTTTACCTCTTCAAGGAATACTAGCGCTATATTACTATCCATGTTTATGTTATCATCAAAGTTATCGGAAAACAGAGTAAACCTCTACTGCTTTCAGCGTGGTGACTATATATATTCCCTACTGTTATTGGTTAAGACTGCGCCTCGTAAGTGAGTTTCCAATAATGAACCGGAACATAGTAAGCTGTTTCTAGTAGATTGGTTCCTAGAAACTAGCTTAAAGATAATCTTCGGAGAGAACATAGTTTTGGATTGAATTACATAAGCAACTGTATTTTTTTGCATTCTGGTAAGATTAGTTTTAGATTCTCCGACGAGTGGCGAAACTTTTAAAAGTACGTCTGACGTGTCTTAGGCAATTGGCCCGGCTGGTGGTCATCGAACCCAACGCAACACCTTGCACGCGGTCTGCATGCACAGGCATCGTGATCAGTACATCATCCACCGCGACGAACGATATTCCGCTCTTATTAACTGTTTATCCGGGAAAGTTATAATTTGTATTAAGCACGGCATTGAACCGTTGCCTAAAATATAGCCCACTCTTTTATTGCTCATCGCGCTAACACCTGCTGACTGCCTCTTATTCATACCCTGAGCTACACATATTGTTCGTGCTGATATGAGAGAAGTGAAAAAGTTCAAATAAAAGATCGATAGCCCACATATCCATCCAGCCTATGTTGTTCCCACTGCTAGGACATGGGCCTCTTCTCTGTGAGTCTAGGGAGTGGGCCGTAATCCACCACGCGGGCCCAGTTTGGAGAATTCGACGGTTGGTAGATGTCTCATGTCTTCGGGGTTTTTGCTTCTAGGACATGCCGGTTTCCTCACGATGTTTTCCTTCACCGTTTTCAGAGAAGTGAAAAAAATCGACAGGCAGGCATTACATAATTCAAAGACACTTACGTTCTTTATTCAGGTCACTATAATGATGTAAACATCAATGCCATAATAATACCAGCCTGTTACTGTCCCACTGCAGGGCAAAGGCCTCTTCTCATACAGAGAAGGCACGAGCATTGATCACCACGCTTGCTCAAGACAGGTTGGCGATGTCAGACTTATATTAACTTTAAGTCCAGGTTTCCTCACGATGTTTTCCTTCACCGATGTCAGTAATGTCCAAGACAAACTCAGAAAGTACATATGAATTGAAAAAGTCACATTGGTACTTGCCCGGATTTGAACCCACAACCTCGTGGATGAGAGGCGAGGCCATAACCACTGGGTCATCACGGCATCAATGCCATATTTGAAAACAAAAATTGTCTTTCAAATATAAATCTAATTAATACCTACATAAAAAGTAAGATTCGACACCCACTCCCATAACTTTGTAAAGTATAATATTATTTTAATTACCTATTGTGAATGTGAGGACTATGTGGATATTTTTTTAATTTAATTTTTTTTTTCTCATTACTCCTTTTTTATCCTCTCTCAGTTAGTTTTAATGATGGTCTGGCAGTTTGAGTAGTTTATGCGGCCTACCCAAATGTCCTTTCTTTGGTATTGTTCGTCGAGTTGAGCTCCTTTTGTTCTGAGTTGAGCTCCACGATTACTGACAAATGCTTGCACTGACTGGACAGGTCCACTCAAATCTGTGTGGTTCTTTTCTCAAAAGACCATTTCAGACATGAATCTACATGGTCCTCATATGGCTTGACCAAGATTATGTCTGGACTTTAAAAGAGACTGTGACCTCTGAGTTTGTTTCGGACTTTCTTCTCAGAGTAGTCGGATAGGAAACGCCGAACTCATCTAGCAAAATTTAATATATTTTTAATATGACGTGTAAAAGTGTTTCCTATATCCTATTTACAGAATAAACAATTTAATTTCATTTCATTTCAACAAGACTGACCCAGAAAGACAAAAAAAACCAACTTGTGTTTAAACATAAAATATGACACAGTACTATTCGTTAGCATTCACGATGACGTTGCATGCTGACCCTGTGTTTTACACCCTGGACACGTACGGAACGAAATAATAATAAAATAACTGAAGTTTCAGAGCAAGCCTGTGGATAACGTGACCCGAGCGACGCCATGCGATGCTTCGAGAGAAAATCAAAATGGTCTAAAATTATTCTTTTGGAAAATTTAACGTAAACGAAACTAAAGAAATATGTAAGGATTGAAACAGGTGGCGTTCTATAGTACCGGCCTTTTTTTTTGGGTGGGAAGTTATCAAATAACTTCTCCCGCTCTGGGCGGAGCGAGAGGGCGTGTCAGACTTTTACTGACTAAAACCCACCCGTGTTCCTTCCGTTGCCTGTTTGCCGAGGCCGCGATATCCCTTTCGCACAAACTCGGAACCCTGGCAGGCATTGACCCTAACGGACCCCGTTCCGTTCGACCTAGTTCCAGCCTACCCATGGATTTTTGTTGTTACTGGATTTCAAATAAAATGCTTCTATATTTTATCGATAGCATAACTTCTTTTTCAGGAGCTCATGGCTAAGTAATAACAGCCGCACGGGTCGATCCATCAGGTTAAGCTACGCTTGCCGGGGTTGGTCTGTGGATGGGTAATGGTAATGATGCATGCCTCGGAAAGCACGTTAAGCCGTTAGTCCCGGCTGTCATTCGTGGATCTTTGACAGTCGTTACGGGTCGTCAGAAGCCCGAAACTGACAACCAGTCTTACCAAGGGGTATCTTATTACTCAGTTACTGGGTTGTGGAGGTCAGATAGGCAGTCCCTCCATGTAACATACTGGTATTCAGCTGCATCTGGTTAGACTGGAAGCCGACCCCAATATAGTTGGGAAAAGGCTAGGTAGATTGATTGACATAGCATAAATTCACGCCTTGTCTCCCCGAAGGGTTGGGGAGAGCTGTAGCAAGTACACCCACATTTCACCAGTTATGTTTAAGTCCCATGTAATAGGGGGCGAGTCTATTGCCATCAACCGGGCACAAATCCAAACTCCGGGCCGCCACTGAAATATTTCAGATAGAAAAACCCAATAACACTTTGCCCGACCTGGGAATCGAACCCAGGACCTCATGCTCAGCAGTAGCATTTGCGACCACTGGACCACCGAAGCAGTCAGTTTATTTTATTGATAAATAAATTGTGATCAATTGATAAGTTAGAAAATAAATTGACAGGTTGGGCTGATTTTTTCGACATCTTTTATACGTAGAATTAAATTGACATTGATTTTGATGAAACTGACAAAAATTCAAAATAATTTCTCGTATAAAGAGGGGTTGGAAAAATCAGACCTAGAGCTACGATATCCTAGAAGAGCGATGGCCGCTATATATCGGCCGCAATGACAGCTGTCATGAAAATGTTGGCACCAGGTGACTTTACGATGTCAAAAACTAGAAACCGCGAAAAAAAATCAGCTCATTCCTACATTTATGTTTCCATAACTCGTCAAAATTTAGCGAACATCAGGGGGCTTAAAACGGCCGGTTTGGCAGAATCATAATAATAATATTATGAATCACACAAACTGACAGTTCATAATATTATCTGTGTTCAATTCATATTACGCAATTCATCTGTTGACAGTTTTATACTATGTATATATATATATAATGAAATAACATTCGAACTGTACAAATAAAAAATTAAAATCATATTTAATTAATAAAAACTGTAAAGGAAAATTATCCGGTAAAATTACGGTCTTCATTTTTTTGATGCGGTTATATTTACATCAAATATGATTCTGATATGAATTGAATTTAATATGATTCAGCTAAAATATGTGTCACCATAGAGGAATTGCTGGGAATTCAGAAAACGAATTGCTTTTAGAGAAATTGCTTAAGAGCGTTTATTCTGAAAGTGGGCAACGTCGCAAATTGTTGTCAAATATTTCGCTGTTTTTATTAATTTGGCAATATTACTATAAGGAAATAAGAAATGTGACTAGCTAGCGAACTAGAATATTAATAATGAATTGCAACGATAACATTGAATTTGATGTTGTTACCGTTTAAGGTGTAAAAAAGGCATTTGGAAAGTTTCCAAATACTTTTTTTACATCTAAAACTAAGTATGCGGTGTTACGATATTAATTAATGCATTTCATAATCTATATTTTAGTTCACTAGTTAGCCACATTTTATATTTCCATACAGTAATATTGCCAAATTAATGAGAACAAATATTTGACAGCTATTTGCGGCGTTGCCAACTTTTAGGATAAACGCTCTTAATGTGGCCGTTTTAGGTCCCAGAACGTTTTTTCGCGATTTCAAGTTTGGACCCATAGTAAACGTTTTTCATAATGATGAGTACAATGCCCCCTTAAGACGTTGTTATTGTTTTACCAATAACCCTGTATAAAAACTATATTATTTTAAGACTTTTGTACTATTTAAATGTGATTGTCTAACACCACAGTGATTCGGTTAGTTGAACGTTTTAAATGCAGTTCAAGTATTTCGTGCTTAAAGTTTTGTTTTTAGTGTTACTGCAGTTTTACGTGCATGGAATAAATGTTTTTAAACGTGTTTCCAGTTCGGAAATGGAATTTAAATCTAGGTTAGGTGTTCGTGTATTATGCGTGTTGCAGAATGCAGTAAGTTTTGTTAGAATAAATTGACGTACCTTAATTTATTTACATAGTTACAAATGCTACAATAATTTATAAAAAGGCATAATACACCCGCATTTGATCTACTCGTATTTCATTATACAGTATATTAAGTAATGAAGGGGGTTCCCACTTACCCGCAATAGAATAGCATCCATAAATGCAAAAAAAAAAAAGTATTTTTTTTATAATGTAATATAATATTCACAAAAAAATAACTTGTCGCACTTTTTTCCACGTTGAAAGACGAAGTACCTGTACAGAGTGTTTCTATTCCGTATCATTTTAATAGCTTTTGTGAATATTTTACAATTAAAAAATAAAATAAAAAACATATTTTGTTGTCCTTTTTTTGCATTTATGGACGCTATAATATTACGGGTTGCCGGGAACGCCCTTCTTTAGGTGTCATACTGTATATTTCATTTCGTTTCATATTGATTTTTTGCTTAAGGAAACTCGAAAAGAAATATTTTGAAGATCCACAAAAAATCATAACAAACAGGAAAAAGTATGTCGCCGTTAAATGCCAAGTTGAGTGGTGTTGTAAGTTTGATCTCAAGGCGAAGGAAAATATTGGTGGGTACCAATATTTTCCTTCGCCTTGAGGTCAAACTGTGGTCAAACGGACGTGTGGGTACACGTCCGTTGTAAAAACAACGTAATGTAAACGTGGTGTTTACTGTACTTGCAGCTATAATGTATTTATAGTACTGCTATAAATAGTACTGGAACTTGGTTTATTATTTATTTAGGTTGACTGAAATTAGATTTGGTTTGAATAGCGAATGTTGTTATCAAATCTTGGTGAGCTCGAACCTTATTTTCAAGAGTATACAGCTTTAATTCCAATGGTAACCCAGCTTCTGGTATTCCTTTTTCTATTCTATTGTAAGACCTTACTTAGAAGTGAGATAGGAAATACCTATTTAACAATAAAATGTACTTTTCTGTGCCAATGGTTGTACAGTAAATACTTATACGAGTACTTACATAACAACAATAATAAATACCTCATTTAATATATATCTATACATAGTATAAAACAAAGTCAAAGTCAAACAATTTATCCCAATTAGGCACAAAAAGGCACTTTTGAACGGCAATTTTACCAGAAATAGAATTGATTCTAGTCGCCCCTACCAAAAGGTAGTTTTCGTATGGAGAAGAATGGGCAGGAAACTCCACCGTTACTCTTTTAAAATGTTTTTATAATCTTTGGTATACATTAATTATATAATTTATATGTGAAGACGATGGCATCTAGAATAAGATTACTATACCACGATAGGTAAAAAAAATAAAAAATGAAGCAATTACAGATCAATTAATTATGTGATAGATACATGGTGCTCTCATATTATTTAAACAAAGTCGCTTTTCGCGTTTGTCTGTATGTCCGCGTTGTTCTTTAAACCACGCAACAGGTTTTGATGAGGTGTTTTCACCATCGCTTAGAGAATTTATTTCGGAAGGTTTATGTTAAGAAAAGAAAGAAAATACATTTATTTAGCACAGATAACATAATTATTGTACTACAAATAAAAACCAAATTAAAAAAGAAAGAAAACAAATAAAAAAGTTTAAAGTGCGTTCTAAGATATTAGCAGGAAAGTGTGCCTTGCGGCTGCGCCAAATAGGCCTAGTTCAGCAAAAATGCCAAACAACTAGTGCCTGACGCTGGTTTTCAACTAGACCTGAACAACACAAAATGTGTACAAAACATTCTTATTTAAAGCCGTGTCTCCTGCGCGTGTTTTTATGAAACATTACACAAAAAACGTTACACATAAACATTTGTTTTCATACACAAGCTGTCTCCTGCTCAAGTATATTTATTTTATTTTATTAATAACACATTTTGTGGAGATGTAGTAATGAGTTCCAACGAGGAAGACGTGCTTAAAAAGTGATCAACAGTAACTCTATTACAATCCATCGTCAATGTATCACAACTTGTTCACAACTATTTACAGGACAATATAACCTCAAAACCTGTGTTGACTGACAGTGACAGAGATGTGCGCGGCAGTTGAAAATGAAACAAACCCTTCCCCTCTTCACCCGCGCGGGGAATGTTTCCATGCAGCTCGGAAAACAAAAACATCGTGTTTGCATACACAAATGTGTATGGCCACGCCTCTTTGTTTCGATGTTCTTGTGTAATGTTTCGAAAAAACACGCGCAGGAGACACGGCTTAACTTAGATAGAGCAGAGAAATCTCAATGTTTTGACATGTCGCCACATTTGTAGATTGCACCCGTGTGAACCAAGGGCGGTGGGTTAATAGTTTAATAATAAACGTAGTTTTCTGTTCCAATGTATAACTAATATACTTACACAATAATAATAATCAAAACGTTATATAATTTCACATATAACAAAAAACCTACTAGTACCTACTATACACAACCACTTCCAAACGATTAGTTCAAAATGTTATTCATCAACTTTACGTCAACAAAAATGTAGGTAAATGGAAAATACATACAGCACAACTAGTTGCCATATGAATGGCGTCGTACTCTGAAAGTTACTGAATTATGTACATGGTAATACATACGAGCATAACCACAACAAAACAAAGTTAGTCAGAGAACTGTCTGATAACAAAATAGTTGTAGAAGTTAAACTTTGTTGAATTCTCCGCTTGCTTATTTTGACAGGCTTTGAGTTAAATGAGTGAATATTTTGATATTAACAAGGCAATATAATTACTAGCTGCGCCCGCGATTTCGACCGCATAAGTCTCGATATCGTCGGAATTTCGGGATAAAAAGTATCCTATGTCCTTGTTAGGAGCTGTGGTGATGAAAGGAAACAACCAGTTCCATAACAAAACTGTACTGGGTTTATTTAAGAAAAGCTTTAGCTACTAATCTGCACTTGGAGTCTGCCAACGGGCAATGGAGCGAAGCATACTAGGTGTCAAACACACAGACCGTATTAGGAACTCTATATTTCGTTCCACAACACAAATTGCGGATGCTGGCCGCACAGTTGCTGGGCTAAAGCGGAACTGGGCTGACCACATCTGTTGAATGTCGGAGCAGCAATATGCAAAAATCACCACTCAGTGGATCCCAAATAGAGAGATGGTTGGATGAGCTGGACTCCTTAAAGGATTGGCCCGCAATCGCAGTAGACCGGGAAAAGTGGAAAGTGGGAAGGGAGGCCTTTGCCCTGCAGTAGGACAACACAGGCTTATAATAATAATAATATTTAGCTACTAATACAAATTCTCACAAATATAAAAATCGATTGCGGCCAACTTAAAAGACATATCATTCTGAATAGTCCAATCACTGCACAGCACGTATTAGTCTTTAGGTCTCGAAACAAATTCACGACGGGGAAGTCACCATCGCGGTGGGGGTAGTATAGCGCTAAGACTCCGCGCGCGGCGCGCGAAGTTTGGACTGATGATGCAGCTACATCCTAAGCCAGGCCAAGTACACACTGCCTCATCATCATGTCCAGCGTGATTGCTGTCACCTAACTCACTAAATAGTTCATTACATTATGTTATGCTTTTATTTTGTCTTTTTTTACAATAATCTACAATACCTACTTAATTATGTAACAATTTAATAATTTTAAAATTACTAATTACAAAAATGTGGATCTGCAAACCCTACATAACAGCACTATCTTATATAATGTACTTATCTATTAAATTAATAGTCACACTAATTATCATACATTTTATCAAGTTGTATGTTAAAATAGGTGATTTAGCCTATTTTAACATTGCTCGGATTATGTTAGTTTTCATTTAGAATAAGATCTATCTATCTATATATCTAATAAGATCTGGCAATGCTGCCAGTCTTCTGGGCACGTTTCCGGATGACAGCGATGCGGACGAATACTTCGACGCCTAAGTGTCCTTTTGTTTTTTGTATCTATTCGTGTAGTTAGTTATTGTATTTCGTACCTAGTGTTAATAGTTTGTAAATAATTTATTACTACCACTTGTTGATAAAAAAATTATACCTGTTAAAAAAAAAAAAAAAAAAATAAGATCTTTTTGTTAACTTGTATTAACCTTTCTGTTTAATAAAGACGTTTAAAAATCAATCAATCAATCAATCCAGGTCATGGTCTACCCATTCGCCCAATTTTATCCAAATCTGTGCAGCCGTTTTAGCGTGAAAGCGAAAAAAATTCACTTTCGCATTTATAATATTAGTTAGGATAACAGTAATCACTTAAAGAAAAGGTAAGTTTGTTATTTGCCAAATGTTCACCTGAGTTATTAAAAATGTTACCAAAACATACACACATACATTAATTCACGCCTTCTTCTCATGGGGTAGGTAGAAACTACAGTACATTACATGGAGCGACTGCCTATCTGACCTCCACAAACCAGTGACTGGGTAATATGATACCCCTTGGTAAGACTTGCTGTAAGAGTTTCGGGCTTTTGTCGACCCGTAACGACTGTAAAAGATCCACGAATGACGGCTGGGACCAACGGCTTAACGTGCATGGAGGAGTCTCGGTATGTAAAGATGGTCACCCATCCACGGACCAACCCCGGCAAGCGTAACTTAACCTGATTAATCGACTCATGCGGCTCCTCAAGATGGAAGATCGTCATACTTGAGCTAAAAGTTTCAGATAAAATGTAAAGTAACAGATGGGCAGTTAAATCCTTCTCCCAAAAACTAAAATATGCAACGAAAGCATTGCAAGCACCTGTCTAGTGTACCTAATTTATGGCGAGCAAATGCAGAACTAACTTGTGTGAAATGCTACGTATCTACCTCCGGGAGCTCCTTTGAGAATTCCGCTTTTCCTGGAATTTCCAGCGTGTAATTCACATAAATTGTACATAATTCCAACCGTGTATATTCTAACGTTCCTCCCGAAAGTCCTTGACCGACTTACGAGACAAAAAGGAGGTTAGGTCACTTCAAACCAAAAATGCTTACACCAACACATTTCATCAACATGACATGTTTACGAAATATCAGCCTTAATGAACAATACATATAAAGTTGACATTCTGTTGTCCGTTTTTATCGTACCACCGCAGCATATACAATGAAAACATGCTCTTATGTACATAGGGGAATGAAGTAACTTTTTGGCACGGGAAAATCTTGCTTAAACACCGGGTGTTAAAGTTGAAAATCGTGTAGGATTTTCTGTAATTGGTGAATGAACTTTGTTGCTGTTTGGTATCCCGTAATAATGTATGATGGCTCCCGTTTAGAATGTAATTAGCTGCAAAATGCATAGTAATGTTGATTCTTATCAATGGCGGACTGTTATTTAGGTAAATAGCCTCATAAATTGCATGTTTTTGTTTACCATAATTGTTAGCTACTCCATACCAGAATGGAGTACCTTGTAGAATAATTACTTGCGACGCTTGGTTAAGGTTCGCACGTATTTGATTTTAGACGCTCTACTTAGCGCCGAGAGTTGAATATCCAACAGTGTGTTTTCTTGACGCGCTGGGATACGCGCTGGATGCGCTCTGTTGGATTCTCAATGCTCGGCTTAATACCAAGAGTTGAAAATCCAGTGAACGAAAAAAAAGCGTCGCGATTTTATTACGTCCGTGTGAACGTAGGCTTAGGCTAATGTATCCTACGTGCGGATTACAACAATGAAATTGAACGTACATCACATCTAAACGCGTTCAAGAGCTGTCAGTGTACAATATTTCATAATAATTTTGACACTGACAGCTCTTGAACACGTTTTAGAAATGCTGTTCGCGTTCAGTTTCATTGGTGAAAGCATCCCTAAGACTGCGGTGGCCGCCATTTAGCGTCTGCACGTCTGAACGGATTTGGCCAAATTTTGGTATACAGATAGTTTATAACCTGGATTACAAATAGGATACTTTTTCTCCCGGTAGTACGTTCCCGTGGGATAATTTCCGACCTCCACGCGAGCGAAAAGCTAGTTTACTTACTATAAACTATCCACTCAAGTTTACTTCCAACTTCGAGTCGGTCACTTGAGAGGAGGTCTAAGTTTCACACACGTTTGAACTTCACAAACAATTCGAAACCGAACTTGCTCGCATTAACTCGTAAAACATGGCGTTTTTACACCTCAACACCATTCGAATTCCGAAATGATATCGCAGCATCATGCTGAGGTAGGAGCATTTTAGCCTCGTACAGGACTTTCTGCTTTTTTAATACTACTTTGTTTTTTATATTTTTTATTTATGTCTTTTAAATTGTGATTTAATTTGCGAGTCGCAATAAATACTTTTTCTTTCTTTATTGTGAGAAAATAAAACGTGATGTAAGTACACGTGATCCTATTTGATGTTCGCCACGTGAGAGATACATCGCCATTGGTTGTATCCTTGGATCTTTTAACCTGTTATATCCGTTACAAGCAACCCGCCCGGGCTTCGTACGGGTAGCTGAGCCAAATTTTTTTTTCTGTCGTAGTGTCGTATCGGCCTGTTGTGTCGAGCATTTGGGTTAGATTAAAATATAACTGATGTTCATCCTATTTGGAGTTTTATAGTGTATTTTATTTCCAATTCTATAAATATTTAAAAAAGTGAGGAATAGATACATGATTGTTTTCGTTTAACTCTATTGGTTTACGTGGCGCACGCCAGTAAAGCTAAGTCGGCATGATTTTTCCGACATCTTCAACAATCATCGTCATATTTTAGCCAATTTACACAAAACTTCAATTAATTAATTAACGTTTTCCGGATCCGTAGATGATTGACGTTCAAAAGTGCCTTTTATGTGCCTATTTCAAATAAATTATTTGACTTTGACTTTGATTCTCACTACTTGAGTGAGAGCTACTTAAAGTTCTACCAATGACAACACAATAATTACATTATCACTACATAATTCACCTTACACAAGCATTTCCTTGCTTAAAAGGTGATTTACAACTCATGTGTATAAAGAATTTGTGTAAATGCAATAAACATTTTTTTTTTTTCTTGCTTGCCCTGCAATCAGTTTACAAAACTATGAGCAGAAGAGTTGTAGGATGATCTGGCAGGGGAGAGCTATTCCTCATCAGGAGCAAATAATTTGCTCCTGATGAGGAATAGCTCTCCCATTTTTTTTTTTTCTTGATTGCAGGGCAAGCAAGAAAAAAAAAAAAATGTTTATTGCATTTACACAAATTCTTAATACACACGTGAGTTGGAGATCACCTTTTAAGCAAGGAAATGCTTGTGTTAGGTGAATTATGTAGTGATAATATAATTATTGTGTTGTCATTGGTAGAACTTTAAGTAGCTCTCACTCAAGTAGTGAGAATCAAAGTCAAAGTCAAATAATTTATTTGAAATAGGCACATAAAAGGCACTTTTGAACGTCAATCATCTACGGATCTCAGTGTACATCCACCATAACGCCTTATTTTACTGAACATGGACCTCCCAATGAGCACTTTAATAAACAGTCAAATCAGTTGATAAGCAATGTCTGGCTGACAAATGGCAAACAATGGTAATCGAAGTTCATTTTTATTAGCAGACATGTTAAAAAAGCCATCCAGTCTGCATCATCCTATCGTCTTGACGTCATCCCTTGCCCGACTTTAAAATATATGTTGAGCAGGGGATGGAGAAGGGTTACCCATTCTCTATCGGGAACCATACGTAACAAAACACCATACATTTCGGCTTCACGGTAGCTAGGTAAAAAGGTTACTTTTCTTCGAAAAAGGTAACTGTATTGTGCCTCGATCTTCTTTGTAACATAAAATAGCTATTTTCAAGTGTGCACCCTTTGAGGCTTATACAAATATTATTCGTATCTATACTACATTTATATAATATTTATGACGGAGGAGGGTATTTGACTCTTTCGTTATTATCAGGCATATTTTAACTACTGTGGGCGTACTGTGGGTAGTGTTGGTTATTGCGCAATAAAAAACCCGTTTGCAGTTCAGATCAAATTATAATTTACTATCAAATTAATCACACTAGCAATTCACACACTGTACACACGACACTACTATTCGGAATGCGCGACGGTTTCTAAACATGTTCACTGCTTGACCGCCACCGACGATCTCTGCTTAGCTCCGGCTGGTCCGAGCATTAAGTTGTAGACTCTGTCGAGCGCCGCTAGACGGCGCTGGCGTCCCGATTAGTCAACTCAGTGACTTATTTCCGATAAGTATAATAAAACTGAAGAGTTTTTTTTTTTTTTGTTAGAACGCGCTTATCTACTGGAACTAACAGTCGGATTTAAAAAAAATCGTTGGGTATTGCTAGCCTAATTCTTGAGGTAGACTATAGGGTATTTAAAATTACGCTACGACCCTTAGGACAGCCGGGACCAACGGCTTAACGTGCTGTCCGAGGCACGGAGAGGGTACGATATGTTTTGGATGGTCAACCACCCAGGAACCCACTGCGACAAGCGCGCGCGATCGACCCGTGCGGCCCTTAGCCCCTCTTTTAACCATGTAGTTACCCGTTATAATGAAGGAGCTCTACGATCGATCCGAAAATACCACCCCCATTTACATTACTCCGCCAACTTGGTGTGGTATTACCTAAGATCAAATTAGCTTAGCTAAACGATGCTAAACGATTTCGAAACTATTCATAACGCAACTGCTTCCCAACGGGTTCAGTTTCATAGCTTTAGTTTTATCGAAGAACATTCTGAACATAATTTATTATAACAATGTCGATTTGCATTTGTTTTGATAGTGCTTTGTTTTTATATTGGAGGGTTTTTGCAATAGATATTGTAATATCGATGGATATTTGCTTTAGATCAAATCTTTACTTAAACAAATTACATGTTTATTTAATGGATGTTACCTTTTTCTATCCAGTCTCAACTTATATTATACAAATTTGCAAGACGAAAAAGTTTCCTAGAGCGATTTTGGATCCATCATTCAAAACAGTATCGTCAAAAATATACATTTAAGTTTACAACATGTGAATACTAAAAGGAGTTTGGCAAAACAATAAATTCTTGTTCTGCATTTTTATGCCACGGAATACATCAAATCAAAAAAAAAAATCAGTGCAAAATACATAAGACAGTCTCCGAAAATGCGTTCTTTACCACGTCCAAGTATATGAGCTGGGAAGATGTGGCAAAACGAACTCCCCAGTAGTAAACACGATAATATTACACATACGGCCCACATAATATCCAAGTAAAATGAATATGAAACGATAATAATTAATTTCAAAGCTAATATAAAGGCACAAAAACACAAAAATCGCGATAAAAATTTACGAGGTCATTCCGACCGTTTAATCTGAAGATCCTAAATAATTGAAAAATGCAATATATCATTAATATTATACGAAATTCCAACGTGTACATAAGGGTGCCACACACTACGCGGTTTTGCGCGGCGTTCATTTATTTGGACAACGATAATTACCTACTGTGGCTAAAAACCGCGCCGTGACTTGAGCTAAATATGAGCTCAGCTAAAAGGCTCATGTCAAGGTTTGCCGCTTATTCTTTCTGCATGAATAATGAAAGGGAAAAAATACAGCATTTCTTCATTAATTTCAAATATTTCTGTGGTGATCGTAGTGAGCTTCCTCATGCTATTTTTGAAAAATAAGCATGAAGAATCCAAAAAAAATTGGCCAGAAACGAATCGTTGTCGCGCTTCCTAAACCGAGCCAACATCACAATTCCGTCAAATTCCCTCCGTGTGAGTACACCCGCTAAGGGTTCCCTAAAAGGGGGGTAGGGGGGTGTCAGGTGGGCTTATGACGTCACAGATAAACCCCTGTTTAATGCGTCCGCCATTGTAAGGTAGGTTGGTATTTTCAATGAATTGTTTCGCTGTTCCATGTTCTCTGCTTTTAGGGGATATTTTTCAGAATTCATTCGCTTTTGTGCTTCAGTCAAAAACATCTATTGTTAAGGTTTTTCATTTATTTTGTTTTGGTGTTGTGTTCCGCATCGTATGCGCGAAGTTGGGGTCGGTTAATTGAGTGTGAATTCCGTTTTTGAATTAGGTTTCGTGTATATTCGGTTTGTGAGGTGTGAATTCCATTTTCGAACTTAGACCATTTATGGCTTGTTTTATACCTATCAATCTACCTAGCCTTTTTCCAACTATGTTGGGGTCGGCTTCCAGTCTAACCAGATGCAGCCAAATACCAGTATTTTGCATGGAGTGACTGCCTAAGTTTCTGACCTCCACAATCCCAGTTACCGGCTAACACGATACTCCTTGGTAAGACTGGTTGTCAGACTTTTTGGGCTTCTGACTGGGTAGTCAGAAGACATTCAGACATTCTTTACCGTAAAGAATGTCAAAGATCCTCGGATGGCAACCGGTACCAACGGCTTAACGTGCTTAACGAGACACGGAGAGGTTTCGATATGTAATACATGGGCGGGCCATCCACGAACCGACCGCGGAAAGCGAAGCTTAACCTTAGATCTACTTATGCGTCTGTTATTATTTAGCCATGAGCCCCTGTCATGTTTTATATGATAGATAAACTTAAAATGCAATCCTTCCACAGTTATTTTACCTCTGATTTTGTGTGTCAAAATCATAGTAATCTTTATTATTATTGCAATAAGGTTGTTGTTGGGTTGCAGAAGTGAAATAACTGTGAAACGTCCGTAGATGTTCGTGTGACGCAGTACTAGAAAATAAAATCTGTTTTCTAAATATGTCAATACAGGAATATTTACATGGCTTTGAAATCACGAGACTACTTAGTTCACATTATTCTCAATCCTAACTAAATATATAATATTATAAATGCGAAAGTGAGTTTGTTTGTTACGCTTTCACGCCAAAACAACGAAACGGATTTGGATGAAATTTGGCACATGTGTTGACCATGACCTGGGTTTAGAACATAGGATACTTTTTGTCCTGGATCGCAAACGAAGGTCGCGGCCAATAGCTAGTAAGTTATAATTATGTATGTAACTCAGACATTACAACAATGACTACCTGTAAAGCCGTGATTAAACTAAACATTTGCCTAATTTCTAACTCCCACTTACGAAGTATTAGCACAGTATTAAGGCATACTATTTTGGTTCCATAGTTCAAGACAGCAACCTCAAATAGAACCTAACAAAACATACAACAACTTAAATATTTATTTAAGCCTTGGTTTCTTAAGAAAGCTGTTCCCTCATATTATATATCACCCGTCGTGCCAATCTTTCATTTTCACCAGTATATTTTCTACATTCTTCGTCGAACTGTTGAGCTCCTTAAGTTCTGAGTTGAGCTGCACGATTACTGACAAATGCGTGCACTGACCGGACAAGTCCACTCAATCTGTGTGGTTCTTTCCTCAAAAGACCATTTCAGACACCAATCCACATGGTCCTCATATGGCCTGACCAAGATTATGTCTGGACTTTAAAAGAGACTGTGACCTCTGAGTTTGTTTCGGCCTTTCTTCGCAGAGCAGTCAGATAGGAAACGCCGACCTCTTATATTTTTTTTAAATATGATTGACGTGTAAACGTGTTTGTACAAACTTATTTACAGAAAATAGAATCATTTCATTTCATCATCATTTCAATAAGGTTTCAAAAATGCTGTGTATTGAGACAGCAGTTATTATATACCGTTCACCGCTGTCTAAGAAAACCAAAGCCTTAGGCAACACACGTTTAAAATCTGAGTAAGAATATACACACAACCCACGTTCCGCACGACCACACACACACTAAGAAAAACGTGTCAAAAATACACACACAAGAGAATTTCCGCACGATCGCAAACATCTAAAAAAACTTACGTCAAAATCCGAAAATAGACTTCCAATACACTTTGTGGGTTTTACTAAGAAACTGATACTCTTATATAATAATAAATATGGATATAAGGAACGTTACTGACACACCTTTGATGTGTAACGTGTTAAGGCGTCCTCACACAGGTGCAACTAGTCGCGCGACATATTGCGTAGTCATCAGTTTTTAGAAAATGTACTTGGGAATTTCGGTAACAGTCTGACTCATGACTTCATGAGTGTTAATTATGAACACTTTTTACTATGGTGCCAAGTCTGAAATATACATAACATCACGCTTGTAATTCCCGAAGGGTTAGGCAGGCTCCCACATTTCGCCAGTTATGTTTCGAAGTCCCATGTAATATGGGGCGAGTCTAATTGCCATCAACATAGATTTGTATCTAGACACCGGGCTACTACTGAATCCCTGATTGAAAAATTCAATATCACGTTGCCCGAATTTTAACAGTAGACCAATGAGGATGTCAAGTCTGAAATATATATTTTACATATTGCAACGTGAAACGTCGCACGACTATTTGCGACGGTGTGAAAGGCCTTTTATGTCATGGCAAACAGCGATAAAATGTTGAAATACTAAACATAGTAAGGATACATATTTAGTAGTAGTTCAAAGTAATGATCTTAGGTTTTATGTGATCTGAGAGAGGAAATTGAAGCTCATAATTTTTTTATGATGTATTTCTGCACTGTAAGGCAAGGTACGGTTGCTTTACGGTACGCCATAGGAACCTCGCCGTAGAAAAATGTCTGTCAACAAGCTTCCATAGTAATCCATACGACATTGACGACCGCGACCACACGGCTTATAAACAATATTTTAGTTCACTAATTAGTCACATTTCATATAAATATGTAAAAAGGTAAATATTTGACAGCTATTTACGACGATGCCAACTTTTAGGATATGCCCTCTTAAGTGTAAGTTGGTATAAGTTTTTAGACGATCATTTAAATATTTACCATTCCAAAATACTGGCCTGAAATAACGAGCACATTTTCCTATGAAAAAGGACAATGAACTTGCTTTTACCAAAGCACTGCATTTATATAAGGCAAAGGATTTTGTACATAATTATAATAATGTGTTGTTAGCACGCGATATTTGAGAATGTTGCTGAATCAGCAGACTTTGCACAACCATTGTTGTAAATAGAACTTTATTTTTATCAAAATTAGAGTTTGTTTTCGCTTGTAGTGTAAATTCCAAAACAATAGACTGAGGCAGTTCATTTCAGCGCACCGTATATTCTATAAATAAAACCTTATCTAACGGTTTATTAGAGTTTATTTTCGGTTGCATTGTAAATACTAAAACAGAATACGCAGTCCATTTCAGCACACCGGGTATTTCTATACATAGAACCTTATCAAAAGGTGTATTAGAGCTTATTTTCGCTTGCAATGTAAAAACTAAAATAGAATACGCCAGGGCATTACTCTTTGCAATTTGGTGCAAAAATCCGTGTGGAATCAATAGTTTACACACGTTTCCTATAGAGCCATCTATTTCGAAGAGCTATGGCTGAAATTGAGCTTACAAAATTGCTAGCGATTGTAACAGATACAGTTTGGTATTGCAGGAGTATTAGTATCGTAGTTATTTTTACCGCACAGTATTGCTGGTTTGTTTTTTTTTTATTTATAATAGTTACGCCAACAGCATATATATTTGACATTAAATATTAAAGGTAATAGATATGGGCTCTTATATATGTATATGACTTGTCGCGCGACGCGACACCGGTTATTGTTATACTGTGAAGTTTTCTTAGAAATTGTATTGTTCGTGTCGCGTCGCGCGACAAGTCACGCTGGTCTGCACAAGCCTTAAAGGTGTACACGATATTTGAAAGGCGGTGAAATTATGGACATATTAAGGCTGCCATAAATCTATACGGTCAAAACCGTTTATAACGACTTCGAAGGGACCGTCGGATTACGGTTGATATAGCTGATAGTCGTTTTAACCAATAGCGAAGTATGTTAAGTAAGCAGAAATGCTGGGAGTTCAAAATTTCGTCGTATTAAGTACGTCGTTTTTTGCGTTCTGACAACGGGTTAAAATTTTAGACCTTAACCTAATTTAAAACTTTAATCTATTTCTTAAAAAATTGTACCAGTGTGTAAGTAATTATGTCAACACCTAACCGCATGCAGAGGACGGAGCGACCACTACTCGAAGTAAATCGTTACTGTTTCTCGCATCGGATCAAACCAATACACGATGCAGATCCACCTGTTCAGTTTGGTCTCTTGTCGAATGAATTAAGACTTCTTTGACTCGGTGAGAATCGCCAAAGTCTGCGCGAGTTTACATACGGCAGTACTGGTTGCACGTTTTTTGTGATATTCAAAAAGAGAAACTCTTCAGCTAGCCAGACGTTTTTTTAAAGTTTTCTGTAGAAACTTATCCAAAATCCATAATACGATTTCCTGGTACCGACCGATCCATTATCGACTCAACAAAACAACATAAATTTTAGTAACTTTCTTTGAGGATTAGTTAAATAAAAGCACTCAATCTTCCCAACAAACGTTTCACTTTTTAAATCCCCCTGTCCCACCTGTCACCAGTCCCTACATTACCCTTTTTGTCTCGTTACGTGAAAGTACCACAAAACCCTCATATACACGGCAATGGATAACGTCATTACGTCCTACTGGAGAGATTAATTATGTAAACAAAAGACGAAGTTCCTGCGAAGTGGAGTGCCACGGTATGGCCTTGGAGACAGCGGAGATTGATGGTCGGTGTTAGGTTATGTTGGGAGGAGATGATATTAGGTGAATAATTGAATGCTGTTCAAGAGGATCAGGTAGTATTGTACTTATTATAAATTAAAGTCGTTTTTCGTGTCTGTCTGTGTGACGGCGTTGTTCTCCTATACGCCGCAATGTTCTAGTTTATCATATGTGACTTCGAGTTACAGTTTTATTAGCTATAATATGTAAACGGGCACGCCGTTTATGCCTGGAGGCTTTTATTCGGGTACTAAGTTCTGTTTACGTTTTTTAGTTTTTATTTTCGCCTGAGTATAGATTTCGATCTTTTTGTTGGTTTGTGCGTGTGCTAGCTGTCATTATAGCAAATATTTTATTTAATGTTTTGTTTTGAGTAATGTAAATTATTTTGTATAGAATCAAGTTTTTTTCTAACTGAACATACAGCAGTGCTGCTGGGGAGTTTGTTGCGCCACTTCTTCTCAGCTAAAGCACTAGGAAGTGGTCAAGGGCGGGCGTTTTCTGGGGAACTGTCTTATGTAATTTTGACGTTCGAAAAGCGCTGATTCTCAGCCTAGTTTGAATAAATGACGTTTATATTTAGATTTTTTTAATTTTGTACGGATTTTGATACGGATTCACCAGCATTTAGAGAATTTATTCCGGAAGGCTTATGTGTATAATACATTAATTAAAGATTTGTCTAGATGTCAAAGCTGTGAACTCGGCGAAAAAAATTGTGTCCTATATTAGCCGCCACATGCACAGTAGTATGCGATGGCGCGAATGTAAGATGTAGCTGTCACACCAGTGCGCGGGCTTGCGGACGGTGAGCAATGGGCAGCTCGCCGTCCGATAAGGACCAGGCCCGTGTCGACGGCGCGTTGTGTTCCACGCGCGCTTCAAACAGATGTCAGCACCAACTGACGGGGTCGAAAGACCAATGCCTGCTGGGGTTGCGGGTTTGTCCGAAAAGGATATCGCGGCCCCGGCACACAGGCAACGGAAGGAACACGGGTGGGTTTTAGTCAGTAAAAGTCTGACACACCCTCTCGCTCTGCCCAGAGCGGGAGAAGTCATTTGATGATTTCCCACCCTCAACAAAAAAAAAAACCTGTCACACCAGTATAAAAATATGGCCAGTTTGTTTTACTTCTTTTGCAGCGCGACACGACACTCTATTTAGACATTTATATATAATCAAGGACATTAATATTTAACTTTCATATAATAAGGAAATCTCCATGTTTTGTCAAATTGTAGGCGAAGCAGAGTCGGGTCGCTAACTTATAATATCAATAAAAAAACAGTACTTGATGCGTGTAAAAATTATACTGCCATTTACAAATGTTATTTTCCTAATTTAGGCAGCCCCTGTCAAAAACATAAAATAAAAATAAAATGAAAGTAAATTAATTAAAAAAGTAGGTATTTCATCTAAAAGTAAAATATCTTTTTTTTTATTCATTTACTTTGTGGGAAAAATGCGATGAGATGATTCTATTGCTATGTACTGGGCTATAATATAGCTGCAAAACTTGGATGCTATAACTAAAAAAATACTTGAACTTTAAGGTTATAAAAACTTAAATGGAACGTTACATATGCATAATTATCCAACAATATTATTATAAATGTAAAAGTAATTCTGTCTGTCTGTCTGTTACCTTTTCACTCCTTAACGGCTGAACGGATTTCGATGAAATTCGGCACACAGGTAGACCATTAACCTGGGTTTAGATTTAGGCTACTTTTTACCCGACTACGGCGAAGCAAAAAGGAGGGTTATGACTTTAACCGGTATGTATGTATGTTCATCTGTTACCTCATAACTTCTAAACTACTGGTCATAATTTGACAAATGAGGTATCGTTGACAACGTCTTAATTGTCCGCCAGTTATAGGCTATGTGACGTCACAATAAGCTGTACACCTACATAATTATAATGACATGCGACCACGGGTTCACCTTGACCATTTTTGACCTTTGTCTTGATTTCTGTCTGAAATATTTTCTTGTTTCATACTTTTTACAGGGTGATTTTTCAGTAGTTTTTCGTTTTCGTTTTTGAATTTACTTTTTTTATCCCAGTAGAACGATCCCGTTGGATAATTTCCGACCTCCACGCAGGCGAAGCAAAAGCTAGTTATATATATAAATAGGTACCGCCACACCTTAACTCGGGTGGAAAGCGGCTTCCTGGCGTTAAATTCTGAATGACCTAGCAAATTCCGAACCCCTGTAGGTAAGGAACGCATGGACATTTAAGTTGGGACCGTATTCTCTACCCAAGGATTCGATGAAAATATTAAAATGAAATAGAATAGAGCACTTTTTTTACTGTTTATTTATGTATGTGGAAAAAGTTTTTGCACATATATTTATGTAAACTTACTTTTTGCCAATGTAGGTTTTTGCTCTCGTTTATTAAATAAATAAACAAACAAACCCTGTGTGTCAACCTTGTTTGTTTATTAGCAAACAAGAAATATACGAATTTGGAAACAGAAAATTCTTATATTTTATCCTGAACTAAAATATGGCGTCGATGAATTCATCCACATCGCTGTCGACAGGTAATGTGCCCGAGAGACTGGCGGCATTGCCACATTGTATTGCAATGCTTAGCCCCTGACCAAGATAAAAGCCTGGCCTTGGGTCACTCCTAACTGCAGGTGTCAACTAGCCTTTTGGAGTGCACAGACCATGAGCACTCGGACCCCACGGCCCAAAGGATTTATCCTTTGTTTATCCTTTTTTGAAATCAACCTCTCTCAACAACTAAACCCAACAAAACATTTTATTATTTCACTAAACTGAATTTCACAGCCCACAAATTGTAAACACTTGGCTACATTTAAAAGTACCTAAGCTTTCCCTTGTCATCTAAACGTGCATTTCGTGGCCCCAATCGACATGACAAGTGAGATTAGTCAAATGTCACTTTGGCTAATTAAAATAGTTTGAGCGCGAGGTTATATTATATAACCAGCCCGGGGATGTACAATAGGCCTTTGTAAGATGTAGTCGAGGCAAGGTTTGTTGGTGATTAATATCACCAGTTTGAGGTGGAATTACAAGTTGACAATGAACCTATAACGAGCCCACTGCTAGGACATAGGCCTCCTCACTGTGTGAGAGTGTGGGCCATAATCCACCACGCGGGCCCAGTGCGGGTTGGTAGATGTCACATGTCTTCGTATTTTTGGTTCTAGGACATGCCGGTTTCCTCACTATGTTTTCCTTCACCGTTTTGAGAGCAGTGGTGATGAAATACAATTGATAAAATAAAGTGCCCCACGATCTGCAACTAGTAAGTCCGCCTATTACGAAATTAAGACTATTACAGGTTGTAATAGTTTGTGATTTAGAATAAACTTGTGGCCAACTGTGTCGTGTAAGGTTTGGCTTTCATTTGAGCCTGTAAATGTAGATTACTTACTTAACATTGGAATAGAAAGAGAAATATTGCTTCGTCGACAAAGTATTAAACACATCTTATAATTGATTGAATTGCTACTTTACCCTCTTCCTCTCTACTAATTTTGCAGTGCCCGACAGGGTCCATATTGATCTATTACTTTGTTAAACCATCTATGTAATACATATGGAATGCAATAAAGAATTGAGTACTGAGTATCGTATAAATCCTGCTAAATTCCGCCGATTCGAGCGTATGATACGCCTCGTTCCGATTCCACAACAAGTTTTTTTTTTAATGACGTACATATGTATATGCGAGTAGAGCAAATTGATGTGCAATGGGCTGGCCGTGTTTGTCGAAGGACCGATGGTCAGCGGAGCAGACGAGTCCTGGAGTGGAGACCGCGTATCGGCAAGCGTAGTGTGGTGCACCCCCTAGCTAAATGGACCGACTGCCTTAGAAAGGTGGGTGGAACAAACTGGATGCGGAAGGTGGAGGACAGGGTATTGTGGTGCAGCCTGGGAGACACCTATGTCCAGCAATGGACTGCGATATGCTGAGATTGATTGATTGACATACACGCGATGTAGCAACGTTGCTTACCGAACTGCAAGACAATCATTTAGCCGTAAATCAAAAAAGAGAACGCTGCTCACCACCCTTTTTTTTTGTGTGGGTATCTATCATATAACTTCTCCCGCTCTCGGCAGAGCGGGAGGGCGTGTCAGACTCTTACTGACTAAAACCCACCCGTGTTCCTTCAGTGTTACCTGTACGTTGCCAGGGGCCACAGTAACTCTTTCGGACTTTCCCGCGACCCCGGCAGACATCGGTCCTAGCAGACCCCTTCAGTTGTGCTGTCATCTCTTTGAGGCGCGCGTGGAACACCAACCTTTTAACCTAATTCCTTTATCATGGATTTCCTATAATACCATTCAAAACCAGGTTAACTATTTCAGCAATTTTAATCAACACCACCCCTTCCCCTGGTATTCCAATAAAATGTTAATAAAAGTTACTGTACAGCCTATGCAGGTGTTAGTCTACTGACCTGTTTAACGATTACATGGTCGAATTGTTATGGCACAGCAATCTGGTCACATTTACTATCTATTATTAGTTATTAGTTTATCGTTGTAGTCCTTTTACTTATGACTTAGCACTTTTCTGCTTCGCTTTTATTTTGTTTTTGTGCCATTTTTTTTATCCAGAACTGATGAAGGGCTGGCGTTTTGGGGGACGTTTGTCTCATTTGATTGATTTTTACTGTGTACTTCGTCCACCCGAATTCCCTATCCCATGGGATTCTTAAAGTCCGACCTCATTCCTTGTATACTTGTTTATTAGACAACCTTAATACAAATTTCAGCTTCCTAGATCCCTGAGTGTGGGCTGGGAATTGATGTGTGTTGAGTCAAATCGGTACAAACGACCAGAATTCTTCTAAAATTGTTATTCCTCCATTATCACCATTATCAAAACTTTTCTTTTGATCATGTATCACGTTTTTAATACGTTTATATTACGAAAGCTGTATTTCGTAACATTCACCTTTACAAAATTAAATTCCATTGATCGTAATCCACATTAATATTCCTTGATATCCATTCATCATAACTCCATGTATGAGAGACAGCATAAAAGATATTAAATTATATCTCACCCTTTCTACACAAATCCTTATAATGCAAATGAGCTTCCCGTTATAAGTAATTAAATTTACACCAGTTAATATCCAGCCCTAAGCGTTGCTTTGTTCCGTATCAATCAAGCCTAAAACAAGCAAAATTAACCTCAGTCACCTTCCAAAGGAAAATTAATGGCCGTCAATAAAGTTTCAATCTTTCGGCGGGAAACTACGCGTCCATTACCGGCGCCATTTTGTGCCACAGATAATTTAGTAAAATGGCGGATGACTGGCGTGTTTCGTTCGGATACACAGATTTATTGGGGCATTTAGTTGAAAACATTTCGCCTTTGTACGTAATTACTTCGCCTTTCTTGGAAGGGGAGGTGTTTTTCGCAAAATTCTGGTAGTTTTCTAAAGAAATTCGCGAAGGTAGAATATTACTTAGAAAATAGGCAGAATGATGTGCAATGACTAGTCCAATGAGCCGATTTAATTAAAAATTGAGGTTTTTTAAAAGAGTGGCCGTCGTTTTAAGTTGCCTAAGAGTGTAATAATAATAGGGATAATGACAAAAACAAATTGTTTGTTCGTCATAATGTCATATATATTATTAAAAAAAATATCGGACAAGATTTTTCAATTTTTTTACGTAATCAAATAATTACTGAAATTAGTCAAAATCTGACATTACCGTCATGCCACATTTTGATTAATTTCAGTAATTCTTCGGTAGATTTTATGCTGAATTGTGACGTACCGAGCCCCCACTCCCAAACTTGAATGCGTTTTATCTAAATCATTTTTTATTAATATGATAAAGCGAAAAATACGTGTCTAATATTTTTTTTATGTGACTGACGGACTAAATAGTTTCTTTTTTTACTTAGGCAACATCCCTATTCCTCTTACTTTTTAAGTTCAACTGCGTGAAAAGCTCTTCAAGAAGTTAAAATATAGAATAAAATAAAACTTGGGCGAAGCAATATTTAAAGTTCGTTCATTGTCATGAAAATTTATAACCTTTGTAAAAACAATTCTTGGTTTCGATAAGAAACTATGTAATAAAAGGACTTCAGTTGGAGAATTGCCTTTCAATGGGCACAAAAAACGATAAATATTCTATTTAGAGTTGAAGAAGTAATCATACTGCGATTTTTGAGTAAATTAGTAAGCAGTTTCACGAAAAGTTTATAGAATGAAAAGTCTTTAGATGGAATCAAATAAGTACCTACCCAACGGTCAGTTCAGTTTTCTTACACTGGTTTCATGAAAAAGGTATGTAAGATGTATGGTTGGTATACCAAGATGAGTAGGAGGAGGGGAAGGTGGATATGGGGAGGGGTAGGAGGTAAGTAGTTCCAAATTGGTGACAAATTTAGATGCATGTGGAACAGGGTGTAAAGTTCACTCACCTGTATAGAAAAGGGAGGATCCTCCGACCAGACGGGTATCGTGTCTGGCGGGCAACTGCCCAACGATTGATGTCGGAAAGTTATATACAGGATGTCAGGGACATCGACGCGAAAACTGTCACCGTGGATTCAGTACATGATTCTGAACCCCATACATTTTGACCGAATAGGTATTAGCGATCGTGATAGGATTTTGAGATCTGAAAAACTCTCCATAAATGACGTATGGACCAGCGACCGGCGACATGCTCCGGCGTCTTGTACAGGAAGCCTTATGGTTTCCTGATTGCATGCCAAGGACACCCGTTTGATTTTATTTTTTGTATTTTTGTAATCTCTTACATAATTACAAGTCAAAAAAACATTGACATTTCTTTTAACAGCACGCCATTTTGAATTTATTAGATTACAAAATTTTGGCATAATGGCAATGGAGTTATCTGGGTATGGTTGTCATAATGGCCAATAATACAACAAAATAATAACAGTATTTTAGCTACACTGGCGGACCAGGTTGATGAACCATTTATCAGGCTCTGGGCTAGCAGACATGTACGTGCATATGTTCATCTAGTCAACTAATGTTCCTGTATCTTTATTGTATTTTGAATTTTTGTGTTTACTTATGTTAGTAAACACAAAAATTCAACTAACTTCATACTAATACTATATGCATCTCTTGGTCTGAAATAAAAATTTGAATTTGAATAGTGGCCAATCATTGATAATAATAGCAGACTCGGCCCCGTGATTGTTTGCCTTCCAATATCATAAAATAATCTGTTTGATGGTAGCTAAAACAACCATCGCGTTTTACTCCGTTTTTTACTAACCCTATTACATAAAACCCTACTGCGTATAGGACCACGTACAATGATGGGTTCCGTAATAGGGATGATGACAAACAATATTTTTTTAGGCCGTCTTTGAGATTATAAAAAAATATTGGACACGCATTTTTTCTTTTTTTACATAATCTAAACATTACGGCGATACATTGAGGTAAAATGTGCCATGACGTCACGAGTATGTAGATTTTATACATACTAGTGACGTGGCGACCCCTAGAACATAAAATGCGTTTTATCTAAGTATTTTTTTGTTAATACAATAAAGCTAAAAATACGTGTGTAATATTTTTTTATTATCTGACTGACGGACTAATTAGTTTTTTTTTTACCCAGGCGTCATCCCTATTGTGATGAAATTATCCTTAGAACAAAAAAAACATTGTTGTTGAAAAACATGTTCTCCCCGAAATTTCAACTGCAAAATAATGTAAGTTTTTACGCACAATATTGACAGTTTTACCATGTTATGTTAAGACCATAGACTTCTTATAGGTTCTACTGTAACCTATAAGTATGGAACTATTTTCTGTTTTTTTTTTTTAATTTTACGCTTCGGAGAGAAGGCGGTGTGGTCGATTTTAATCTAATTTCTTAAATAACTTAAAACATATTTATTTTAAAATTATTAAAAAATTCATATTTTGACTTACACAACAAGATCTTTCGTTCGATATAATATCATACACGGTACATATTTATTTTTTAATACTTATTTGCGTCCCAAAAGTGACCCCCTATATTGAAAATGTATTTATTTACGGTCACAAAAATTCATATATGCGTACTAAATTTAAATTTAATCGGTCCATTATATTCGGAGCAAATTGGCTGTGACAGACGGACAGACAGACACACGAGTGATCCTATAAGGGTTCCGTTTTTTAATTCGTTCGTTACGGAACCCTATAAACCCACCAGTAATAACTTACCTAATAATGGCGACGAGGTAACATCACACATTATCGGCTACACCTTTTGAACGCGTACAAGGCTGCGTGGGTAAAGCCACGCTATTTATATAAGTCCTGAGACGGGAGGTAAGTGGTTATACGGTCTACCAATTCTTTAGTCATTGTCGTATTTTAAAAGGATTTTGGGAAATCTGGGGGTGTTGTCGCAAGGTCGCAAAAGTCGGAGAAAATTGTTAGGTATTTTTAGAAGGTACGAAATTAGGTTACAGGACTGCCAGTTATATATTTTAAAATGTATATATTTTGTTATTATGTATGTAGGTACTCATAGTGAAATACACAGGTTATTAAAATTTAGTTAATAGTTATTTATGGATGTATTTATTAGTAAATCGTTTGTATTTTTGATAATGTTGATGGCATTTTAGGTATGTGCAGACGGAAGCATAGATAAGGTAATTTTGAATAAGATATTTAATTGATTTAAGCATGACCTTGCAGAAATCCATGGTAAAATACAAAAGACGTAGATATATTTAGTAACCTATTCCGGTCTAAATACCTAATAATAGGTTACTAAATATATGTAGACATATTTGAGTAACCAATTATTATTTAGTTTTAGTTTTCAAAATTATAAAAAAAGTGCCAGCTTTTTTTTATAATTTTGAATAATTAATATTTCTCAAAAAGGTAAAACCTTGCCCTAACTAAATTTATTTATTAAATCATATGAACAAGTAAAAAAAAATAGTGTACTAAGGCGGACTTAATGCCTGAGGCATTTTTTACAAGTCAACCTTAGTGTGATGCAGAGATAAAACATGACTCAATTATTTTAGTCTTAGCCTAGTATGTGATGCATTGAGTGACACTAAAGTATTTTGATCTTGGACATTCGGTCGCCCTATTAGCCTTGTTGACGAACTCTTCGTTTCAATAAGGCATTTTTTTTTTAATACGGTCAAGACACTATAAAAAGTTACTAAGAAATAAGACAAAAAAAGACGAATAAAATTAAATATAAAAAAGAAAAGTATTCACTTACCATGTATAGTTTTTTTTTTAATCTTTATTTATTTACGAGGGTTTGGTCATTGTGAACATTTTAAATTTTCCTCTTATGAAACCTTTGTTACATAGAACATCTACGCTTTATCCCTAAATTAACAAATTTATATATAGCTTAGCTTTTTTTATATTTAGCTGCACCCCGCAGTTTCACCCGCATAAGTCTCGATCCCATTGGAATATCGGGATAAAAGATATTCTATGTGCTTCTCCAAATCATGGTCTACCCATATGCCAAATTTCATCCCGATCCGTTCAGCCATTTTAGCGTGAAAGTGTAACAAACAAATAAACAATAAACTTAGGATAGGTAGGATTCTAGCGGCTTTGGATATGTGAATCTTTTACTAAATCCCTAAGCTAAATCCTATATCATTCACTTAGTAATTCTACTTTATATCAATGATATCAGCTCTCCACGTCTATTTTAGAGAATGACCTCGGTACCCTAATCCTGGTTGTCTATAAAACAAGGTAAATCGGCCATTCGCGGACATTGCGTCATGGAGGACGCGCTTTTTACGATATTAACTCGTTTGAACGAGCAGTCTTATCGATACTGGGACATCGATGTTTATTAGGCGATTTCATTATCGATAGGCAGATTGGATTAAAAGGAATTTGATGAGTATAAATATATGTGTTGACATACTGCTGACTGTTGAGCATGGTCCTGGGTTCGATTCCCAGGTCGGGCAAAATGTTATTTGGTTTTCCATCCGGAATATCTCATTAGCAGCCCGTAGTCTGGATTTGTGCCCAGTTGATGGTGAATCAACAACTCCAGAAATAGTTCCGTCTACAAATAAATTGACATCGTGGGAATCGCCTCAAGAAAAACATATGTTATTTAAAAGTGTCGAATCGTCCGTTTCGGGCAAGTCGACACGGGCTACTCACCAATAAACCCTAAAAAAATATACTAGATAACTGTATTAAAAAACAAAAACAAAAACTTTTGACACTCGAAACTTGAGACCTTGAAACCGACTTTTTCGGGCATAAGAAATAAAGAAAGAAAGAAAATAAAGAAAGAAAAGAAAGAAAGAAAAGAAAGAAAAGAAAGAAAAGAAAGAAAAGAAAGAAAAGAAAGAAAAGAAAGAAAAGAAAGAAAAGAAAGAAAAGAAAGAAAAGAAAGAAAAGAAAGAAAAGAAAGAAAAGAAAGAAAAGAAAGAAAAGAAAGAAAAGAAAGAAAAGAAAGAAAAGAAAGAAAAGAAAGAAAAGAAAGAAAAGAAAGAAAAGAAAGAAAAGAAAGAAAATACATTTATTTAACACAGACTAAAAAGCACATAATTAACACACATAACGCCTTTTGGTTACGTGATGATATCTACGAGTCAACTCCTACTGCAAGCCGAGTTAGAGAACTTCGTCCCAAAAACATAGCTCACATTTTGAAAGGCATAACTGAGAATCCTACTTTTATCCTGAAATTATGCCTTTCAGTAACAGCCTTTTGAGCTAGGATGTTATTTTTAATTAATTAGGTAAGCTTTGCCTTCAAAGGCAAATCGCTTTATAAAGAGGGAAGTAATTAACGTGGCTAATGTAAATAATGCACTAGGTAATGTCTCAAACAGTTTTTACTCTGTGCAGTCAGGTTTGGCATTTTTCATTTTTGCCTTTGTTGTGCTGAACGCTCTGTTTTTAAAGAAAAATAGAATTACCAGAGATGATTTTTACAAGCGCCAATTATGCTGTGACAAAAGTAGAACGAATAGTTTGAATGTCTACATTAATCCTAACTTATTAATATCCTTACGTTTGTTACGCTTTCACGGTAAAACGGCTGAACGGATTTGGATGAAATTTGGCACACAGATAGACCATGACCTGGATTAGAACATAGAATACTTTTTATCCTAGTACATTCCCGTTACTTTCGGATACGGTCGGATAATTTCCGACATGCACGCGGGCGAAACCGCTTCTTCTTTTCGTTTGGTTAGTGACTAGCCTTGTGTCAGAATTTTAAAGCGGCCCATGGGCCTCTGACTTGGCTTCACATGCCGTCGAGAAATATCTGTCAGGCATGCCGGTTTCCTCACGATGTTTTCCTTCACCGTTTTTGAAGCAAGTGATCATTATACAATACGCAAATGTATGCGAAAAATCAGAGGAGCCTTGGGTTCGAACTCGAGACCTATGGATTGGCAGTCCGACGGTCACAACACAAGGCGAAAATGCAGCAAAAGCTGACTCGCTGGCCCAACAAGACCCAACACCTCACATGGATGATTTTGAGGATTTTAGCTTTACAGCAGGGGTTCCCCAACCTTTTAACATTAGGGACTCCTAACTTTTTATTTAAATCACTACGCCCCTGAGTTACTTTGTCGACATAAGCAGAAAAGCATAAGAATGTAAGTGAAGTGAAACTGAGGTCGAAAATGTTTGCACCCCCTTGGTTAAGTTAGATTTTCTTTTTCGTTGTACAATTTCAGATTCGTTACATTTTTCTTCTGACCATTCGTACAGAAATAGAAAAACCTATTTTGTTGACTTATGCAGAAAATCTGAACCTCATTTTACAGCACCTAAGTAAGTATTATGAAATGTTTGGGTACTGGCAACTAGTCTTGACGTTTTCTAATACCAAGAACATAAAATTTTCTAAATCAATAGGTACTTTATTATTGGAATCGCCGGGCCCCCCATTGGCCATTCTACGTCCCCCGAGGCTGACGCGCCCAACGGGTTGGGATTCCCTGCTTTACAGTGTTCTTATACATACATGTATTGTTAAACAGACTTATGTAGTCAGGTATCCAATACTGATAAAAATAAAATAAGAATACAGGGTGGCAGGGATATCGACGCGAAGGATTCAGTAAGCAAGCGCTATAATACTAAAGGTCATAACACCCACTCGTATAAAAGAATGATAAAAAGTTGGCTTCTCTCCCTGTCATACAACGACACGGAGGATATAGTGAGTTAACACTAAAATATACAAGCAAGTCATTCACACAAAACTGACACCAGCAACTCACCACCACACTCACACTCACACACACGCTAACACACACACTCTCACACACTCACTATAATATTATTTAGAATTATTTTATTTTGTTCAATTTATTTTATTTGGTTACGCTACCCTTATTTAATTAACTATTCTGTCCATTTTCAAACATCCTGAAATAAAATTTAAGCTAACGCAAAAATGTTTCGAATTAAAATTAAGATCACGCAACTCAGGCTCCCAAGATACAGGCGCTGCCTAGTTTGTGGACCACTGTTTTAATACTATGTTAAATATTCTAGTTACAGTAAGCTGACAATATCATTATTTTTGAAATTTATTTTGTAACAATAGACATGACGACAATGACATAATAATCATCAGCCTAAAATGTCCCCATTGCTGACACACAGGCCTCTCAGGGGCTCTCTGTGAGAGGGTGTGGGCCATAATCCACCACGAGGGCCCAGTTCTGGTTAATGGATGTCACATGTCTTCGATTTTTTTTGGTTCTGGGACATGCCGGTTTCCTCAAGATGTTTTCCTTCACCGGTTTCAGAGCAGTAGTGATGAAATAATTTTACATAAAGTTAAGTGCTTGTTCGGGTTCGAACTCAAGACATGCAACACGTAATTCGCGGCCGTTACCACTGCACCACCACTGGTCACTAGATTCTATACGTTCATAAAAATGCTTGGCCCAGCTTCTTTTAAAATCCGCTTACATGAAAGAATACCCACTTAAACTATAATATTTCACAATAAGTTATAACGGTCCCCCGGTAACGACGTCCCACGTCTCGGGTCTAATTATACGCGGCGGTAATGTATACCAAACACATGACTAATTAAATTTTGAACGTATTTTACAAGGCTTCTGTTTGTATTATAATTAGGTTGCGGCTTGGTGATAATCGGACATAGGCGATAGCGAGTAGGTCGCATGCATTGCTCACCAAGTTACACTTATGTTTTAACCTTTTATTTAAGACGCAGATATACGCCAGTGGCCTTGAGTGAATAGGTAACCACCGACGGCCCACGCACAATGGTCCACTTGGAGGACTAAGTGCGGAAACCAAACCCTCAAAAAGACATCGCTCATTATATCAGCACGGCTCCGACACGGCAAATAACTTGTCATTCAAGTTAGGATTATAAATCAAATTCATTAGAGTCTATTTTACAATGGCTATACATAAAAGTGGACAGCTCGCGGGCAGTGAGCAGCCCGCGAGCCGTCACGCGTCACGCCGAAAGCACGCATCAAGCGAGTAGCCCGCTCCCCGGCGAAAAAACGTCTGCAGGTGGTATTAATGCCGGCGCCTAGTTGTCCGAGCGGTGACGGCTCGCCGGCCGCGCGATGACGCCTCGCTTGTGGATAAACAACAAGCTGTCACCTCACCGGTGGCGTGCCGGCAGCGAGCGGTCGCTTTGCTTACGGCGCGTTGGCGACTAGATTTTTCGTGGCGGTGCCGGGGCGTTACTGCGTTGGAGCGGTGCCATTATAATGGGCGATGTGCTTTACATATATCATTTAAATCTACATTTGGTGCAGTCGCGCCCGCTACCGCTTTCGCTCATAGCCCCGCCTACATCTCTAGACGCAGCCTTAGTGTTAGATTACGTAACTTAGTTTTACCAAAGCATTTAAAACTTCTAATCGGCATTAACATGTCAGCTGGCAGACTTTAAAGTTTGTAAAACTAAATCCTTAGTTTACTGCAGATGGATCAAGATAACCTCATTATTCAGCCCTCTCCTGCCCATATCCCAATGTATTCGTGGTCGGAACTACATGTCTTTTGCTTCAATACTTCTCTATTAGTCGTCATCTCGGTAGTCACCCCCTGTCTATCCATATCATCTTCCACACAGTCCATCCATCGTTTCTTTGGTCTTCCCCTACTCTTATAGCCATTCACATTCATACTCAAAACTTTCCTCACGACATTTTCCTCATTCCTCCGCATCACATGCCCATACCAAGACAACTGATTTCCACGTAACTTTTCAGTCACCGGTGTCGCTTCCAGACTTAATCTTATTTCCTAATTTCGTCCATAATTGCGCATCAGAGTGCTTGGGAGCGTCAACGGCATTCTGAAGGTCATTAGTAACAGGCCGTGTTACCCCATTATGGCGCATTGGGTGCATGTACCAGGTGCGTCTGGTGAGTGCAACAGATTCAGGAATTAAAAAATTTGTATTACATTTGTTACTAACGTAGCTTTTAAGTAGTGTGTATTACTAACATCATATGGGCGGAAAGGTCTGAAATAAAGTAGTATTATTTTTAGTTATTATTTATATATACTTTATTGTACACCAGATTATATATTACATAAAGAAAAAGTAATACACTACAAAATATACAATGGGCGGCCTTATCTCTTCCAGGCAACCTTGGAATGGACAGTGATTTAAAATATAAAAAAACTGGCCAAGTGCGTGTCGGACCACGCACAATGAAGGGTTCCGTAGTTGGAATGAATTTTTTCCAAGAACAAACTTAACATTGTAGTTGAAAAACGTGTTCTCCCGTACGGAATGTATGGGAGATCATGATTTTCAAACTGCAAATTTAAGTTGGTTGATTATTTCTCGTTAACCTGTACAGCCTACTTAGCTCTCATAGTCTTCTTTTTAATTTCGTTATATATACTACTGCTGTGAATTTTTTCACAAGTCCAAGTACAACCATTTAGCTAGAAGAGAGGGGGGGACACTTGACTCTAACAAAAAATTCAGTTAAAAGCTTAATATTTCGTAAACGGATCCCTAAATCCAAAAATGGTCTTGACAAACTCACAATATTTAAAAAAAACCTTTCTAACGATACCCCACAATATGGGGTGGATGAGGAAAAAAAATAACATCCCCACTTTACGTGTAGGGGAGGTACCATAAAAAAAATATTTTTCTTGATTTTATTTTACCACTTTGTCGGCCTGATTAATATGTATACATAATATGTAACATACAGCTTTCTAGTACTAACCGTCTCTGAGCTAAGCCGCGGACAGACAGACAGACAGACGGACATGGCGAAACTATAAGGGTTCCTTGTTTACTACGGAACCCTAAAAATTGGGGGTTGTCTTTGGTGCACATAAAAGGTATATAAGTACAATATACTATAATAGAAAGATTACTTTTATTTATTAATTCTTATTCTATCTATTCGCGTTACACCACACATCCCTCTTAGCGTTCTCATCTCAGCTGCATGCAATACAACAACATAAACGATATTTAGTCACCTTCTTCTAACCGTAAGTCTGCTGCCTTACGGGTAAACTCCGGGCTACCTTTTCTTGCCAATAAACTCACATATATGTCGCCCACCTTCACTGAAATCACTACTGAAAATAGAAAAATCCTTTCCCAAAAAAAAACTAAATTATTATCCATGCAACTATTTTAATTACATTCCAAACTCATACACTAATTATTCATTTCAAAATCTAAATATAAAATAGCATAATATAATATCAGGCCTTGTTTTATAGGTACACCCACATTTGGCCAATTATGTTTATAGGTACACCCACATTTGGCCAATTATGTTTATAGGTACACCCACATTTGGCAAATTATGTTTAAGTCCCATGTAGGGCGAGCCTATTGCCATCAACCGGGCACAAATCCAGAGTCTGGGCTGCTACTGAGAAATTCCTGATGGAGAAACCCAATAACACTTTGCCCGACCTGGGAATTGAACCCAGGACCTCATGCTCAGCAGTAGCACTTGCGACGACTAGCCCAACGAGGCTGTCGGGGAACCTAAATATATTCTAACAAAATCGTCACAATACTGTTAAAGCACCGTGTTAAATATACCTCAAAGCTTTTCAAATAGGTAAAATATTTAATCCCACACACAGTATAGAGTCGCTCTACAAAGAGCTAAGATTAAAGACTCTACTTTAGGTAGAGTTTTCAAAGAAACTCTATGTGAGAAAGGTTAGTAATAAGCACGGAAGTTGGTCGTAGAGTTTGGAAATAATTACGTAGAAGGCTCTATCTTTGCATCTTTGCAGTTTGTAGAGTATTTTTGTTGGATTTTCCGTTTTTATTGTGTTTGTTTTATTTTGAAGATCATTTTCATCACTGAAATTTTAATTGTCGTTTTCTGTTAGTGCCCGATTTGACTATTGGTAAGCCCTTTAGTTGTTTATGTAAAACAGACATCAAATGCTTCACTTTTTGTAAATTTTTTGGGTTCCGTACGTCAAAGGAAAAAAAAGGAACCCTTATAGGATTACTTCGTTGTCCGTCCGTCAGTCTGTCAAGACCTTTTTTCTCAGGAACACGTGGAGGTATAAAGTTGAAATTAATATCAAATTCGTAGGTCTATGGTCCCTTGGAGCTCTTTTTCTCTTTTTTTATGGTGTTGACTTAGAAGTAAGATTGTTTTAATCAAGCTTCTTAGTCAACGCAATAAAAACAATGGCCATTTAAGCGACATAATTTGATACTCGCAAATAAATCAATACCTACAGGGTAGTACCCGTTGACCTAGAATCATGAAATTAGGCAGGAAGCAAGGTCTCACGGCTCATGTAAAGGGAAAAAGTCGAAAAATTGTTAATTTGTAGTTTTATCACACAAAAAATTGTTTTTTTTTGCAATTACAAACTTAAATTTGCAGTTGGAGAATTGACCGTGACGTGTATCGATGTATGGGAGAACATGTTTGCGAACTATAATGTTAAGTTCGTTCTTGGGATAAATTCATACCAACTACGGAACCCCTCATTGTACGTGGTCCGACACGCACTTGACTAGTTTTTGTCTTTCATTTGGCTTTTTTCACTCTAAGAGAAACTCCTTAACACAAGATGAATCAAAAGTGAAAAATTATGTCATTACTGAACCGACCAAACGATATCGATTTCGGCACTCGACATCTTTCATTACCGAATGTTCGAAATATGAGTTGAGCAGATGAACGTTAATTCCTAAGTCATTTTGACAGTGTCGTGGGAACCTAGCAAGAAACAGAAATTAATATTTCACTCGAGTGAAGCGTTTGATATCACCTTAAGGCTTATTTATACAGCCACGCACGTTCTGGTAGAATAATTTCCATGAAGTTTTCATAGAAATTGTTCGACTGGAGTCGCGTCGCGCCTGTCTGAGCCTTTAATCATAAAGAAGGTTTATTATGATTGTTTTTGTCACATCTTATTCAGCGCCTTTCAAATAACCGAAGTAAAAGTCGCAGTCGTGTGAACTTCAAAATTACATAAGACAGTTCCCAAAACGTCCACCCTTCACCACTTTCTAGTGCTTTAACTGGGATAGTGACGCAACAAACTCTCCAGCATGCGTAGCATGACGACCATAGAAACGGATTTTGTCGACGGAAGAACAGACAAAATGACACATTGTGATTATTTATCATTTTGTCTATTCTTCCGTCGACAAAACCCGTTTCTATTTTGGTCATGCTATGCGTGCAACAGTACAGGGGGCCTAAAACGGCTACTTTAGCAATTCTGCTAAAAGCGATTCATTTCCTGAATTCCCAGCAATTCCTCTAATTTTCGTGAAATGGTGACACATTGGCTGAATAATATCGCAATTCAATTCATATCTGAATCATATTTGGTGTAAATATTGCCATAGTGGAGTAAATGAATCGCTTTTAGCAGAATTGCTAAAGTGGCCGTTTTAGGCCCTCAGCTGTCCGTTAGTAGAGCTTGATTGTATACAACAGTATGTTCTAAACATTACTACTAGTTGGCTAATCTGGACAACACAAAGTGTAGGCTGTTATCAAACTGACAGATAGCTTATCATTGTCAACGACTATCGCGTAATAGACTCACTATAGACACACTTCAGAATATTAGTAACATGTTCACATTGGAACAATAATGTGATTATAGTTCTGTTATTTGTTAGCATACATAATAGTTAATTGACTCCTGAGTCAATTAACTATTATGTATGCTAACAAATACTCGGGCGTGACTTTGCGGAAACCCATTATAAAATACAATAGACGACGTATATTTAGTAACCTAATCCGCTTAACGGTTCTTAAAGAGTCATAAAGAACCCTGTAAGAAATCGACACGAGTTTCACCTCTCAACGAGGCATCCTCAGGATGATGATTGACTTGTTGCGAACCCGGACCCGACGTGTTGACACGTCAAGCGTCGATAGCAGAGTGTGTGTGTGAGTTTCTCTGCTCTCGACGCTTGACGTGTCGTCGTCGTCTATTGTATTTTAGCATACATAATGTTATAGAGGTATGAGGAACTGGGTGTAAAGTTTACTCATCCTCTAAAGAAAACGGAGGCTTCGACCAGACGGGTGATTTGTCAGGTGGGCAACTGCCCTAATTGATGTCGGAATAAGTTATATATATTCTGACCGCGCGATAAACTCAGCTTGCGCGATGCAGGATTTTTGTGTGACGTCAGGTTTTTGATGCGTAGTTCGCATGTGGCGTTGTAGATGCCGCTACAATGGCAAGAATTATGCACAGTACTCGGGTGTAAATAATGAAACATCGAGAAAGAAAGTAGTGGTGGTTCAGTGATAACGGCCCGGAATTACGAGTTGTAGGTCACAGGTATGAACCCAGACAGGCGCTTTACTTTGTGTAAATTATTTCATCACCACTGCTAACAACACGGTGACGGAAAACATCGTGAGGAAACCGGCATGTTCTAGAACCAAAAATTCGAAGACATGTGACATCTAACAACACGTACTAGGGCCGCGTGGTGGATTACGGCCCACTCCCTCTCACTGAGAGGAGGGCTGAGTCCCAGCAGTGGAAACATTATTGGTTATGCTATGAGAAAGAGACTGGCACACAGGATTCTAACTTTTTCTAAAACCTTATGTGTCATTACTAAAACATTACTAACAACCAAAACCATACAAGTAATTATTTATCCTCCATACTCACTAATTAATTAATATAATATTTTAAATGTGAAAGTAACTGTCTGTCACCTTTTCACACGTTAACGGCTGAACTGATTTCGATGAAATGAAATGAAATCTTTTTAATACCAGACATTAAATGCACATACCTAACTACAAGTTTCAATAATTACACACATAGATAACATAATATATATACAATAACATAAATATAACATTCACATTACACACGCACATTTATTTATGTAATCGGTGTGTGGTAGGACTGCCACCTTTTATGTAAGGAGCTTTGGTTCCATTATCTTACTGCGGCCACCAAACAATAGGGATGATGCCTGAGTAAAAAAAAAAAAAGTAATTAGTCCGTCAGTCAGATAATAAAAAAATATTAGACACGGAAATTTTGGTTTATCATATTAATAAAATACTACTTAGATAAAACGCATTTTAAGTTGGGGAGTGGAGGTCGATACGTCACTAGTATGTATAAAATCTACATACTCGTGACGTCATGGCACATTTTACCTCAATGTATCGCCGTAATCTTTAGATTACGTAAAAAAATAAAAAATACGTGTCCAATATTTTTTTATAATCTCAAAGACGGACTAAAAAAAAATTTTTAGGCATCATCCCTATTGGCCGAGCGATGTATGGCGGTGACTGCGGCGGCCGACCGGCTCCTCAGCAGCGCTTGCCAGCAGGGCGCGCGGCGGGCGCTGAACGTGGCGCTCGCACTGCACCATTGATGAAATTTGACAGGTTAGGATAAAGGATATTTTTGTCTCACTAGTACCTTCCCGTGGAATAATTTCCGATTTCCACGCGGGCAGAGCCGCAGGCAAAAGCTAGTACAACATAATTTTACGATACCAGATAAACTAAATTTGTGTATCGGTAAATGCAAATTCTCCCTACAAAATCAATATTGTCACAGTCGAACGTTTTGTCGATCGTCAGCATGTAATCACAAGTCACAAAATCGAACACAGATTGATTCCGAGTCACTGGGTCGCGTTGAAGCTTGCTGACAGTGTATGCGAGGTACTATTGTTAAATGGAACGTAGGTATATACTCTTTGTATTGATCCAAAGATTTAAATCGTAGATTCACCCCACCGCGTTTCTGTTTCATTTTGACACCTGACACACACAATTTCGCAGAGACTTAACTTGATTGTCATGAAAATGCCATTAGTGTTGTGTAAACTCAGTCTTCGCAGTAAGAACACCTTTTCGCGTGAGTTAGTACGAAAAAGGAGAATCTGTCGATTTATTTAAATCTGTGTTTTTAAAGGATTTTCTTGATTGTAAAACTTTGGTCTAGAATTTATTGGCATGCACTTTACATTCACACCAGTGGCATTAAGCAAAGTAGCATCTATAATTTTTTGTCGATTTTCGTTTCAGTCTGTATGACCCCGTGTTCTTCTAAACTTCGTAATGGATTTTCATGCGGTTTTCACCATAATTTAGTGGATTTATTCCGGAGAGTTCATGTGTATAATAAATTAATATTAAACTGGTAACTAACATATAATAAAGAAATCTCGATGTTCTGTCAAGGTGTAAAAAGTGTGCGAAACTGGGGCGGGTCGCTAGTCAGATATAAAGCAACAGAGAAAATGAACCTCAAAAACACTGTCAACATTTTTTAGTTTTGATAATCTAATAGTACTGTATATCGGCCGAAATTAAAGCACAAGTTTCTACGTAGGTATCTATCTGAATCTCAACGATTCTAGTGCCATTTTTCTACCTGAACGAAATTTAAATTCCTGGAACATTGTCGTCCGTAAATATTCTCCGGAGTTCAATTTAGTTGAACTGAAAGACGCAATATTTGAAAACCGGCTTCGTCGACGGCAAAATGGAAATTCTCTGGGCGAATTTCATGAACTAAAAATCGACCTTCACCTAAAAATTGAATTAAGTAGTTATTTATTTTTCAATCAAAACACACCTACAAAACAACTTTAGTGTGACAAGCTATATAGACTTATTTAGGGAAGATTGGCCCACAAAAACAAAATATTTAAAGAATAGTGTCGAGATTTCTTTGATTTCATAAAAAAAAAGAATAATGATATCCACCGTGACAACACTGTCAAGGTAGAAATGATTAATATTTTAACAAACCTTTAAATGTATTTTCACTATGGCAACTGAATGTGTTATTTTACTTTGGCAACACATCGAAATAACGGTTATGATGGTATCCTTATTTCTGGGTGGGGCAAAAGTAATTTTAAATGGTAAAATGTAGTACAGAGCCAGTCGTTGTATGATTGTGACATACTACGGTTGTGTGGAAAAAAGTGTTAGCAAGTAAATAATGTTTTCATTTTAATATCTTTGTCCAGTATAAAATAAAAATAAATTTAAATTGTATAGTATTCTTACATAATAAAAAAAAATATTATGTAAGAATTATACATACAAGTGTTGTTATATTATATTATCTGCCGACCCGCCCAATATGTACTGTTATCTATGTAATTCCGCCTGTTTCACCAAACTTATCCTAAAATAGGACCAAACTATTTAAAGATTTAACCATTCTATTTCCAACCTCTCCGTCCTCATAATCCCTTAGGCCTTTTGTAACTCCCACAAAGAGTTTGAAACCTATTTATAGGTTCCTTCAGAATATAACTTAGGTAATAACATGATATTATGAAGTTATATCTCATGCTGAAGTTGTATCTTGAACAATAGGCATGTCAGAAAAGAGAGGATTCGTTTATACTTGGAATTTTTTATGACCAAAAATATTGTCCGTAAAGTTTGAGCAATATTTTACTTTTAGTTTAAGTATTATTTTGTGAATACGATACCTCTCTGACTTAAATTTTAATACACAAATATCAAATACAATAGACAACGTATATTTAGTAACCTAATCCGCTTTAGTGTTCTTAAAGAGTCATAAAGAACTCTGTAAGAAATTGACACGTGTTTCACTTCTCAACGAAGCATCCTCAGGATGACGATTGACTTGTTCCAAACCTGGACACGACGTGTAGCCACGATAAGCGCTGGAAGCAGTGACGCCCGAGTCAATTAACTACACAAATATCGTTTGGTGGGTTTATCCATCTGAAATTTCTCAGTAGCAGTCCGGAGTCTGGATTTGTGTCCAGTTGATGGCAATAGGCTTGTCTCTCGTATAATAGTTATACTAATTGATCCGAAAACTGCCCGAAAGAATTATCACCTTTTCCATTCATATACCTTGACGAAACGCTACCACCCAACTAGCAAAAAGTGGTTTTTAAACTATCCTAGAACCATCATTTATCGAGGACTATATGAGACTTATATCTGCATATAAGTCTCGAAAAGGGCCCACTTTATAAGTCTACTTTTACTTATAACGTATTTATATTAGACCGCTGAAGTTCCATATACGCCTATATTGCTCCTGTAATTGAGTTACGTCAATGCAATTACTCCTGTAAATCTCAATATAAGTAAGTTATAGTCAAAAATGAGATTAATACGCGCCTAGAAATGCTTCTATAATATATAGTGAACAGTCGAAGTGAGTGTATCGCTTGTTGTGCTCTGTAAAAAAATATTTATTAACATCTTGAGGGGAAGTATTTACCTATATGAATCAGAATGTATTAATGTCAACCTTAGTAGAAAAACAAAATCTTATTGTTGTCAAATTGTTGGTCTTATAGCTTATTCGTAGGGGAATGTGAATTTTCTGTGAAATCTATCATGGTTTTGATAAAAAAATTAAAGCGCCTTTTGAAATTTGCTTATTTACATTTTAGTATTAATTAATATTAAATAAATATTATGAAGGCAGCTGCCATTTTCTTGGTGAGCATTTCCAAGTATGACATAGTGCTAAAATAAGTCTTTTTAGCATTTCCAAGAGTGACATAGTACCAATATAACTGTATTGGTTCTATATTGGGTTATCTCAAAACCGAAAAAGATTCGCCATTGTTACCGATTAGGGTTCTGCAATGCCCAGATGAAAATCGATTCAAATCAAATCCTACAATAGAATTTGCAAAACGATATAAAGCGCGTTTTCGCCTTTACTGGTCGTTAACAAGCAAAAGTGGCTTCTTAAGAGGATTGTTTGTGAAATGTTTTTTTTTTTTTTATAATCTTGGTGATTTATTATTTTTAAAACGTGGCTATGTAATTCATTTAACACTTACTTTTAAGTTTATGTAAAACCAAACCAGATACATAAATGATTTACAGTAATTTAACTTTAATTTACTTAAATTGATCATAAAATATTAGCTTATATGAGGTTATAAGTAAAAATAACAAGAGTAATTGCTCCTCAGTGTATATCTTCCTGGTACATGCTCCTACAGGAGTATTAAGATTTAAATGGTCCGCAGATGTTATCTTATAGGCGCATATAAGTCTGAGTTACCGGAGTAATTACTCCTGAGTGCAATTACTCTTGTTTCATGCTTTTATAGGAGTCTTGATCCTATATTTGTCAGGAAATATGATCCTATTTACCGATTGAAGTACAAATTATAGGATTAAACGTACTTGAGTAAAAACAGCATGTATTTATGCTGTTAAAAGCGCAGTAGCAACCACCAAAACTATCATCGGAGTTTTATAAGTCCACGTAGCATTATAAAATCGCATTCCAGGATTATTTTGCTTGTTGGGCAAAAGCATCTTTTCCTCCTCCAATCACAAACAATTTATGACTCCCACAAGACCACATTTTTATCGAATATAATTTTAATTTTACAGATTATCAACCAATCACGTCGTTTTGGTTAACCAGCTTTGGTTATACGAGAGATTGATTGCTTCAAAGTTGATGAAAAAACGTAGATTAAACGGGACTCATCTATCATTCTTGTAGAGGTGAATACCTGGTTTGCTTAGGGACGAAACTGCCTCATTTTTTGTTGAAATTGTTTATGGATAGGTAAAGTTGGAATAAAAAAGTTTTAGTAACGTGTTTCTTTATAGCTATGTTTTTTATAAGCGTTACTGCTACTGTTAGCCTACATCACGTGTCTTGAATCTTATTCATGTCAAGGACTGAGAATACTTTGATTTTGAGGAACAAAAGAGAAAATTATTATATTCCATTATAAACTTATGAGTAATTAATTAAAAGACAACATTCATTACAGTTATAACATTTTACTATAACATTTTACAAGGCTAGAAACAGGAAATGATACGAATAAAATTCAATCATTGAGATGATTGATTAAAATAGCTGCTCGCATAGTTATGTGGAGCCAAATAGTGATGTCATTTTCAGTGCATGATTTCTGATTTTAGAAGAATCTGAAATGGGGATGTATTGTGGTGGATGTTTTTTGGTCTATTTTGTTTTGAATTTCTAGACATGAATTAATTTGCCATACTATTGCCTGGCCGCCAAGGAAACCACCGAGGGCCGCAGGCTGCCAAGCGACCGCGGTTTAGATACCTTTGGCCTACATCATCTCACTGCTGGGCTTCTCCAGCTCTTTCGATCCAGGGCTCATGTGGACCGCCAGTCGTTTGTTTTCTCCAAGTCGTCCCGCCATTTTCTACGGGGTCTGCCGCGATGCCTTCTGGCTGTGCGAGGGGCCCGGGGGGGCCCTAGACATAAGCGATACAGATAAGGCGACATAATTGTAACTTATACAAAATACTAAGTAATTTTCTGTAGTTATGCATAACTTTATTTGTACTTGCACGATGATGTTTCATTGATAAATACAGTGCCAAACATATAAGACATCTTTTTTTATCATTCAGCATGTTAGCGATCGTTTTTAGGGTTCTGTAACCAAAGGATGCCAACGGGACCCTATTACTAAGGCTCCGATGTTCGTCTGTCTATCACAGGGCTATATCTTTTGAACCGTAGTAAGTAGACACTTGAAAATTTTCAGAGTGTTTATATTATGGTCACTATAACAACAAATTATAAAAACAAAATAAAGTAAAAAATTAAAGGGGTTCCTCTTATATAAGAAACGTGATATAACGTCGTTTAAAAAAAAAAATAGCGTTAAATCTTGTATGATGGTACGGAACTCTTCGTGTGGGAGTTCGAAGCGCATTTGGCCGCTTTTGTTATAGTCTTTAATAAGGTACAATTCAGTAGCCGACCGCAGGCAGCAGCAGCACCCTACTGGGGTTGGGCTTGGGGTTTGTCCGAAAGGGATATCGCGGCCCCGGCACACAGGCAACGGAAGGAACACGGGTGGGTTTTAGTCAGTAAAAGTCTGACACACCCTCTCGCTCTGCCCAGCTCTGCCCTACCTGCCCTACCTACCCTACCTACCCTACCTACCCTACCTACCCTACCTACCCTACCTACCCTACCTACCCTACCTACCCTACCTACCCTACCTACCCTACCTACCCTACCTACCCTACCTACCCTACCTACCCTACCTACCCTACCTACCCTACCTACCCTACCTACCCTACCTACCCTACCTACCCTACCTACCCTACCTACCCTACCTACCCTACCTACCCTACCTACCCTACCTACCCTACCTACCCTACCTACCCTACCTACCCTACCTACCCTACCTACCCTACCTACCCTACCTACCCTACCTACCCTACCTACCCTACCTACCCTACCTACCCTACCTACCCTACCTACCCTACCTACCCTACCTACCCTACCTACCCTACCTACCCTACCTACCCTACCTACCCTACCTACCCTACCTACCCTACCTACCCTACCTACCCTACCTACCCTACCTACCCTACCTACCCTACCTACCCTACCTACCCTACCTACCCTACCTACCCTACCTACCCTACCTACCCTACCTACCCTACCTACCCTACCTACCCTACCTACCCTACCTACCCTACCTACCCTACCTACCCTACCTACCCTACCTACCCTACCTACCCTACCTACCCTACCTACCCTACCTACCCTACCTACCCTACCTACCCTACCTACCCTACCTACCCTACCTACCCTACCTACCCTACCTACCCTACCTACCCTACCTACCCTACCTACCCTACCTACCTACCTACCCTACCTACCTACCTACCCTACCTACACCTACCTACCTATCTTAGGGGTATGAAAAATAGATAGTAGTCGATTCTCAGACCTACTGAATATGCATATAAAATTTCATAAAAACCGGTCAAGCCGTTTCGGAGAAGTATGGTAACTAACATTGTGACACGAGAATTTTATATACAAGAAGAATTTTATAGAAAGAACCAAAATTTAAATACTTGCTTCTGGTTAATGTTATTGCCTATTTAACCAAAGCACCGTTTTGCACCACCCTTCCATTCAAATTTAAAGTAGGGTTAGAGGAGACAATGGTCACTTTAATAACGGACGAATAGGTGCAAAAGCTACTCAATTTTAAACTGCTATTTAGTCTCATGATCTCGGCACTTTATGGCGAATTGTTGAATAGGGGCTTGTGACTAAATAATAACAGCTGACAGGTCGATCGAAGCTACGGTTGCCACGGTCGGTTCGTGGATGGCTAACATTAGCGCTCCGTCTCTTAATATAATATTCTCAAAATATCAAAATCTCAAAACATCATAATGGCAAATAATCACATTCTTCTTTTCTTGTGGTTAGTGACTAACCTGGTGTCAGAGTTTTAAAGCCGCCCATGGGCCTCTGACTTGGCTTCGCATGCCAGCGACAAATATCTGTCAAGCATGCCGGTTTCCTCACGATGTTTGCCTTCACCGTTTTTGAAGCAAGTGATAATTATACAATACGCACATGAATCCGAAAAGTCAGGGGTGCGTGCCTTGGGTTCGAACTCGAGACCTATGACTTGGCAGCCTGACGGTGACACGACTAGGCTATCATTGCCACCACATCCCACTGCCACTGCCACTGGCTGTCATCACATTATCATAACATCATATTCTCAAAATATCGTGATCTCAAAACACCACATTCTTATGATTTACATTCTTATGATAGACATTTAAAGTACAGTCCTCAACATTATACCATAATGTTAATTTCTCATACCGAGACTCCGCCGTGCCTCGGAAAGCACGATAAGCCGTTGGTCCCGGCTGTCATTCGTAGATCTTTGACAGTCGTTACGGGGTAGCCAAAAGCCCGAAAGTCTGACAACAAATCTTACCAAGGCGTATCGTGTTACCCAGTAACTGGATTGTTGAGGTCAGATATGCAGTTGCTCCATGGAAAATTCTGGTATTCAGTTGTATCCAGTTAGACTAAAAGCCGGCCCTAAAGACTATTAATTTATTACCATTCAATCAATAGGATAATACACCTTAGGGGTTTATTTACAAGACAACTGGCGTGGGTGACATAATGTAGATTCTTGATATTTTTCAAAACAGGGATGCATAAACTCATCACATAGAATGGATAACATAGTTGAGAAAAGGCCAGGCAGATTGATGTTGAATAGGAAATTCTTTTGAAATGTTGTCATTTAGTTTCGTTTAATATACTGCCCTGCTACGCCGAAAGGCGCTATCTCTAAAATACGCCCTTTTAGTTTTTTTTAACCATTCAGTAGCTATAACAATTTCGCATCTAATAGTATAAGCCAAATACCGCTATCTAACTTAAAACATTAAAAAAAACCACTCAGAAGTTTTTTTAATCCTTATGTTTCCTTAAATTACAATTTACAAAAAGTCAATTTTCCCAAAACTTACTCCGATTGAGATAGCGCCTTAGCAGGGCAGTATAATTTAGCACAGAAAACATCACAACTATCATACCTATCTTTCACAACATCACATCAAGCCTTGTTTCCCCGAAGGGTTAGGCAGAGGTGTACCTATAGTACACCCACATTTCGGCAATTATGTTTAAGTCTTATGTAATAGGGTGCGAGCCTATTGCCATCAACTGGGCACAAATCCAGACTCCGGGCGAGTACTGAGAAATTCCTAACAAAAAACCCAATATCACTTTGCTCGAACCCAAGACCTCATACTCAGCAGAAGCTCTTGCGACCACGATATCAACGAGGCCATCCAAACCTCTATTTCAAAACAAAGTAAACGCAAAATAAAAACGCCATAACTACTCACTCTAAATGTAATCGCACCAAAAATGTATGCAAAAGCAGCTTCCAAAGTACATCCCAATGGCGTCAGCTGCCCGCATGTCCTAGGATCAGATACCCCAGTCCGTCTCGTAATCAACCTACATTGATAACACCCGTATAGCACCACAGGACCATAAACCCGTTGGAACTTTCTATTGTAACCTCGAAACTTTAATAAGGGATTAGCTGGTTTAATACCTAATGTATGTAGTAAGTTTTGATCTCATCTATATTATTGTTTGATTATCTCCTTTATTTCACTACTTGCATATAAATTATCGGTAATAAAAACATAAAAAAATATAAAAAATAGTAGCCCACCGGTATCGGGAACAGGGTTCAAGCTACCGGCGGTCAGGGCTCCTGAGAGAGGAACCTCCTGACAATGCGAGCCGTGTCCAAGAGTACCGCATTCTGAATTCAGCTGCCCAACGAGAGCCTCCTTAGGTGTTGGTCGAGGCTCTTGGCAATTAAGCCATCGGCTTATACGACTATCGGCACATTGATCGCTGAGTCCACATCGCACATGTCGACAACCTCGTGAGCCAATTCAAGATACTTGATTTGTTTATCTTATTATTTTATTATTATGTTTTGTTTATCTTATTTTTTTATTATTATTGTTACATTGAAGTATCTGTTTGTAATATCAAAATAACAGCTTTTTACTAAATGCATAATTATGAAAGTATGTATATGCCGTACTTGTAAAAACAAAACAATTTTTTTTTGTTCTTTTTTTCTGTCTGTCCGACTGCTTATCTGTTTGTTCCGGCTGATCTCCGAAACGGCTGCATCGGTTTTGACGGGACTTTCACTGGCAGATAGCTGATGTTATAAGGAGTAAAAAATGCTACTTTTTTATGAGAAACAGAATTAGGGTACCGCGCAAAAACAAAAAACAAATGGGTGTTTTTATCCCGGTAGTTCGTTCCATGGGATATTTTCCGACATCCACCCGGGCGAAACTAGTTATAACAGCTAGTTATAAGATAAAAACAAGCGAAAACAAATGATGTTAGTTTGTGGTTGCTTAATGGAAGAAAGAAAGTGTTTTCGTTTGACAAACAACAATGACTTACATTACTGCGTCATACATCCGGTTTCTGTATTTGAGCTTGAAAACTTGTCAAACTGTACTTTAGGCTTACCTGAAAAAGAAACATTTTTTTTTATTTCAGGAATAACAACAGTAAAAAAAGAACATTTAAACTAACAAAATCATGAAAACAATAATAACAAAAGGACATTAAAACTAACAAAACAGTGAAAACAAAAAAAAAACTGTGTGCGAGGCTCCTATCTCAGCACGATAATACGATAATTGAAAACACAAATACCGCAGCTCTGGAATCCTGATTAAACTAAGGTAATTAGAGCGAATAACCAATAAGCTGAAACTCAAACTCAAACTCAAACTCAAAGCATTTATTTCAAATAAACCAATTACAGGTACTTTTGAATTGTCAAGGGGTCGGTCAGTCAGAAATATGAAGCTAGTTGCCCATTCCAACGCGTAGTAGGTTCCTATGGAGAAGAAGAGGAGAATACTCAAATAAGTACACATACGAATAAATATTTAATGATTCCACTTAGTTTGAGTTAATTATTGGCTACGCAATACCAAACTTACTGACATCCCTTGGGTTGTTAACTAGCGACTAACTATTGATTAGATTATCTCAACCTATAGGGAACAGATCAAATCTTGGCTTTAACAATATCACAATAACAGATTTATATGAATTAAACAATAACTTGTATTGTGAGTCAACCAGTCTCGAGTTCCATGTAAATGGGTAGCCATGGGCAGTCGCTCCATGTAAAATACTGGTATTCAGCTGCATCCGGTTAGACTGGAAGCCGACCCCAACATAGTTGGAAAAAGGCTAGGATAGATTGAATGTTCCTTTTGCTGGGATACAGGCCTCGTCTCTTCGAGAGGGACAGGGCTATAATCTACCACGCGGGCCCAGTGCGGATTGGTGGATGTCATATGTCTTTGAATTTTTGGTTATAGGACATGCCGGTTTCCTCACGATGTTTTCCTTCACCGTTTTGAGAACAGTGGTGATAAAATTATTTACACAAAATAAAGCGCCTGCCTGGGTTCGAACCCACCTACAACTCGTAAGTCTGGGCCGTTGTAAAGAACTGGGCCACCGCAGCTTTCTTTCTCGATGAGTATAATTTACACCCGAGTACTGTGCTTAATTCTTGGCATATGTATGCTAACAAATGAACAATAATCACATTGTTGTAAATATTGATTAATGTGTCTTTAAAATATCTACTTATGCTGCGGCCGCACCAGCGTCTATCATGACAAAGAAATGCGTGCCGAAGCTTCGGTATGGTATGCTCGCTAAAAAGTTATCGCACTAATGCGGTGATCACATTAGCGGCTTCGCCACTTTTATTATGTACCTGGGCTGCGTAGCACTCATCGCCCATAGTAACGATCTAATTAGCGTGGCGCGTGGTCAGAATACCGTTGTTCATTTCGACTGTTGTCTCCGGACTGCTTAGACGCTCTGTCGAAATAATGGAGAGGCATCTATATTGTACGATAATTCGTTAAAATTATGAAGCCGCTAATGTGACTATTGCATTACCGTAATAACTTTTTAGCGAGAAAAACGTACGAAGCTTCGGCACGCATTTCTCCGTCACGATAGACGCAGATGCGGCCGTAGTATTACAGAAATAAACATCTTTTGAAATCATTTCATTTCGAACACAGGTGTACGCAAAGACGTACACGAACCATAAACAATGTTTCTATATAACAGTTTCTGTTATAACCTCTACTCGGCAAGCATTTCGCTACCCAGACCCATTACAGCGCAGTTTACACATAAAACAAGCTTGTTTTCAACCCGCAATGGTCTGTTTATTTAAATTTCAAACGAAATTAACATTTATTTATTTTCATAGCTAATTTTGGTCGATGAAAGCAGAACTCGGATTGAATCAGCTGTTGCGTTTCCACGCAAATTGTAATTTTGAGGGTTTTTAAATGTTTACCATTCGAGGATTCATGGAAATGTATAAATCTCTCGGTTTGTATATAGACTCCAGTATATCATAATATGCAACTCGTCATAAAAGACGTTTCTCTGTGATCATTGCGTGATATGAGGAGCAAATTTGTAGCGCACGATTTTGCACAATCGTGAGAATAGTCAATGAAGATTACCTACAAGTATTCAGGTATTCACGTCAGAAATACTTATGTTGTATACAATGATACTGAACTAGTCGTGTCTTGGAGATTTGCTCATGCTATTAAGCAATATATCTGCCTAACTATATTGGGGTCGGCTTCCAGGAGCTCCGTGTAAAATACTGGTATTCTACTGATATTGGACTGGCTATCTGACCTCCACAACCCAGTTACTGGGTAATACGATACTCCTTGGTAAGACTGGTCGAGCCGAGACAAATGGCTTAACGTACTTTTCGAGGCGCCGAGGGGTCTTGATATTTAATGGATGGTCACTCATCCACGACCCAACCGCGGGAAGTGTCGCTTAACCTTCAATCGACCCGTGTAGGTGTTATTATTTAGGCACGAGCTGTTGCTCATACTGCTGAGTAATCTAGCGAAAACCTTTGACAGTCGGTATGAGCAGCCAACAGCTTCAAAACTTCAAAAGAATCTTTATGTTACTTGCTATGAAAACTAAGAATAAAGAAGCATCAATGTCGTTTTCTTTGGTTAGCAAGAAACTAGGTTAATCTTATAAAGTCAAAGTTAAAAGTAACGACAGGTTACCGACTCCGGTATTACAGGAACTAACTATGTTGACTCTGCTGGCAAACAAACATCTCTCTCTCGTCTTAAAACTAAAAATATAAGCAGGAACTCATCTATCATAGTAGAACGGCTTCATTACGCTCGTATTCCTGAAGAGGTAGGCAATGGTGTATGGTACACACACATTTTGTCAGTCATGTTACAAGTTCCATGTACCATGGGTTCGAGTCTCACGCCATTCATCAGGTGCCTAGCCTGTTCCCAACTATTTTGGGGTCGGCTTCCAGTCTAACCGGATGCATCTGAATATTAGTAGTTTACATGGAGCGACTGCTTATCTGACCTCCACAACCCAGTTACTGGGTAACACGATACCCCTTGGTAAAGGCACGACGCGACAGCGTGACGCGGCACCGGTAATCGTTCACCATGAAGTTTTCTTCGAAATTGTTTTATTAGAGACACGTCGCGCTGTCGCGTCGTGCCTGTTTGTGGGAGCCTTAAGACTTGTTGTCAGACTTTCGGGCTTCTGACTAACCGTAACAAATATCAAAGATCTACGAATGACAGCTAGGACCAACACCGACTACGGGCTGCTTTTGAGAATTTCAATTTTGTGGAACTCCCAATAACACTTTGCCCAACTCGGGGACCAAACCCAGGATTCCGTACTCAGCAGTCGCGTGTGCAACCACTAGACTAACAAAGCAGTCAATTGTAGAACTTCCTACAACAATTTCCAACTCAAATATTTGCCGTCAGTCGCTTATTTTCTGGCTTTTCTTAAATGGTCTCTTTCATCACAAAGCGAAAGATTTCTTTTGTTTTACAATCTCTGTTTTGTATACCTACAAATCTTTGATCGCTTTGATCCGTATGTAAGCAAAGAATTTCACACGAAACAACATAGGACAAGCACCTTGTAATGTACTAAGTTGACATTTAATGGCTATAGAAAATTGTTCTGAAAGAATTTTTTTGTAGTGACTTTATCAACGTGTGAATGCCAAAATGTTGTGGTTCTGTGGGTTGAACCGAGTTGAACTAGGGTCTAACAACCCCATTTTATGGTCACTAATGTCACTTTTCCATGACACATCTAACATATCACATCACACATCACACATCACACATCACATCACATCACATCACATCACATCTATTATAGTTATGACTCCCCGCCGATATACGCTGCTATTATTATGCTGTGGCCGCATCTACGTCTATCGTGACAAAGCAATGCGTGAAAATCTAATTAGTCCGTCAGTCAGATAATAATAAAATATTCGACACGTATTTTTCTTTTTTTACGTAATTTAAAGATTAAGGCAATACATTGAGTTAAAATGTGCCATAACGTCACGAGTATGTAGATTTTATACTTACTTGTGACGTAGCGACACCCACTGCCCCAACTTAAAATGCGTTTTATCTAACTATTTTTTTATTAATATGATAAAGCAAAAAATACGTGTCTAATATTTTTTGTCCCCAGAGTCCCGAGAATAGTCCAAGCAAACTTTATATGGGACCACCGTGAGAGCATACCCTTTGTACGCAAATTGAATGATAAAACTTCAAATTAACGATTTTCGAACTTTTTCCTTTACATGTGCTGTGAGACCTTGCTCCCTGACTTTCATGATTCTAGGCCAACGGGAAGTACTCTATAGGTTTTGATTTCTTTGCGAATATCTAAATATGTCGCATATATAACCGTATTTTTTTATTGCGTTGACGTAGAAGCTTGATTTTATTAGAGCTCCAAGGGACTAGACCCTACGTATTTGGTATTAATTTCACATTTACGCGTTCCTGAGAAAAAGGGTCTTGACAGACTGACGGACGGACAACGAAGTGATCCTATAAGGGTTCAGTTTTTTTCTTTTTGATGAACATAACCTTAAAATATTATAGAAATAGTCCCAAAGCGCCTACAAAAAGAATAAGTAGCTGTATTTCTAAAATAAAAAATGATAAATGAAAGTATTAAATTGGACTTATAACAAGGGTAAAATAACGCGTATCCTTCGAGGGTAACATGTCTATTTATGTCTCCGGTCTATCGATTCTGTCATAGTTACCTGCTCGCGATGGGATCTATCCCTTGGGTAAAATATATGGGTTACGCCCCCGCGTAACCAATAAATTTTACTCATGTCCCAACATGAGTAAAATTTATTTTGACCCAAAAGTTTTACTCTTGTTTTTGTTTTATTTGAAACGACTAAAGGTCTTTGAATTTGTACGCGTTATAGTACCTATACAACATGTAAAAAAACCCTGTCCGATCCGTGAGGGTTAGGTATCGTACTGAGAGTATATTTATGTGGAAATTTTCCGGGAAACAAAAAACCCTACTTTTTATGTAGAATTTTACCGGAATATTACATTGGGTGTGGGCGACCTTCGTTTTGGTCTAAAAGTTTCTTTAAAACTTTTAGAAACCCGCAAAACGACTTATGACCCCTGTTGAAAATTTGCACATTTTTAATGAGTTTGGGGTAATTTTGGTAGGTACTAAAAATGTAAATATTAAATAGCAATAACTTTTTTTATTTTCAATAATATATTTTTTAATTACTTTTTGGTAATGATAGTACAGTACCTGTAGGATTTGTAGAAAAATAGAAATTGTCTGAATAATTGATTGAATAGATTTGCTGACTTGATTTACAGTTTAAACAAATTCCAGTCTTAAGTGTTATTTAACTAGTTCTAAATTGTCTTTGCTTCATTAGCATGCAAATGGCGTGGTGTTGACTTGTGAACTAAGTAATATTTATAAAGTGCTTGTAGGTTCAAGTTATATAAACATTTCCATGTAATACACACATATCACAGCAAGCAAGCTAAGTAATAACAGCCTCACGGTTCGATCGATCAGGTTAAGCTGCGCTTGCCGCGGTTGGTCCGTAGATGGGTGACCATCTTTACATACCATGATCCCTCCATGCCTCGGAGAGCACGTTAAGCCGTTAGTCCCAGCTGTCATTTGTAGATCTTTGACAGTCGGTCGACAAGACGAAGTCTGACAACCTGTCTTACCAAAGGGTATCGTGTTACCTAGTGACTTGGTTGTCGAGATCAGATAGGCAGTCGCTCCATTGAAAATACTGGTATTCAGCTGCATCCGGTTAGACTGGAAGCCGACCCCAACATAGTTGGAAAAAGGCTAGCCAGATGATGATATACATATCGACGAAAACAAGCATTCAAAAACATAATTCCTATTAGGATTGTGTAAACCAAACTAACACTGAATCATTAACAAGAGCAAGACCTTTATTTTCTTAGTTCATAGTTATTTAATTTAGTGTTACATTGTATATAACATTTCAATGTAAAGAAAAAAACCGAAATACGGAAGAACTAATCAATAACACCATTAATAATAAAATACATAAATAAAGAGGCAAAAATAAATAATACCAGCCGGTTACTGTCGCACTGCAGGGCAAAGGCCTCTTCTCATACAGAGAAGGCACGAGCATTGATCACCACGCTTGCTAAAGACGGTTTGGTGATTTCAGACTTAAATTAAGCATAAATCCAGGTTCCGTGACGATGTTTTCCTTCACCGATGTCAGTAATGTCCAAGATAAGCTCAGAAAGTACAAGAATTGAAAAAGTCACAATGGTATTTGCAGAAATTTGAACCCATAACCTCATGCATGAGAGGCAAGGCCTTAACCACTGAGCCATCACGACACAAATAAAAAAGATATAATATTATTCTTGTCATTTGCGTATGGATAGACAAATAAAATAATATTCTATCCATTATCCACAAAAAGAATGTGGTATGCTGTAATGTGCATTCGCTCGATTGGTCTTAGCCGACCTTTATAACAAATACAGACATCAAACCTCTTTCAAACTGAACTGTCTTCTCTTCCAATAAAATAAGTAACAAGTGACACCTCACTCAACGCCCAATGTCCGTTCTCATAAGGCACCTTTTTTTTTTGGGTGGGAAATTATGAGCGGGGGGCATGTCAGACTCTTACTGACTAAAACCCACTCGTGTTCCTTCAGTTGCCTGTACGTTGCCTGGGGCCACGGTATCCCTTTCAGACTTTCCCGCGACCCCGGCAGGCACGGTCCTAGTGGACCTCGTCAGTTGTTCTGACATCTCTTTGAGGCGCGCGTGGAACACAACGCGTCGTCCTTATCGGACGGCAAGCTCATTGCCCACCGTCCGCAAGCCCGCGCCTAAGGTGGCCAGGAATCGGCCTGCGATTCCCGACGCCCAGGGCGTCTCCTGCGGCGGCTAGAGGCGTTAGGGCGCGAAATTTGCCTCTCCCTCACACGTTCCGCCTCCTCCTTCGCGAGCAACTGCTTGGAAGAAGCAGGTGACGGCTTCCCACGCCCTCTCACTCCGTTCTCATAAGGCACCTGTCCTGCGAAATACGAGAGGCGAGCAGAGCCACAGAATAGTACAGAAGGCTCACTCCACATTTTAGTTATGAAGCTACAAGTACGCGGCGGACTCGTCTTGTCGGGCCAATTCAGTGAGCGTAATGTAGTCAGAAGATATAAGAGTTACGCGATAGAGAGTCAACTTCTAGGTAAATGCTAACAGCTATGTAGGTAATTAGCGCTGTGCGACCTGAATTGCACTTTATTATGTCGTGGCAAGAGTCGCTTTTTATTCAAATGATTTTTTGCGCCGGTGACGAGTGATTACTCGCTGGTATGCGTATGTGCCAAGCGTGAGTCTGTCAGCGAGTGTTCTGCCCGCCAAGCGAGCGTCGCTGTATGAGTACTCTTTAAGCTGCCTGTGCAATGACGCGGAGCGAGGGAGTAATGCGGAGCGGAGTTGAGGTCTTTATGTGTCCATGCGTCATGTTCGTGAACGGGCGCCGTCAGTTGAGACTGGTCAACTCTTAGCTACCTTGGCTGATTTAAATTGTTGAATTGTTCTTTGTTTTATCTTTTTGTCACGGACGCTTCTAACGTGCACGTCTTTCTACGTTGTTCTCACGTGTTTAATTTCAACATGGATGATGTAACCAATATTTTGTAACAATTTATTTAAAAGAGTGTCCTTGGAGTTTCTTGCCCGTTCTTTTCCATTGGTACCTACTACGCTTTGGAATGGGCAACTAGCTTCATATTTCTGACAGACCGATTCCTTGACAATTCAAAACTACCTGTTAATGGTTTAATTGAAATAAATGCTTTGAGTTTGAGTCCATTTACATGGAGCGAGGTAGTGCGGAGCGGAGTTGCGGACTGTGCGGAACTAGGCCGAGTTCACGTGACTAGTAATTTGAGCGGGCTGCAATACCCCCCGGTTGGTACTTTCCGCTTCCCCACTCCGCTTCCCGGTTTTGTTTGAATTTTTAAACTAACCGTAAATCCCTATCCACTGAAGCGGAGCGGAGACTTTATGCAATTCCATTGGTTAATATTGGCACAGCTCCGCTCCGCTCCTCTCTTCTTCCCGACGGGTTAGGCAGAGGTGTACCTGTAGTACACCCACATTTCGCCAGTTATGTTTAAATCCCATGTAATAGAGGGTGAGCCTATTGCTATCAACCGGGCTCAAATCCAGACTCCGGGCTGCTACTGAGAAATTCCTGTTGGAAAAACTCAATAACCCAGGACCTCATGCTGAACAGTCGCGCTTGTAAAATATTTTGTGTGTTTTTGAGCGAGATTATCGCTAGTCGGTTCCTCGTCGGCAGTGGGACAGGTTCCTTACTCTCATCGGCAACAAATTGACGCGCGTGGTACTGAAAGCTTACAAAAGGGACACACATTTGCCTAATTTATTCCCCTGTGCCGTACAATAGTCGGTGTCCTCGCCCCTTCGGGATAGGGAGGATGGTAAGGTACACACGAAGACATACATATATCAAACTGTAACATTCCGGTATAAGCTAACCTCGCGTTATAAAGGCTTTCTGTACAATGAGAGGTCTGTACTAACTGGAAATGTATAGCTTGCTATGTCGTCGTGTACGAAAATTGTATCGATCAAATTGTACTTGAACCGTTTGATTGTAATCGGTTTCGTTTTAAGTACAGCCGCAATCTGTAAACATGTCACCGTGTAAACTGAGGTAAAGTGAGCTTAAAGAGAGCTCACATTCCATACGATAGAATACAATAGAATTTTTCTTTATTCGAGTAACCAAGACTCAACAAGATTGTTAGTAAAACTTACGACTATGTTAGTAAACACAGACACTAAACAAAAACAAGGAAAATAAATGAATCTGCCTACTATGTTGGGGTCGGCTTCCAGTCTAACCGGATGCAGCTGAATACCAGTATTTTACATGGAGCGACTGCCTATCTGACCTCTACAACCCAGTAACTGGGTAATACGATACCCCTTGGTAAGACTGGTATCAGACTTTCGGGCTATCGACGACTCTTAACGACTGTCAAGGACCCACGAATGACAGCCGGGACCAACGGCTTAACGTGCTTTCCGAGGCACGGAGGAGTCTCGGACTCTCGGTATGTAAATATGGTCACCCATCCACGGACCAACCCTGGCAAGTGTAGCTTAACCTGATGGATCGACCCATGCGGCTGTTATTACTTAGCCATGAGCTCCTACAAAATCAAGGAAAACAATACAAGAAATAACAACAAATACCGGTTGGACACCATTGCGATATCCCATGAGAGACAGCACAGCAGTGACCCACGTTGACTCGAAGGACTCGAAGTCCAGGTGACTCGCAACCATGCTTAAGACACTGTTGGAGCTACCCCGCACCCTACGCACCAGGGAAGCGCACCTTTTACGCATTGTTGCATAAAAGCTTGTTAAAGATTGTTATATGATGGGATTTAAACTAATCAAAGCTCTCTTCAAGATACCTATTGTTCCAGATACACGCATGAGATTTACCTCATCATGTTATTACCTAAGATATATTCTGAAGGCTCTAACCAAAGTCTGTGTGGGAGTTATAAAAGGCCGGATCGCGATACGCCAATTGCTCACGGAGGTAGGCTGAAACTTCAGAACGCCACCTCCTACATTCCTTCTCTCATTAATTCGTCCACGTGAAACATTTTGTTTGGAAATGAGATAACATGTTAATTAATCACAGTTGACAATGTTTTGAAATTAATTAGTGTGGGACAATATTATGCTGGTGTTTGACCACTGCGACCACTAACTCAACCGATGTAACCCAATGTTAATTGAATTGTGTTGGCTTAATTTAAATACCTCTACATGTTCATTTAGTAACAACTCATTTCGGTTTTAAATGATAAAATAACGAGTATTTTTTCATTTAACTTCAGTTACCTAATATTTAAAATTTCTTGTCAAAATACAAATTCAAAATTAAAATTAAAATTCAAAATTAAAAATTCTAATTCAAATTCATAATTCTAATGCAAATTCATAATTCAAATTCAAAATTAAAAATTCAAATTAGAAATTCAAATTCAAAAATCAAATTCAAATTTCAATTTAAAAATTCTTTTTGTTTTGATTATTTCGTAATTTTTTTTTATGAAAAGAACTTAATAGGATTGAAATGGGTTTACATGAAACAAAGCACATTCCAAAAGAAACCCAACAAATTAATGAAAAAAAAAAACAAAAGATAATCGAAGAAAAAAATTGCGAGTGCACCACCATAGACGTAATAGAAGTGAAACTTCAAAAAAAAAACATTAAGAGAGAATTAGAGTGAGAGACAGAGAGGGTAATATCTTTATTCTCTCTCATGTAACGAATAAGTGACGAGTCCTTAAAATTTCACTCTCAATTCTCGTCCAATTATCGAATCTCTGCCTTGATTCAGGTCAAAAAGAAGAAATCAATTTCCAAATTCTACCAAAAGTACTACATAATTCAAAATTCGAATCCTACGTTCCAAATTGACACGTCACCAAGACACGGGTAGTCCTTTGTTATTATTGTTCTTGTTCGCACTACCCTCCAAGGGGACGGATAATTTATTCACTTCGGAAATTCACTAATTGACGAAACCACTGACTTTGGTGTCCTTCAAATGAGCTTGACTAAATTATTTTGGTAGGATCCAATGGCACTTGTGGTTGTTTGTTACTTGACATTAAGTTCAAGCTTGGTTGTTAAATTGTAGGTAGGTATCTTACAGTCAAAAACTCGCAAATATGTAGATGTCAAATATTTTCCTGTTTTGATTAATTTGGCAATATATATGGAAATAAGAAATGTGGCTAACTAGCGAACTAGAATATTAATAATGAATTGCAATTATAACACTGAATTTTATGTTGTAACCGTTTTAGGCGTAAAAAAGGCATTTTGATAGTTTCCAAATACTTTTTTTACATCTAGAACTAAATATTTGGTGTTAAGATATTAATTATTGCATTTCATAATCAATATTTTAGTTCACTAGTTAGCCACATTTCATATTTCCATACAGGCACCATTTGCCTAGCCCTTTCCCAACTATGTTGGGGTCGGCTTCCAGTCTAACCGGATGCAGCTGAATACCAGTATTTTACATGGAGCGACTGCCTATCTGACCTCCACAACCCAGTAACTGGGTAATACGATACCCCTTGGTAAGACTGGTGTCAGACTTTCGGGCACAAGTACTAGTAGTCATACAGTAATATTGTCCAATTAATCAAAACAGTTAAATATTTGACAGCTTTTTGTGAAGTTGCCAACTTTTAGGATAAACGCTGTTATGATGATTTTCTGATGGGACTGTAATTATTTTCAAAATATAAAGGAAGGTAGACACCTCGACCTCGACTACCTCGTTAGTCACAAACGGTAATACTGACCATGTGGTCCTGGATCGGGTAAAATGTTATTGCGTTTTTCTATCTGGAATATGTCAGTGGCAGCCCGGAGTCTGGATTTGTGCGCGGTTGATTGCAATATGCCCGCCCTCTATTACATGGGACTTAAACATAACTGGCGAAATGTGGTTGTACTATAGGTACATCTCTGCCCAACCCGTCGGGGAATACTGGCGTAATGTTATGTTATGTGAATGGAATCCAATCTCGCAGCAATCAATATTTAATATGACCTATACAATGTTGTGGGTCGCTACTCGTAATTGTTGGTTTTATACTGACATTATCTACGCTGTATACTATGGCTGTATACTGACATATCTACGACCTCAGACCAAATAAAAACAGAGCAAACTCAAACTCAAATTAAACCATTTATTTCAAACAAACCACTTAGGATGATGCCTGGGTAAAAAAAATTAAATTCTAATTAGTACGTCAGTCAGATAATAAAAAAATATTAGACACATATTTTTTGCTTTATCGTAATAAAAAAATACTTAGATATAACGCATTTTAAGTTGGGGAGTGGGGGTCGCTACGTCACTAGTACGTATAAAATCTACATACTCGTGACGTCATGGCACATTTTACCTCAATGTATCGCCGTAATCTTTAGATTACGTAAAAAAAGAAAAAATACGTGTCCAATATTTTTTTATAATCTCAAAGACGGACAAAAATATATTTTTTTGTCATCATCCCTGTTACAGGCACTTTTGAACTGTCAAGGGGTCGGTCAGTCAGAAAGATGAAGCTAGTTGCCCATTCCAAAGCGTAGTAGGTTCCTATGAACGGGCAAGAAACTCCACACACACTCTTTTCACTCATTCATGTTGAAATTATACACGTGAGAACAATGTAGAAAGACTTGCAAGTTAAAAGCATCAATGTAAAAAGATAAAAACAATTCAAAAATTTAAATAAGCCATAGCAGCTAAGAGATGACCAGTCCCTACAGACGGCGCCCGTTCACAAGTGCTCTCAACAACGACGTGAGGCTGGTTTCGTAAACAGGTGTGCACCTTATGATGTCTAGTTTGATTGTAGTGTCATTGTTAATGTGTGCGTTTGAGCGAGTATGCACAGAGTGGAGGTGTTGTTTTGGCATGCTTCACTTTATTGTTCACAGCGCTATGTCTTGGTTTTTTATTTGGTCTGAGATCTACAACATTGTGAATGAATCGAAATAAGATTTTAATATTTAAGTAACATAACAACTGATGAAACTGAAAACAAGAAAAAGTAGAAGAAACAAAATTGGTTTATTCTGCCCAAATCTAAGTCAGAAGCCAAAAGCCTCGTATTCGAAAATGAGAAACAAAGAAAAATGTTTTACAATATTGTCTATTACTATTTTCAAGACTCAAATGGCAATAAGCAGTACCAATAAACAGCAACAATCTCCTAGCAGATCACAAATCACCAACCAGTGCTGACTAGCTGACTAGCTACAAAGCGCTGTCCTCGCCCGATTTACTCGCTCCAGTGGCTCGCCGGTCGACGGGCGCGCTGGACCGGAATGCTGCTAAGGGCGAGAATATAACAGAAAAATATGGAACGGCTGCCTTGGATTTGAATTTGCAATGACGACGTTCTTTTTTTTTTCTTTTTTGTTTGATGTCTGTTCTGGGTGGCGGAATTTATAGAGAATGTTTTGATCTAGTAGTGGATGGTAGAAAGCTGAAGAAAAGTATGGTAGTTTAGTAGAAATTGGTGCCCCGAGAAGATAAACTAAGGAGTAGATTAATTAACGCCAGGCAGTGTTAATGGGCTTTTTCTATCAGGAATTCCTCAGTAACAGCCCGGAGTTTGGATTGATTTGTGCCCGGTTGATGGCAATAAGCTCGCCCCCTATTACATGTAACTTAAATATATCTGGCGAAATGTGTGTGTACTAAGGTGCACCTCTGCCTTACCCTTCGGGGCTCAATGGCATGGTGTTATGATATGTTATGTTAATTTAATTAAGCCTCATCCATGTAATGAGATAAACAGCCGAAATTGTGCTTCCTCAACAGGATAGTCTCGAGAAAATATGGCCTTAATAACTACTTTCCCGTATCGGCACAACCCGATTGAGAATAGTTCATGTCATGGTAACAATATTAGCCAGAGAGAAAGATGGTAGTGAGGGTAATTGTCCAGGGTGCGCTGGCGCTCATTTAAACAAGCCACTCGAGGAGGCTATTTGAATGCAATAGCGCCGCGCGCTGGGACCAACATTTGTGAGGCGCCACTGCTGCGTGTAGTCCGCACTCTCAACCTCATAGCTAATGACACGGACCTATTCTGTTGTTCTCTGAGTGAGTTCACAAACAATGCATTATCTGTAATAAGTTACAAAATTTAATTATAATTATAAGTTAATAATAAGTTAGGATAAGAGTTAGATAAGTACGCTACCGAAATAGGTTACCCTGCAATGATAGATGTAAGTTGCAAATAAATAAATAAACTCCTGAAACATTGATTGGGGATTTTTTGTAGAAATTGGGGAAGTTTCTAATTGAACTATGTCCTCTTTTTTGTTTGTTGTTTTTATATTATTGTTTTCATGATTTTGCTATTTTTTAATTTATTTTTTATTGCTTTATTTCCTGTGGGTGTCCCAAATAAAATATTTTTCTTTCTTTCTTCCTTTCTACGTTAGAATTAACTCACAAGGAAGATGCTTTTACTCATTAATTTTATCTACAATAATAGATATACACACGTTCGCACATGGGAGCATGTGTTCGTCAACCTGTCAATATACTCGTACAATGTACCCGAGACTGATGTGCGTCTTCCTCATACGCACACGGACAATATATCAATATAACATAAATATGTAGGTAGTTACGGTTGAACAAGTTATTTGGTATACAGTGTATATTTAAGGTACCATTTGGTACCGCCCCGTTGGTCTCGTGGTCGCAAGCGCGGTATTGTAAAAATTAATATAAAGCAGTGTCATCATCATTTGCCTGGCCTTGTTTCCAACTATGTTGGGGTCGGCTTCCAGTCTTACCGAATTCAGCTGAATACTATTATTTTACATGGAGCGACTGCCTATCTGACCGATACCTCTTGGTAAGACTGGTTGTCAGACTTTTGGCTTGTGACTACCCGTAACGACTGTCAACAAAATCTACGAATGATAGCCGGGACCAACGGCTTAACGTGAAAGAAAGAAGAAAAGAAAGAAAGAAAGAAAGAAAAAAAGAAAATACGTTTATTTGCGGTACACATGACCCAAGGTAAGAACAAAACACGAAAATAAACAGTTTGGGGGAAAATATGCGTCACATCCACGCAAAACGGCCATCGCTCAACATAAAGCTGCGACCCTATGCGAGACAGAGCCCCAGCGCTGGTTTTGAGCGACAGCCGGCGTTGACGTTATGACGTCAACCGGTGCAGCAGAGAAAAATAACAAAAAATAAAATGAATAAATACAACACGACAATACGTGCTTTCCGAGGCATTGAGGAGTCTCGGTATGTAAAGATGGTCACCCATCCACAGACCAACCCCGGCAAGCGTAGGTTAACCTGACGGATCGACCCGTGCGGCTGTTATTACTTAGTCACGAGTATCTATCTATACGTTTGTATAAATTGTTCGACTGTACATACAAAGACATTGTATCTCTATTGTATAAACAAGCACATAGCTCCGTTCGCTATGTGTTAATCAAAAGACAACTTGGATAGAACCGTTTGCTGTTCCAAGCAAAAGACATTTCATTCCAAAAAATATTATTGTTTTTTTATAATGAACTGTTAAAGTACCAGTGGACGTGGACGTGACTAAGTAATAACAGCCGCACGGGTCGATCGATCAGGTTAAGCTACACTTGCCGAGGTTGGTCCGTGGATGGGTGACCATCTTGAAATACCGAGATTCCTGCATGCCTCCGAAAGCAGGTTAGGCCGTTGATCCCGGCTGTCATTCGTACAGATCGGTGACAATCATTACGGGTCGTCAGAAGCCCGAAAGTCTGACAACCAGACCAAGGAGTATTGTGTTACCCAGTAACTGGGTTGTGGAGGTCAGATAGGCAGTCGCTCCATGTAAAATACTGGTACTCAGCTGCACCAGGTTAGACTGGAAGCCCACCCCAACATACTTGGGTAAAGGTTAGTCAGATTGATTGGACTGTTAAAGTACAAATTCTACGTTTAAGGTACCATTCCGTACCCGACCGCAGGCAGCAAATGCACGCGGCGTGTCGTGACGTCATGATGCGGCGACGCGTCCCAGCGCCAAGTCGCTGTAGTCATGAGTCGGGCTGCTGCCACCTGAGGTCGGATTCGGATCCGACCTCAGGTGGCAGCAGCCCGTATTCCAGTCGGAAGATAGAAAAACATGTTATCGCTCGAGCGTTGCCGCATTGGCGGCAGTATTGGTCTGCGGTCGAGCTGCACGTGTCGCCTGTCACTCGCCCGTAGCTGCCAACGACGTGCGGTCCAGCTGCACGTGTCGCCTGTCACTCGCCCGTAGCTGCCAACGACGTGCGGTCGAGCTGCACGTGTCGCCTGTCACTCGCCCGTAGCTGCCAACGACGTGCGGTCGAGCTGCACGTGTCGCCTGTCACTCGCCCGTAGCTGCCAACGACGTGCGGTCGAGCTGCACGTGTCGCCTGTCACTCGCCCGTAGCTGCCAACGACGTGCGGTCGAGCTGCACGTGTCGCCTGTCACTCGCCCGTAGCTGCCAACGACGTGCGGTCGAGCTGCACGTGTCGCCTGTCACTCGCCCGTAGCTGCCAACGACGTGCGGTCGAGCTGCACGTGTCGCCTGTCACTCGTCCGTAGCTGCCAACGACGTGTCGCCAGCTACAGAAAGTATTTCATAGAAATTCATAAACATAAATTCATAAATTCGAAACCAGTCGTGTCGCGGCGACATGTCGCCTGCAGTCGCCTGCAGCCTCCTGCGGTGGGCTACAGAATGGTACCTTTAATGTACAATGGGAATTTTATTGCTTCAGCTAAATACCTATGTTTTGAAAAGAAGGTGATGACGATTTCTTTTTTCTGTCTTTCCTTCTTCTCATACAGAGAAGGCATGAGCAATATCAGCATTGATCACCACGCTTGCTCAAGACGGGTTGGCAATTTCAGACTTATATCCTAATCCTAATGAGTTGATCCAAGTGAGTTTGTTTGTTTCGCTTTCACGCTAAAACGACTGAACGGATTTGGATGAAATTTGGCACATGGGTAGACCATGACCTAGGTTAGGATATGGGTTATCCCAATATTCTCACGGGGTCGAGACTTATGCGGGCGGAACCGTAGGGCACAGCTAGTTTACTACAGGTCCAGGTTTCTTCGCGATGTTTTCCTTCAGCGATGTTAGTGACGGCTAAGATGAAATGTTCATACGTCGTTATAATCGGTTCGCTTGGAAATAAGATGTAATGTGGCACGCATGTGATCGTTTCATAAAATGCTACGCACAAGACAGTTAAATGCACCATAAAAGTTTAAAATCGGTACAAAGTTGTAATACCCATAAACACATTACCGGCGACATAAACATTTAAATCGTTTTCCCGTATCTTACTCAAAGCCGTCTATACATTGTCAAGTCGATCTTTATTTAGTAATATGATGTTTTATCCTAGATAGTCTCAGACAGCGTGCCGCCTTGCGCTTGAAAGTGTGACGATTACGAAGGACTTACTCATGGGCACAGTATAATGAAGTAACAGTATTATAACTCGGCAGTGAACTTGTAACGATTACCTACGGATGCTCAGTAGATGAATGTTCCGCGTCCGTACGTAACTGCCGCGCACGCGATACTGCGTACTGATATACACTGAGACTTCGAAATGCTTCGTTTCGGCCGATGAATATTATAATACTGTTACTTATTTATACTGTGTCATGGACGACAAAGGGAGGTGTTATATTTGTAAAAAAAAAATATAACCATGATATTTTGATTTAAAAGAGTGTCCGCGGAGTTTCTTGTACGTTCGTCTCCATAGGTACCTACTACGCCTTGGAATGGGCAACTAGCTTCATCTTTCTGACTGACCGACTTCTTAACAATTGAAAAGTGCCTGTAATTGGTTTATTTGAAATAAATACTTTGACTTTTAATTTAGTCAGGCAGCAAAATGATTGCCTGGTTTTGAACCTTCTAATCAATAGCAACACCACAGTGAAGCTACCATACAGACACAGTTTGATCGACGCAAACGACAGACCGATCAAAGATGCGGAGGAACGAATGACAGCCATATTGCAGCATGCGATCTAATTCATGTCTTCACCATCTGATTTTAAATGTCATTTTAAATTCACTCAGTCACAATATCGACAGAGGTTTGTATACAAATAAACGGCCTACGGCTTTTTAAACTTGCTGGTGTTTTTCTGAAGGTGTCATGGGTGTCAGTTCGATGGTTTTCGTGACTGCTGATACCGAAAATAAGGGCAACATTAAAATAATTTTACTCGAAAACGTCTATACAATGTTTAGTCGACCTATCTTTAATAGTATATAATTTTATCCTAGAATGTCCTAGATAGTCTCAGACGGCGCGTCGCCTCGCGTTTGAACGTGGGACGATTACAAAGGACGTACTCGTCGGGGTGACAAAGGGAGGTGTTATATTAAGATTGTTTTGTGAAGCAACAAGATTATTGCCTGGTTTAGAGACTTGCCTTGTTATTTTATTACAACCAATAGGAATATTAGCACAGTCAATGTACCATAAAGTTGAACAACGTCAGCTTTTTCACTGACCATAATATATGGTGCGAATGCTGAATAAAATGAAATGTTCTGAATATTAATTCAGGGATTTTACTAAATTATACACTAACCTATAATTAATATTCAGCTCATATTTTCGTATGGTATCCAGTAAATATTAAAACCGGAAATGTTTGATTGCATTTCTAGTTGTTCTAAAATCATCTTTAGATTTTACTAAATTATGTACCACTTACCCCGGAATGTTAGCCAGTTAGTTAATTTAGAGCTATGTTTTTGTATGTTAGCCAGTAAAGATTAAAACCGGTGATTTAAAAAAAAAAATATAAAAGACATACTTTTATAATTAATTTTTTAAATAATTTACACTTAATACTTATTTATTTTTTTTACTAATTTTTTGCATTTTATTATTAGTTCTCTTTGCTAGAAGACGTGGGTCATTTTTGAGCCTTCTCCATAGTCAAGTCTCTTACTTTCTAATTCCAAATGTCATTGAAATAGTTTTAAAAACAGAGGTTGGCTTATAAATTAAGATGGCAGCTTTGTAAATATAAGGTCGTATAACAGGCGCCCGAGGCGCGCATCTTTTACGCTGCGTTTTAGGCGCTCAATAAAATTTTATGAATTTCTGAAAATAATTACATCAAGCGCTGCCGTCCAAAAGCTCGCGTCATGTAATTCGTTACATCTGAAGTTACTGATGAAAAAACTTACAACTATACAAAGATCTTTTGCCGCGTGGCAAAAATCAGAACAAATGCCGCCATTTTGTTTTTTCGATACAATTATTTACCAACAACGCCCCCTTGTCAATGTCAGTCAAGGGCCAAGAGAGCCTTAAAGAAAATGGCAGCCATGAAAAATTTATGTTTTTTTGACACACGTGTCATTTTGAATGGTTTCCATGTCGAAATTCTAAAAATAACTATCGGAATACAATCTAATACAATGTTTAATCGTATAACAGTTTATCCTAGATAGTCTCAGACGGCGTGTCGCCTAGCGTTTGAACGTGGGATGATCACGAAGGACGTACTCGTAGGCGACAAAGGGAGGTGTTATATTTAGATTGTTCAGTGAGGCAACGAGATGCTTGAGAGTATTGCTTGTTGGCTTGGTGACTAATAGTAAATAGTTACATGGAAAGTACTTATTTACTTCTTTATGGTCGATTTACGAAGGTATTCTAGGATGATGCTCAAACTTGTATGTCGATTAAAAATTGTCAGATTTCATACTAAGTAAGTAATCTTTAGATTTTGATGAAAGTTGCAATATAGTGGTTTACGGAGGCGCAACATCGATCTAGCTAGGTCTCATATCTGGAAAAAAAACATTTTGTCCGTATTTTCACCCGAGCAGAGCTCGGTCGCCCAAAATTTAAAACAAGATGGCTACCTTAGAATAATGCATGGCAGCATGGAATTAGTAAGTATGTACTATCATGGCGGCATGGAATGTATATGTAATTAGTATAAACTATCCACACTATTAAATGAGCATTCTCTATTTTCACCAGAGCAGAGCTCGGTCACCTAGGTACTTTTATTAAAACTTTATGCACAAGTAAAAAAATACCGTACAAAGGCGGACCTAAGGTCTGAGGCATTTTCCACCAGTCAACCTTAGGGTGACGCAGAGGTAGCTCACCGTCCGATAAGGACCAGACCCGGGTCGACGGCGCGTTGTGTTCCACGCGCGCTTCAAAGAGATGTCAGCACATCTGACGGGGTCCGCTAGGACCGATGTCTGCCGGGGTCGCGGGAAAGTCCGAAAGGGATACCGTGGCCCCTGGCAATGTGCAGGCAACTGAAGGAACATGGGTGGGTTTTGGTCAGTAAGAGTCTGACGCGCCCTCCCGCTCCGCCCAGAGCGGGAGAAGTTATTTGATAATTTCCCACCCTAAAAAAAAAAAAGTATAAAGTTGTTCAGTTTGAAGGTACCACTCTTAAATATGACCATATCCCTCGAAAACTTGCTCTTGAACACTGGGTGTGAGTCGTGTTTTGTCGACGGAAGAATAGACAAAATGACAGATTCACAATCACAATCTGTCTTGTCTATAATTCTTCCGTCGACAAAACTCGTTTCTATTGTGGTCATGCTATGCGTGCAGGTGATGGCAGTTTTCCTATTAAGGTTCTAATATCGTTGGACGATATTACGGCTCCATAAAGACGATAATTTATATTACAATTTACTGATCTCAATTCCATAATTTCAGAAGTACAAAACAAAACTTGAATATTATTGTTAATTACTTTGTGTAATTTCAAAACGGTGAAGGGAAACGTCGTGAGGAAACCGGCAGGTCCTAGGACCAAAAATTCGAAGGCATGTGACCTCTTTCAACCCGCACTGGGCCCGCGTAGTAGATTACAGCCCACTCCCTCTCGAAAAGAGGAGGCCTGTCTCCCAGCAGTGGGAACATTATCTAGGCTGATTTTGCTTATGCTATTGTTATTGGGTTTTTCCATACGGAATTATTATTATCTATTTTATTTGTGTTGTTAATTGTAAATTTTGGGTATAGAATAATATATAAAAGATAAGATATTAGTAAGGATTTTATGACAATATAAAGAGTAATCAATTGAATCTGTAATGGCACCACAATATTGAAATGTTGATTTGACTTTTTATTTTGACATTTCTATATTTAATGTATCTAATTTAAAATTTATTTTGATTAATTAATGTTGCGATTAGTATCTAAGATATTAATTTGCACACCTCATGAGGTTATAATACAATGCACCTATTATACCTGTAACACCTTTTTAACATGTATTATAAATTATTTGATTTGGTTTTGATTTCATTTATGACATTCTATAAATATTAATTGGAATTTATGACATGGTATAATTTTAACTATAATTTTGCATGCGCTCGTTTTGAGGAGCTCGTGGCTAAGTAACAACAGCCGCACTGGTCAATCCATCAGGTTAAGCTACGCTTGCCGGGGTTGGTCAGTGGATGGGTGACCATCTTTACATACCGAGAATCCTCCGTGCCTCGGAAAGCACGTTAAGCCGTTGGTCCCGGCTGTCATTCGTGGATCTTTGACAGTCGTTACGAGTCGTCAGAAGCCCGAAAGTCTGACACCAGTCTTACCAAGGGGTATCGTATTACCCAGTTACTGGGTTGTGGAGGCCAGATAGGCAGTCGCTCCATGTAAAATACTGGTATTCAGCTGCATCCGGTTAGACTGGAAGCCGACCCCAACATAGTTGGGAAAAGGCTAGACAGAGAGAGAATTTTGCATGCCTGAATTGGTGCAACACAGTGGACTGCGCTTCACTTGACATCTAGAAATGTATGGTTATGATATTTGAAGGAGGTTGAGGTTGTCTGTAAAAGATCGCTTTTAGCGATAAGACCGCCCATTGTGTCACCCTATGTAAAATGTCTACATTTATATCTGTATTTTTATGGTGTACATAATAAAGAATATTCTATTCTATTCTATTTGAATTTGAATTTAATTTCTCAGTAGCAGCTCAGAGTCTAGACTTGTGCCCGGTTGATGACAAGAGGCTCGCCCCCTATATTACATAGGACTTAAACATAGCTGGCGAAATGTGGGTGTACTATAAGTACACCTCTGCCTTACCCTTCGCCGATTACAGGCGAAATGTTTCGTTGTTGTTGAATATTAGCCAGGAAATCAAACCCTCATGCTTCACTCTGTAATCGCTAAACTATTAAGGCAATTAACTTTACTATAAATATGCCATAACCCTCAATTTTAGTACTCCAAAATCCCTTGAACCAGGGAAGGCATAAACACTCAAGGGTTATCAAACAATATATTATTAATAAAGTTCATTATTAAACCTTTATTTGTTCATAGCTTTAGTTATTACTTTCGACCCTTGTAACTTTTCGGGACACTTCGGGCAATGTATTGGAATTCGATCGTATTTCATTGGCTACTAAAGGAAAACTATCGCGATTTCCTTATCAAACTCATCCACACACACACACACTCTCATACACAATCACACACAAACTCTCACACTCTTTCGTTTTCATTTCATTTAATTTTTTTCAGCATACATAGCTCTTCCTGATATTTAGGAAATGCTGAATTACATAGACAAAGTATAGACAAACTCAAATTCAGAATAGTTTATTTCACATAAATCTACATGGGCACTTATGAAACGTCAGAAGCTAGGTGCACGGTTCCAATTGGTTGTTTCCTATGGAGAAGAGCCGGCAAGAAACTCCACGGTTACTCTTTTAAAGATAATTGGCTTTTACAATATTTTCAAATAACAGTATTAATAGGTATGGGTACTTGGTACTTGTTGAAAGACCTACACTGTCCTAGTGTAGGTCTTTCAATATGTACCAGGTAAATAGAAGATGGTCAATAAATCTACTACAAATGTCGGTTTAAGGTTAATACCATAATAATTAGGTAACGCCAAACTTTTTAAGAGTATCGTCATTCAATGTATTACAGAGAGGAGGCCTGAGTTTTAATATTATGTATGTTTTTCAAGATTATGATTTAAGGCTCCGTGCGCAAAAAATACCCTTTTTCGTCAATAACTTATCTAATTGTAAAAAAGCTTAAAATAATTGAAACATTAAGTCTGTATGTAAGTATAAAAGTACAGTTTTCGTGGTGCTTAACCATTCGTGTCAGTCACAGCACCTGTTAATCACTTTTGAGTGGTGTGTTTTGTCGTTGTTCTCTAGTGTTGGTACAAGTTTGACATAAATAGTTCATGTCTTGCCAAGCTTAAAAGATTAACCAGGTCTCAGGGCGAGAGTTAGTAAAATGGGCCGGTTTACTTACTCTATACTAGCTGCTGATCGCGGTACCCCCGCGTGGCCCCTATTTCTTTTTCTAAAATAAATATAGCCTAAGTTACTCCGTATAAAATCAGCTATCTGCTAGTGAGACTCCCGTCAAAATCCGTCGCGCCGTTTTGAAGATTAACCGGACCAAACAATCAGACAAAAAGAGAATTGTTTGTTACATGAACCGTTTATACTTTTATAATGCTTTTAGTTAAAAGCTGTTGTTTTGACATTTCAATTTTATTTATTTGTCTAGACTCTAGACAAATAAATAAAATTGAAGTGTCTGTTTCATAAATTCATCAATACTCTAGACTCTATAATGATAACCAAGGGTATTGTAGGCCTGAAAACCTTCAAATCAATCTTGTTTCGCTACCCCAATCCCCAAACCTTACCCTCACCTCTGCTTAAGTACATCCGGGTACTTACCTACTTTATCAAGACGAGTAACAAAAGAGTTAATTAAAACTACGCTTCCGTGCTGAAAGATACACTGACCTAAATTCTATTGTACGCCCAACGCACATTACGATGCTATCATAACTTTGAGGTTTGAAAAGATAAAACTTGTAAACTTAACATGAGACAACATCGTGCCTTGTTTTCCAGAAGGGTTGGGCAGAGTTGTACATATAGTACACACTAAACACTACGATCTATAGAAAACTTATTTAAGTAATATTATAGATATTACTTAAATAAGTTTTCTATTTTTCTAAAAGAATAGTTTAAAACAATGTCGCTTTTCGTGTCTATATGTCCGCATGGTTCTCCTAAACTACGCCATAGACTTGGATGCGGTTTTCTAATAAGTAGAGAATAGAGAATTTATTCCTTTCTGTAATATTTGACATATCACAGAAATATCCATGTTTTGACATGACATGACATAAAGGGGCAGGTCGCTGAGGGCCTTATCACACTGACGATTTGCGAGTGAGTTATCAGTTATCAGCGAGGGTATTGTTCAACGCACTCGCTGCGTGTGCGTAGCCAACACGTCACCTGTGCGCAACATGTTCGCCGCGGTTGCTTAACGAGAGCGATTGACGTGAGTGTACAAGACAGAGCGAGACAAGGGAGTGTCAATAATGAGTTAAACGCGGCGTGTATCTCGCGGGTAGCTCGCTTCGCACCCGCAGAGAGCACGTTAATAGATCGCCTCTCTAGAAACACGTTAGCAACTCGTCAGTGTGATAATCGCGCATTATGTATTTGGAAGATATGAGAATTTCTTTGATTTCTTGATTGATTCGAGGTCCGCTTAGCAATACGGGCGCTGGGATCTCTTAAATGTACCTAGTGGAACTACACGATGAACGACTGCTAACCTGCAATGCTATTCTGACTAATTGCTATACTGATTGCTATACTAATTGTCATACTGATTGCTATCCTGATTGTTATACTGATTGCTATACTGATTGCTATTCTGATTGCTATACTGATTGCTATTCTGATTGCTGTACTGATCGCTTTACTGATTGCTATACCTGCTAAGATGCTATGAATGTTATGCTAATAGGTTCTATTAGGTGTTATTAGTTATTGGTAATCAAAAAGGCAGCCGCTTCATGTAAAATACTGGTATTCAGCTGCACCTGTATCGCTTAGCAAAGATCTATACACGCATGATAGCCGGGACCAACGGCTTAACGTGCTTTCTGAGGCACTCGATATGTAATGGACCCATGGATAAACTGACCTCGGCAAGCGTATCTCAACCTTCGGTCGACCTGAGTGGCTGATATCATAGCCACAAGTCCCTCATATAGAAATAAAAAATCATTCATGTTAATAGCTTTAAACCCTTGAGGCTAGAACCGTCTTCCACTTGCTAAAAGTTTGCAATCCGCCTATCCCTCTAAGCCCTCTGAGACAAAACAAAACATGAAGTAAACAGACCCACTTATTTACATATATAGGTATAGCTAGCTACCGGTAAAATATCTCACGTTCATGTCAGCGGTAAATGTGTGAATTATTTAAATGACTTTCGTTGTGTACCTCTCTCACTGTTGTGTTGTGGAGCTCAAATAAGGGTTGGTTAACCTGACTATTTATAAAAACAGAGTCGGTATACTTTCTAGGTACGAGAGAATAAGCCACTCTATGCACGTACTGTTTAAGTAAACTTTAAACACCATTTTCTTGGTGCAGAGTCAGACCAATATCTTTTGAAAACTTGCGAAATAAGAAGCTCATGGCTAAGTAATAACAGCCGCACGGGTCGATCCATCAGGCTTTCGAGCTTCTGAAGACCCGTAACGACTGTCAAAGATCCACGAATGACAGCCGGGACCAACGGCTTAGCGTATTTTCCGAGGCACGGAGGAGTCTCGGTATATAAAGATGGTCACCCATCCATAGACCAACCCCGGCAAGTGTAGCTTAACTTGATGGATCGACACGTGCCGCTGGTATTATTTAGCCACAAGCTCGTCACTCATTCACATTAAATAATATCTAGAAAATAATGCATTATAAATAACATATTTAAAAAAGTTGTCCAAACAAAACTACTCACATTAACACAGAAACATGAATCTGTCTTAATTTAGTATACATTTTGTATATAATTGATACATGAAAGTTCGTCGTCGTCAGACTTGTAACTCGGTTTGTATGGGGCAAGTTGGGACTATTGTTAGGAAGTTCAGTGACTAAAGCCGATCGTCGCAGGGCATAAGTAACGTGTTGCGAACTCAAGTCATCAATGAGTAGCCAGAATGTCAGCAATTTCAATAGCGGTTGGTAGACGACGCAACCAGTGACAAACTAATTAATAAGGCATAAGTACACAAGTCGCGTCATGTAAGGACCACCATTGAAACACCAGTGTTGTGACATTCTGGGCCTTAAACGACGCAGCCAATGACAAACTAGTTAATAAGGTGTCAGTAACTAAGTCCCGACGTGTAAGGCACACCATTGCAATACCAGTGATGTGACATTCTGGGTCTTCCTCGACGCAACCACAGACAAACTAGTTAATAAGGTGTCAGTAACTAAGCCCCGACGTGTAAGGACCACCATTGCAATACCAGTGATGTGACATTCTGGGTCTTCTTCGACGCAACCAATGACAAACTAGTTAATAAGGTGTCAGTAACTAAGTCCCGACGTGTAAGGCACACCATTGCAATACCAGTGATGTGACATTCTGGGTCTTTCTCGACGCAACCAATGACAAACTAGTTAATAAGGTGTCAGTAACTAAGTCCCGACGTGTAAGGCACACCATTGCAATACCAGTGATGTGACATTCTGGGTCTTCTTCGACGCAACCAATGACAAACTAGTTAATAAGGTGTCAGTAACTAAGTCCCGACGTGTAAGGACCACCATTGCAATACCAGTGATGTGACATTCTGGGTCTTCTTCGACGCAACCAATGACAAACTAGTTAATAAGGTGTCAGTAACTAAGTCCCGACGTGTAAGGACCACCATTGCAATACCAGTGATGTGACATTCTGGGTCTTCTTCGACGCAACCAATGACAAACTAGTTAATAAGGTGTCAGTAACTAAGTCCCGACGTGTAAGGACCACCATTGCAATACCAGTGATGTGACATTCTGGGTCTTCCTCGACGCAACCAATGACAAACTAGTTAATAAGGCGTTAGTACCTAAGTCGCGACGTTTGAGGACCACCATTGCAATACCAGTGATGTGACATTCTGGGTCTTCCTCGACGCAACCAATGACAAACTAGTTAATAAGGCGTTAGCACCGTAGTCGCGACGTGTATGGACCACTATTGAAATACCAGTGCTGTGACATTCTGGCTACTCATTGGCGATTTAAAGTTTGTACCACGTTACTTTTCAAGACCGTCATCGTGGAGGATGAACCGAATTCCACTTTAAGTAACTGAATATCGTGTATCATTAAAATTCTGAAAAATAAAGCATTACAAAACTGAAGAAGGATTACCCATTTTTTGGTCTGAAACAGAACTACCGACAATAACATTGAAACATGAATCTGTCTTCATTTAAACTTATGAGACAAACAACTACATTTTGTACATAATTGATATATGAGAGGTCGTCGCAGTCAGACTTGTGACTCTGTTTGTATGGAGCAAGTTCAGAAACAATTATCAGGAAGTTCAGCGACTTATGTACGGGAAAATTAGATTTTCAGACGGAAAAACTTGGCCTGGATGGATAAACTGTTCACGAAATGAGTTTTATGAATATTCTAGGAAATTGTATTGCTGGTTATTTGTTTGATAGTGATGGCACAATATAAATAAGTAACAGTAATCTGCCTTGATAGAAAGCGGCCGAAACGAAGAGCTTTGAAATCTCGGTGTAAGTTGTAAGTAGATCAGTCTCGAGTGAGCGCCAGTTACGCACGGACGCGGAAGGTTTATCTAGCGAGCAGCCGTAGGTATTTTTTTCAAGGTCACTGCCGAGACATAATACTGTTACTTTATTGTACTGTGGTGATGGCGATTCGGTTATTGTAAGTGGTGATAAGTAATTATGGTTCGTATGGCCAAAAAGGTTGTTGGCAGCATTCTCATGTAGGTATGCATAATCCATCTGCCACTTTGTGTAATTTTTTCAATTCTGCTTCAATAAAGAAATAAGCTCATAATAATAATGCTGTTACGTAATGTTAATTAAAAACTTTAAATTGTTACGACTATGGAAAACAAATGTTTTAGGAACCATTTTGAAGTGTTCTGGTAGAGAATGCCAAAATTCGTGTACCATATAGAATGTTCAAATTAAACAAACAGTTAAAATGTAACTACGAACAAAATTGCTGAAACGGCTTGTTAAAACAAATAAAACTGATTCACACAACAAATATCGTGGGAAATCACGAAGCATTTCGCGCCACAATCTAGTTTTAAAATCAAATATGGCGCCGGCGTGGTAAAAATTCGATTTAATTAATCTAGTTTGTTCCTCGTCTGTTGTTTAAATCAGATTTGTTCTGTCCGAGTTGGCTTGTTGCTCTTAAACTGTAATAGAATGAGAAAATTGTTGTTGTTATTGACTGTAGATAGGTCTAACAAAGATACAGAGAAATTCATCATCAATCATAAGTCGGCGCAACATATCTTTTTCTTCAATAATTCTCTATCAGTCATCATCTCGGTACCCGCCCTCCCCCCCCCCCCTTTATATCCATATCATCTGTCACACAGTCCATCCATCTTTTGTTCGGTCTTCCCCTACTCTTATAGCCATCCACATTCATACTCCTCACGAATTTAGTCTAACTCCTCCGCATCACATGCCCATACCATTACAACCGATTTGCACACAACTCTTCAGTCACTGGCACCGGTAACTGAAACTTGAGCTTTCAGACTTCCATTAACAAAGATATAGAGGAAATTACAAAACTAAAATATGAATTGGTACATTTCCTTCAGGAGTAGCACTACAATGCCGCCCCTGTGACCTGCCGTATTTTTCTGAATATTACTGAAAAATTATCGAAAATTTACTTTAAAAAGTTTAGAGATAGACCCCATCTCTGATATTTTTCATGATGTTATTTTTGACCTTGCTTTATATTTTTTACCATACCTCCGATGTTCTAAAAGCTTATGAGTTAAGCTATTAGAAATAATAAACAGAATCCAAATCGAGCCAATAATATCGGACATATGGCAAAAAATGTAAAGCAAGGTCACAAACGCTACTCAAAAAAAAAATAAAAATTGAGTAACCTGAAAAATATTAAAGACCTCCTCCGTCTCCGACCGTCTCCTTATATTGTTAATTTTCGATATTTTTTCATGAATATTCAGAAAAATACGAGCGGTCACATTGTATATTAATGAACATATCGGAGAACACTGTGCGACAATCCTCACCACCATCTTTTTCATGAATACAGAAAACAAATATTTCGTAAGAAATAATCGCCATAAAAACAAGCGGCTTCAATAATTTTTTTACAACTACTGCAATACATTTTTTTCCAACAAAATATATACAGCTTCCCCGAATAAAACTATAAATAACTAACACAACAGCAAATGAAGAAACAACACAATAAATACTCCTAATTCAGTACTTATACATTCTCCAGGCATTCGTGCTAAAACTAAATTCGGTGTGTCTAACTCATCAGCCAGACTAAATTTAAACAGAGAACGTTTTTAGCTCGCCAATAAACTGGGCTAAAATAATCGGACAGCTTTCATTACGGTTACCACTCTAAACTAAGTGGCAGATGCTAATTTCGTACGTATTTAGACTTTTAGACTGGTACTGGGTAGTTTAAATACGTTATTTTCTGAGGGTTTTCTGTCTCTGTGTATTGTTCACTAATTTGAAAATAGAAGACAAAATTAATCGTGATATTTTTTGTCGCTGTTCACACTATTTTGTGACGGCAAAATGGCCGTCATGTTTGTAGCTTCTTATAGTTTTGGTGCTGTTCATTTTTACTACGGCACGACAAACTGTAATCAGCGATGTACGCACAGCGTACATAAAGATGTTATCACAATTTTGATGTTAGAAAAGATACAATAGACGACGACTTTAGTGAACTAATCCTCTTAACTGTTCTTAAAGAGTCATAAAGAACCCTGTAAGAAATCGACACGTGTGTCACCTCTCAACGAGGCATCCTCAGGATGACGATTGACTAGTTGCGAACCCGGACACGACGTGTTGCCAGGCCAAGAAAAATCTCAAGAAAAGATAAAACAGAATAAAGGCACATGTGTTATATACTCTAAGAGTCACATGTATATTTGTATAAGTATACATAAACTCACTCCTTCCTTCGACACAGAATGCCACCTGATATACGATCCTTACATATTTATTTTACTACGTTTACGTTCATAGATCTGGTCTTGTATGACCACACGGGTTACGAGTACTACGCCCTGACTTTTCTGAAGAACCTCACCAATCGCATGCAACAATTGCGCAATATTCTTGCAGCAACTTCATTTTTAGTTGCTGGCAACCTGTTTCAAATTCAAACTGTTTAAAATTTTGCGAAAAGCATATTTTCACGTATTGCTAAAATAATGTTTTGCAACTTTTGTATCCTATAAATACAGGAATAAACTAGAGGTCAGGTAGAAATCCCATAAATATGAGATTAGGGGTAAAAACAAAAAGCTTTTTTAACGATCCCCCAATTGTTACAACATCGTATAATCAGCCTAGAATATTCCCACTGTTGGGACACAGGCCTCCTCTCTTCGAGATGGAGTGAGCTGTAATCCACCACGCGGGCCCAGTGCGGGTTGGTAGATGTCACATGTCTTTGAATTTTTGGTTCTAGGACATGCCGGATTCCTCACGATGTTTTCTTCACCGTTTTGGGAGCAGTGGAGATGAAATTATTTACACAAAGTAAAGCTCCTGCCTGGGTTCGAACTCAATGACCTACAACTCGTAAGTCGGGGCCAACACCGCTCTCTAAAATCGTATGCATCAATAATACTATAAATAAAAAGAGGGTATGCATGTGTCGAACATTCAATTTCAATCATTACATCCCATGGTCAATGCTAAAATCATCGTACGTCACACTATGCATATGACTCAATTGTCAGTAGATTCGCAATAAGGTCAATTGAAGTTAAATTGACAAATTGCGATTGTAGCTTGGCAACGATGACAGATGTGCCCACTATTTGCTGACAGGATTACTGTGATTTAAATGTAGTATAAAACTATGTCCCCCAGCTAGTTGGACGGACAACCTGTTTTAGCTCAGCGTGTTGCCTACGTCCATTAGTGGAAACTATTGTAAATCATTACGGATTAACGAAAATTATTCCCATGTTCCCTGTTGTGACAAGACTCCCACTTTAGTCCCCTACTTTCACCAAAATGCCGAAATTACGCCGGAGGGATGTTGGGCGAGGTCAAAGATTGTGAGCTTAACAATCGGGGGAAAAGAAGCCTTTTGGTGGGAGATTTGACCCCTGGGCCCGGCGGCGGCCCTTAAGGCTACACACAATGCCGCCGGCCCGGCCGCGCCTTGCCGCCGCGCAAGCCGCGGTGCGTCCGGCTTGCCGCACAAAGGAGTGCCGCTCGGCAAAAGCCGGCGGTCCTTGCTGCCGACACTGTGTGTTAGCCTTCTTCTTCTTGTTTTCGTGTAGTTAGTGACTAACCTGGCGTGAGAGTTTTAAAGCCGCCCATGGGCCTCTAACTTGACTTCACATGCCGTCGAGAAATATGTCTCAGGCATTCCTCACAATGTTTTTCTTCACCGTTTTCATTCGTGTTAACCTTTAAAAAGGTGCATGGCTGGGACAGACTGGATGCGAAAGGCGCAGGTCAATAATGCTTCGATTAATACTGAAACTATCCGGTAAAGAACCGGAGTTACCGATATATCTTGCAGAGTATGCAAACTGAAGTGGCGGTGGGCTGGCGTCGAAGGACCGATGGCCGTTGGAGCAGACGAGTTCTGAAGTGGAGGCCGCGTATCGGCAAGCGTAGTGTGGGACGCCCCCAGCTAGATGGACCGACGACCTTAAGAAGGTGGCTGGATGGACTGGGTGCGGACGGTGGAGGACACAGGTGCTGTGGCGCAGCCTGGGAGAGACCTATACCCAGCAATGGACTGCAATAGGCTGAGTTGATATAGCTACAGATTTGGCTGTTGTACAGACATCAAAAGAAGTAAGTTTGCAAGTTTAGTCGACCTCGTAACCTTAATACTTTTTGATAACAAAGGTATGAGTAGGCAACATGCTTGTACCGTGCTTCGCCAAATAACTAAGTTGATAAACATTAATCTGCCCAGCCTTTTCCCAACTATATTGGAGTCGGCTTCCATTCTAACAGGATGCAGCTGAGTGCCAGTATTTTACATGGAGCGACTGCCTATCTGACACAATACCCCTTGGTAAGACTAGTTGTCAGACTTTCGGGCTTCGGACGACCCGTAACGACTGTCAAAGATCCACGAATGACAGCCGGGACCAACGGTTTAATGTGCTTTCCGAGGCACGGAGGAGTTTCGGTATGTAAAGATGGTCACCCATCCACGGAACAACCCCGGCAAGCGTAGCTTAACCTGATGGATCGATCCGTTTGGGTGTTATTACTTAGCCACAAGTAGTAGTAGCCATACAGTAATATTTTCAAAACAAAAAATTGGTAATTAAATCAATGATATTTATTTCTCACTTGTTAACTGCAAGTCCATTCAATATCGTAAGTATATTATTTACTGAACGGGGGAGGCCTATGTCCAGCAGTGGACGTCTTTCGGCTGAAATGATTATGATGATTTACGGAATCAAAAGACAGTGTCCAAAACTTCCTCACTGGTCTAGTGGCCGCAAGCGCTGCGTAGCATGAAGTCCTGGGTTCAATTCCCAGGTCGGGCAAAGTGTTATTGTATTTTCCAAGGAATTTCTCAGTATCACCCTGAAGTCTGAATTTGTGCCTGGTTGATAGCAATAGGCTCGCCCCCTATTACATCGGACTTAAACATAACTGGTGAAATGTGGGTGTACTATAGGTACAGCTCTGCCTAACCCTTCGGGGATTCCATGCGTGGTGTTATATTATGTGTCCAACGTATCCACAAAACCAAAGCCATGTCATTTGAGATTGTAAAAGATTGCAACTCTTTAGGTTCTGACCTCGATTTTTTCAAATAATACCCATTTTTTCTGAACTGAGACAAATATCCAGAATCTTTCAGTGAAATAGCTTTTACATCCTTCATTTTTTAAAGGATAAAATAAAAGTTGGATAAAAGAAAATTGAAGAGTTATGGATTGTTCCGATTTGAAAAGGATTTGTATTATTGTTGGACACTTTGTTCAAGGCTAGACGATTTAGAAGGAATGTGATCAGAATTTGAATGAAAAATTGTCTTTTTAACACGGTCGACCTAAATGTGTGTGAAAAATCTAAGAATACGAATTTCACCTAATTCTTGTGGTCGTATCTATTTGGAACTCTGCAAATATATGTAATCCTCAGGACAATACAATAGTATGGTACCATCGTGCTGGTCTGATGATGAACCCGGAAGGTTGATGACGGAACTCTTAAACGGCTGCTAGTAAACCTATTGTGCTTGGGCTCAATAGATTTGTGTTAACGAATCTATTCATCTTTTAAATGCACTTAAAAAGTAATAATAGATATGCTTAGTTTTTTCAAACCAGGTAAATTATTATTCTACTCCCTTATTAATTCTTCTTCAATAAAAATAAGCTATGTTTGGAGTTTCCCTACGTGATCGAATCAGAAATGGAGAGATCCGCAGGAGAACCAAGGTAACCGACACAGCCCGAAGAATTGCCAAACTTAAGTGGCAATGGGCAGGGCACATTGCTTGCAGAACAGATGACCGATGGAGCCGAAAGGTTCTGGAGTGGCGACCGCGTACCGGAAGACGTTGTGTTGGAAGGCCTCCTACAAGGTGGACCGATGACCTTGTGAAGGCCGCAGGAATCAGTTGGATGCGAGAGGCACAGAACTGGTCAAAGTGGTGGCGATTGGGGGAGGCCTAAATCTAGCAGTGAACTTCTTTCGGCTGAATGATGATCATGATGAATAAAATAAAACGCGTCCACACGTCGGGTCCGGGTTTGCAACAAGTCAATCGTCATCCTGAGGATGCCTCGTTGAGAGGTGAAACACGAGTCGATTTCCTACAGGGTTTTTATGACTCTTTAAGAACAGTCAAGCGGATTAGGTTACTAAATATACGTCGTCAATTGTTTTATTTTTTTAATAAAAGTTGTAAAATAAAGAAAGAAAAAAGAAAGAAAATAAATTTCTTTGACTCAGGTTAAGGCACACAATATTCACACAAAAACAGAAAAAAATAAAGATAACATAAAATAATATTGTGTATGTGTAAATTGACACTTTCAACACAAAATACTACGTTTTATCGTTCGCAGCTACAAGCAAAAGATACCTAGATTTCTCAGTAAAGAAAACTAATTCGATAAACGTTCAGGACGATGACTGGTCCGTCTACCTAACACAATTCCTAATTCAATCCCTATAACACTAACGAGGACAGATACCCTGTCAAAAGATGCAGAGTGTATGGCATATCAAGTAGCTTGATAGTGTAACAGGTAAAAATAAATGATGCGTGTAGTTTTTAAGTGTTTTGTAGATGCAAACCTGCATACATTTTAAATAAATAGAAAAATAAAAACTATTATTTCGGAACTGGTATTAGCTTCTTATGATGCGGCCGCAGCTGCGTCTATCGTGACGAAGCTTCGCACAGTGATACGATACACGCAGATCTGACCAAACAGTATCGGTTATCGTCGCGATAATTCGGGCTGCGTAGCACTTATCGCGCGGGTGGCGATACACAATAAACGTGGCGAAGCCGCTGTGACCACCGCATTAGCGCGATAACTTTTTGGCGAGCAAAGCATACGAAGCTTCGGCACGCATTACTTTATAACGATAGACGCAGATGCGGTCGCAGCATAATAAACTTATTAAATATCCATTTTTTATTATTATTGACTATCGCGTTAGTTGTGCTGACTGCTGAGTGTGAGATCATAAGTTCGATCCCCAGGTCGTGGAAAATGAAATTGGGTTTTTTATTAATAATTTATCAGTAGGAGTGTAGATCATTTATGTTCCTCGCTGATGGCACTAAATAATAATTGGCGAAATGTTTGTAGGTACCTATTTATTATTATATAGACCTCTGCCTGCCTCGTCGATGAAAACGAGCGTGATTTTATGTTATGGCATTATGTTCTAAAGGTAAGTTATACCCACTCTTTTTAACAAATTCATAGTAGCCTCAACAAACCTAATTACAAAATCACATTTCCCTTTTTCCTCCCACTCCACTTCAAAAATATTCATTCGTAAGTACGTATAATTTATATTCAAACTCGTCCTTTTATAACTTTATTTATGAACGTTGTTGTTGTAACGACTTCAGAGCTCAATGGTTCGAAACGGTGTTATTTTTCGTCCTCTATGCTCGATATTTATTACCTATTTCTGGTGTACCACCAAATTATGTAAAGGGAAATATATTATCGTGATATTCCGGCCTCTATGATATGTTGGGCCGTAATGGATCTTAATGGGCTCAATCGACTAGAGTCTTTTAGTGGAATATAGTGAGAAATATATTTCGTTAGTACGAGAATTGTGATACCTACGTCAATAACTGCCAGTGTTGAAATAATTATCGCCAAGCCATTCTAAAAAAATATTGCTGAAATACCTGCCAGAAATAAAATTGTAACAGTATACTTTCACAGCGAAAACGCACGAAAATAAGCGTTTCACAGTAGAAATCCTATTTTAGTGCGTTTTTAGCATAGGCACCATTTTGATTACATGATTTCATCAAATTCATTCAGTTTACCAAAACCCCTCCCTGTTGGTCCCAGCTGTCATTCGTGGATCTTTGACAGTCATTACGGGTCGTCAGAAGCCCGAAAGTTTGACCACCAGTCTTACCAAGGGGTATCGTATTACCCATTATCTGGGTTGTGGAGGTCAGATAGGCAGTCGCTCTATGTAAAATACTGCTATTCAGCTGCATTCGGTTAAACTGGAAACTGACCACAACGTAGTTCGGAAAAAGCTGATGAAGCAGTTGATGAATTAAATTCATTCAGTTTGTTTGAAAGACGCAAAAAAGGGAAATTGCACAATTAATTTGTATATTCATTTAGAACTTAATTAGGTTATTCATACAAGCTGAAAAGCAGAGTTGAACCCTGTAACTGGTGATGGCGTAATGAAGGCCTGCAAACAAAAGAATTACCAATATGGCGATTCGAAAAACTGCGAAAGCGAACATCCTTGAAAAATGAATTGTCAGTGACAGTACATACTATCAAGGTATACTCCTAACCCTTAATCATAAAACCAACATGAAAATACATTTCTCTCTCATACTACATGTACATACCTTCGTTAGACAAACAAAGAAAACAGATGAAGGCTAAACCTTTTACTGCTCTTTAACGTATGGCATTTGAAATACCTTGCTCCATTTACTTCAAGAACGCTTGAAAGAATAATAAATTCAATGGCTTGTCGATTAAGCTGTCCGTTTTATAAAAACTACGCTAGCAGCTAGTTTTACGCGATGTGCATTTGTTATGAGATGTTGAAGGCCAGCTCACACCGGCGGACGGTGGGGGACGGCATCGAGGAGGATTTGCCGGATTTGCGATGCCGCCAGCGACCACCCGCCGGCGCACGACTGTATGCCGCGGACTCAAGCGCAAACTGTCGCATGCCTTCGCATCCCGCCGCATGCCGTCGCATCCCGCCGCATGCCGTCGCATCCCGCCGCATGCCGTCGCATCCCGCCGCGGTAGCCTTGAGGGCGTTTCAATACCGCAGAAAGCCCATTGAAACTCCGTGGTCGGTCTCTGAGCTTTGGAACCTATATCTTATTACAATTTGATACGTACGAATTTACGTTGGTAAACTTAAAATACCCTGCCGCGCCAACCGCCGATGTTCGCTGGCCTTTACGCCGTTTGTCCAACGAAAACGACTCGACGGCGCCGAACTAGCGATATATACATTTACTATGGCCGCGTGTCCACCGCACACCACTGCCGGGACGTTAAGTTCGGATAATCTCGTTTCTGACACGACGTGTTGCTACGTCAAGCGCCAAGCGCCGATGCGATGTGGCTCACACTGCGCTCGGCGCTTGACGTAGCAACACGTCGTGTCAGAAACGAGTCCGTGTTCGCAATATGAGATGCCTCGTTGAGAGGTGAAACACGTGTCGATTTCTTACAGGGTTTTTTATGACTCTTCAAGAACAGTTAAGCGGATTAGGTTACTAAATATACGTCGTTTATTGTATTTTATAATGGATTTCTATAAAATGTATGTATATTTAATTAAATAAAGGAAATAATTTAACTACGTACAGGCCGCGGAGTGAGCTTAAAGCTTGGGCGACTCTTAATAATACACTACTTTCAGCACCCCAATTGATTGTGAGTCTCACAACTATGTAGCTTGCTACAAGCAAATATTTTTACTACGATACTTACTCGAAGTCTCATAGATTTCGTGCCGATAAGAGAGAAGTTCTACATTTTCCATGAAATGAGTACTCAGAATAGTTACTTCACATTTACGACAGATCCAAGCCACGCACTGTAATAAAATAGCAAGTGTAACGACTAATATTATAGGCAAGATATATGATATTTATCTACTGGTACATTCAGCAAAATAAATTGGTATAGGTTAGGTAGGCAAAAATATTCATCTTTCCACTGTTAATTTTATTTTTAATGGTTTATTTCTTATGTAGGTACCTACTCGCCACATTTACAACATTGTTTTAAAGTCATTGCAATGTAGATGTCTTTTTTAATAACTTTACTAATATAAGTAAACTATAAAATAATAGTTATTTATGCTATAAGTGCGGAAGGTAGGTGATTTCTGACGAGTGGCATTTTTATTCACGAGCGAGCGAAGTGAGCGAGTGTATGTATAAGTCGACACGAGTCGGAAATCATCTTACGCACGTGTATCATACAACGTTTTACTATGCATTGTGCGAGGAAATTAAAAAAAAAAACGAGCGAGCCTTACGGCAGTCGCCTATGATGTGTAACATCTAACATACGACGACGTATATAAATGATAAAAACAAAATTCATGACTTCGACTTCGACTTCGACAACGACTTTGAGAACGACTTCGACTTCGACTTCGACTTCGACTTAGACTTCGACTTCGACTTCAACTTCGACTTTGACTTTGACTTCGACTTTTTGATTTTGACCATCGTCATAATCATCGCCATCGTCATCATCATCATCTGATTTGTACGAGTAAATACAAATTTGTGAAAAAAAAATCTCAAATAATAAAATCTCTGAGACGAGACGGGCTGACGACGGCCTCAAAAATTAAAAAAAAAACAGAAAAGTAAAAAGCACTAGTGAAAAAAAGTGACACTTTCCGCACAAATTGACTGCTTGGAAAACGCTCTTTTCGAGCAAATGCATTGTAAATATAATTATAGTTGAGATAAAAAAATCAAATTTTTTGCAAAAAGGCATTTTCTCAAGTGTGAGATTTGTTACAAATGCCGATATATGCCAGCGGCCTCGAGTGGTTAGCTTGCGTGTTCTGTGCAGAGCTCACGCAACGCGTCGTAAGTCCAGCCAGCAATAGGACTCGCCCATCAATGAGCGCTATCCCAAATTAGATGCATTATTTATTTTAATAAAACACGTATACTAAAAGATAAATAATTAAATTATCCTTAAAATAGTGAAAGTTTCAAAAAAATACGCTTGATAGTTTTTGCGTGATTCTCCGTTTTTTATTCGGGTTAGACATAACTTTACACTGGGTAATATAAACATAATCTAATATAAATATTCACAGACTATGTTATTAAGAAAATGCTCTTATTTAACGTATATTTTTTCCAAAACATTAACACTACTCGTTTAGACGTGATCATCAGTATAAAATCATTAAAAGTCGCTTAGTGTCGCCTTAAGTTGGTCCCTAGATTTGGCATGCGATATCAATTGTTTTTTTTTTTTTTAGGATGGGAAATCATCAAATGACTTTTCCCGCTCTGGGATGAGCGAGAGGGTGTGTCAGACTTTTACTGACTAAAACCCACCCGTGTTCCTTCCGTTGCCTGTGTGCCGGGGCCGCGATATCCCTTTCGGACAAACCCGCAACCCCAGCAGGCATTGGTCTTTCGACCCCGTCGGTTGGTGCTGACATCTCTTTGAGGCGCGCGTGGAACACAACGCGCCGTCGACACAGGCCTGGTCCTTATCGGACGGCGACCTGCCCATTGCTCACCGTCCGCAAGCCCGCGCCTACGGTGGCCGGAAGTCGGCTCTCGACTCCCGACGCCCGGGGCGTCTCCTGCGGCGACTAGGGCCGCGAAGGCGTGCAGCTTGCATCTCCCTCGCGCGCTTCGCCTCCTCCTTCGCGAACATAACTGCTTCGCATAAGGAAGTGACGGCCTCCCATGCACTCTCGCTCCGAACCATGGCCTGAACCAGGGCCGGACGCGAGAGATCGCCGCCGCCGATCGCCTCCGTGAGGACACGGCGGTGCTCCGCCCAAGCCGGGCAGACCTCCACCGTATGCTCCACCGTGTCCGCCTCCTCCGCCTCACGGGAGACCGTGCGGTATCCCCGGAAATTGTGGCATCCTGCAGCCTGATTGTGAAAGACACTCGTAATCACAGTCCCCCCCATTCATTATGAAAATTCAGCATTTATTCATCCCATTATTTACCTAGTCGAGCAGACAAACTTTTCAAACATTATGAAGCAATGGACTATTTTGTATTCTCAAAATGAAATGGATGGTGAGTGTTACGCAATTGAGGTGCTGTATACCTATCTCTTCGTTTGACTATACATTGTTTAAGGGGTGGTAACAGGTTGCTAAGCACTTGTAAAGACATCGTGACCCACTTTCTTAAGGGCAAGACGATTGATTTTCGGTTTAACAAAGTGTTCGGGTGTATTGTTCGTAGTTGTACTGATAGGGGTTCAGCGGGTAGCCGAGTGGCAGTCCTTAAAAAAGGTGTGTTAAAGTTGAATATTTATTTGTCGAGCGAGAATCTGTTTGTCTCCGGGCTTAGTTTGTACCTTACACACAAATAATAATAATATAAAGGTAAACGCAAAAAAGAAATACAGAAACACATTTATAATGTACATTACAATTCATTACATGTTGAAGATCTTTACCAAACGTATATAACCCTGACTCTTAGACTAGGATAGCCTGTATTCTAAGAGACAGTGTTCGGCCAAGTAATTAGTTAAACATGATTTATTACAACAAATGAACGGTGTTGACGTTGTTAAGCTTCTGTAATTTTGTTATGTGTAAATTAAATGAAATTATGAAGTGTCATGTTAAATAATGACAATTAAACGCAATGTCTTTCATTTTCACAGTACAGCCACGTTCATTGCGTTTTTTGTTGAGCAGACGAATTTTTCAAACCTATGAAGCAATGGATTAGGAATTTCCTTCAACATCCTTTAGATCATGAAAGAAAGTGTGTTATGCAATTGGGGTGCTGAATGTCAAACCTACAACCTCTATTTAATATTACTTTATTATATTAAGCCGCCAGTTTCTCGGCACAGTATAAATAATAAAATAAAATAAGTAACAGTATTAATATCTTGATAGACAACGTCCGATACGACGCGCTTCTAAATCTCAGTTTATGTCAGTTCGCAACAGTATTGAGTGCGCGGCAGTAAGTAATTATTTCATTGTCACTGCCAAAATATAATACTGTTACTTTTATTACACTGTGCTCTCAGGTACATTACCAGTTGACAGCGACGTGGAGGAATTTTTTGAGGTCATATTTTAGTTTGTTAATAGTTTTGGTTAAGATAAGTTTTCCATAATAATCCTGCCCTTATCCCAATTTATTTGAGCTCAGCTCAACACGTCTTTTTCTTCCATATTTCTCTATTAATCGTTATAGCTCAATAAATGTTGTATTTTTTTAATTGTTTGTTAGTACATTTTGTATAAGACGTGTATTTTATCCTGCCCTTATCCCAATTTATTTGAGCTCAGCTCAACACGTCTTTTTCTTCCATATTTCTTTATTAATCGTCATAGCTCAATAAATTTTGTATTTTTTAAATTATTTATTAGTACATTTTGTATAAGATGTGTATTTTATCGTATTAATAATTTATCAGATTAAAGTTAAAATTAAAAATAGAACCAAATTCATGTTTCACCTTGCTTACGTTACCTATCAAATTCCCCATAAAAGGGTTGCGCTAGAAAAATACGAGCTAGCATTTTTTCAGGAAGTTCTGAAATGTGCACACATTCACCACATATGTCAGCGTAAATGAGGTTTTTGGGAATAAAAAAAGTACTTGCCTTTTGCAGTGGTTTTAGGTTTTTCACTTTATATGAAATCAATGTCAAGTGTTGGTACTTAGGATTGTTGTCCGACATTATGCTCAGCTTAGACCCGTGAGGCATAAGTTTTCTTTTTATGACTTTTATGGTGTTATTTTAAGTGTTGGTGGGTAATGTTTTTCAATAGACTCGCTATTACATCACTGGCAAAATGTGGTTGTACTATAGATACAACAGCAAGCGTAACACGACAACAACAAATGGATTTTCTACGGGTTTTGTCGACGGAAGAATAGACAAAATGACAGATTGTGATTGTTTATATGTCATTTTGACTGCCAAGTCATAGGTCTCGAGTTCGAACCTAAGGGCACCACCGACTTTTCGGATTCATGTGCGTATACTGAAGGGTAATATTTACAAGTGGGTCCATAACAACTTATGACTAAATAAAAATAGCAAAATTATATATTATATTCTAACTTAACTAAAACTATTCAAAAACTAAAATACAGCATCGTAAAATTCATCCGCATCGCTGTCGACTGGTAATGTACCCAAGAGACTGGCCGCATTGCCACGTTGTATGGCAATGCTTAGCCTCTGCCCAAAGTAAAAACCGGCTCTTGGGTCACGGGAAGTGTCAAATAGCCGTTTTGAAATTTCATTAAACAGGCCATGAGCACTCGGACCCCACGGCCCGAGGGTTTCGACCCCAAACGGCTCGAAAATATAATTACCTGTAAGGTTATTGTACTTACGCCGCTTGAGGTTTTCTGCAGCCGCAGCAGCAGCACCAGCACAGCACGCCGAGCCAGGAAGATGGGATGGCGCAAGAGTGTCGACACAGGTTGCATCCCACACTAAAGGCCTACCCACCTTCCATGGAGATAAAGACATACCGTCCGGTCTCTTGCCATCGTCGCGTGCCAAGCCATTGGGTTCTAATATAGCTGGAACGCCGGCGGTGACAAGAGCTCGTCGGATGATGTCGTTAATGTTCGCGTGCCGCGCTAAGCGACCTGCACTTCGGCTGCAAGACAGGCCGTGATGTCCGAGACTGTTGACAACTTCGCCACAGTGACAGCGATGAGGAGAACAACAAGGAGCTCCTAGTCGTAGGGAAGCGGCGAGGCGGAAGGTATTGTCGTCGAACAGAGTGCCTATGTTCGACGACGGTAGTGCGTGAAGCCACAGACCCGATTCCCACTTACCCACAGCCAGCAAGCGCGCACGCTCCACAGTGGTAGTAGACGTATTGAGTAAATTGTTCTGTACTACTCTGCAGAGCGGCTCATCCCACCGTCTTTGGGAAGATGGATGATCGGGTAGATCTGTTTTCGGGCAAGCGAGTCTCCAGGCATCCATAGCCTCGGTGAAGCACGGCACATCAAAATCAATCAGTGTGGAGGCTAGAATTTTCCTGATTAATTTTTCAGTGCCGTGAACTTACTTCAAAAAGGGGTGAAGGAAAACATCATGAGGAAACCGGCATCCCTTTTTTTTTTTTTTTTTGAGGATGGTAAATCATCAAACGACTTCTACCGCTCTGGGCGGAGCGAGAGGGCGTGTCAGACTTTAACTGACTAAAACCCACCCGTGTTCCTTCCGTTGCCCGTGTGCCGGGGCCGCGATATCCCTCTCGGACAAACCCGCAACCCCAGCAGGCATTGGTCCTTACGGACCCCGTCAGTTGGTGCTGACATCTCTTTGAGGCGCGCGTGGAACACAACACGCCGTCGAGCCGGGCCTGGTAATTATCGGACGGCGAGCTACCCATCGCTCACCGTCCGCAAGCCCACGCCTACGGTGGCCGGAAGTCAGCTCGAGACTCCCGACGCCCGGGGCGTCTCCTGCGGCGACTAGGGGCGCGAGGGCGTACAGCTGGCATCTCCCTCGCGCTCTCCACCTCCTCCTTCGCGAGCATAACTGCTTCGCAGAAGGAGGTGACGGCCTCCCGTGCACTCTCGCTCCGAACCATGGCCTGAACCAGGGCCGGACGCGAGAGATCGTCGCCGCCGATCGCCTCCGTGAGGACACGGCAGTGCTCCGCCCAAGCCGAGCAGATCTCCACCGTGTCCTCCGGGCGATCCACAAAGTGGTGACACCCGGGCGTTTCCTCCAGCCTTATGCGGCACAGGAACCTCCCGAAAAACCGGCATGCCTGAGAGATATTTCTCGACGGCATGTGAAGCCAAGTCAGGGACCCATGGGTGACATAAAAAGTCTGACAGCAGGTTAGAGACTAACTACCACACGAAAAAGAAGAAAGAAAGATGGGTCTGCATAACCCTTTGGGGCATACAAGCGTGATGTTATGTTATGTGTTAAGATGTTTTATTTTTATTTATTCCAATAAACGCATTCAAAACTCAAAAAAAAAACTCAAAGCATTTATTTCAATTAAACCATTTACAGGCACTTTTGAATCGTCAAGGAATCGGTCCGTCAGAAATATGAAGCTAGTTCGCCCATTCATAAGTGTAGTAGGTACCTATGGAGAAGAACCGGCAAGAAACTCCACGGACACTCTTTTAAATAAATAAAATATTGTTACAAAATATTGGTTACATCATTCATGCTGAAATTATACATGTGAGAAAAGAAAAGAAAGAAAGAAAGAAAGAAAATACGTTTATTTGCGGTACACATGACGCAAGGTGAAAACAAAACACGAAAATAAACAGTTTGGGGGAAAACATGCGTCTCATCCACGCAAAACGGCCATCGCTCAGCATAAATCTGCGACCCTATGCGAGACAGAGCCCCAGCGCTGGTTGGTTGCACTGGAGAACAATGTAGAAAGACGTGCACGTTAGAAGCCGTAATAAAAAGATAAAACAAAGAACTATTCAAAAATTAAAATCAGCCATGGCCGCTAAAAGTTGACCAGTCCCAACTGACGGCGCCCGTTCACGAACATGACGCATGGATCAGCACCATTCAGCTCAACCTTTTTGAAGCCATTTTCATTTGTTTTCTTTCATTAGACGTTTGTAAATAGTTCTGTCTACTCATTGATATGCAATGGCTCTGTAGCCCAATTCACCATGAGGCTCCAGGGGCTAGTGCAAATCTTGGGGTTCATTCGTTTTATTGAGTCTGGTTAAACCTCGCTGGCATTGGTGCATTTCATTCAATCATTAATTCTGCAAACATTCCTAAAAGAAAATAGTTCATATCACCTATGGACACTAGGCCAAGATTACAAGCTGTTTCATTACTCTTACAAAATAATGTTGTTATGAGTTTTCATGTCCCAAACTAATATTTTTTATATAGAATGAACAGACAAAACCTTCATATTATAACAGCACTAGCGTCCGGGCTACAAAACATCAAGATTTCTTTTCGTAATTGGAAGTTTAATATTAAGATTCTTTAGTATATATGTAGAAACGTGAAAAAATAATGCTGCCAACCACATCACAATCCGTTGCGAACCTCATTTAGAAGAACAACGCAGTGTCACAAATAGACACGAAAAGCGACTTTAATTTATATTAAGTATAAGTAAATGAAGATATACCTACCTAATAAGTAAAAGGGTACAAAAAACCCTTCCCCCGCAATAAGGGTTCCGTCTATTTGCGTTACCCGGGCGGCCATCGTTTATTTTTAATTTCTGACCTTGCTCTTTATGTGTATTGCTGATTTTGAATATTTCATCACAAGCGAAATACTCGACAAACGTTTTGCAAATTGTATTTTTTTTCCGTATTTATAGACGGACTTTGTAATTTGCAAGGCATACAAATTGTGGATATTATTTTATCTACGACAAAGGACAAGATCAAAAATCAGAATATTTTTATTTCACATAATACCTACAGGGGCACTTATGAAACGTCAGAAGCTAGGTGCACGGTTCGAATTGGTCGTTTACTATGGAGAAGAGCCGGCAAGAAACTCCACGATTACTCTTTTAAAAATAATTGGCTTTTACAATGTTTTCAAATTACAGTGTTAATATTTATGGGAGGACAGTGTAGGCCATTAGAAGCCTCCACAGTAAGTAAAATATGGATAGTGTTTGATTAATATTCAAAAGTAGACTAGTTGTGTGCTACAGCAGCAGCTGCGTTCGGGCATAAAGTTCTTATTTTTCGGGATGATAGTACGCCATTTTATTTAATTACTAACTTCTACCCGAAAGTTCATCCGCGTGAAATTTCTTGTTTTTAACCGACTTCCTAAAATTATGAACCGATTTCTCCGTCAATTGTGGACCGATTTATAAAAAATATTTATTTTGAGTGAAAGGATATGCTCTCAAGTTGGTCCCATATAAATTTTATTAACTTTGCTTGGACAGTTTTTGAGTTAGCTTCAATAATAAGTATTTTTCCCACTTTGTAAATGTGAATGATATGATGGTAACTTCCTGTCACTGTTATTTACATAGCAAGTAGTGGTATTCAAATTTGTGTGGGGTAGGTACTAGAACTAAAAAGTGAAAAATAAAAACTTTTTACAAAAAAACAACCAACTTAAAAAAAAAACACTACAAAGTGAAAAATAATTTTAAAAAGTTAAAAAACATAAAAAAGTCCTATGACACTCCGCAATAGTGTAGCTTCCCATTAGTTAAAGAATTTTCGGAATTGGATCAGTAGTTCTGAAGATTACCCCTTACATACAAACTCACACATTTTACCTCTTTATCTTCTTCTTTTTTGTGTGGTTATTGACTAACTTGGTATCAGAGTTTTATGCCCATGGGCCTCTGACTTGGCTTCACACAACACACAACAATGCTTTCCGTCATCGTTTTTGAAGCAAGTGATAATTATACAATACGCACATGAATCCGAAAAGTCAGAAGTGCGTGCCTTGGGTTCGAACTCGAGCTCTATGACTTAGCAGTCCGACGGTCACACCACTAGGTTATCACTGCTGTCCTCCTCCAACTCTTTATAGTAATAGTAATACAGGTTGACAGGGACATCGACGCGAAAATGGTTACCATGGATTCAGTACAGGATTCTGAACCGCGTTGCAATGCGTTGAAATTTTTCGACAGTTATTTAAAAAAAAAAAAAACTGTTTCATAGAAAAGAGCAATACCTACGCAGTCAAAATGTATGGAACAGCAGTTTTTTTTATTTATAACCTGGGAAAAATTTCAACGCAGGAATTTACGGATTCATGTACTGAATTCATGGTTAAAGTTTTCGCGTCGATGACCCTGCCACCCTGTATAATATGATTTTCAAACTTTGTTCATTTTAATAAGATATAGAGGCGGCTCTAATACCTTAATTTATGTTTAACTGGAAGGAAAGGAGTTCTTGCAGAGAAAATAAGTCAAAAACAAATTAAAGGAAGGATAAACACAAAGCTGCAATACCTTTGTGCTTGACTTACAAAAGCAATTTCCTTTCAAAGAGAATCTTTCTTAGTAAGACCTGCAGTAGACCCCTTCGCCCTTCTATTTTAAACTACCTCACTGATCTGTAGGTATCAAAGTATTAATACAGCGAACCACTTTCGTATTTATTAGTTTTAAATTAGTTAGAACGGTATGAGTAAAGTTTTGCTAATTATTCAGGCATATGAGAATTTATCGGGTAATAACCAAGGATTTAATTATTATTTATGAAGGAATTTATGAGAATCCGTAAGAGGGTTTTTACTCAAATAAAAATACCTACTTTCAGGAACATTTTACGTGGGCATCGAAAAATAAAACAAGATCCTTAATGTTTACATCTGATTCAATAGACTATGATCCACAATTTTAAAACTACCTAAAACACGTGTTTTACGTACGATTATGCAATCCCAAAAAAGAAAACCAAAACTTAATTTATTTTTACAGCTTAACTATAAATATCTTTCTTTCCTCTTCTAATAAAAACTCCTAACTGATAAAAATAACCAACATTAACCAGAATGAACAGAAAAATCAATGTTACTTAACTATTAATGCGCAATGGCCGGGTAAAGTCATTAATTATTAACATTTAGAGGGTAACACGCTCAGGAAGTATTGTCTAGTGTTAGAGATTTGTTAATATTTAATGCGAGCAGAGCAGTTCCTGAAATGATTGGTAATTGCTGTTTTTGGTTTAGGTAGTTAAAACAGCCAATTGGTTTTTGTAAAAGAATTTACCGAAGAACGGCTGAACAGAATGCTTAATTTTATTTTAAATTCCGCTCCTTAGTCTGTGCCAGGTAAGTGGAGATTAAGTATCCATCATTAATTTGCGTAAATTTGAAATCACCTGACTTTATAACAAAATTCTTTAGTTTATAATTAATGGGATAACTGTTACGCATTTTAAAATACCTTGGAAAACGCAACTAACGCAGGCATTTTAATCACATTTTCTGATTTCAAGCTCGTAAATTTTTGTTGTTTTAAAAAATACAGTAAATTATTATACCTTCGTAATAATTAGCCCTGTGTTCTCAGGTTAACCATAACAGCCACTAGAATAGCTGTACCCTTCAAACGTACGTAGTATAAATATAAACAAGGGAAGCGAAACCCTCCCCTTCTAATTAGTTCTAACCTAATTAGCGCGCCCTTCTTCGGCCGACCTTTAAGTATGATCAACAACGCTTCATTGGACGGCAAACAATTAAATATTAATCGTAATCAAAAGTACTAATTATTTATCACAGAATAATCAACAAAGAAAATTAAATCAACCGTAAAATTCTATTCAAAGTTTAATTGGTTTAATTTTTGTAATTTCAAACTTACCTCGCTTTGATAGCAGGAGGTCGCGATCCAAATTCAAAATTCACAAATTCGATTGGTCCGCCCGCGGTCGGGTGGTGGTCGGGGAGTGAAAAGGTGGTAAGTACGATTGAGGGAGATTCGGAACGCGTGCGGCCAAGTCGGCTGCCCGTGGGACTATGCCGTGCGGTGTGAAGTAAGCCAACGGACTCTGGTACTGAACCACCGTACTCCGCGGCATATCAATAAGTTTTATGGATTTACCGTTTGTTTGGGAGCCTTTTGTATGTAATTTTTATTTGGATGGATGTATTCTTATAAATTGTTTTTGTATTTATTTCGTGTGATAGGCTGTTTTTTTTTTGACAAAGGAATATCTTATGTGTCACGTATAATAATGTTTCCTTATCTGTCGATGAATGAGAGTGTTGTTTTTCTCTTGCCTTATTTTCAAATATAGAACAATTCGACCATAACCACAGGTCATCGTCATGGTCGCTAATAAGCACTTGCCACGATCACCGATTCGTCTTTCAAGCGTGGTGATTATTGTAATATCTTATTTATTTATTTAAACTTCTCGCACACATACGATACAAAGGTGGATTTAATGCCTTAGGCATTCTCTACCAGTCAACCAAGGATGGTGAAGAGATAAGATGGCAGGTGCTCCTAATTAGCAGATAATAATAATAAAAAATATTAAAAAGACAACAATGATTAATAAATAAAATAGGTACACAAGTACATAATTATATAGTTTATAAACCACCAAAATAATAATAATATCTTCTATCACCATTAATATATTAATGGTTATTATGCTTTAATGAGCAAGGAGGTCCTTTAAAAAAACAAATAAGGTGAAAGGGACTATTTTCAGATATAAATTTATTTCACGCGTCGTTTATTATTGTCACGTTAATAGAATTAAGTACAGGTTGTATGTAAATGTGCGGATCCTAATGACAATAATGGATATTAAGAGGTTTTACATAAAATACATTTACTGTGAATACAATTTGTGAGTATTTGGGACCGAAATGAGATTTTCTGTGTAAGTAATTACTAAGCGATGAGGTTTGGATAATATTTTATGGAATAATAAAGTTATTAATAAACTTGGACCAGAATGGATCTTGTTTTTATTATTCAACACTCAAGTGCTACGCTTTTTAGGGTTCCTTAGTCAACAAGGAACCCTTATAGTTTCGCCGTGTCCATCCATTTGTATGTCCGCGGCTTAGCTCAGAGACTCTAAGCACTAGAAAGCTGTAATTTGGCATGTGTTAATCACGCCGATAAAGTGGTAAAATAAAATCTTTTTATATTTTTGTGTAGGTATCTCCCCTGCACGTAAAGTGGGGATGAATTGTTCGACTATCCCATGGTGTAGGGTGTCGTTGGATAGGCCGTTCAATAATATTGCAGGTTTATGAAAACCAGTTTTCGATTCAGGGATGCGTTTGCGAAATATCAATCTTTAAAGTGCGATTTTTTGTTAGAGTCATATGCCCCCCCTCCTGCCCCCCCTCCCTGCCTGGTAAATGATAAGTGTAAAAAATTACGGCAGTAGTATATATAGCAAAGTTAAAAGGAAAACTATTCTCCCCCCCGACCCTTGCTCGAAGATGCGCCAGCCCGCGTCGATGCTGAGCCTGTAGCTTTAAATTCCCCGACTAATAATAATGAAATACTTTTGATCCAGCCTGTCCCTCTTGCTGTCCTCCCCCCAGCGAACGCCCTAAGCCGAGGTTCGTACCCCAAAGGGGGTGCCCTTAGCGAGCGTTCGCCTAGTTTTAATTAGCATAGTTTTGCCCCTGGCTGGAGGCTTTAAGTGTAGAAGCTTAAGGCAACCACAGGATTGACCGGTTAAGTAGTCATGACCTCAGAGGTCAGCTACGAGATACCCTATATAAAAAAAAAAAAAAGGAAAACTATCACTGCTAAGTAGGCTCTACAAGTTAACGAGTAATAGTCGACCAACTTACATTTGCAGTTAAAATGAATGGGAGAATATGTTTTTCAACTACAATGTTACATTTATTCTTGGAATAATTTCATCTCAACTACGGAACCCTTCAATGTGCGTGGTCCGACATGCACTTGGCCAGTTTTTTACAGCTATTTTGTAGTCAGTCTAACGAGTGTTTTTTTTCACCCAACTAAGTAACGCCAATATTACTCGTATATAGATCGATAAGTACTTCTAGACTTCTAAAAGCTACCATAGAAATTCAAATAACAACCGTGCATCCTCCGTGAAATGTATTTTTACGCACAGATAAAGCTTAAATAAATTATAGGTGAAATACAGACCCTCTTTATTTATTCAACTTGATCGAACTAAACCGACTAACCCAGTTGACAAATCCATCCGCTATCGACGTTGAGTTAATTATAAAACGGATGGCGGTGGCCGACGATGCGTGCTTTCACCTCACTGCCGTTCAATCAATGATTTGAAAGCAGAAGGTATTAAGTTCCTGTTTGTTTATCAAAGGAGATTCGTTCTTTAGAGGAGAGTTTAGAATTGATTATATTTTTTAGGTTTAAGAGCGTTTATTATAAAAGTGGGCAACGTCGCCAAATTAATAAAAACAGGTAAATATTTGACAGCTATTCGCGACGTTGCCAACTTTTAGGATAAACGCTCATAAAGAGGCACCCGTAGGCGCGGGCTGCTCGCTGTCCGATAAGGACCAGGCCCGGGTCGATGGCGCGTTGTGTTCCACGCGCGCCTCAAAGAGATGTCAGCACCAACTGACGGGGTCCGTTAGGGCCAATGCCTGCCAGGGTTGCGAGTTTGTCCGAAAGGAATATCGCGGCCCCGGCACACAGGCAACGGAAGGAACACGGGTGGGTTTTAGTCAGTAACATTCTGACACGCCCTAATCTCCGGCCAGAGCGGGAGAAGTTATTTGATAATGTCCCACGATCAAAAAAAAAAAGGATAAACGCTCTTAAACATGAAAATAATGCATCAAAAAACAAGCCTTTAATTTTCTTCCTTCTGAGCTAAATAATCTTCTTATACCGAGAAGGGATGAGCCATTATAACTTAGCTGTATGGCAATCATAACTAATATTTTAAATGCGAAATTGAGTTAGTTTGTTTATTTGTTAAGCTAAAAAACGGCTGAACGGATTTAGATCAAATTTGGCACATAGCTAGACCATGACCTAGATTTCATATAGGATACTTTTTATCCCGACATTTTTACGGAATCGAAAATTATGCGTGTGAAACCGCGGAGAGCAGCTAGTTTTTTGATAAAATAGTAACAGCTAAAAATATCATCCGCATGAGTCGATCGAAGGGTAAGCTACGCTTGTCGCGGTCAGTTCGTGACTGGGTAACCATTCATTACATAAAGAGACCCCTTCGTGCCTCGAAAAGTACGTTAAGCCGTTGGTCCCGGCTGTCATCCGCACGGGTCGATGGATCAGCCTCAGTGCCTTGGAAACCACGTTAATTGATTTGGAGGGTTAGAAGCCTAAAAGTCTGACAACCAGTCTTACCAAGGGATATCGTGTTACCCAGCAACTGGGTTGTGGAGGTCAGATAGGCAGTCGCTCCATGTAAAATACTGGTATTCAGCTGCATCCGATTCTACTGGTAGCCGACCCAACATCCATGGGGAAATGCTAGGCAGATTGATTGATTGTCTAGATTTCCTCACTATATTTTCTTCATCACAAGGGCTTCTAGGCTCAAAAACTAGTACTTATATGCTATAATAGTATTCTTTAAAAATAATATTAATCTACGGCTAAAGATAAACAAATTAAGTATCTTGACTTGGCTCGCTAGGTTGTCGACATGTGGGATGTAGACTCAGTGATCATTGTGCCGATAGTCGTGTTAGCCAATGGCTTAATTGCCTAGAGCCTCGACCAACACCTAAGGAGGCTCTCGTTGGGCAGCTGGATCAAGGGCTTGATTCAGAAAGCGGTACTCCTGGACACAGCACATTCTCTCTGGAGCCCTGACCGCCCGTAGTTGGACCGTGTTCCCGATACCAGTGTGCTTCTATTTTTTTATATTTTGTATTGTTTTTGTATTCTTTTATTCTAATATTTAAAAATATAATTTATATGTAATGGAATAAAGGAAATAATAATCTACGGGTTAAAATATATCCCACAATTTCCAATAACTGCACTCACCAAAGTAAACAAAAGAGAGCGCTGAATGTCAATGCTGCCAGCGACGAGCGATCATAAAGTTAATTATAAATGTGGTGGCTAACGACGCGTGCTTTTACTTCACCGTCGATTGATCGAATTTGAGTAAACAGCAACATACTTTTTTGTTTTTGTGTTATTGAATAATGATATTTATTTCTATAAAAATAAAATTGCTGCATTCAGAAGGCTGTTAGTAGCGGAAGATACTTCGTCGGCTATAAAGCAAATTGTGCGAACATTATTCTCTAGATTGATGTCTTTGTTGTTAAGGTGGTATAGTAAAAATAAGTAAAAAGTTTATTGGTACAAAATAATGAGAGCATTCACAAGAATTTGGTACTTAAATACAGTATTATTTATTTTTTGCTTTAGGTACTGAAAGTGACACCCAAACTAAGTCAGAGATTGTATTTTGGGAGTCAGTCCTCAAACGTGGACCATTACAGGGAGATCGTGACAACGTGAATGTTGTGACGTAGATTATTCTTAATTAGCATATTAGGTTGTACTTGTGCGAACGCGTTTATGTGTGTGAGTGTGGGCGTTTGTGTGTGTGTGTGTGTTGAGGTGTGGTGAGGTGGCATTCATTAGTTTTTCGTTAAAGTAACAATATTGCGCGTATCCTTTTTAAGGATTTTTTTTTTTTTTTTTAAGGAATTTATGGGTCGAAGATTCCATCAACAGATGCAACAACAATAATATAATTTATTTGTATAGTTAGTTAGTAACAACAGTATTTGTAGTTAAACCTTTTACTAAATAATGATAGATGTCTTAGTTGTTCGAAATGGAATGATTGATTGAAAAATATATATTTTTAGGATGTAGACTTCACATGTCGAGCTTTTCATACCCCTAAAAAAAATGAGAAAATCTACTACTTATTATAATTTAGTAATTACTTTTGTTGTCTGTTTTTTTAAGTCTCCGTACCCGAAAGTTGCCGAACGGATTCTTATTACTAAGGCTACGCAATCCGTCAGTCTGTCTGTCAGCGGGCTGTATCTCATGAACCGTAATAGGTAGATGGTTGAAAATTTCACAGATTATGCATTTCTATTGCCGCTACAACAACAAATAATAAAAATTTAATAAAATTAATAATTAAAAGGGGATACCATACAACAAACGTGTTCTTTTTTAATAAAGTATTTAAAAAAAAAAACTTAAATATTGTCGGTGGTGGCCGGTTTTCATGGTTAGCAAAAAAGCCATCCAATTAAATGATAAGTGTTTTTAAGGTTGATAATTAAAGTATTCACTCTGAAATTCGAACAGTATTCAGGCGTGAATAACATTCAACCCTTCTTGAAGGGCACTCGGGTAAAAACAAATGAGATCTATTTCGAATAAATTGTCTGTGGTTACTGATGCCCGTTTTCTGAAGTCCTCTAATAAACCTCTGACTGTCTCGTAGATCTACTAGTCGCAAACGCTATATATAATTCTGTATCTATCTTTCCGTGACATCACTGCGAGCCCTATCAGAATACCAGCGCTGCGACATTTATTTTTTAAATGTCGCAGCATCATGCTGAGATAGGAGCCTTTTGGCCTCGTACAGGACTGCTTTAAATTTAAATTTTACTTTATTGTTTATTTATGTTAAGTGTGTTTTAAGTTTAATTTGTGATTTCCTGTGCGAGTCTCAATAAATACTTTTTCGTTCTTCTTTGTTTCTTTCTTACTGACTGAGCTGGCATGAGGTCCTAGGTTCGATTCCAATTTCAGGCTAAATGGTATTGGGGTTTTCCATCTGGAATTTCTCAGTAGCAGCACGACTGCCCTATTGCCACCAACCGGTCCGCTACCCGGTAACCCGGTAGGCTCGTCCCCTATTACATGGGAATTAAACATAACTGGTGAAATGTGGGTGTACTATAGGTACATCTCTGCCTAACCCTTTGAGAATTAGAGGCATGATGTTTTATTCTCTAGATAGTTAATTGACTCAGGCGTGACTTTGTGGAAATCCATTATAAGAAGTTAAGCGGATTAGGTTACTAAATCTTACTAATATTATAAACGCGAAAGTTTGTGAGTATAGATGGATGTATGGATGTTTGTTACTCTTTCACGCAAAAAATATTGAACGAATTTGGATGAAATTTGGCAAACAGATACTTTATATCCTGGATTAACACATAGGATACTTTTTATCCCGATATTCCCACGGGATTGAGACTTATGCGAGTGAAACCGTGGGGCACAGCTAGTATAATAATAATATCAGCCTGTTACTGTCCCACTGCAGGGCAAGCCTCTTCTCATACAGAGAAGGCACGAGCATTGATCACCACGCTTACTCAAGACCAGGCCCGTGTCGACGGCGCGTTGTGTTCCACGCGCGCCTCAAAGAGATGTCAGCACCAACCGACGGGGTCGAAAGACCAAGGCCTGCTGGGGTTGCGGGTTTGTCCGAAAGGGATATCGCGGCCCCGGCACACAGGCAACGGAAGGAACACGGGTGGGTTTTAGTCAGTAAAAGTCTGACACACATTCTCGCTCTGCCCAGAGCGGGAGAAGTCATAAGATGATTTCCCATCCTCAAAAAAAAAAAAGGGTTGTTAGTAATAGTACTTAACACACACTACTTTCAAGACAAGAATATGTTTTTAAATTAAAATCACAAACATGACATCAATTTCATTAATATTAAGAATAATTGCTTTATTTTCAGGCAACTAAGGCCCATATACAAAATACACAAAATAATCTTATATACCTAATGATAAACTAATACATAATAAAACACATCGCTACAAAAACTAATTCGTGCGTTGGGTCGGCGACGTATTATTGCGCTGAGTCGTGGTGTCATGTGTCTTTTCCCGACTATATTTGGGTTGGCTTCCAGTCTAACCGGATGGAACTGAATACCAGTATTTTTCATGGAGCGACTGCTTATCTAACCTCCACAACCCAGTAACTGAGTAATACGATACCCATAGGTAAGACTGGTTGTTAGACTTTCGTGTTTCTGACGACCCGTAACGACTGTCAAGATCCAAGAATGACAGCCGAGACCATCAATTATCGTGCTTTCCGAGGCACTGAGGCTGATCCATTGACCCGTTTGGCTGTCACACTAACATAAACATCAATAATGAACTTGAAAAAATCCGAAACTAATTTTTTAATTTAAAATGATTAAACAAAATTTTAGTTTACAGAAAACAACTACTATTAATAAACTCAACTCAATCCAGTCAACTTTAACCACAATCAAATTCAAACAAATCAATCTGCGCACGAACACTATCGTCCATCGAGTTAATTATAAATCGTATCAATGGCCGACGATGTGTGCTGTCACCTCATTGTTAAAACAATTTCCTGCCTTTTCACTCGTCGACGAGAGGAAATTGATTTTTACTGTGTGTTGTTACACAAAAATCACGTTTCTATAAATATTTATGGGTATGTTAAATAAATTAAGAGAAATATTTTATTCATGCCCTAAAAACTTTTGGGCTTCTAATAATGCAAGGTTTTTAAAATATATGAGCCTCTTTTTAATTTACTGGCCTTTTCTCAGTTTGTCGCAGTAACTAAGCTAGGGTACTCCCACCACGGGTTAGGTTAGAACTGTGACCAACCATGCGCGAGCCGAGTTGGTCGCAGTAACTCAGCTAGGGCAACCCGACTATATGGGTTAGGTTAGCTAAGAATCGTGACGCACGAGCGAAGCGAGTGGTGACGCGCGAGTCGAGCGAGCGGAGCGAGCGTTGCCGCGGCAACGGCCAGTGAACGCTACGTATATCCAATTTGGTAACAGCTATTTGGTTATTAGGTATAAATAAATTTTGCGTTGTGGGTTTAATAATCATATTTCGAAACTGATACCCACTATAGTGATATTAAGTATTTAGCAGTAAATTAAAATATAAACAATAGAAATGATAACTTCTTGCTTGAAGTAAGTTATAAATAAAAATAATAAAAATCAGACAACCACGGCCCATAGTGTTAGTTACAAAAAGCTTACAAAGTAGGTATGTTAGTAGGTACATAAATAAAAATGGAAAATATTCATGTGGATTCATTAACCCGCACCTATTACATGCAGATTGATAAATCGTTTGACCAAAGCCGCGTCCAATCTATCTGCTATCATATTCAGGATGCTGTTGTACTCCCGCGCACATTTTTCAAGACTGACGCAGTTTTCTTCAGCATAATTGCTTAGAAATCATCTATACGCGATTCAGCAAACATGCCTGAAGCACTACAAGAACGCGGGAGCTGCAACAGTGCCCTGAAAATGTAATGTAAAGGTGTCTGAGTAAATCTTCGAAAAACCACGGACAGTGTTGTTGGTTACAATTTACAGGGTTAAAATGTGCTTTTAACTGCATGTAAGTACAGTTACTATACTAGCGACCTCATTGTTCTCTCAATAATACCAGCCAATTATTGTCCCACTGCTGGGCAAAGGCTTCTCATACAGAGAAGGCACGAGCATAGATCACCACGCTTGCTCAAAACGGGTTGGCGATTTCAGACATATATTAACTATAATCTCCAGGATTACTCACGATGTTTTTCTTTCACTAACGTGGGTAATGTCCAAGATAAACTCAGAATGTAGATATGAATTGAAAAAGGCACATTGGTAGTTGCCCGGATTTGAACCCACAACCTCATGCATGAGAGACGAGGCCTTAACCACTGTGCCATCACAATATAGTCCTCTCAAGATCTTATAAAAAAAATATTTTGTTCGTTTTTAAAGCACGAGAACACTTAATTATTTTAGTCTTTTCAACGATTTAGTTAATTGTTAAGCATTAACAAATTTAATTTCAAAATTAACAATGCATTCACCCATTTACAAATAATCCACAGATAAAACTAATAACTTTACGTCTTTGTTAGAAATGAAAGAAAAACATTTCTAACAAAGAGACTAACAAATGAATAATTGAAGTAGAAAACTTAATCAAGAACAAACAATAAACAAGATAGACTAGGGGCCAACGCACACCGGCGGACGCTGGGGGACGGCATCGAAGAGGATTTGCCGAGGAGTATCCCGCGGCATCCCGCGGCATCCCGTGGCATTCCGCGATATAGCATAATCACCCTATAATGTTCCCACTGCAGGAACACAGGCCTCCTCTCTGTGAAAGGGAGTGGGCCATAATCCACCACCAGTTCTGGTTGGTAGATATCATATTTCTTCGAATTTTTGGTTTTAGCATTTACCATTCACCGTTTTGAGAGCAGTGGTGATGAAATTAAATACACGAAATTAAAGTGCCTGTCTGGGTGTGAACTCACGTCCTACAACTCGTACGTCGGGGCCGATACCACTGGGCAACCATTGCTCGCTCCCGCGGTATGGCACGGGGGAAATGCAGAGTGTACCCCCACTTGCACTGCGTCTCCCCCGCAGTCGTATGCTAGCGGACGCCGGCGCATACCATCGCATGCCTCCGGATCCCATCGCGGTATCCCCCAGCGCGCTCTTCAATACCGCAGAGAGAAATCCCATTTGATACTCCGTGGTCGGTCTCCAAGCTTTGGAATCTATATCATACTACGCTACATAGCTGCGCCCCGTGGTTTCACCCGCAGAAGTCTCGACCCCGTAGAAATATAGATCCTATCTCCTAATCCAGGCCATGGTCTACCCATGTGCCAAATTTCATCGAAATCTGTTGAGCCGTTTTAGAGTGAAAGCGTAACAAACAAACTTAGGATTACCATCAGATACGTACGAATTTACGTTGGTTTTAAAATACTCTGCCCTCCCGTCCGCTGATGTGCGATGGTCTTTATTGAGCATTTAATATCACAAAGAAATAATTAATAATAAGCATGTACTAGGAGATGAGAATTATTGTGATGACTGTATTCATTAATAATATTAATAATTGTTAGTATCTGACTTTGAATTAATTGAGTTTCTTTTAGGGAGCAAAAGTTCTCATGAATATGAGCAACTTGTACTCGTCATTATTCTGCCCATATTCCAATTTATTCGTTGTCGGCACAACATGTCCCTTTCGTCCATACTTCTCTATTAGTCGTCATCTCGGTAGTCACCCCCTTTCTATCCATATCATCTTCCACACAGTCCATCCAGCGTTTCTTTGGTCTTCCCCTACTCTTATATCCATCCACATTTATACAAAAAATACTACGTATATATCGAAAAAAAACATCCTTTTTATACACTTGTAATGGGTAGATCTTCTTCTCGTTCTTCTTCTGAGAAGAAGAAGAGGATACAAAATACAAATACAAAAATAACACTCCCAAGAACTTATTAAAAGTTATTTTGTTGGTTTTTAACGCATGAGAACCCTTAATTATTTTAGTCTTTTCAACGATTTAGCTAATTGTTAAGCATTACCAAATTCAATTTGAAAATCTTTCAAAAATAACAATGCATTCTCCTATTTACAAATAATCCACAGACAAAACTAGTAGATCTTCTTCTTGTTCTTATTCTGAGAAGAAGAATAAGAAGATGGGTAGATAAGTATTGTATTTTTGTGTGGAACAGCACATATTTTTTAGATTGTTCAGAGTTGTTCAGCGACATAAACTTCACACATAAAATCACGCCTGCATTTCCCGAAGGGTTAGTCCCCAGCCTTACCCTTCGGAGAATAGGATGACGACAAGAAATTTTTTTAGTCCGTCATGGATATTATTAAAAAATATTGGACACGTATTTTTTCTTTTTTTATGTAATCTAAAGATTACGGCGATACATTGAGTTAAAATGTGCCATGACGTCACGAGTATGTAGATTTTATACTTACTTGTGACTTGTTAACTTAAAATGCGTTTTATCTAAGTATTGTTTTAATAATATGATATAGCAAAAAGTACGTGTCTAATATTTTTTTATTATCTGACTGACAGACTAATTAGTTTTTTTTTTACCCAAGCATCATTCCTAGTCTGCGAACTGGCGAAATGTGGGGTGAACTATAGGTTCACCTCTGTTAACCCACATTTCGGCAGTTATGTTTAACTCCTATGAAATAACGAGGAAACCTATTGCCATCAACCGGCACAAATCCAGACTCCGGGCTGCTACAAAGAAATTCCTGATAGAAAAACCCAATAACATTTTGCCCGACCTGGGAATCGAACCCAGGACCTCATGCTCAGCAGTAACGCTTGCGACCACTAGGCCAACGAGGCTGTAAAGTAAATAAAATAAGAAGACAAAATAAATCTACCCTCGTGTAAAACTTTAATTCAGTTAGAGGCACTTACAGGGTGTTCTAAAAATAAAAGGAGTGGCACAAAGTACCCGCGGCGACACTGACAAGTGTCAAGCGACCACTACGTGACGTACTTACAGTTTATAGAATCAAAGCTCTTCGTTAACGAGAAAATTGTGAGGTTATACTAACAACTAACAAGGTTTATTAGACTTTTGACATTGTTTAATGGAAGATAGTTTAGTTATTTAGACCTCTCGCGAAGTGACATTTTGAGGATTTAATAAAATTGTACGATATATTATTAAACATTCGATTTTATAAAAAATTCCAAATCGTCTCCTGCGCCCGTTATTTTGGAAATCCTCGTATTTGTACATGTCACCAAAAAATACACTCCAGTCTCCTAAATCGAGCCACCAAGGCCTAAGACATCAAAATAATTATGAGTCAAACAAAAAGTTTTTATGCAGATTTGATACTGGCCATCATTTTGGTGACGTCATTGTTCCGAATTTCGATCCCGTGGGGATATCAGGATAAAAAGTATACTTATCCTATGTCCTAACCCAGATCATGGTCTACCCATGTGCCAAATTTAATCTAAATCCGATCAACTGTTTCAACAAATAGACAAACAAACTCACTTTCGCATTTATAATATTAGTTAGGATCTTGCTACAAAGTCTTCCCTTAGCGAAGGAAGAAAACAATCTCAGTTTTTTATTTGATTATTACTACGAAGTTCCACTCAGTTGGATAAAAGTAAAAATACCGTTATACAGTTTGGCAGACTTTATGTATGTTGTTGTTAATACAGATTTTGAATAAATAAAAAAATAAAATAAACATCACAATATTAGTTGAGTGAGCATTTTGTATGCTAAACTTACAAGGCGAGCTACATATTCGGGTCGGCACTTCTCGGCACGACCGGGTGGCAAAATCGAATATAACATTTGTTCGGGAAAAAGCTGCTCAGCTTAGCTCGAATAGGCATGTTGACTGGGGAAAAAAAAAACTATTTAGTCCGTCAGTCAGATAATAAAAAAATATTAGATTATTACACGTATTTTTTGCTTTATCATATTAATAAAAAATGGTTTAGATAAAAACGCATTAAATATGGGGAGTGGGGGCTCGCTACGTCACACGTCAGTATAAAATCCACCGGCCAGTGACGTCATGCCACATTTTAACGCATTGCCTACTCAATTTATTGCCGTAATCTTTTGACTATGTAAAAAAAGAAAAAAATATTTACACACACCATCCCAATGCTGACGAGTCGACCCGAACGTGTTTCAGCGATGCCAAAGGGGGTTTGCCGATCGGCGCGACCCGAATAAGCCGAATATGAGTAATTCTTGGATCGGGTCGGCTCAATTGTTAAATAAATACTGCCGAATCGATGTTTCGACCCGAATTTGTCTAGCACCCCTAAGTTTCTGTACTGAAGGAAGAACAAACTATTCAAGTTGTTTTGCTGTGAAAAAATTACTCAGTTGACCTGAATTGCAGGAATTGCTATAGGTTTCTGAACAAAATATTAACTAATTATAATACAGTTTTACTCAAAGTTAATTTCATTACAGTAATGTACTCGTATTATCCTGGCGGCAAACGATTAGGCTTCACTTTAGTTACGATTAAAATATTATTAAGTAATTATCTAACTAAAAGTAATTAGGTACGTTTTATCCTGATGTAAATGATCATAATATTTTAGCCAAAATATATTTTACATTACAGTCTGGGAAATGAATTGCTCAGCAAATTGACACCCTACTTTAATTTACCATATTATAGACACTTGTAGTCTTGTGTAGTTCGCGAGCGAACTAGGGCGTAAGAGCGCCCACAACGAACTATGCGAGCTAGTTCCCAGATCTCTCGCTCCTTAATTCGTTCGATAAGACTAACTTGAAATAGCAAGAATGAGCCAGCGCGCGGCGCCGCCCGAGCTAGTCACGTCAGAACAATACATATAGTTCACTCCGCATTTTAGGTCTGAAGCTGCAAGTACGCGGCGGGCCCGTCTTGTCCGTCCAATTCAGTGAGTGTAACGTAGTCAGAAAATCTAAAAGTTACGCGATAGAAAGAGAAGCAGCTTCTAGGTGAATATTACTGTTGGTAATTAAGGCTGTGCGACTTGAATAGCACTTTATTGTGTCGTAACAAGAGTCGCTTTTAATTTAAATGATTTTGCGGAGTTAAACATCTGTACTAATTTGTGCTACTACCGCACATTTTAGCGTGTATAGTGCACATAATATGGTTCTCATTATTCATTCAGTTGTCCTGTCGGAACGTATGCAAGAGTAGTAGCAAAGCAAGCGAACGCTGCCTTTCTCTGGTTCGTGACGGGAGCTGACGAATTAAAAGAACGGCCTAGTTCGCTAAGGAGCTCCTTACTAGGCCATTCTTAGCGAACTAGGCCATTTTTAGCGAACTAGGCCATTCTTAGCGAAATAGGCCATTCTTAGCGAACTAAGCCATTCTTAGCGAACTAGGCCATTCTTAGCGAACTAGGCTATTCTTTTTTTTAGTTCGCTGCTGCTAACTAAAATGCACTGCAGGTTGCGAACTATTAGGGACTTGTCACACTGGATGCGTCAAATCGAATATAAAATGTTAGAGTTGACCGGACCGTAGGACGCAGATTGCAACCAGTGTGACGAGACCGTTATGCGCAAGACTAATCATTTCATGTAACTGTCTGAGAGTGATTTCAATAAACGGAAAATTTATATTATTAATCTATTTGCTTAACAATTAATGTCCCTGACTTAACATAATATTTTTGCTAATTAACTTTCGTAACATATTTCGTGTTCATACATAATTATGATTTTACTTTTATCCCGGATTTATTTCGGAATAAATTTATTATACACTTTTCACGATGGATTACTTTCAAGTAATTGCACTGATGTATCGGCTGGATTGGCTTAATGGTAAATTGATGTTTTTAAGTTATCAGGAAGCAAACTAAAAATAATCTTTTTTTTTTTTTCTTTCCCAATTATGTCTCTACTTAATCCAATACGAAAAATATACACAAAAAGTCGTAGGTACACCTCTACCTACACTGAAAACATGTGTGGTATTATAAAATACCAATACTTATTTACATCAATACGAAAACACGAGCCTCTACGAACTATAGACCTTCGTAGACTCGTCTATAAAAATAAAACTAAACAACTGCTACGAGTGTTCGTAGCAGCGTAGCAGCGTAGCGTGTCTACGAGATGTGTAGAGCTCTCGTAGACGTTGGTGTAGTTAAACAAAAACAGTGTGTCAACTTTGAGTGTGTTTTGTTTTAGTAATTGAAATGTTTTCTGTATATTTTTTACCCTACCTGGCAGGACCTATGACTTGGCAGTCTGACAGTCACACCACTGGGCTATCACTACTGTACCCGATAGGATTTCCCATCGGTAAGAAAGGCAAACTTCCATACAAATGACCAACTTCCACACAAATGTTCATTCCGTATCTATTCTTATTTATTATAATTAACCCCTTTAAGGGGTTAATTTTCAAAAATCCTCCCTAAGTGCTCACTTTCGTCGTATGAGTTCCTCTTGTGCAAAATTTCACGCTTCTAGACCCAACGTTTAGGCTGTGCAATGTCATTGAATTAATTAATTTATGATTTGTATTAAGTAAACGATTTATTGGTAATGCTTGGAAGAGCAATACAGGAATCAGAGCATACATTTATAGAAACTGCCTCCTTGGTCTAGTGGTCACAAACGCTAGTGCTGAGCATGATGTCCTGGATTCAATTCCCAGGTCGGGCAAAGTGTTATTGGGTTTTTCCATTAGGAATTTCTTAATAGCAGCCCGGAGTCTGGATTTGTGCCCGGTTGATGGCAATAGGCTCGCCCTTTATTACATGGGACTTAAACATAACTAGCGAAATGTGGGTGTACTATACGTACATCTCTGCCTAACCCTTTGGGAATACAGAAGTGATGTTATGCTATGTTAAGATAATTTCAGAGAAATAAAAAGTCAAAACACAATCTACATCGACAAACAAATTACATCGAACCGAACATAATAATTACAAACAAGAACAGTTTGATGTTATTATAACAACAATAGCGAAAGATAACGAGTAACAAGCTTTTTAATTATCTTCACTTAAAGTACCTAACAAAGTTACTAAGTACCAACAGTTGGAAGTTACCACTTTGCAATCAAATACAAGATGGATTGTAGAAAATTGGGTGGAAGCCTTCGAAGTTTTGTTCATCCTTGAATATCCACAATTCTATGATAGCAAACTTTGTTTGTTAGTCAAATTGGTTTTGATGTCAAGTTGATGCATTTTAAATTTTGTAAAATTCCGAAGGCCAATTCACGTACCTATTTAAAAACGTTAAAAATATAGTTACAATCTCATCTTTGACAATCAATGTCAAAAACTTATCAAAAAAAATAAAAAAAATTGTTTCTCTGTTTCTCTTGTACTGTGGTCATAGTGTTATAATGAGATGTGTCGTATTTGCATACCGGGGAATATTTATTGCGCATGCTTTAAACAACATCGGAGTATTTTCGTAAAAAATTGTATTTTCATCGTTTTATACAATCCATATGAATAATAACATGCATTATTAATGTCGATGCAAATTAAAATGAATGTATCCAATACTATTTTGTAATTCATCGCAAAAATTGAAAAATATGAGTGGTTTATACATGTTACATAAATATGAGTTAATACTGTACTAAAATAAATTGTGATAAGTGATTTAAAAAAAATCTGTGCTGAAAATCAGCGCTGTGCTGTGGGTTTCCATAGCACAGCATCATGCTGAGTGGAAGCCTTCTTGTCACAGTCATGACGTGCCAGCAGCTGCCGACTATTTCTGTTTTGTGCTCGTTATTGTATTGTTATCGTTTTGTTGTCGTTATCTATTCGAGTTTATTATCTTTTTTTTTTATGCACGTGTGTTCTGTGACAAATAAACTTAATTTTCTTTCCTTCTTTTCTTTCTAACCTAAGTATTTTTTTTTTTTATACAGTTCTTAAATTAAAGTAGGCGTACAAATATGGTTGCACGCGAAATAAAAACAATAAAATAATTTCTACAGTCAAAGCATAAATAAATAATCATAAATTACAATTAGTCACAAAATTTACCCAATTTACTAAACCGTACTGTAGACATTAAGAGACTCAATGATTAGTAAGAACATACAGCGTATGCTGAAGGAACATTACATCAACTCGATCATAACATAACTGTTATAATAATAGCACGTAGATCATTGCAACATTGCGTCAATGCATTGCATTGTTGCATTTGTTGAGCGATGGCCAGTTTGTGTATAATAAATAAATAACTCTAGTAAGTACTACCATCCATAATTATCAATAACTAGCTGCCCACCCCGGCTTCACACGGGTTACACTAAGTTATCTACGGCGTACCTACCTATATACCCTACCTACCCTGCCTACCTACATACCTACCTACCTACCCTACATACATACCTACCTAAACCTAACAATCTTTTATACATAAATTGTCCTAAGAATAACGAACACAATTTTTTTTTTCTATCTACATATTAACTGTTGCAGTTTTTAAAAGAAGAGTGAAAGAACACTATCTATCCACTTCGTCATAGTTGCATATTTTGCATTTATTATTTTATACTACATTATAATTAAGTATATATATTTTAGGGTTATTTATTTTAGAAGCATGTATGTAAGTTTATTCTCATATTGTATGTTTATAGTTAAATCAATGATGTAGATATTGAAGCAGACGTGGAGGTGGCAACTGAGTTTGAATTTTTTTTCACTAATATTCCCATTTTAACAACCAAAACTCTGTCATCGTCGTCCTCCACTTCTGCTTACTCAATACTAAAAGAATGTGTACCAGAATCTGACAAACTTTTTGAATTTTCAATTGCTTCTGCTAAAGACATTATAGAATCTTTTAAAAATCTTGATGTAAAAAAAACTGCTGACCTTTGGGGATTATCAGTACATACCATATCTTCAATAATTGATGTTATTGCACCCTTTTTAGCAATTATTTTTAACTCTTGTGTTGCGTCTGGTGTATTTCCTGATCAGATGAAACTTAGTAAAGTTATTCCACTGTTCAAGTCTGGCAGCACAACTGATCCTACGAATTTTCGGCCTATTTCGATATTACCTACATTAAGCAAAATTTTTGAGAAATTAATTTTGAAACAAATGTTAGAACATTTCAATGCACATAATTTATTACATCTAAAACAGTTTGGTTTTACAAAGGGTCGTTCAACTACAGATGCGGGCGTGGAATTACTGAAGAGCATATTCGAGGCCTGGGAGGAGTCGCAGGATGCTCTTGGCATTTTCTGCGACTTGTCCAAGGCCTTCGATTGCGTACATCATTATACACTCATCAAGAAACTGTACCACTATGGTATGAGGAACAAAGCTCTCGACCTTCTGACTTCTTATCTGAACAACAGAATTCAGAGGGTCGATGTTAATGGCAAGAGATCTGCAGGATCTGCAGTCACCATGGGCGTTCCGCAGGGTTCAATTCTAGGTCCTTTCTTATTTTTAATTTATATAAATGACTTACCTTACCACATAAGGGATAATCACAAGATCGTATTATTCGCAGATGACACTTCCCTTATTTTTAAAATCAAACGTCAGTTAGTTAACTTTGAACAAATTAACGATGCACTCTCTAAAGTTGTGCATTGGTTTAATGTAAATAATCTTCTTCTGAACGAAAACAAGACTAAACTCATAAAATTTTCAACGCCAAATGTCAGGCAGCTAACTACCAATGTTCAAGTTAATGGAATAGAACTGGACCCTGTTGAGTCGACAGTTTTTCTTGGAATCACTATTGATAGTAAATTACAATGGGGCCCACACATAGAAAAATTATCAGGAAAGCTTAGTTCGGCCGCCTATGCTGTTAAAAAAATTAGACAGATAACTGACGTAGATACAGCCAGAATTGTTTATTTTAGTTATTTTCATAGTCTTATGTCATATGGGATTCTTCTCTGGGGAACCTGTGCGGACATTAATACTATCTTTGTTCTACAGAAAAGGGCTGTTCGAGCCATTTACAACCTAGGTCCGAGAGATTCCCTTCGAGGAAAATTCAAAGAAGTAAATATTCTAACTCTAGCCTCACAATATATTTTTGAAAACCTAATGTATGTACACAAAAAATTAAATACCAGGAATAAACACAACCTTGCTGTACATCGCACTCGTCTCCACAGAGTAGGCAACTCGTTCATGGGTCAATGTATACGCTTTTACAACAAACTTCCCATTGACATTCGAAACTTACCCATTAAACGATTTAAAATTTGTATTAAAACCAAACTTTGTAAAAAAGGGTACTATAAAATTTCAGATTATTTAGAAGATAAAAAAGCTTGGGATTGAGCTGCTCGCTCTGCTAAACCTTGTGATAAAACCATAAAACTTGACATTAGAATTATTTAGTAAAATCATTAAAATATACCAGTTCTATTTAAACATTAAAACAAAATGACATGATTACTTTGTAAAGTATAATATTATTTTAATTACCTATTGTGAATGTGAGGACTATGTGGATATTTTTTTAATTTAATTTTTTTTTTCTCATTACTCCTTTTTTATCCTCTCTCAGTTAGTTTTAATGATGGTCTGGCAGTTTGAGTAGTTTATGCGGCCTACCCAAATGTCCTTTCTTTGGTATTGTTCGTCGAGTTGAGCTCCTTTTGTTCTGAGTTGAGCTCCTCGATTACTGACAAATGCTTGCACTGACTGGACAGGTCCACTCAAATCTGTGTGGTTCTTTTCTCAAAAGACCATTTCAGACATGAATCTACATGGTCCTCATATGGCTTGACCAAGATTATGTCTGGACTTTAAAAGAGACTGTGACCTCTGAGTTTGTTTCGGCCTTTCTTCTCAGAGTAGTCGGATAGGAAACGCCGAACTCATCTAGCAAAATTTAATATATTTTTAATATGACGTGTAAAAGTGATTCCTATATCCTATTTACAGAATAAACAATTTCATTTCATTTCATTTCAAATTAGCGAATAATTAAGTGTTTTTATTTTATGTATATTATTTTCTCTTCTAATCTTACACACGTTGTCTACATCTCTTTAACTACTTTCCTATCGCAGGTATGCTGGAAGAGATTTCTTTAGAAATAAGCATCACCTTTGTACGTTTTTTTCTGTTCCTTTCTTCTTGTCTATTTATAATGTGTGTACATAAACTGTTAAATAAATAAATAAATTAAATGAATATTTATCCAAAAATTAAATACATACAGCTGTCTGCTAAATTCACATTCATCAAACGCCCGAACTGTCAAACTCGCGAAATTAAAATAAACGTTAATTTTTCTATTTTTCTACGCATTTTTCTTTCCGTAAGAACTTTCTACAAATTATTAGAAAACTTTTAAAAAATCATGAATGAACTCGATAAAGTCCTTCTCAAGTTATGGCGTGACCAAGGGAAATAGGGATTCATTTTTATGTTATGTAAAAGGTTCCTTTATTTATTACCATCCTAGCAACACAATAAAAAAACTTTTTTCGTCGGGGTCTTTGGATATGTATTTTAGTTTTTTGCCACCGACTTTCGAAATTAAAGTTCTTTTTCATTTTCACATTTTTGTTATGGCACCTACCCCACACCAATTGGGATGATGACTATAGTTAATTTTTTAGTCCGTCTTTGAGATTATAAGAAAATATTGGACACGTCTTTTTTCTTTTTTTACGTAATCTAAAGATTACAGCGATACATTGAGGTAAAATGTGCCATGACGTCACGAGTATGTAGATTTTATACGTACTAGTGACGTATCGATCATTGACAGGTGTCAGCCGTCACGTTAACATACTGCTCCCGTATTAAATTTGTTTAAAAATAGTTAATTACCTGTATCTACTGAAATCTTATTATAAAAGTAAAGAAAATAGTTCAATTCGTGAGTGGAAGTGTTATATAAATAATTTATCCAATATAAACAAAATAAACACAACTTTAGTGAGTGATCAAAACATTGTGACTATTTTACCTTTGTGAGTGATAAAAACTACTTATTTTTGCATTAAACGGCTAGATACATGGCTAATATTACTGTGAGTTTTATAAACATTAAAAACAAAACGATATAAAGCTTAAAAAACTCAATTTTATAAAAGTGACGCTTAGATAGTGGGTAAAAGCTAACATTCAAATTGTTTTCAAAATTGACGGGTATTTAACGAACTTTCTACAAAGAGTCTACTGATCAACAATTTCAACACCTTCACTAACAGTCGCGCTGGTCTAGTGTCCCAGCAACCAACCTTGTATGCTTGAGTGGTCTGAGTTCGATCCTCGCATACGGCTTGTCTTTTTGTGAATGTTTAAGGATAATATTATAAAAATTCAATAATGAATTTCTTCGAGAACATCACGTTCAGAAAATCGAATACAAAACGTCGTTCATTGACCCAGACCAATTCGGTAGAAACTAGTCCCAACAGTTCTAAGATAGATGGCAGTACCTGTAGCTTACCAAATATATCCACTGATGAAAATGATGTGCAGGCGCAACAACTTCAAACCCAAATACAACAGCTCAATTTACAACTAAATTCGGCACACGAGGAGATTCAGAACCTAAATCTCGAAAATACTTCACTAAAGAAGACCGTCCTTGAACTGACTTCTAAATATGATATTTTAAAAAAAGCTACCAAAACATTAACTAGTGAAAGAGGAACTCCTGTCAAAAGCAAGAATACACCTACCTCATCAACTCCACGTATTAATTCTCAAAAGAAAAACAAGAAGAAGCATAGTAACAAACTCAATGAGAACCTGGACTCCAGCAAGACGTCTGTTATTATACCCAGAAACCATGAAAACCAAATAATAAAAGATGTAAACATACCAGTGAAGAATAAATTATGTGTGGTTAGTGCTAACAAAGTTAATAACATTACATCAATAGCTGAAGAAACATTTAAAAACTCTCAAATATGTCACTATATTTTGCCAAACTGTGGTATATTACAACTTATTAATAATTTAGATAAGAAAATAGCGGACTTTACAATGTCCGACCATTGTGTCATCTTGATTGGTGAAAAAGACTTTCAGCAAACAAAAAACTATGTTAATATAATTATAGAATTAAGAGAATCCTTGCTTAAAATTCAGCATACAAATGTAATTTTGTGTGTTCCTACCTTTAAATTAAGTAACTTCTCAACTATGTTTAATTGGCGAATTGAGACTTTCAACAATTTACTACATCTTGATCTTCAAACTTATGGTTATGCAACTGCATTTGACACTAACTTAGATCTATTGTATGATTTCTCTATGTTTTCAAGAATAAATAGAAAGATAAACGACCGCGGAATGAGCAATATTTTTAATAACTTATTGCAAACTGTATCTGAAAGTTTGATAGAACGTGATGCCTTTATTCACGAGATTGATAATAACGTCGTTGCATCCTCAAGTCGTGAGTTTTTTCTTTGATTATATGTATATTCTTCACCAAAATATTGCCGGACTTATAAATAAATCAGACCTTTTAAATATTTACATTCAGGAATTGTTTAGTCAACAAAAAGTAGTTGACGTAATATGTATAACCGAGCATTTTATAATGTCAGGCCAAGAAAAGTTATTATACACGATTAATTTTAAATCGTTCTGGAGCCGAAACACAGTGACTCCAGACGATTAATAGGTACTATTAGCATGGTTATTGTTTTTTTAAGACATCTAATATAGAAGTTAGAAATTTATCACTTTTATTCTGTCATTCGAGTTAAATCTTAGTAGCGCTTCCACTATTTCATTCATAAACGCAAGATCGTACGCGATCCGCTCGGTGATGACGTAGCGCAGCACAGCTGTGCGTGTGCGAGTCCGGCTGCAAGTAAGAACCTGCAAGTAGGTATTTCATTTCTGGTACGATAGGTTGGTGTAAGTTCATTCACCTCGTTATCTCTCGTTTGTATCGGAAGCACGGCACGGTGTTTACCACTATCACATCTCCTCGTAAACGAGAGAAACTAATTGAAATATCATTCACCACTCTCGCATCACGAAATCACTAGTACTCGTACCTTTTCAACTAGACACGACGAGTACGCTTGGGAGTTGTATTTAAGGCCTTGAATCGAGTGTCGACCAATCGAGCTAATAGGTACTCAATAAGCATACCTACCTACCATTTTTATGATCAATAAAAAGAATACTGCCTAAACCAATTTTGCGACAATGCTTGCTTGCGGCCGCGGCGCGGCGGCTTCTACAAAGGCAGGCAATGTAAACAGAAAAAATGAATCGTTTTATCTGTCCAATAGAGTTTATTATAAGATAGTGGTGCCCTTTTCTATGAGAATATTGGACCGAATTAAGACCTTATTTTTATACTCTTAACCGCGGAATTCGGTTGTGCATTCTTTTGAAGTCCGGTCGGACACTTTTCAGAATAATTTTAGTGAACTGCGTACCTACTTACCTTGTACCTAGTTTGGTGAAATTTCTATTAGTTACCGTTTACGGTTAAGAAATAAAGTCTGAATTCACTTTTCATATTTTTATTTGTGTACCTATTTATCTATTGCGTATGTGTTTTTATGCTGTCTGATCGATGAATGGATTTTTCAATGGGTACCGTTCGCAAGTGTTGCCGTTCGTCGATACGTTTTACACACATACGCATTGATCGCAGTTACTTCGAGTTCTCATTATTTCACAAAAAAAAACAATAAATTAGATGTTTCGTGTTTTTTTTAAATTGTAATTTATTGAAAATAATAGTCCCAATCGTTTCGAGTTCGATGATCGAGTTTATGGCTTTTCGTTCCAGAACGAGCTAAAATTAACCGTGTATATTCCTAATTATAAGCTGGCGGCATGCTTTGCTAGACAGAATAAAAAACGTGGCGGTGCCTGTATCTTAGCAAGAGTTGGACACGAGTATAAAGAACGACCTGACGTAATGAAATACTCGATATCAGGAATTATAGAATGTTGTGCTGTAGAATTTCCTTCTCAAAAAATTATTATTATATGTGTATATAGGCCTCCTAAATTATGTAATCTAAGTAAGTTTTATGAAAATTTAGATCTCGTTTTAAAAAATGTCTGTAAAAAACCCTTTCAAAAAGTAATTTTATGTGGAGACTTTAATATAGATGTTTTGAACAGGAATAGAATCACCTCTGAATTTGAATGCTTTCTCAGGAGCTTCAACCTTAAACTAGAAATTAATCAGCCAACTAGATTTATCAGTAATACCTGTTTAGACAATTTTGCACATAATCTTAAGCAGAAGTGCCAACATGAAGTCACTGACTTTGGATTATCTGACCACACTGCTCAAATAATTAAGATAAAAGTTAATAAAACGAATCAAATAAAAACATGGAGAACATTAATACGAGATATAACTCAAGAAAACCTTACTAAATTTCGATCGCACCTCGAAAGTCTATCATTTTCTAATGTATATAATACAGAGGATGCTAACAAAGCCTGTGATAACTTTCTTGACATTTTCCTACTGTTACACGATCTCTGTTTCCCGAGCAAATTAGTTACTATAAAATCAGAGAAAAAAATAAAATGGGTCTCTCGCGGGATACGAACATGTTGCAAAAAACAACGGCAACTATTATGGCAGCAGAGACTAAAACCAACGTCTGAAAACAAAAATAAATTTAAGATTTACTCAAGGACGTTTAAGAAAATTATTAAACTTACACAAAAAGCGCAGAATAACCACTTAATAAATAACTCAAAAAACAAATCCAAAACGGCCTGGCAAATTATTAATAACAACAAAATTGTAAGAGAACCCATTTCTCAAATAAAAAAAGGAGATGAATTAATATCAAACCCTAATTTAATAGCTGAATCTTTTAATAACTTTTTCATTGAACAAACCTCTGGCATACCTAAACATACGTTATGCGATACCATTAACATAAATATAAACCCGCATACAATATTTATGGCCCCTGTTATACCTCAAGATGTAATGCGTATAATTAGAAACCTGAAAAATAAAAAGAGCTCTGGCCTCGATGGCATTTCAACAACAGTTATCAAATTTGTTGCACATTGTATAGCTGAACCCCTTGCTCATATTATTAATGTAAGCATACAGTCTGGCGTATTTCCAGAAAGTCTCAAGAGCGTAATAGTCATACCAGTATATAAAAAAAACGATAAAGAAGAAATGGTAAATTATAGGCCAATTGCTCTTATCTCTATATTCTCCAAGATCATAGAGAAAGTTATCTATGAATCTCTTGACAACTTCCTAACTAAATACCACATACTATGTGACGAACAAATGGGCTTCAGGAAAAATAAAAATATTAACATGGCCATCTTTGATTTTCTCCATGAAATAATGCCTAAAGTAGATTCCAAAATACCGGTATGTGCAATATATGCCGATATGTCGAAAGCCTTTGACTGCGTGGACCACGATATTCTCTTAACCAAACTTGATGCGTACGGTATTCGTGGCAATGCTCTTAACTTAATAAAAACTTATCTCAAAGGCCGTAGACAATGTACAGAGATATCACGCTTATGTTTAAAATCTAGGAAGGAACAAAAAACTTTATCGTCATTTAAAGAAATAAAATATGGAGTTCCGCAGGGAAGTGTCCTCGGACCTTTACTATTCCTACTTTATATTAATGACCTGCCACGCCATATATCTAATCCAATGATTTTATTTGCAGACGACAGTACTTCAATTGTTTCATGTACCAATAAAGACTCATACGTAAATGACATCAATAACTCGATCAGCAGTTTAATAAAATGGCTTGACAATAATAACCTAGTTATTAATCTACAAAAAACTAAAACTATGCATTTTCACCAACGTATATCTACAGGTGACATGGATATCAACTACAATGGCCAAACTATCGATAAAGTGAATAGCACAAAATTTCTAGGAATCTTAATTGATAGCCAGTTAACATGGAAGCCGCAAGCAGAAGATATCTGTAAACGTCTGAGCACAGCCGCATTTATGTTATACAACCTATCCAAAAAAGTAAATCGGTCAACAATTCTAGTGGCCTACCATGGTCTTGTAATTTCAATTTTAAGATTTGGTGTTATATTTTGGGGTTATTGTAGTGAACGAGAAAGCATTTTTAAAGCTCAAAAGCGCTGTTTGAGAACTATATTTGGCCTCAAAGTTACTGACAGTTGTGTGCCTATATTTAAGTCTCAGAAACTATTAACTTTCCCATGCCTCTATATCCTCGAATTAGCAATATTTGTTAAAACAAACCGTAATTTATTTGCCACATTAACAGAAACCAGAAAACGGAGTACATCATTAAGATCACAATATCAGAATTTACTTCACACAGGCACATTTAAAACGAGTTTATTAAAAAAAATGTGATTTGTATGGCTCCTGTTGTCTTTAATAAAATTCCCGATCATATGAAAACCTTGCCCTTGATGAAATTTAAAAAATGTTTTACTGAATTACTTGTAGGTAAATGTTATTATTCTGTTCAGGATTTCCTAAATGATACATCTTAATAACCTATATTGATAACTTGTATAATAATTATTGTGTTTGCATGCCAACAAGGCAGAATGTACACGGTTCTTTATTATGTTATTTACGATCCTATTTGTATGTACCTGCATTCAAAGCAAATAAAGTATATTCTATTCTATTCTATTCTATCAACCCCCACTCCCTACCTTAAAATGCGTTTTATCTAAGTATAATAAATATGATAAAGCAAAAATACGTGTCTAATATTTTTTTTATTATCTGACTGACGGACTACTTCGTTTTTTTTTTACCCAGGTCTTCTACTACTACTTGCTATAAACAAAAGTGACAGCAAGTATTATAACGGCATCAAGACACAAAATGTCGATTAAATACGTGTTATTGAACCTAATTCAAAAACTACCCAAGCAAAATTGTTAAAATTTATATGGGAGCACCGCGTACGCTTCTTTTACCAAGAATTTTCAAACTCGGTCCACAATAAAATAAAAAAAAGTGGACAAAAGTGTATAAAACTTCATTAAATTTTCGTAATACATATTATTCTGTTATAAGTTAATTGTACTCAAGACACATTAGGTAAAACCTTCAATTTTTACTTGAAATCCAAAACCTAAACTTGTTTTCACGTAATTCTAACGTACGTATATATAATGTAAGTAGTTACTATCTGAAAACCTCCCCATAACTCACTGCAAATTCAGCAGCCATTTATTATCATGAAAAAAGCGTTACAAAAAGCCTCTTTTCACAAATACGGGAACGACTGAATGTAATGGTGCACGTAATTGACATATATGATACTTATCTACATATTTTATGTCGATTGTAAGGTACAAAGTGGAGCTCGTGGCTAAATAAAAACAACCGCGCCGATCGATCGACGGTTAAGCTATGCTTGCCGCGGCCGTTTTGTGGATGGGTCACCATACATTACATAACAAGACCCCTCCACGCCTCGGAAAGCACGTTAAGTAGTTGGTCCCGGCTGTCATTCGTAGATCTTGGACAGTCGTTACGTGTAGTCAGATGCCCAAAAGTCTGGCAACCAGTCTTATACCACGGGGTATCGGGGTAGGCAGTCGCTAATGCTAAAATACTGGATTCAGCTGCATCCAGTTAGACTGGAAGCCGACCCAACTATAGTTGGGAAAAGGCTAGGCAGATTGATTCTAAGGTACAAGAAAATCTATACGAAATGTTTAAAAAAGTTACTAAAAACAAAGAATCCCACCAAAAACATTTCATGCAAAGTAGGTTGCCAAGACTCACATAACGCTTCCAATGTTAATATATAGTTATCAGATCGTATGTCTAGCCAAGCCCCTAAATTTACAAGGCCTAACTTTACAAACCTTACATGTTTGGTCAAAATGTGCCCTACTGTTTGGCTCGTCTTGGCACGCTCGAGCCTCCAGATTATTCGAGTCTAATAAAGTTTTTACATTCATACACAGACATTTTAATCAACCATGTGTAATTTTAATCAGCTTGCTATGGTAAAGTCAACAGGTTATTGATAATTTAATAGGTAGTTTTAATACTACAAACTTCAAAGCAGAATCGTTCGATTTTCACAGATGAATACAGATGACACTTCTCATATTAGGTATGAAGCTACAAGTACGCGGCAAGCTCCACTTGGTCGGCAAAATCAGTGTGTGTAACGTAGTCAGAAGATCTAAGAGTTACGCTATAAAGAGAGGCAATTTCTAGGTGAATATGGCCCTCTATCTATGCGCTGTGCGACCTGAATTGCACTTTATTGTGTCGTGGTAAAAGTAGCTTATTATTTAAATGATTTTGCGGAGTAAACCATCTGTATTAATGTGTGGTATTTTACTAACGAAATTAATGAATTTTATACTCATTCATTCACTGCGTCCTAACTGAAAGCAACTGCCGCGCGAATAAGCGATAACGTGATCATAGAAAGAAAGAAAGAAAGAAAGAAAAATTGTTTATTCTGCACAAACAAAACGCACATATAAAGATAAAAACACATAAAATACACATTTACAAAAGTAGCCAAAAGCCTCGTGTTCATCCAATAAACAAAAATAATGACATACGCGACTTGATTGTTGCACCGAACCCAAATAAATTAAAATAAGGGCCGGAGAATAATAATGATACGCGACTAGATCGATCGCGCGAGTATGTCATATTCATAAATAAAAGAGCGCGAGGGTCACGTAGACGCGCAACTATCGCTTTGAGTTAGGACGCGGCCTATTAGCATTCAAAGGCACTTTTAAAGTATCAAGGAGTCGGTGGGTTAATCAGAAGTTTGAAGCTAGTAAGTCTAGAAACTTAAACTTAACAGTAATTACCAAACACTGCACTGTATCATTGCAGTATTTCCGACACCACCACAGACCGCAATGCAGACAATACCACAGACTAAATAGAGTTATTTAATTTTACTAATCCTGTTTCTAACTACAAGTCTCTAAAGAGGTTATCTTACTGCGACAAAGTTGCCAAGACAGCCCAGATACTTGTCGAAACTATTTTGGATATAATTTCAGAATTCCTACTTTGTAAAGTTGAGGAATTATGCTAAGTATTCAAAGGAATGTCTTTAATCGTACCTGAAAAAAATCCCATTTAGGACTCCTAAAAATATAGACACAACACTAATGTAATGATTGCGCCTCGTTAATACCTATTTTAGTGCCCCAAAAATAGTTAATTGACTCAGGCATGACTTTGCGGTCAATCCATTATAAAATACAATAGAAGCAGATATATTTAGTAACCTATTCTGCTCAAACGCCGAACGCAGTACACTGCAGTCGCAACAAGTCAATCGTCATCCTGAGGATGCCTCGTTGAGAGGTGAAACACGTGTCGATTTCTTACAGGGTTCTTTATGACTCTTTAATAACAGTTAAGCGTATTAGGTTACTAAATATACGTCGTCTATAGTATTTTGTTTGTCCCAAAAATACAAAATAGCGAAAACTTAATCTGTAACTGCGACCAACTTAGACGTAGTGCTCGCCGGCAACTGCCGAGGCACTGTATGTATTTAAAATATTTTAAAAGTGTCCCTCATTAGCAGGTCAATAAGTTTTTAGAGGATCAGTTCAATATTTTTCGTATTCAAAGATACAAGATACCTAAAATTGAAAGTAAGTTAAGGCGCGGTGTTACCTCAATATTCACAAAAAACTGGTTTCTTGGATGGTCGAGTATGACGTAACGCATTGAAAATATACGACGCAAAAAATACAGTGGACAGAGAAGGGTTTAAAGAAAATTTTTGATCGAATAGAATAGTAGAAAATAGTTTAATATTCACAATAAAAAATACTTCACAAAAATAAACTTTGGCGTCGAACATCTCCGTATTTTCAGCGATAACAACATTTTTTTTTAAGAGTTCAGTAGAATAAACATTATTTTATAACTTTAACCAGACAATTATTTAATTTAATGTGTATATTCTGAATAACCTAAATAAAACCCGTAAAATAAATGCCCATTCGCAGCTTACTCACATCTTCAACCCAAATATTTATTCGAATTTAAACCTTATTTAATGCTCTGTAATTGTGAAAATAGATATTGCGGTCATACTTTCGTACGTCGTACGTAGTCGTCGGGCTACCGTATAGCGCGCAGACGAAGTTGTGTGAGTGCAGCTGTAGCGTTTAAAATCGTAGTCAGTCCGCGCCTTAAGAAGCTAAAAATAAACCTCTGAGGTTCTTAGATTAAATTCAGTTCAGTTCAAAATTCTTATTTTGTTACAAGTGTTTGAAACCGACTTTCAAGTAAGTTACGTACCTAACAACGGGTCTCGTTACGGGTAGTCAGAACCCCAAAAGTCTGACAACCAGTCCGAGAGGTATCATGTTACCCGGTTAGTTGGAGGTCAGACAGGCAGTCGCTCCATGTAAAATACTGGTATTTAGCTGCATCCGGTTACACAGTAAGCCGATCCCAACATAGTCAGGAAACGGCTAGCCAGATTGATTGAAACGTTGAGAAACACGACAAACAAAACATGGAGATCAAATCACAACTGTTTATTCCTTGAGCCTCAAAATATAGTCTTTAATTCACTGATAAGAAACAAGAAAAATATGGACCCCAGGAAAACAAAACGCATAAAAAATACCAAAACGAAACATAATTCTAAGCGCCCAACACAAAGGACAAAATCTTCCAGATATTCATCGGACCTTAAAAATAACTTAAACGAAAAAAAGAGAAACTTGACAGGGATATTCAAAATGGCGGATTATTCAAGCAGATTTTATTTATGGAAGGAAAACCCGGAGCCGCGGGCAAGTCACGGGACTTGTAAATATTTTATTATTTGAATAGGAATGAAGTCACTGGCACCCTCGGATATAATTTAGTTGCGATGCTCTGTAAACGGTGGAAAACACGAAATAATTTTATTTTAGTAATTTATTTTTCAACATTTATCTTGTCAACTTCTACAAAATTCTGTGTTTGATTTATGTTTTATGCAAAGACGTTGTTTCTGTCAAACAGAACTACACCACACAGTAAAATAACTGTTACCTTTAATAGTTCTAACCAAACCATTATTCTGGCAGATCAATTTGAAGGATGGACAAATGTTTTCAAGACAACACGAGACAATTTCTCTATATCACTATTTTCTTAGACATGTCGCAGTGACAAGAAATACATGTTCTCTCTTAATAGAGAGAACATGTATTTCTTGTAACTGAAACTTCTACGATATAATTATCGTAGAAGTTTTTGTAATGTGTACTTTCTTTTTCATGACAGTGAGTAGTCTGACAGGCACCTAGCTCATGATATAATTATTATTGTACCTAGTACGCTATTATTGCGAGATGGGATGTTCGTAAATGTACTTAGTTGTTTTTGAAGTTTAGAATTCCTATCAATATTTTTTTCGGATAACTTTTTTCACTAAAATGTCTGTTTTCCAAAAAAAATGCCAGTATCTACAATTTACAGCACACTTAATACGAGTAGGTAGTGCTTTTGTCCCTCAATTAACATTTTTATGTTTGTCCAACTTTATTTTTTAACAACTTGCAGCAACAATAAACAAACAAATTCTATTCTATATAAGACGAATGGATGTTAAACAAAAAAAAAAAAAAACATTTGTTTATAAAAGTTTAAACGGCTCCATCTGTTGTCAAACACTTGAAACTGAAAACTGCACAAAAGAGCGCCCTCTATGTAATGTTTATCGAAACTCTTCAAATCACAAGTGACGATGTCCATTTTCCGCGTGTTTCAACCAGCGTGTTAATGCAATTGTGTCGGAAAATTTCGATAGATGGCGCTGTTTTAAAATGATGAAACTGGCTAGTGTTAAAAACTTGTAAGAAATTGAATGTGATATAAAGATACCTGTGGCAGTATTGGTCTGGTTTTCTTGGGCATTATTCTTCTCTTCTTTGGCAGTTTTGGCTTCGGAACTCGTGTTGCATCCCATTTTTCGCACTTATTGGTACACTAATGTAAAGTAGCGTCAAAAATACTAATTTGTTAGGAACACTGCACTTGATTAGGTTTTAGGAACAAACTTTCCACTATAACATAGTTAGCAGTCTGGTGAAGCTCTCGTTGAGTAGGTAAAATCTGAAACAAAGATAGACATAGATTATAATGGGCATTTTTATCGATAATAAATTAATCACGATGGGTTAGCGTCGTTTCATTGATTTGATCCACATGTCTGGCAAAGTAATATTGGATTTTTCCTCCAGTAATTTCACAGTAGCAATTTGGAGTGTAGATTTGTGCCTGGATGAGGGCATTAGGCTCAACGGGACGGGACGGATACGCGTGATGTTAGGGCATGTAATGTAAATGATTGAGCCTATTATTATTGACCAAGCTCCACAACACAGAAGTCTTTTTTTATGTAGAGGAAACAGCATTATTCACCACGTTAACCCAGTACTAACGTTCATGCTTTCTTTTACTGTTACTTTTACTGTTACTCCGCGTCCTAATCAAACACATCGTTCGTTCACTTCTTGTTCGGTTAATCGGAGCGTGGTCGCACCGCAAGAGAGCGCCTCCCGGTTAGGACGCGGCCATAGGAACTCAATGCAGTACATGTGCTGAGACAAGAGAGCGCCTCACGGGTAGAACGTGGCCTTAGAAACTCAATGCGGTGCGTGTGGTGAGTCAAGAGAGCGCCTCCCGGTTAGGGCGCGGCCTTAGGAACTCAATGCAGTACATGTGGTGAGGCAAGAGAGCGCCTCCCGGTTAGAACGCGGCCTTAGAAACTCAATGAGGTGCGTGTGGTGAGTCAAGAGAGCGCCTCCCGGTTAGGACGCGGCCTTAGGAACTCACGCACCGCGCGTGTGGTGGGTGAGATTAGTTTGACTAAAACTGTTCTGCCTAGCCTTTTCCCAACTGTGTTGGGGTCGGCTTCCAGTCTAACCGGATGCAGCTGAATACCAGTATTTTACATGGCGCGACTGCCTATCTGACCTCCACAACCCAGTAACTGGGTAATACGATACCCCTTGGTAAGACTGGTGTCAGACTTTCGGGCTTCTGACGACTCGTAACGACTGTCAAAGATCCACGGATGACAGCCGGGACCAACGGCTTAACGTTATAAACGTTAATACGTTTGCCTAAAACTATTATAAGCAAATGTCAAGTAAGGGTTTTGAACTCTGAATTAATATTCATGTTAACGTAACAACAGAATAGGTTTAGAAAGGTAAATATTTCAGTAGGTACAAGTACGTTACTCAAGCTAAGGTGTCCTAGAAGAAACCACCGCCACATAGCGTCTGTAATTCACCGGCTAATGACGTCACTGAAACGTTGTTAATGAAAGTAAGTTTGTGTGTTTTCCTAGAGAGCGTTTTTTGACACCGTAAAGTCAAACCCCGCTGCCATAATTTTCATGACGGCCGTCACTGCGGCCGTTATGTGGCGGCCACCGCTCTTCTAGGCAACTGTTGCTTTATAGTTACTGTTGGAATCTATACGTATTATAAAACAGTCAGGAAGTCAAAAGTGTACTTTGAATATAAAAAAAAAGTAGGGAATGAGTCTGATACCGAAAATATAGTTTTTAGAATTTTTGTCTGTTTTGTCTGGATATATGTTCCGGATTGGAGCAAAAACGGTAGAACGGATTTGGATGAAATTTTGCACAGTTAGACTAACACATAGGGTATATTTTTATTACGGACGCTTCAAACGTGCACGTCTTTCTACGTTGTTCTCACATGTATAATTTCAACATGAATGATGTAACCAATATTCAAGCAACTAGCTTCACAATTCTGACTGACCGATTCCTTGACAATTCAAAAGTGCCTGTAAATGGTTTAATTGAAATAAATGCGTTGAGTTTGACGTTGAGTTTGGTACTTTTAATGCCGGTAATACCTACATTCCCGCAGGATATTATCCGACAGTCACGCGGGTGAAGCTGCGGGCAAAAACTAGTCGATAATATTAAAGCTAATAAAGTTCCAACTACCTATGATATTCAGATATTTCAATATTCATTTTCACCATGCCAATTACTTCTGACATTCCTACATACGCAGTTCAAATGGACAATATGAATATTCCTGCTCCAAATGCATTTTCAACTGACAAAGGTTTCATTTTCCAATATTCCGATATTTCTCGGACATATTTCCACGTGATATTACTCGGATAGCAATCAATCTGCCTAGCCTTTTCGCAACTATAATGGGGTCAGATTCCAGTCTAATCGGATGCAGCTAAATACCAGTATATTAATACATTTTACTATGAATTCTAATACCTCTGGCCTCCACGATTGTTTCGGTCTATGTGGGTTTTTTGTAATACTTTTTGATCAAAACTTATGTCTGAAAGTTTAACAGAAAGTCGGAAAATGCAAAATCCGAAAAATTTCAAACATGGTTTTTGGGCTTGGCGCTCAACGTGTTAACCTTCGATCGACCCGTGTGGCTGTTAGCCACGAGCCCCGCGAGGAGTTTGTTGCGCCACTTCTTCTTGTCGCGCACTAGGAAGTGGTGAGGGGCGGGCGTATTGAGGGACTGTCTCATGTATTTTTGATGTTTTAAAAAGTGCTGATTCTCAGCCATACTTCGAGATCTAAAGGTACAATTCCGTAGCCGACCGCAGGCGGCAACTGCAGCCGACGCGACATGTCGCCGCGACACGACTGGTTTCTATGTATTTCTATGAAGGCTACTGTCGCTAGCTATGGAAGGTATTTAATAAAAATTCATAAAAATCAGTCGTGTCGCGGTGACACGTCGCCTGAAGTTCCCGCCTGCGGTCGGCTACGGAATTGTACCTTTACTCAAACTATATCCCAGGAAGCAGCTACCATAGTAAATAACAAATACATAAGTACCTATTAAAAGCCTAGAACATATCACCTGGCACAGACCACACAATCAGAAGCGTCCAATGTCCCCTGATGAGACATTCGCAGCTAGGGGCGAACTCAAACAAAGGGGAGAACTGGCAGCTACTAATGAATCCTATTCATCGTGGGGAGGCAGGCGAGATTTGCACAAATGCTATATACATGACGCTTTTGTGTTTGTTTTTACGACTGTTATCGGTTTTCGATGTTCCTAAGGCTGTTTATCGTTTAAGGATAATATGAACTGTAGTGTATCAGGAGCTGGAGAGTAATAAATTGTTAATGCCGGGAATATAGCTCTTATCGCGAGCGATAGCGAACATTTTCTGAACTATATTTCTAGTACAAGTTTTGCCGAGTTCTGTAGAAATATCACCGTGAAAAGGTCGGTGAAGTGAATTGTCAATACGAGGTAAATCTATAGCATGAGGTAGAATAACAGTTCACTTCAAGCTCCCTTCTCGGTGAGATTTTTACTGAACAGACTAGCTTCAATTAAACGTTATCAATAGTTTATTTAAACGTAGTCTCGATAGAATTGAGCCTACTTTTTAATCGTGCCTTGGTTTCTGGTTATACTCGTAAGCCGCATGAACGAACGAACAAAACGTACCAAACACGAACATCGAACACGGAACATTTGTTGTGGACGTAGCAAAGCGTACACGAACACAGTTCGATTTGTATTCGCGCTCAACCGCCCCTCTCATTTTATTAGCCATGGATTCGTCACGAACATTTTTGACGAACACAGTGTTTGATGTTCGTTAGTGGTACGCACATGCGAATAAAGTTTTCGATACAATAGACGACGTATATTTAGTAACCTAATGCGCTTAACTGTTCTTAAAGAGCCATAAAGAACCCTGTAAGAAATCGATACGTGTTTCACCTCTCAACGAGGTATCCTCAGGATGACGATTGATTTGGTGCGAACTCGTAAACGACGTGTGCCACGTCAAGCGTCGAGAGTTGTGTGAGCCACTTCGCCCGACCACCCCACTTATATAGGATTACTGCTCGGCCCACCTCGGCTAGGACCGTTATCAGCGCGATAAGGGGCTGCGAACAATCGCAACAAAGGTGTACCTTGGAATACTACTACGGCTTTTGTATCACCATGCAATCAGACTTCGGATCTTATGACCAACTCGTTAAGAATACGATTTCGGTGAGTTTTATACGTCGATCTTTATGGAGCTACTGGAAAAGCAATAGAACGGGTGACTGTTATCGATCGATAAAATCATTAATCTTTTTTCTTGTCAGCATGGGCTATTCGAGAATAGCTCGTTCCGTGGTAAGTTAATGCCCGATTCCTATAATTTACTTTGACCAATAATGTAGCAAAGACCTTATAAGAGACCCTCCCATATGGAAGTAACTATCAAAGGTCATAAGCTTACGTCTTAATCTATTTAAATGCCCAGTTTGGCAATCAAAATTTCTACCATTGGTAAGCATAGCAATACGTTTTTTTTATAGAAACCGATCATAAGAGATTAGCCCATCAGGAATGTGTTTTACAAGGCTGACTACCAGCGTCATCGTAGCATAAATCAGCCAATAATTTTCCCACTGCTGGAACACAGGGCTCCCCTCTGAGCGGAGGACTTGCGCCCCCAGTGTGGGTTGGTGGATGTCACATGTCTTTTACTTTTTATCCGACTACGGCGAAGCATGGATGGAACGAGGCTTATCATTTTGGCCGCTACGTATGTATGTTCATCTGTTATCTCATATTTTCTACATAATAATTTGATACATGAGGTATCGTGGTAAGCACACGTAATCTGCTTGATTTATGCCCTAACACGTGTGACTCCGGATTTTTAATTTGTCGGTCTGTGATAATATCTTATTTATACCTTTTGACTGTTTTGTCGATGTTGGGTTTTAGTTTTTATAACTTTAATTTATTTGGTTTTTTATGTGTGTGCTATGTGGAAATTCTCCAGCAAATTCAAAATAAAGCTCTCAGAATAATATCAAATGCTCCATTGTTTATGAAGACCTCAGAATTACATGAGCATCTACAAATCAGAACTGTAAAAGAGAAAATAGAACACAAGATGCATTCTTACAAACATCGAATAACTTCATATACCGACCTCTTAGCCTTAACACTGAGAGAACCAATAACTATGAAGAGGCTCAAACGTCACCACATAAGGGACTTAACTAAATTAAGCAATTTTGAGAGGCAGATTCTTCGCTGGAAGAATGGACCTCAGCAGTCAATATCCCACAAAAAATCTACTAAAGGTTTACAACCGATTGCAAGAAAAACATGAAAAATAAAAAAAATAAAAAATTGGTTAAAATATGCGGGTTTGGTCACGATTTTTTCCTTCTCCTTTTTGAGAGCAGCGGTGATGAAATAATTTACACAAAGTGCTTGCCTAGATTCGAAGCTACGACCTATAACTCGTAATTCACGGCCGTTTATACGGAGTCACCACTGCTCAGTCATAATTACTTGCAGACGTTCAGTATAAAATAATATACCCTGTCTATGTCTATGTCAACTGTTAAAAAACGATCACTGTCCGATGTTTTGAATTCATCACAGGGCAGTGATAGCTAAGTGGTGTGACCGTCAGACTGCCAAATCATAGGTCTCGAGTTCGCGCCCAAGGCACGCACCTCTGACTTTTCGGATTCATGTGCGTGCTGTATAATCATCACTTGCTTTAAAAACGGTGAAGGAAAACACCGTGAGGAAACCGGCATGCCTGAAAGATATTTCTCGACGGCATGTGAAGCCAAGCCAGAGTCCCATGGGCGGCTTTAAAACTCTGACACCAGGCAAGTCACTACCACACAAAAAAAGACGAAGATCACATTGTAAATAAATTGCATTGTGATAATAACATCACACACAAGTCTCATATATTATGCAAGTTCGTTATGACAGTCTAAATTACGCGAACAGTTTTGCATAGCAAATTGAGGATTGCTTTTGTGATGTAGAGCGCGTCAAACTAGATAGTCTTGCAACACTAAGATTATGTTATAGTAGCTTGGGCGTTTTTCTAATAGGTATTAAACGTGTAAATTCAAAGGATAGAATAGAATTGTCTTGATTATGTACACTATTACAAATTACAGATATGAACGTAGAAATGTTAGGTGACACAATGGGCGGCATTATCGATAAAACCGATCTTTTAAAGACAACCTTTGGATAGATTTAAAGGGAGAAGAAGAGACAATACTGCAGTTAGTAAAGAAAGAATAGAATACTCAAGATAAGACAATACACTACACACTACAGAATACTATACACACATTACATAGACTGGAAACCGACCCCAACATAGTTGGGAGAAGGCTAGGCAGATTGTGCACCACCTACGGCCGAACCCAACAACCTATTTTCAGTAAAAGAGATCACTATTGATCGCTATTGTGGTAGACCGAATAATTCTATCTGTCATTGAATGTCGTTCCACAATTCCGTAAGATTCCTTATTCTCAGAGAGATTATTGGGACGTTAAAACCAGTAACCTGGGGGACCGAGCTCTGCTCTGGTGAAAATAGAGAATGCTCATTTAATTCCATGCTGCCATGATAGTAGGTACTTACTAATTCCATACTGCCATGTCATGTTATTCTAAGGTAACCATCTTGTTCTAAACTTTGGGCGGCCGAGCTCTGGTCGGGTGAAAATACGGAGATAACGAATTTTCCCAGATATGAGACCTAGCTAGATCGATTTTTCCCAGATATGAGACTAGCTAGCTCGATTTTTCCCAGAGATGAGACCTAGCTAGATCGATTTTTCCCAGATATGAGACCTAGCTAGATCGATTTTTCCCAGATATGAGACCTAGCTAGATCGGTTTTTCCCAGATATGAGACCTAGATAGATCGATTCTTCCCAGATATGAGACCTAGCTAGATCGATTTTTCGTCCTCGTAAACCCCCGTAACCCTCGGAAGCTCTAACGATTTCAATGAAAGTTGCAATATAGGGATATTACTTCTTTTATTGTAATCGTTAGAGCCATTTTCCAGAACGTGATTACAAATATATACAAATATTGCTCATTTAATAGTATAGGACAGATTTAGATAGTTTTTCTATTTCCAGTATGCCAAAACTGATGATAGACAGGTTATTGGGTTCGGCCGCTAATCGACATTACCTACTCCGAAGACAAAATATAATAAACTCGATTGACACACACGACCCTTACCTCTAAACACATTAGAGTCTTGGAGCCCTTCCATTGAAAACCAATCGTTTCGGCTTCGTTGTTAAAGGTCTGAAATGTAAGTCTTTGACACTGTGCTGAGACGCAAAGCTATAAGCTTAAATTGAGGTACGTGACACTATTGTAAATGGGAATTTTTCAGATTTTAGTTTTATAGGTAAAGGTGACCGCTTTTTATTAGATAAGACTACGATATCATTGGTTTATGCCTAACAGCCGGTTTTTTTAAATGAAATTTTAAGTTTGGCAAGTTCAACTTCTAAAATATTCTTCACGAAAAAAAATCTCCGCAACGGGGAACCTCTTGGCCTGCATCTCCCCTGATGGTAAGTGATGATTAGGCCGAAGGTGGACGCGAGATCCAGCCGGAATCCTCAACCACAGAGGAACTGGCTATCTTACCTTTAACTGCCGAAATAAAAATGCTATTGTTGTTACAGCGATAAGATGGTGGTAGCTAGCCAGGCGGGCTTAGAACAGGCCCTACCATCAACCAAACCGAGCAGAAATTTTTGGACCCACTGGGAATCTAACACAGGACCTCTCGGTCTGAGTCTGGTGGTCTAACCACTAGGCCACAGAGGCGATTGACTATTGGTTACTATTAGCTAACTAGTATTACTACTTACTACTATAAACTTTTTTTTTTACTATTTACTAGATTTAAAACTAGCGACTGTAGATTTGTAGACCATTTTCTATTTTTTGTTAAGTACCTGGTACTGTTGACAGGCCTACACTGTACTCTCATACCTATTAACACTGTAATTTGAACATATTGTAAAAGCCATTTATTTTTAAAAGAATAACCGTGGAGATTCTTGCCGGATTTTCTCCATAGGAAACGACCAAATGGAACCGTGCACCTAGCTTCTGACGTATCATAAGTGCCCATTTAAAATTTATGTGAAATAATATATTATATTGATTTGGTTTTGTTTTTATAACATTCAAAATTCAAAAGTCATTTATTAATTTATTAATAAATAAATAATTAATCTGTATTAATATATCTTTAAGAAAGACATTCCATTAATTTAATATCTAAGCTATTTTATGTAACTTTAAATTCATGTTTCAATGTCAATCTTGACTTTGATAGATCACAATTCTATACATTTTGCATGCCTTACGTACGGTAGAATCACTTGAAACATGTACATCTAATAACACCATTATAACAGTGTTTTCTGCAAAAATAAATAATTTGATTTGATTTTCAAACTAGGCTGAGAACCAGCACTTTTCGAACGTCAAAATTACATAAGATAGTCCCCCAAACCGCCCACCCTTCACCAGTTCCTAGTGAATTAGCTGGGAAGAAGAAGTGGCGCAATAAACTCCCCAGCAGCACAGCTGTCTGTTCAGTTAGAAGAACAAAAAAAAAATATGTATAATATATTATTGGTTTATGGCAAACTACCGATTTCTGAAATTAAAATTTTAGATTTGGCAAGTTCTCAACTTCAAATTCTCAATTCACTATTTAATTGCGTAACACAAATAAAATTGCTATCGATCGCGATGCTTAACATTTTGACAGTTCAGCCACGTTCATCGTTATTTGCGTTGTTGAGCAGACAATTCAACCTATGATGCAATGGATTAGGAATTTCCTCCAAAACCCTCGGACTGTGTTATTCAATTAGTGTGCCGGTGTAAGTATCAATTTAGTCTTATAACTAGTGACTAGGAGGAGCACGTGGCTAAGTAACAACAGCCGTCCTGGTCGATCCATTAGGTTAAGCTACGCTTGCCGGGGTTAGTCAGTAGATGGGTGACCATTTTTACATACCGAGACTCCTCCGTGCCTCCGAAAGCACGTTAAGCCGTTGTTCCCGGCTGTCATTCGTGGATCTTTGACAGTCGTTACGAGTCGTCAGAAGCCCGAAAGTCTTGTTGTGATTGAAACCTCATTGTCTATGACAAGTAGACCTTTTTGTTCTCTTTGGTTGTCAATAAACTGATGTCTTAGCATGTGCAAAATGTCCGAATAAAATCAATTACTTTCTCCATTTGTATCTACTGAACACACTCTCGTATCAGGTTATGGGCCCAGCAGATCTACTCAAGTAAGGTTTTTTGATTCATTTCGAGACAAAAGTTATTTTTAGGCAGAAGAAAAAAAAAAAAAACTATCGGCAGATCGGCACATGTTTTTTTTCTTTTCCATGAGTTTTTCTATCTGGTTTAAACTAATTAAAAATGACCAGCGAAGCACATAGTTCGACAGCAATTCCAATCGAAAAGCTGCAGGGCATGGAAAATTATAATAACTGGAAATTTTCCATGAAGATGCTCCTGATGCACGAGGAGCTAACTGCTTGTAACATGGAAACTAACATTACGAAAATAACGGAAATTGCACAACAATTGAATGACATAGGTTCTCCACTAAACGATGACTTCATAGTAGTCATCATGTTGAGCGGACTGACATCCGATTACGACCCGCTCATTATGGCGTTGGTGAATTCCAGTGACAACCTTGTAAGTGAAACTGTAAAAACGAAATTATTACAGGAGTTTTACAGAAGAGATGATGACATAGAGACTGCATCGGCTTTGACTACCATTAAGAAGATCAAATGTTACCGATGTAAGAAACCAGGACACACAAAGAAAAATTGCCCGAAGAATGCTGCTTCTACGACTCCAGTGAGTAATGTCAAGGACAAGAAGAAGGTGCTATTGTCGGTTGTTGTTGGTCTATTGTTGGTTGGTTGGTTGGTTGGTTGTTAAATAAAATAAATTAAATTAAATCTCAAGAAAGATGTCTGGTACGTGGACTCTGGTGCAACCAACCATATGTGCAACGACAAGAGTGGTATGTTGGAGTTCAAATCAACTAAGGACCTATCTGTGAACATTGCAAATGGTGATCAATTATGTACTGCAGGATTAGGTAAAGTTAGAATTAACTTAGACAGCGTTTTTAGAACAATAACTAATGTTTACTTGGTTCCTCAACTGTCAACTAACCTTTTATCAGTGGGTGAGTTAACAAGAAAAGGTTATAAAGTCAATTTTAATTCTAAAACCTGTAGAATAATGGACGGGCATGAAACCATAGCTACTGCTAGTTACGTGAATGGTAGTTGTCAATAAACTGATGTCTTAGCATGTTCAAAATGTCTGAATAAAATTAATTACTTTCTCCATTTGTATCTACTGAACACCCTCTCGTATCCCTTTCTGCGGTCGGTCTGAACTTTAAAGTGACGTAAACGAAACAACAATAAAGTACTTAGTTCTGAATTCAAATTATTATACACGATAAATCTAATAATTTATGGACATGGATATTAGCATTCGTTTGTATTCGGAAATGCGATGATTCCCGAGGGACATTAAGAAATATGACTATATGTATATGTATTTTGGGTAACCACGTAGAGGCTTTTCTACGTGACTTCTTAACTGCACAGATAATTCCACTTACAATATTTACTTTTATTTTTATTAAAAGGGCACTTTTTTTAATATTACTGTAAAGAATAGATATAGGAAAAATTTAAAAAAAAATGCTTTTCTAAAGAGATTTTTCTCAAACTAAAGTATTTATTACTCTTTTTAAATTGCTCAGATCGTTAATTTAGTACATTCAAACTTAATTTTGTTATAACCAAGTCTTCTTTGATAAAAAACTAGCTTTTTATAAGATAAAGTTTTCAATGTCTGGATATCCAAAACTTTGTAATATAAAAAAGAACGTTAAAAAAGGAAACAATCAAACTCAACAAACTACTATAAAAATGTTATAAAACTAGGCATCAAACGCAAGGACCAAACTTACAAAAAAGACAGAAGTTCCATTTGACATTACAACTTTAGTCATCAACAACAATATTGGCACAGAAAAAATGCAATGTATAATGGCGTAAGAAGGATACGCAACTTTAAGTCTTATTGGTTGTAACTGTAATGACGAATTTTCTCTAGCAGACTTTTGTGTTTAGGTGACACCTAGCACCATATCACCAAACAAATTGCGTTAAAAGAATAAAACTGCACCCTAATTGCGTAATACACGATCAATCACAATCTGAATCGTTTTGAAAGAGATTGCTAATCGATTACATCACGAGTTCCAAAAAAAAAACAGCTCAACAACGTAGATAACACAATGAATGTTGTTGAACTGTCAAATCATACAGACTACTAGTAATCATTTTCCGAAAATGTGTTACGCAAGATAGCTGATTTTACCGCCAAACAAATTTTAGTTAAATTTTATCAAAATATTGGTCACAGTAAAGTTGTTGGATTCTTATTATCGAATTGAGGGTAGTTGGTAAATCATCACCGAACCTGCTCACGACCTATGTCGGCGTCGCGGCGATATGCATCCGTGACGGACAGTTCGATTTTGCACCTTGAGCTGAATGAACGTTTCTTCCTCTCTTGTCGTTATCGTGTTTCAAGCTAAACGTTTTAGCATCTATAGTGTTTGTGGACTCACTACCATGTGGTGTGCGATCTTCAAGACCTTTGAACCCAGAGTACATCTAAACTGTCTATCTGTGAAGTGCCGTGCAAGCTGAAGCTCTCCTGCTGACGCGGGACTTAAGACAAGGTAGGTGGTGTTCAATTGCTTTCTTGGAGATAGTAGGAACGATCGATTTCCACCCTTTACTTTCAACATTTTAAGGTTCACAAGCCACCAGCAAATATTTTCTTAAAATAGGTTGGTCAAAACCGAACAAAAGTTGACCGTCCACTGCTACGTAGGATATGCACGGAAAGGTTTCCCACGTTAGCTGCGCTGTTGATTTGTTTGCCAGTCACGAATTCGTGCGTAACTTGGTCGTGGATTACAGTAGGTACACGTTCCAGCCAAAATTTTCATACATACAGATAGACGTGCGTAGCTTCTCCGTGAGCTGCTGTGGAGCAGAGCATAAACTCAATTTAAATCAGGGACTGAATTACCCAAAAATTTAAGTACATTTAAATTTCGGTATGACGTCATACCGTTAAATTATGGTTACCAAAATATTTCGATACCATTATTTTTTTCAGTACTTAGCGGATTTTGAGGTTGGAAATGCATACCGGGATATTTCGGTAGAAGTACTAAAATACACAAGTTGTAACGTGTTCGACCCCCCCCGCGCCGTCTTGTTTTTCGGTACCGAAATCGTGTAAAGGTTAAATAACGGTTTAAAAAGGTATCGGTATAGCTCAACCCTTATTATAAATATATTTTTGTGGTATTAACCTTAACCTTTAACCGTAACCACTTTCAGTCCCTGATTTAAATAGGCAGTCATTGCAATTAATGTCAAAACGTAGTCAAGGTAAATTCTATTCATTATTTGAATTCCGGAAGGCAGACACCGCGCGCTCTTTCGACCGACTTTCTTTCTGGAAAATAGTAGTTATTTTATAAGTTTTGTGCACAGTCAACCTTCTGTACGTAACATATTGTATTTTATCCTGTTGGTCCTAGACTAGACGAAGTTTGATCGATACAGGCAGCGAGCCGGAAGGCTTCCATACCGCTCGTTACACTCGCTAATAAATATCAGGATTAAACCATTCAAAGCTATTCAGATGAACACGAAATCTGTAGGAAGAAAGGCTTAATTTTTACAATGTGAGAGAGACACCATCCTCCATGATCCTGTGTGTATGTGTGTGAGGGGGTGTTTGTGTGTGTGTGTGTGTGTATGTGTGTGTGTTTTTTTTGCGAGGACCTATCAACAAAATCATTTTACTTATTTTCGTGTCAATCTAAGTATATTGCTTGTGGCCACGTTGATTGCAGCATCAGTGGTATTGGTCATCAATGGTGCAAGTGAACAGGCACTTAGGACGCTCCATGATGTGGGCCATGGTCTGATCGGGAGCACCACACTTGTACTTGGTGTTGAATCGTTATCTTTTTCGTGTGGTTAGTGACTAACCTGAAGGCCAATTCTCGAACTTTAAAAACGTTCACATTCAAGTCGCAATCTGTCAAACTTGTCAAAAATGTTGGTAAATTGATTGTATTTTTGACAGATTGCGAATGAGATTAGAATGCTAACGTTTTAAAAATTACAGGACTTTCCCGTCTGGTGTCAGTTTTAAAGCCGCCCATGGGCCTCTGACTTGGTTTCACATTCCGTCGAGAAATATCTCTCAGGCATGCCGGTTTCGGGAGGTTCCTGTTCCGCGTAAGGCGGGAGGAAACGCCCGGGTGTCACCACTGTGTGGATCGCCCGGAGGACACGGTGGAGCATACGGTTGAGGTCTGCCCGGCTTGGGCGGAGTACCGCCGCGTCCTCACGGAGGCGATCGGCGGCGGCGATCTCTCGCGTCCGGCCCTGGTTCAGGCCATGGTTCGGAGCGAGAGTGCATGGGAGGCCGTCACCTCCTTCTGCGAAGCAGTTATGCTCGCGAAGGAGGAGGCGGAGCGCGCGAGGGAGATGCAAGCTGCACGCCCTCGCGGCCCTAGTCACCGCAGGAGACGCCCCGGGCGTCGGGAGTCGAGAGCCGACTTCCGGCCACCGTAGGCGCGGGCTTGCGGACGGTGAGCAATGGGCAGCTCGCCGTCCGATAAGGACCAGGCCCGTGTCGACGGCGCGTTGTGTTCCACGCGCGCCTCAAAGAGATGTCAGCACCAACCGACGGGGTCGAAAGACCAATCCTGCTGGGGTTGCGGGTTTGTCCGAAAGGGATATCGCGGCCCCGGCACATGGGCAACGGAAGGAACACGGGTGGGTTTTAGTCAGTAAAAGTCTGGCACACCCTCTCGCTCTACCCAGAGCGGGAGAAGTCATTTGATGATTTCCCATACTGAATAAAATAAAAAAAGGCATGCCGGTTTCCTCACGATATTTTCCTTCACTAAGCAAGTGATTAAACAATACGCACATGAAACCGAAAAGTCAGAGGCCCAGAGGAGGGTTGGAACTCGAGACCTATGATTTGGCAGTCTGACGGTCACACCACTAGGCTATCACTGCTCTTTGGTGTTGGATATGTGACCTACATCATCAAATTCAGGCACTACTATACCACTGCTTGACCAATCTCTCTACTTCCGTATGACATCCACCTTCGATTCTTTGCTTAAATTGTTAATCTTCGAAAACGTCAAATTATCCTGTTGCAGGGCGTCATAAATGGAATGGTGGCAAAAGAAGGGTAAAAGAGAAGAGACACAACCTTTACTTACAGCGAAATAATTAAGCTGCTATAAAAACTAGGTATGTACTTCATTATGACTAACTTTTTAAATTTTATTTTATAATCTAGAACAGCGTTAACGAGGTACTTATCATAGTTAAAACTGTTTTAAATTCTCAAAGAGTTCGCTAAAACTAGGTCATTTATATTTTATATCCTTTGATGTTAAAAAATTGGACTCGGTAATGATTCGGGTAAACTCGTCGGAAGTCGTCTCATACCCCCTAGACTTAATCAATCAAAGTCTTTTAAGAAGGGGGATTTTTTTAATTTATTTTTAACAAGATCTACGCTTCCTTTCGGTGAAAGACTGCTGAATATGGAGGGCGTAGATTTGAGTCTTGGTTATAGAAATGACTAATTACTTCTAGCAAAAAAAAACATAAAATATACTCCTTTTTGTACCTTTAAAAATAAAAAGGCATGTATTTATTCGAACTGAAATAATTGCCATTTTATTTACATAAAAATATTATTGAACGCTCTAACATAATGCTTGCGGCTCTTTTTGTGGACCTCAAATAATTCCTATTTTGGGGTTCTAAAATACTAAATAGCCCAGTAACTGCAACCAACTTGGTTGTAGCGCTCGCTGGCCTCTGCAGCGGTAAAGCTCGCTTCGCTTGCTCAGCTCGCGCGCGTTTTCTTACAATTCTAACCTAACCTAACTTAACTCATTTGGTCGGAGTACCTTAGCTTAAAGTGAAATACAGGCTCGTTTCTGAAAAAACATGTGCATGTATAGAAGGTCAAAAAGGTATTAAAAGAATTAGTTAAATATTTTCAAATAAAATGTATGTTGATAATCCGCGTCTAAAGTACCACGTACTGAAACCCTTTCCAGGTAATCAAAATCGATACAGTCGTTTAAGAATAATCCCAATCAAACAAACAACTTCGCACAAGCAAACACACACATCAAACAGAGAACTTCCTAATTTAGATCGTTGAAATAAATAACCACATTTCATGCATGCTGAACGTTTCAGCGGGAAGGTAAATTAATATGCGCAAGTGTAATTATTAAAATTAGCGGCGACATCCCTAGCAGGGCCCGCTATGAATACGTAATCGCTTCACTTTTACATATGGACATCCGTAGTGTTTGTTTATAATTTATCACATTTTTTTGTAACGGAGTATTTGGTTTAAAATTTATGACGATTTATGAGTTTCCTTCTGTAGCGGCATCTACATCGCTACATGCGAACTACGCATCAAAGACCTGACGTCACACAACATCCTGACGTCACACAAATCCTGCATCGCGCAATTAGAGTTTACCGCGCGATAAACATATATACAAGCTTCCCGACTTCAACCTCTGGGCAGTTGCCCGCCAGACACAACACCCGTCTGGTCGGAGGATCCTCCCTTTTCTATGGGGGATGAGTGAACTTTACACCCTGTTCCTCGTACCCCTAAACTTCTTTTTCCTTTCGTAATGAAAATGGGTTTTTAGGGTTGGTTTTATTCTCTATTTTTTTTTCTCGTATTCTGGATTCAATTAGCTTGGTAAATGGATGGGGGCAGGCAAAAACAAAACGTTAACGGCCGCGATCCTTAAATTCTACTTTTCCATCGTCCGTGTTCATACATCGATCATAAACATGCGCCTGAGATAAGTACAGATGGGTCACTCCGCAAAATCATTTAAATAAAAAGCGACTCTTGCTACGACATCATAAAGTGCAATTCAGGTCGCATAGCGCTAATTACCGACAGTTATATTCACCTAGAAGTTGCCTCTCTTTCTTTTAGAGGTGAGCAAAGTGTATCATTTTTGCGATTGAAACATTTACGTCTGGATCATTGAAATGATCCGAATCATTGATATGTTTCATTTGGATCATTGATATGTTTCATTTGGATCATTTGAAATATCGACTCAAAGGATAAAAAAATGCATAAAAACAACGAAAAACTGTGATAGTATGAGTGATGCATATCTCATTTGGTATCTCTTTCTGACTTAAATAGAAAGAAAGAAAGAAAAATAAGTTTATTTGTAATGAGTCACCCGCTCACTCGCGACTCGCGAGTCAGTTCGGTAGTACTGACACTAAAGTAACGTAACTCAGCGTCTCAGTCTTTCTCTCTCGCTCACTCGCTCATTGCTGCTCAGTCGCCTCGCAAGCGACGGTCGCGCGGAAAGACACAGTCTCTGTGTCTTTCCGCGCGTAAAGTAATGATTCAGATTCAAATGATGCGTTTGAAACGTTGTTACTGAACCAATCTTTTGGAACACTTCAATGATCCGGATCAGTGAGTCGGTTCCGTAAAGAGTTACACACGCCTACTTTCTATCGCGTAACTCTTGTGACTACGTTACGACCACTGAATTCGCCAACACGAGCCTGCCGCCTACCTACTTGTAGCTTTATACCTAAAATGTGGAGTGAGCCATCTGTATTCATCTATGGCGCCTGTTATACAAGAAAGTATTAGGTACGCACCTAACTTTTTTATAAGCAACCATAAATTGCTAAGATCGTTAAGCGTACTTTCAAGGAGTTTTAAGCTCTAAAAAAATCTTAACTACTAACCTAACGAAACATGTAGGCTGATAATTCTATTAATAATAGAATTATAATGCTACTTTTACAGACTTTTCCTCTTGTCTGTTGATCAAACTCGGTTTCGGTTAGAGGACATTTGACTTGTCATTCCAATAATTATATAATGTATACTTTTCAAATTTATTTTAATTTAATTTATAATTCAATTTTAAACAATTTTTATTTTATATAGACCTTTTTTAATTTTACAATTATTTATATTAATTCAATCACACATAATATTGATAAGCAAGTCAATGCTTGGTTTTACTGTATTGTATTAGTGTAAACTTTTATAATAGCATGTATATTGTTTATATTTTATATGTATTCTTAATTTAATTAATTATGTATTCAGAGCATGTGTAATCGATAATGTGTAACCTGTGGGTACCTGTAATGAGGATCTTTACTGCCATTTTATCACGATAGGTGGCGCATCGTCGACATGGCCATTGAAAGCTGTCAATTCCATACATTTTGTAACCTATCATTCAGTAAATTTAAATTTTCTCGTAATATGCTTAAGTGTGCTGTACCAGGATGTACTAAACTACTAACCCCGGTGTTCATTAATTTCCTAAAGATACTACGCTAAAAAAAGTGGGAAACTAAAAGAGTACAACTAAAAGTAACTTTGACTATGTTGATTAGTAAACTTCGACAATGTGGTGGAGTTCTGGTGGAGCTATTAACGTCTTCATAAAGTTCTACAGCAGGAACGTCAAGTGCTTGTCTTTCAGAAGCTTGAGGGCTTTGATTGCCGAAATTAAAATTTCGGTCATAGGTAACCCAAAAAAATAAATGATACCATTTATAATTAAAGTAATTTTCTCTCAATTTTTGTAAATTTTACTATCATGAGTCAAGTGAGAATTAACACGTTAAAACAAAAAAAAATATCCAAATCTCGAGCCTAGCACAGATGAAAAATATTTTACTAGATAGAAGTCTACTTCTCAATAAGATCTGATGTCTTTCCAGTAATCCTAGCTTCTCGTTTGTTTAGTTCGTCTTTCAATTCTTTACGCTTCCAGGAACAATACATGTTAGCAATAACGATGGTGGATCGGTTACAACACAAAAAATAACAAAAATCATTGATGTAAACAAAGCGAAAATGTTTTGACAACGGCCATCCCGCCGCTGGCGACATCTGCGTTGAGCTTTGCGCGTGGATCCCCATTGAGTGTGCGTTAATCCTTAAATAAATAAACTCCTTCAGCCTGATGTCAAAAAACATCTGTCAGCGGCATCTGTCAGTCGAGCTGAACCAGCTCGATCGCAACTGACGTATATTTTGACTGATATTCTGTATTAATTATCTGTTTAGTTAACAAATGGTTAAACATGGACCAATGTGTACACAATGGACCAAGGATGGCATACAATGGCACATGTCAAACATCTGACAATAGTTCGCGCCGAAATGTTTTGTTCTCTGTAGTCGGTGATGGCGTGTCTCTGCAAAAATGGCGGCCGCTGTTGAAGCAAAAGGAGTATGAACCTGAAGTTTCTACCTACCTATCCCCATGGGAAGAAGGCATGAGTTTATGTATGTATGTTATATATTGTACCATGTTTTAATGCAAAAAAAAAAACGTCACGCAAATATACCCCAAAAAGGCACGCAGAGGTGTTCTAGAAAGAAAACAAGGAAAAGTATAAAAAAAAATAAAAAATAAGACTCGCACAGGAAACTACAAATTAAACTAAAAACACACTAAACATAAATAAAAAATAAAAAAAATTATACTTAAAAATTAATGCAGTCCTGTACGAGGCCAAAAGGCCCCTATCTCAGCATAAAGCTGCGACATTTAAAAAATAAATGTCGCAGCGCTAGTATTCTGATGATGTGATGTCACGGAAAGATAGATACAGAATTATATAAAATAAAAAATAAAGAAATTGGTGTGTGAAATTTAATAAAAACTAAAATACATATAGTCCGCGTGTCTGTATCCGTTCTCTCATTCTGTGTTAAAGGGCGAGCCTATTGTCTTTAAAGGCTTGTGCAGACCAGCGCGACTTGTCGCGCGACGCGACACGAACAATACAATTTCTAAGAAAACTTCACAGTATAACAATAACCGGTGTCGCGTCGCGCGACAAGTCGCGCTGGTCTGCACAAGCCTTAATTGGACACAAATCCAGACTTAAATCAAGTCAATAACAGATTACCGCCCCCTAAATAATAGTGGGCACTCCTAACAATTGGCATACTATAAGCTAAGGATCTTGAGTCACGCACTCCACATAAATCAGAATCAAGCGATCATTGTAATGAAGTGTCGCACAAAATAGACTGGGGGCACTGTAGAGGATGATAACCCTGATAAATATACTCTGGATAATCAAGGGGGTTGGTAGGAAGTATCGTTTTTTAATATAAAGATTGTCAATTGTTTTTTTCTATACGGAGTTCCGAATGGTTGTCAAAGACGTCCACCGCACCGTAAAGCTGTGGACAAATTATCGGACGCGTCCGTAAGCCGCGACTGAGAGACGCGGCTTATTTGTATCTGGATAGTACATTTAGCACTACACTGTGCAAACTATCGGTCGTAAGTCGCAGACGTGTCCTTGAGCGTTCGGACGTCTGATGGTCGCAACTGTCAGCCGCGGCTTACGGACGCGTCCGATAATTTGTTCCCAGCTTAAAGGAGTTAACAAGATGACGATGCGGAAGTAGCGATATTTACTATGGCCGCGTAATCTCGTTTCTCGTTGACATCCCGGTGGAGAAAAAGCCCTATTTACACGATGCATGTTAATCTAGGGTTTAGGGTAACCTTGTATAGAACTCTCAGTGTGCGTGTATGACTCGAATTTAGCCGCCGGTGATATGTCTATGCATATAGTATTATTATATGTCAAAGGGGAACCAGCATTATCTTATCTAATGCAGTATAACCATCGTCAATTATATAGTTTTGACCGAGGCTCCAAACAGATTATGGTAGACATCCTGACGGATGATCTATGTGATGACTTGATGAGTTACATGCGGGAATGTGAAAACTGTGATGGGTCTGCAATTCTACATCAAGTAGTAGAGCCTTATTATCTGCAATTCTACATCAAATAGCGCGGGTTATTGTCTGCAATTATATTTCGCGTAGCAGAGCCTAACGCTAAGCGTATGCTGAGACGCAGGTGACGCAGCACAGCACAGCACAAATTTTGCAGGCCGCGAGCGCATGCTGCGAAGCAGCTACACAGACACATTCGCGTCCTAGCTATAAACAAAAGACGGCTGTGCTGCGTGACCTGCGTCTCAGCAAAGAAACAAGGGACGACCTGCTCGCGTCGCGCAGAAATCTGTGCCGGCTGTACAACAAGATGCAGAGCAGAACAGACACATGTCTGCGTCGCACGTCAGTACGTTCATGCATTACAAAAACTGCTCTGCCCTGCGCTGCGTGGACCTGCGTCATCTGCGTCTTAGCATACGCTTACCCTTATTGTTAGCAGAACCTTAGTGTCTGCAATTCTACATCAAGTAGCCAGTCTTATTTGCCTAATAACAGGAAAGGAACAGGAATGTTACCTAATACCTTATTAGTAACATTTTGACATCTTGATACCTCAAAGTGCCTACTGAAAGACAAAAACATCTAGACTGTTTGTGAAAAGGTAAGGATAAGCCAGACATGTACTTATCAGCTCGGTTTAAGAAATTATTATCTCCTAATGAAGCTTTTCTTTACCACCTACAATTTCAATCCAGACTACATTGAGACTTTTTCTTCAAGATAACAATTAAAACGCGAGAATATGGTGCTACGGGTACAGCCAGGGTATTTGAGGGTATGCAGAATTACCACCGACGCAGGGTGAGTCGATTTCAAATAGCCTTTGGGAATTATTATGTTCTATTTACTCGCAGGACTTGCCCGTTTATAGGGAAACATAGTATCACGCCAGATTTCCCAGAAGTGCTAGGTAGAAGTGTACGTAAGAACACACACATTTCACTAGTTATTTTCAGAATCATGATTACAAAAATAGATGTCCCATGAATAATATTTGCAATTTCTCGTGAACTTCGATTAACTTTAAATTCAGTGTAATTTTCACTGCAAATGGATAATATCACAGCATAAGGCCATAAACCGCGTGCGAAAGGTCGTTAATACTAATGATCCCCACGCATTGCACAATAATAAAAGCTGCATGGGTGGGTCGATCAGGTTAAGCTACGCTGGCCGCGGGCAATCCGTGGATGGGTGACCATCTTTACATGCCGATATCTCCTCCGTGCATCGGAAAGCACGTTAAGACGTTGGTCCCGGCTGTTATTCTTGGATCTTTGACAGTCGTTACGCGTAAACAGAAGTTCGAAAGTCGGATAATCAGTCTTACCAAGGGGTATCGGGTTATCAACCCGATAACCCGATACCCCTTGGATACTCAGTTACTGAAAGAGAAGGGTGGGTGTTTTTGGGGGACTGTCTTATGTAACTTTGTCGTTCGAAAAGTGCTGATTCTCAGCTTATTTTGAATAAATGACTTTTGAATTTGAATTTGAACATACTGGGTTGTGGGGGTTAGATAGGCAGCTACTCCATGTGAAATACCGGTATTCAGTTGCATCCGATTAGACTGGAAGCCAACCCCAACATAGTTGGGAAAAGGCAATGGAGATGATGATGCATTGCACAATAATAATTGTCGTGCTTCCACTTTTATTTAGTTACATCACGTATTATAGATGTATGAGGAGCAGGGTGTAAAGTTCACTCATCCACTATAGAAAAGGGAGGATCTTCCGACCAGACGGGTTTTGTGTCTGGTGGGTAACTGCCCGACGATTGATGTCGGGACGTTGTATATATACACGTCGCATGGTAAACGCTCCTTTCGCGATGCAGAATTTTGCGTGACGTCAGTGTGATGCGTAATTTGCATGTGGCGTTGTAGATGTCGCCATAGTATGATAAAAAGAAAGAGATTTTTTATTAGTAAATGATTTTGAAAACAACCGGTTTTTTTTAACTTTACCGTAGTAACCGGAGTTAAAAAGATACAACGTTATGACAGACAGATGAATGCACGCGGAGACCTACGGTGTAGGCTTAGAAATGTACCTTGTTAGTCTCATTTACACCATTTGGTTACGAACCCCATAAAAGGACAGAAAAAGGGTTGAAAAGAATACTAGTAATAGTTACGCTAACTACATACTGCAAGGGTTAACAGTACCCTAATTATTTGAATTATATCTTAATCAATTTGAAGGATATTCCTAATCCATTGCTTTAGGTATATGTTAGAAAATTTTGTCTGTTCAACAACGTAAATAACGCAATATAATATAGTATAATATTGTTTAACTAGGAATAAATTACATGGCAAGGTAATATATAAAGCACAAGCATAAAGTTTGTTACATCTAAGTCAAAGTCAAACAATTTATTTCAATTAGGCAGATAAAAGGCGTTATGAACGTCAATTTTACAAAAAATTGAATTGATTCTAGTCGCCCCTACCAAAAGGTAGTTTTCGTATGGAGAAGAATGGGCAAGAAACTCCACCGTTACTCTTTTTAAACGGCTTTACAATATTTTATATATGTTTACGCGCTTGCGTAGGGGTTAGGGTTTTTTAAATTAAGGTTTCTGGACAGCTTTTTACTAGAATCAGATTCTTCTGGACCCGTCGTTACACACCCGACATTCGTCGACCAATCGCTAACCTGCGCGCGCCACGAGCGATTTAAGATAAACAGACATGCACAAGAGCTTGACGAAGTAAATAACGCTATGCTTAAAGTCCATAATTGGTTTACTGTAAATAATTTGGTTTTAAATGAGAAGAAAACAAAATGCATAAGATTCGCGTTACCAAATGTTAGAAGTAGTGAATGTCATATTGTACTACGGAGACACTAGAATTCGTCGAAAAAACGGTTTTCCTGGGGAAAACGCACGTTTTTCACGCTTGACTCAAAACTACAGTGGGGTCCAAACTTAACATCACTTGCAGGGCGGCTAAGTTCAGCCGCTTACGCTGTTTGGAAGATCCGCCAACTAAGAGACGTGGATACCGCGAGACTGGTCTATTTTAGTTACTTTCATAGCATCATGTCTTACGGTATTTTGCTGTGGGGACGGGCTGCAGATATTAATTCTATCTTTATTCTGCAAAAGAGAGCTGTCAGAGCCATATATAACCTCCGCAGACGCGAATCTCTAAGGGAACTGTTTAAGAAAATTAACATCATGACGGTACCTTGTCAGTATATATATGAAAACATTATGTATGTTCGGAAAAATCTAAATTTTTTTAGTAAGATAAGTGACAGGCATAATTTTAACACTAGAAATAGGAACAAATTAGATCAACCACGTTTCAGATTGTCTAAAGTGCACACTTCTTTTATGGGGTACTGTGTAAAATGTTATAATAAAATACCACTCGATATTCTTGAACTGAATGAGAAGAAATTTAAAACATGCATTAAACGCACACTATGTAGACAAGGATATTATAAGTTGGATGATTATATCATAGATAAAAATGCTTGGCTTAATGCTGGTCCTGCTCCACAGCCACTTGGGCTCACTAGTTAAAAAATTTAATGTTTGGAAGAGTTGCTTCCCCTTTTAATTTTTTCTGACATTACAAACTTAATGTTTATTTTTTATTTAAACAAGTTTTACTTGTTGAATACTCTAATGGATAATGATTTTCTTTCTTTTTGGTAGTAACATTCTATTAATCTCTCAAATACATTGCAAATTAGTTTTGTATAATTTAGAAGCATTTTTTCAATTTTTGTAAATGTGAGCACCATGGAGCCGTTTGTATTTTTTTTTGTTTTTTAAATTTATTAATATGTATGTTGACTTGAAAAATCATGGTAGCTGAGAGTATGTCATGCTCACTTAAATGTCTCGCTGATGGCGGCGAGTGTGTTGGATCATTCGGTTCCCTACAAAATGGTTAAGCTGAATGGTGCTGATCCACGCGTCATGTTCGTGAACGGGCGCCGTCAGTTGTGACTGGTCATCTCTTATCTGCCATGGCATATTTTTAATCTTATATTTTGAATTGTTTTGATTATTTTTTTTGTACATTGTTCTCACATATAGAAGCAACAAGAATAATGTACCCAGGATTTTGTAATATTCTATATTTACAAGAGTGTCCTTGGAGTTTCTTGCCCGTTTTTCTCCATAAGATCTACGTTTTGGAATGGGCAACTAGCTTCAACTTTCTGACTAACTGACGCGACTATTTGACAATTTAAAAGTGCCTGTAAATGGTTTAATTGAAATAAATGCTTTGAGTTTGAGTTTGACGATAGGTAAAAAAGAATGAAAAATTAAGCAATGACAGGTAAATTAATTATGTGATAAATACTGTTAGTTCTAGTTACCTAGTGGGTGCCGTACTGTTCACCTAGATAGGTTACAAAATTACCTGTGTTACTGTTTAAGAGAAACAGTTCCGAACCCCGTCGCAAGTATTTGACTTAAAATAAGCACGTGTTGATTGTGAATATTATATGTAAATCGTAACCATTACAGCAAGCTACAAAATGAGAATGAGAAAATGGATGTTGTTGAACTGTCAAAATGAAACAGATTGTGATCGATCGTGTGTTACGTAATTAGGGTGTAGTTTGGACTGATGCAGTAGATTTTTAAGGGTTAAGGGTAAAGAAGAGACATGACAAAGAGCCATCATAGACTCGTCATGTGTAATCAGACTATAACTTTGGGCTCTATCTACCGTGGCCATTCTCAAACGGAGGGCGAGCACGCGAGTGAATCGTACTAATTGATCGTATGACTACTTTACGACAATCTGTCCTAATTGACTAAATACTCATTTAATTCGCTATTTAGGTATTTAGAATAAGAATAATTTATTTGCAGAAAATACAGGTGTTACCAGTTGTAAAAATTGGTGGTTTAATTTATAGTCCATATTTTGCCTGTTTAGGGCATGCCAATTAATTTTACATGAATACCTAATAGGTACCTACTTATTTTAATAGGATATAGGTACAGAAAAATAACCACCGATTTTCAGCAAAAACCTCAAGATTTCGATGAAAGTTGCAATATAGGAGTTTACGGGGGTGAAAATTTTATCTAGCCTAGGTCTCATATCTGGGAAAATTCAGCAATTGAGCAGAGCTCGGTCGCCCAGGTACTGGTAAAATAATGGTAGTTACATTCTGAACTACCTATTATGATAAAAAATCTAAAACACACAGCAGGATCACCGCTCTTTCTTTCTCATGTCCTTGCCCTGCATACAGACACTTATTACGGATGGACATTATAAATGATAATAATAGTACTAACAAGCACGCATTAAAATCTACCGTATATCGTAATCAAAAAACCATTATAGAATGCCGCCCATGGGCATGTGACCACCTGTATTTTTCTAAATATTCATGAAAAAATCTCGAAAATTAATTTTAAAAGGGGTCATCTTTAATATTTTTCATAGTTTTTTTTTAACCATGATTTTATGGACAGTTTTTTTAAAATAAATACAGTTATTCTTTTTCGTTTTTTTTAAAATCCAAATCGAGCTAATAACATCGGAGATAGGGCAAAAACTTTAAAGCAAGGTTACAAATGCTACTCAAAAAAAAAATTGAATAACTTGAAAAATATTAAAGAGAGACCCCCTCTTAAAGTCAATTTTCGAAAAAAAAAAATATGGGCAGTCACATGCCCATGGACGGCATTGTACGAGTATACATACAACTAACGTGTTCTTCCCATGGGGGTCATCTCATATCATATTATTATTGTTTTATCTCATCAAAATTCATTCACAATGGTAGGTAGGTACTCAAAAAACATGCAGGGCAGTCTTTGGGGACTGCCGATAGAAGTAAAAACTAAGTAACTTGTAAATTGTATCGTCGAGCTATTAGACTATTATTTTTAAATTATTTTTGGTTTGTAAAGAAGTCTTAATGACCAATTTAAACTTTAAGCGTTGATCATAAACACTTCTTTAAAAACCAAAAATAATTAAAAAATAATAACATTTAAGCGTGCGGTGACGATGACGCGAGTTTCGCGCTTTTTGTTCACCCAAAAAGTACACATGTATACGTATACATAGTATACATATAGCTCATGGAAAGCGTTCGGTGACGATGACGCGAGTTCCATGATTTTTGTTCACCAAAAAAGTGTTCAACGCGCCTAAAGAAGTTTTCACTTCAAAAAACCGAGAAATCCCACTCAACCTTTAAAATAATAAAACCAGCCCCACTTCTGACTCATACCGCACTATGCGTCATGCTGTCTGAGCATTACGTGAAGGCGTGTCCTCATGATTGACTTGCTACTAAATATAATTAGTGAAACTAATCTATTGGACACAAATTAATTGTGGCTAGTGGGTAGTTAAATTATTATAATGTCATTGGTTGGTAATTTTATTTTATGAGGTAGGTAGACTAGCTTTTACGTTTTTTTAAATATTTTTGGCTTTTACATTTGAAAAAATACTGCGTCCATGATGCGCAGACTGCGTGGGCGCGTCAACGGCATTCTGCACGCGTAGCTTGACCACAATAGAGACGGGTTTTTTCGACGGAACAATAGACAAAATGACAGATAAACAATCACAATCTGTAATTTTGTCTAGTAGAGAACCCGTTTCTATGGTTGTCATGCTACGCGTTCTGATAAGCCGTGGTGCGCAATTATGGCGCATTGGGTAGGTTGTACATTGTGCATGTAGCCGGTGCGTCAAGTGAGTGGAACAGATAAATTAATTAAAATTCTATATTCTTCTGCTTTTTGTGTGGTTAGTGACTAATCGTCAAATAGTCACTAACTATTAAGGCTTCTTCTTTTCGTGCGGTTAGTGACTAATCGTCAAATAGTCACTAACTATTAAAGCTTCTTCTTTTCGTGTGGTTAGTGACTAATCGTCAAATAGTCACTACCTATTAAAGCTTCTTCTCTTCGTGTGGTTAGTGACTAATCGTCAAATAGTCCCTTACTATTAAAGCTTATAAGTAGTGAGTATTACTAACAACAAATATAGACCAAGGTTAGAATTAAAGTTTTTTTATTTGGCCTTTTAAATACATCACTCTTATTTAAGACTTCGAAGAATAATAGGTGTCTTTTATGCAAGAGTACCTATTTTAATATTAATATTTTTTTCAATAGCATGGTTAAGCGGTCAGCGATACAGCTTGTTAATGATATCTCAATAGGTCAATCAATCTGCCTAGCCTTTTTCCAACTTTATTGGGGTCGGCTCCCAGTCTAACCGGATTCAGCTAAATACCTGTATTTTACATGGAGTGACTGCCTATCTGACCTCCACAACCCAGTAACACGATACCCCTTGGTAAGACTGGTTGTCAGACTTTCGGCTTCTGACGATCCGTAACGACTGTCAAAGATCAACGAATGACAGCCGGGTCCAACAGTTTAACGTGCTTTCCGAGGCACGGAGGCATCTCGGTATGTAAAGATGGTCACCCATCCACAGACCAACTCCGGCAAGCGTAGCTTAACCTGACGGATCGACTCGTGCAGCAGTTATTACTTAGCGAGCTCACGAGCTCCCTTGTTAGGTATCAGAATCGATTTATTTTGAAGCCATCACCTCTTCTCTTCTTCTTATAAGCATAAGCATAGCATAATCAGTCTATAATTTTCCCACTGCTGGGACACAGGCCTCCTCTCTTCGAGAGGGAGTGGGCTGTAATCTACCACGCGGGCCCAGTGCAGGTTGATAGATGTCACAATATGTCTTCGAATTTTTGGTTCTAGGACATGGCGGTTTTCTCACGATGTTTTCCTTCACCGTTTTGAGAGCAGTGGTCATGAATTTGTTTACACAAAGTTAAGTGCCTGTCTGGGTTTGAACCCTTGACCTACAAAGTATTGGCCGATACCACTGGGTCACCACTGCTCTCCACCGCTTAATGTGTCAATATTTTTTATATATTTTTTAATAGTGCTCTTTTTCCAATAAATGTAGCAAAAGTTTTTGTTTTCACGAAATAACACGCCTATCTCGATTCTCATTCACATAACCCAAAAAGTCCCACTCACTTCAACTTTTCGTGTACCTCAATTCAATTCAAATTCCCCATTCTAACATCTAACAAAAACACACTGAAAATAACTAATTCCACTCCCAAACTATTTACCCCCGAGTAATGAATCCACGAACCGTCCGCACGTAGTTCTAATTACTGCCTTTTGAAACCCTTTGACCCTTTAAAGGTGTACGTTCAAAAAAGTGGCCAAGTGCGAGTAGGACTCGCACGCCATGGGTTCCGTGTCTCCGTAAAATATTTAACACTACATATTTTATAATAATTGTTATTATAGCGCGCTTAGTAGTCTATTATGACCGTTATAACAACAAATAATGTAGTATCTATGGTACTCCACAGATTAGTGAATTGGTTCACTCCGCAAAATCATAATAAAAAGCAACTCTTGCTACCCCACAATAAAGTGCAATTCAGGTCGCACATCGTTAATTACCTACAGTTATATTCACCTAGAGGTTGCCTCTCTTTCTATCGGGTTACTCTTAGATCTTCTGACTACGTTTCGCTCACTGAATTGGCCCGACAAGTCAAGCCCTCCGCGTACTTGTAGCTTCATACCTAAAATGTGGAGTGCGCCTTCTGTATTATTCTGTGGTGGTACACAGTCTGTGAAAATGACAAATATCTACCTATTACGGTTCAATAGATATAGCCTTGTGACAGATGGACGGACGGGCAGCGGAGCCTTATTAATCGGGTCGCGGCACCCTTTGGGTACGGAACCCTAAAAATAAATGATTTCGCCGGAACCGGACCGGACGGCAAACCACGGACCGGACCTGATGGACTACCGGCTATTACGGACCAGATTTTATTTAGAATGCCGGAATTTTGCTCGTAAATGGTTTTCGCAGGTGAGTTGCTCGAAATAGCTGGGTAAATCTTTTTTGCTTGTAAAGTGTGGGTGGGTTTTATTGATTGCTTAGTTGATGGTTTATTTATTTTAAATAAGGTACCCGACTACGTAGAAGTGGCTACAGATTTGCTCGACTTTTGACTATTGAAACATTTTTTTTTTTTTTGAGTTTGGGAAATCATCAAATGACTTCTCCCACTCTGGGCGGAGCGAGAGGGCGTGTCAGACTTTTACTGACTAAAACCCACCCGTGGTCCTTCCGTTGCCCGTGTGCCGCGGCCCCGATATCCCTTTCGGACAAACCCGCAACCCCAGCAGGTATTGGTCCTTACGGACCCCGCCAGTTGGTGCTGATATCTCTTTGAGGCGCGCGTGGAACACAACGTGTCGTCCTTATCGGACGGCGAGCTACCCATCGCTCACCGTCCGCAAACCCGCGCCTACGGTGGCCGGAAGTCAGCTCGAGACTCCTGACGCCCGGGGCGTCTCCTGCGGCGACTAGGGGCGCGAGGGCGTACAGCTTGCATCTACCTCGCGCGCTCCGCCTCCTCCTTCGCGAGCATAACTGCTTCGCAGAAGGAGGTGACGGCCTCCTATGCACTCTCGCTCCAAACCATGGCCTGAACCAGGGCCGGACGCGAGAGATCGTCGCCGGCGATCGCCTCCGTGAGGACACGGCGGTGCTCCGCCCAAGCCGGGCAGATCTCCACCGTATGCTCCACCGTGTCCTCCGGGCGATCCACACAGTGGTGACACCCAGGCGTTTCCTCCCGCCTTATGCGGCACAGGAACCTCCCGAAACAACCGTGTCCGGTGAGGACCTGCGTCAGGCGGAAGGTGAGGACGCCATGGCGCCTCTCAAGCTACTCCTCAAAGAGGGGACTTATCGCCGCAATTGTGGCGTGCCCAGCGCTGTGTTGCGACAATCGCTTGACTATTGACACCTGTGGGGTAATTGCATTACGCACATAAAATACAAGGCACGAACAAGCCTCTGACTTCAGATTCATGTGTTTAATTATCACTTGCTTCAAAAACTGTGAAGGAAAACATCGTGAGGAAACCGGCATGCCTGAGAGATATTTCTCGACGGCATGTGAAGCCAAGTCAGAGGCCTATGGGCGGCTTTAAAACTCTGACACCAGGTTAGTCACTAACCATACGAAAAGAAGAAGATAAATAAAATTACATTTGATAGCAATTCTTTTCATTTTGACAGTTCACCCACGTTCATTGCCTTGATAACTTTGTTGAGCAGACGAACTTTTCAAAGCAATGAAGCAATGCATTAGGAATTCCCAAATCCATTGCTTAATTAGGGTGTTGTTTTCTTTAGTATACCTATACTTTTTTGTCAAGAGGGGCAGATGTTCTAAAGAAAACATGTGCCGATCGGCAAAAATCTATATTAAGCAATCTGAGGAGCAATTCCCGAACATTATGAACGTTCGCGTTCTAATCCTATAATACGCGATCCCTCAAAAATACCTCTAATTTCCCTTAATTTTTGATAAGTTTCTTTTTTTAATTGTTTACACGAAAAGTTGGAGTGAGTGGAACTTTTTGGGTTATGTGAATGAGAATCAAGGCAGGCGATTTAGTTAGTAAAAACAAAAACTTTAAAAAAAAAATCACAGAGATAAGAGTGCGACAAGATTTTTTTAACGTTTTTAACAACGGGAATTGTTGGCCTTTTGTAGGCACCTGAAAAAGCAAATTATTAGCAAAATATACAATTTACTACGATTTCACAAATAACAAAAAGTCAAGTTATTTTTGCTCCTTTTTCCCGAAACTCCCTAATATAACTCAATCCATATAATATTATGTCATTTATCGCGCAACCCTTAAGAAAAGAATGTCATATATTACTCATTTTTCCACAAAAAATGGGCCATCGTACTATGAAACGGAGGAAGCATTCTATTTAATAACTTCCGATAATCTTTTCGGCGTAACCTAAAATAGCCGTTTTCTTTTGCCTTTTCTCGAAGGAACTTTTTTTATCTTTCGAGATGCCGCCATACTATTTCCAACCACTGGAACTCCTGTTAGTCAAAATCTACAGTGACGGTATAGATTCTGGACTCTCGAATGAACTTATGGAACCCGAAAATAAGCAAAGAAGACTATACATAGCTAGTTATTGAAACTAATATTATAAAGAGAAATGATTTGATTTTTTGTATGTGTGTAAGTTTGTATGTTTGTTCGTTTTGTTATGCTTTCACGCTAAAACGGCTGAATGGATTTGGATGAAATTTGACGCATCGGCAGAACATGACCTGGGTGAGGTTAAAGGATACTTTTATTCCGATATTCCCACGGAATCGAGACTTATGCGTGTGAAACCGCGGGGCGCAGCTAATAAGTTATAAAAAGATGTCATTATCTGATCTATGATAGTCCAAGTAAGTAGATAATATATATGACTAACAACTATGATTTTATGAATTGTGAAATGTACAAGGGCAAAAAAAAATAGGTACACTAAATTCGGTGCATTAACCCGAACTGATTGGCAAAAGTCGTGAAACTTCTACTTAAAAAGGTTTTTCCTTATATCTTATGGCTATTGGGCTTCAGGGCAGAAACCCATAGTTGAGTGCATATTCTCCTGTAAGTCCTTTTCAGCCAAACAGATTTCTTGAAATTACGAGGTGGTAAACGTGCAGTATCTGCCAATATACATATCTTCTTTTTCGTGTGGTTAGTGACTAACCTGGTGCCAGAGTTTTAAAGCCGGCCATGGGCCTCTGACTTGACTACACATGCTGTTGAGAAATATCTCTCAAGCATTCCGGTTTCCTCACGATGTTTTCCTTCACCGTTTTTGAAGCAAGTGATAATTATACAATACGCACATGAATCCGAAAAGTCAGAAGACCTTGAGAGCTAGAGAGAGCCTTGGGTTCGAACTCGAGACCTATGACTTGGCAGTCTGACGGTCACACCACTAGGCTATCACTGCCCAACGTAGTGCCTACATATTTTTGCTCTTAAACGAACGTACCTGACTATTAACAATCAGTCCACTTATACGTAATTGGGGCCGCCAATGGCAATTATCTCGGCCTTCACACTTAATTAAAGACCTTTTGATAGAGGCTAATTTGTATGGGGTCCAGTACCATAGGTCAGGTTGCCTACTCATTTGTTTCTGAGTGGAATTATTAGCTATTTAGAGGACCATCTGGTTACATTTGCCGCGAAATGTTAAAAAAATGAAATGTACAAAGATAATATTACGCCTGAATTTTAATCGGTAGGCAGAAGTGTACACCAATATTTTGGCAGAGGTTATTGCTATTGATTAGAGATTAATCCTGTCAGTGCTGCTACTGATTTTTGGTAGCTCAGACCCTGTTCCCAATACCGGTGGGCTACAATTTTGTGTTTTTTTTTTTGTTTTTATAAATATATTTAAAAATGTTAAATGTAATGTACTTGATGAAAAAAAAAACTATTTAATTCAGAGTATAGTGTTAATAGTAAAAAAAAACATTTTAATTAATTATTTCCTAAACCCTGTGCTTTGACGTAACACTTTGCACGTAATACTTTGCACGAACCGGGCATTGAATCAACGACCCCACTCAGCAATATCTGCTAAAATTTAGTACCTACCTCGCATGATACATAAAATACCAACAATAAACAATGGGAAATGTTTGATTGATCCTCTAAAAACTTATTGATCTCTCTAATGATGAACTTCTTTTTTAAATGAATGAATCTCTATAATTCTTTTGCGTCTTTATGATACATACTTTTTTAAATAATTGAGCCTCTTTTGAACTTTCTGGCCTTTTCTCACAGTTGGTCACAGAAATTAAGCTAGGGTACTCCGACCAAACGGGTTAGGTTAGAACTGTGACCAACCACGCGCTAGCCGAATTGGTCGCAGTAACTAAGCTAGGGCAACCCGACTGAACCGAATGACTTAGGTCAGGCTAGAGCTGTGCCCAACCGCAACTACATCCAAGTTGGTCGCAGTTACTTGGCTATTTAGTATTTTTAGGACCCGAAAATAGGAATTATTTGAGCTTCACGAAAAGAGGCGCAATAATTATAATAGAGTGTTCAATAATATTTTTAGGAGCGCAAAATGGAAATTATTATAGGTTCGATTAAACACCTAGCTGCCGCCATAAACAATTTGAAAATACTGTTGGAGATGCTGATGATTGTAAGACCATTTTTGCATTGTATTAATGCAATCTTCTTTGTATTATATAATTGCATACCACAGGTGTGAGTACTATGTACTATAGAGCTACCATTTACCGGGTAATATGTCTCTCATTGACTTGAATGTGCCCTGGCGGCTGTGAGTATGTCATGCTCACTCAAATGTCTCGCTGATGGTGGCGCGTGTGTTGGATCATTTAGCTCCCTTCAAAATCGTTGAGCTGAGTGGTAGTAATCCATGCGTCATGTTCGTGAACGGGCGCCATCAGTTGGGACTGGTCATCTCTTAGCTGTCACGGCTTATTTTAATTTTCGAATTGTTCTTTTTAATATTTTTATTACGGACGCTTTTAACGAGCACGTCTTTCTACATTGTTCTCACACGCATAATTTCAACATGACTGATGTAACCAATATTTTTTAAATCTAAAAGAGTGTCCGTAGAGTTTCCTGCGCGTTCTTCTCAATAGGTACCTCCTTGACAATTCAAAAGTGCCTGGAAATGGTTTAATTGAAATAAAGGCTTTAATTTTGAGTTTGGGTTCGAATTGCTCCAAAAACAAATAAAAATTTCTTCCATAACCTCCGCCAATGTTTTTATTGAACGTATATCCGGTATTCGTCCCAGATTCCCTTCATCAAAATTTTTTTTTAACTCAATCACGCCGGGTCCAATTACCGGTACCGTATTAAGGAACACTGGCAGTAGATCGAGTTTCAGTTATTTAATTAGGGCACTCTGGTACCAATTAAGAGTTCCCGTATCGGTCCTGGAGATTGGTCCATGGAAGGACTCTATTTCTGTCGATAATTTTATCGATAAGATTATTCTGTTATGGACAGAGGAAGTCGAAAACGATTCAAAATTCAAAAGTCATTTTTTCAAACTAGGCTGAAAAAATACGTGTCTAATATTTTTTTATTATCTGACTGACGGACTAATTAGAATTATTTTTTTTTTACCCAGGCATCATCCCTATTCCGAAGCAGATGCAGATACAGGAAAATATTGTATCATACCTCGTTCCCAGTCATCCTATTACACCTCTTTAGATCGGAGAAGAGAATGCAGTTTTCGAAAGAAAGGTTCTTTTATAGCTAAACTACTGCACATCATCTTAGTATACAGGGTGGCAGGGACATCGACGCGAAAACTGATACCATGGACTTGGTACGTGGTTCTGAAAATTTTCAATCCAGCGGCATTGAAAATTTTCGTCGGTTATTAAAAAAAAATCTGCTGTTCCATACATTTTGACCACTTTTCTATGAAACAGCAGATTTTTTTATAATTACCGGCGAAAAATTTAAACTAAAGGGTTTTAGAATCATGCACTAAATAATACATGGCAAAAGTTTTCACGTCGATGTCCCTGCCCCCCTGTATTTTAGACATTACTGACATCGCGACGGAAAGTATGAAATGAGGTAATCTGGACTTATAATTAATATAGGACTAAAATCTCTTCTCTTGTGCCTTCTCTGCATAAAAAGCGGCCTTTTTTCCGCAGTGGGCAGTTACAGGCTGGTATTACTAGCAAAACTACTATGATATGTGCTACAGGAGACTGAAATACTAACCTAACCTGGCCTACCTCATTACAAATTCCAAGGATACCACCATTAAATCAACCAAAACTTTCTAAGACCCATACCATAACTCCCACAAACCGTCATCCCTTCAAAACCCATCACAGTTTGGTATCAGACCAGCCAGAACTGGGTCAAACTAGTTAAAACTGGTTACCGTGGTGTACTTATCGAACAAACAGGCTAACAGGTGGATGGCCTTGAGCTCGGTTTGCATGATAAGCATTAGGAACAGCTATATTTGGATATCGGATCAGTACTTTGAATACAACAGGTATTAAAATTTCATAGCCACGTTCCTTTTTCACGTAGTACAAGGTTTCGTATGGATTTAGACATAGTTAAAACCAGATCCAGCTGGGTGGATGACCTACAGAAGATCGCGAGAAAGACCTAGATGACCGCACAGACCAGGGAAGCATGGCACAAAAGGGAGGCAGCCTATACTCAGCACTGGATGGACCAAGGCTGCTAATGACGATGATGATGACGATAAAAGCCAGATCTTATTGCTTTATTTAGGTAAATGAGCAATAGTGTCTCCCGTCCCTCGAAAAGCACGCAAAGCAGTTTGTCCGGACTGTCATACGTAGATCTTTGTCAGTCGTTACGGGTAGTCACAACTCCCTGAGTCTGACAACCAGTCTTACCGAGAGGTATCGTGATATCCAGTAACTGGGTTGTTGAGGTCAGATAGGTAGTCGCTCCATGTAAAATGCTCGATCAGGTTAAACTGGAAGCCGACCCCAACATAGTTGGGAAAAGGCTAGGCAGTTAATGATGTAGGAGAGTGTCAAGAGAATGGACAGCAGCGTTTCGCTTGGTCTACAAATAATAACAAATGATTATCAATCAACAAAATCAGTACATAAGTTGAGCTCCTTATGTTTTGAATTGAGCTCCACGAATACTTGCACTGATTGGATAGGTCCACTCAAGTCTGTGTGGTTCTTTTCTCAAAAGACCATTTCAGACACTAATCTACATTGTCCTCATATGGCTTGACCAAGATTTTAGAGTCAAAACATAGGACTTAAAAAAAAAGAGACTGTGACCTCTGAGTTTGTTTCGGCGTTTCTTCTCAGAGTAGTCAGATAGGAAACGCCGAACTCATCTAGCAATTTTTTTTTAAATTTTATATGACGTGTAAAAGTGATTCCTGTACCCTATTTACAGAACAACAATTTATTTTAATTTAATTTCAAACTGACTGTCAAGTATACCGGTTTGAAAGATGAGTAAAGTACAAAAGAAACATTATCCAATTCTCAATTCAACTTTTGCCAAAACGCATGGCTCCCAAGAGCGGGTCTCCTTTTCAAGGAAATTTCTCGCTGACTGGTCGACACTCCACGTGACCAGAGGGCTGGCTCGTTCTTTGGCTAAAGAATTAGCATTGCCATTCGACGTGGCAATGCTGCCAGTCTTCTGGGCATGTTTCTGGATGACAGCGATGCGGACGAGTACTTCGACGCCTAAGTGTCTCTTTGTTTTTGTATTTATTTGTATAGACATTTAATTTACTAAAAAAGCCATTAACTTATGATGAAATATTTCCGAAACCACTATTCATATATATTTTTTTATACATCAATGGAAACCACGCAAGATAGCTTCTTGAAGTAAAAAGCAACATTCAATTCATTAAAATGTTTTTTATTTTATGAGTTGTATTGCAATTTGTGGTACTGTAAATTATTTTTGCATAAGTACTATTACATAGAATCAAGTTTTTCCAACTTAACAGACAGCTGTGCTGTTGGGGAGTTTGTTGCACCACTTCTTCTTCCCAGCTAAAGCACTAGGAAGTGGTGAAGGGCGGGCGTTTTGGGGGACTGTCTTATGTAATTTTGACGTTCGAAAAGTTCTGATTCTCAGCCTAGTTTGAATAAATGACTTTTGAATTTTGAATTTTCTACTTTATTTAATAGCTTATAAAAAACAAATATAAATAAAACTGTATTCAAGATTTTTTTTACTTCATGTAGCTAACTTGTGTGGTTTAGGAGATATTTAGATTTTTTGGCACTTTGCAAGTGGCTTCTTTACATTTCTCATCAGTGTAGTATCTAGTGTAAATAGTTAGTTGTGTAATAATTGAATTGTCTATAGACAAATTGTGTACAATATGACACAACTCAGATGTAGCATCGGCAAAATTCGTAAAACCGATCACCATCCGAACTGAGTGCGCCTCCAAAATCACCAATATTTATTACTGCTTTAGGTGAAAATTATCTTTACGCAAACGCAATAACTTGTGAAGTCATATAACCAAATACATTCGTAAAATTGAAATGAATGAATGCAAATTTTCAAATTTATGCCACATCTAAGGTGTCTCGTACTGTAACATGTTTATTCTTTCTGTTCCAAATAGTTAAGATAAGCTTTGCCTCTAAGGTAAGTAATTCATCAACAATCCCTTTGAAATATTTCAGAGGTATTCAACTGACAGAAACTACTCTCCATCAAGTGCGGTTTCTGACCTTTTCGCTAATTCATTACATGAAAACAGTTGTACTTCGTTATCGACTACCAAAGATATGCCTTATGTATACCTACCACGACCCTGCAATTACTAAAATAACAGCCTGAATTCATCAAAATTTACGTAGATCTGACCTTTAACCGAACTGTACTATTTTACTAAACTTTAAACTTAAATTGACGGTAATTTTATCAAAGTTGTTCGTTTATTACGGTATCTCCGTGTTCACAGACTGTTTGGAATGAATGTACAAAAATAGGCTCACGTGAAGGTCTCATAAAGTTAGTTATCTACTTCGCAGTACATTACTTTATTGTGTAATGTATACGAACAGTCAGTGGCATGTATTAGCAAAATTCGATTTTCGAAATAGCGATTTTCCCGTGTAAATTGTCAAAGATTATTGACTTGTTTAATTATAGTATGGTTTTGAAGATATTTATTACTTTATTTTCATGTACCTACCGGGTTAGATAATATTTACATAATAAATAAGCTAACAGTCTTAAAATAATAATATGTACGTATGTTTATTAAAAAACCGGCTAAGTGCGTGCGTGACTACGCACAATGAAGGGTTCCGTAGTTGGGATGAATTTATCCCGAGAACCAACTTAACATCGTAGTTGAAAAACATGTTCTCCCATACATTCCAATTGCAAATGTAAGTTTGTACGCATAATATTGAGAGATTTACCATGTTATTTTAAGACCATAGACGAGGTTTTCCTGTAATCTATGAGTAAAGAACCATTCTCTTATTTTTTTCAAAATGTTTAGCTCAGTATTTTCGGAGATAATGGCGATGGTAAATTTTCATAAATTTTCTTAAATATCTTTAAAAGTATTCATTTTAAAACTAAAAATAAATTTAAAAAAATGGTTCACGCAATAAGCCCTTTCTTTTGATATGTCACACGGTTTGTTTGCAGTTTGTAAAACATATTTTCAAATTTTCTTTTTTCCCCCCAAAAGTGACCCCCATATTCGAAATTTATTTATTTACGTTACACGTCCGTGTTTTGGTCACAGAAACACGTATTTATGTGTACCAAATTTCAACTTAATCGGTCCATTAGATTCGGAGCAAATTGGCTGTAACAGACGGACAGACAGACACACGAGTGATCCTTTATAGGTTCCTTTTTTTCCTTTTGAGGTACGGAACCCTAAAAAGGAGTGAAAAGAATCATAGGACATCAAGAAATTCGTCCGTCCGCATCGCTGTGCACAAAAAGCTGGCGACGCTCTGATCGATCTATCACCTGTCTGGCTTATTGGGAACAATAGTCCTGTCAGTGATGATAGATCGATCCGAATATACCGAGATATTGCTAATTGAATTGTTATTATTTATTTTGGATAGCCTCGTTAATCCATTAGTCGCGCTTCTGCTTAAGCTAAGTTGACGACAATAGGCTCGCATCCTATAACATGGGACTTAAACACGCAACTGGCGAAATGTGGGTGTACTATCCAACCCTTACGGAAAGCAAGGCATAATGTAATGTTATTTTTGTAACATCTTAAAAGTTCAATCAATACTTTAGAAGGATATACAGTACAATCTCACTAATCCGGCAGTATTAAAAACCAGAGGGTGCTGGATTATTGGAATGTTCAGATTACTGGATTGTATAGAAAAAATCATAATATACATATAAGAACTTATGTTAGAGATACTTATGTTTTGAACAAATAAATTTTATCTTATCTTATCTTAAGAAAAAATAGACGACGACGGAGCGCATACACGGTGCGTGGCGTAGGGAGGGGCGAGGGAGGCGCGGGCTGGGGGTGCCGGATCATTGGGCGTATCGGTCTATTGAAGTGCCGAATTAGTGAGATTGTACTGTATTGGTTTTGAATTTTGCGAGTGGTTTTGCGAGTGTTCGTGATTGTACATCGCCTTACCGTGTAACACTAGCGTATGTACATAGTTGAATAATTTAATGTTTGTTTTGTCTAGTGTACTCAATGCCATATGTAATTAGGGCTACGAAGCGCTAATTAAGTTTGGCATTGACGAAAAGTTTAGTACTTACGAGTATACTTACTTGAAATAAACTTTAGATCTACTTACAAGTAAAACAACAGAGACACCAAACAGATATTGAGCTGACGACCTAAATATAATGTATTTTTAAGCGTAGTATTTTTATCTCACACAATTTTTGTTATCCAAAAAAAAATTGCGATTCTTTATTCTGTGGTTTTTTTATTCCTTCAGAACTCAATTTGTGCAACAAGGGGGCAAAGTTGGTTTTTGCTACGAGTTTTGATTTTGAATCCCGAATATGCGAAGGATTCTTTAGTTGAATCACGAGCGCAGCGATTGAATCCAGGTTACATTCCTGAGCGCAGCGAGGGATTCAAAGACACGAGATACAAATAATTTTAGTTTCGTGTAACAGATACAACTTCTCACCTCAGCAACGAGAACATACACAACACACATACTAACCTAAATATTAAAAAAAATCAACGTGGTAAAAATTCACCCACATGTATATTTGTAAAATAAACAATTACTTGGACAAAAATATAATAATTACATTTAAAGCCCCAGATGATTTGCAATGTTACGGTTGGTCGGCCGGTATGTGTATCCGAACGTTTTTTTGTTAGTTTCTTTGTTGGGCCTACTAGATAATGGATTTTGAAAATCGATTTGCGAATCGACTTGTTTCTATGTCTCCTTTTTTCGTATCAAAGAGAACAAAGTGAAGTTCAAATCTTTCGAATTTTGTGAGTAGACCGAGCACTGTTCTCGTCATTTGAAAAATAATAATTAAAAAGTTTCTTTGTCTCACACGCTCGCAGCAAAATCCAATTTTGCTCACTGTCTTTAAACAGCAAAACCTAGTTGTTTGAGGTGCTGAGGCGATTTTTTTTTTCTTGTTTGAAAGGATATACTTCCAAATTAGTTCCATATATTATATTTAGTCAAGTTCTGATAATGATAAATAACTCAGCTTCAATAACACGTTTTTTTTTTCTATTTTGTTCACAAATCACATCAAAGTCAAAGCATTTTTGAGCTGCTTTTAAATCGTCTAAGACTATCCTAAAGCTAAGTCTGCATTATGTATTTTCAACAAGCATGTTTATTTAAGAGTAGCTGTATTGACTTGTACGTGCAATGAGCGTCTTGACATAGTCTTGACGTTGGTGGGAATTATACTGGGGAGAAACCGTACAGCTCTGGCCATTCGTTCGACAGCGGTCAGACTGGAAGGTTGTCTCAAGCAACCAAATATTATTGTATAGTGTAATTTAGAAACAAAGAAAGAAAATACGTTTATTTGCGGTAAACATGACATGACGCCAAGAAAGAATAAAACACGATAATTAAAATTTTGGGGAAAATATGCGTCACATCCACGCAAAACGGTCATCGCTCAGCATAATGCTGCGAGACAGAGCCCCAGCGGTGGTTTTATGTGTGGTGTTTGCATTTATGTGTATATTGAACTGAAAAAAACGAGGAGCCGATGCTAAGTAATAACAGCCGCATGGGTCGATCCATCAGGTTAGGCTACGCTTGCCGAGGTTGGTCCGTGGATAGGTGACCATCTTTACATACCGAGACTCCTCCGTGCCTCGGAAAGTACGTTCTTTGACAGTCGTTAAGAGTTGTCAGAAGCCCGAAAGTCTGACACCAGTCTTACCAAGGGGTATCGTATTACCCAGTTACTGGGTTGTGGAAGTCAGATAGGCAGTCGCTCCATTTACAACACTGGTATTCATCCGCATCCGGTTAGACTAGAAGCCGACCCAAACATAGTTGGGAAAAGGCTAGGCAGATTGATTGATTGAACTGAAATAAACGAAGAGTTTGTGAAAACTATAATAGATTTGTGTTATTTGAATTTCAATATAATGTTGCACATAACATTAAAAGTAAATTAAATAAAACCAAGTTTTAAATTAAATGAAAACCTCTACATTATTTAACGAATAACACTTGAAATGTTAACAAAACCCTTTACTATGCCCTTTCAGATGTTGATTCACAAGCGCACCCCACCAAGCCCTTTGCCACAAAATAGATAATAATACATAAGTACAGAAGGCCAGCCACCCCACGATACAAGTGAAAACTTACGACTGGAGTTGAGTAAACGCGATTAAACGCCGAGTTTACGTGATTCAGTGCCGAGTTTACGTGATTCAGTGCCGAGTTTTCGCGATTCAGCACCGAGTATACGCAATTTAGTGCCGAGTTTTTGTGATTCAGCGCCGAGTATACCCGATTCAGCGTCACCGACCGACTGGAGATGAGTATACCCGATTCAGTGCTACCGACCCGAGCGTGACGGTTCAGGTTTGTTCATTGTTCAGAAAGAGCGCCTATTAATGTGTATGTCTATTATGCCTATTATGAGTCTATGTTACTTGAATTAAATGTATTGAATTTTGAATTTAAAGAAGTTTTCACATAATAAACCCACGCATACATATTACACGGTTCACGTACAACGTGTTCTTGGCAAGCGCACTCGCGACCGTCACGCGGCAATTGTTTGAGATCGTCGCACGTACGCGTCTCCGTGTGTGTGCTGTTTCCGCTGGTTTTATGAAACTGGCCTTCTGTCACTATGTCTATTTTGTGCCCTTTGCTTCGACATTCACCCTATTTCAGACTATAATAAATTACAAACGCATGTTTCAACACCTGTTACGTAATATAACCACAGTAAAGATGTTTATTTTGATAAATTGATCATTGTATGGTTTCATAAGCGTTTTCATGCCGTAATTTTATTAATATTAATCGACTACAACAGACGTAGATATATTTAGTAACCTATTCCTTTTACCTATTCCTAAAGCATCATAAAAAACTCTGTAAGAAATCAACTCGTGTTTCACCTCTCAACGTGGCTTCCTCAGGATGACGATTGACTTCTAGTGAACTTGAACACAGCGTGTTGCCACGCCGAGCGCCGCACGCTGAATAAGTTTGGCGGAATAAGTTACTATATATATCTACGTCTATTGTATTTTATAATGGATTTCCACACGGTCACGCCTGAATCAATTAACTATCTTAATTTTAATCGGTTAAGTGAGGAAAAGTAGGTTGTGAAAGAATTCGTTCAGAAAAGCACGATTTCTGTTAACATGTAGAATCCAGACTGCGTCTAATGGTCGTAATCATGACTGCTGAGCTGAATCGGGCACAGTGTTAATGAGATTTTGTATTCTTCATAGCAACCCAAGGCAAAGGCTGGATTTGTATTCAGTTAACGGCACTAAGGCCATCCCCCATACACAAGAATGAAAGAAAGAAAGAAAGAAAAATATTTTATTTGAGACACGCACAGGAAATACAAACAGTAAGTAATAATAAAAAATAAAAATATAAAATTAAAATACAAACAGAAAAGTAAAGACCTGTGCGAGGCCAAAAAGGCCACTATCTCAGCATAATGCGGCGATATTTAAAAATAAATACCGCAGCGCTGGTATTCTGATAGGGCCCACGGAGAGAGGAGAGAGGCGGGAGAATGAGACTTATAACAACAATGTCGGCGGTGGATCGTCGATTATGTACTAAACAATTCTGATTAGCGACCGAGAAATACAATGTAATGTTATTAACATTTAGAACTAAGTATTGCATTTAAAGGCAATACGTCGTCTTTATCAGAAGAGGTCTTATTGTCTATTATGCGTGGGTTTGCGGGCTAGGAGATGTAATTAAATGAACCACATGAATGAATAATCACAAATCTCTGATCACATTAGGTAATGAACAATAATGTAAGCGACATGCCCCCGAGTACGTAAGACGCGAGCGCACATCAATCAGCTCTCACTACAGGGGTAGTTTAGTCACTAATCACCATGATCACCATTATCCTAGTCGCCATGTCACCGTCATTATTAATCAATACCGGCTTCGATCCATCTTCGCGATCTTTTCTTTTTGACAGGGGGCCGTCTTCCTAGTACTTGGGGTTACGTCAAGTTGACGGCTGTCATAATCGTTCTAAAATCAAGTCTGTAAGTTAGGCATCATAAAACCTTTAGACGCAACGTCATATTTATTTTATTTCGTATTTTGTTATTATTATATCATTTTATGCAGTACTGGTTGACGTCGTCACGTCAACGCCGGCTATCGCTGAAAACCGCTGGGGCTCTGTCTCGCATAGGGTCGCAGTATTATGCTGAGCGATGGCCGTTTGCGTGGATGTGACGCATGTTTTCCCCCAACTTCTTCTTTTCGTGTGTTATTTATTTGCGTCATGTTTACAGAAAATAAAAGTATTTTCTACGTTGTAAAAATGTACAGTAAATTTGCAAGTACACCCAAGGTTGAAACTAACAACAAACACATTTAACACCTCGTAAAAACCAACGCTATTCTATTCTAGAAAAGTAATTTAACCTTCGAAAAACCGTACCTATAAACTTAAAACTAATACAATTCCACGTTAACCCGTTAGGCGGGCCTCATCACTTAACCTACAAATAAAAACGTCAGTTAACCCTCCTTGTTGTTCTTTACACGGTAGCAAATTTTATTCGCCTACCCTCAAAATAGATCGTAAAAGAATTCAGGTGTGTTTCTTTTGCTATGAACTTGGGTTATGAGGTTTTTTATGTGCGTTCGTACGGGTTTTTAAGGCAGTGAATGAAATAATAATTATCATGTACAATGTATTGTGTTCATGGTGTAATGGAGTTTATTGACGGTCTTCTCTGTAGGAACCTACTACGCTTTGAATTTTAATTCTATATTTATGTAAATGTTATTACAGTGTAACCGAATATCTAAATGATAAATCCGTAAAACTCATATAAAATACACACAATTAATGTTTTTTTTTTTGAATATTCAAAATTCAAGATTTCGAATTTTGAAATGGGCAACTAACTTCATCTTTCTTCCTGACCGACTCTTTGACAATTCAAAAGTGTCTGTAGTTGATTTAATTGAAATAAATCTTTGAGTTTGAGTTTTTATATTTCGTGTAATTCTTGCATGAAAGGTGGCTAAAAGAAGTTTAAAATGAGCAGTAGAATAATAACATTGAAACAAACTGCGATTACCGGTTTTTTGCCAAGTATGGTCAATCAATCTGCCTAGCCTTTTCCCAACTATATTGGGATCGGCTTCCAGTCTATCCGGATACAGCTGAATATCAGTATTTTACATGGAGCGACTGCCTATCTGACATCCAGAACCCAGTAACTGGGTACTACGATACCCCTTGGTAAGACTGGTGTCAGACTTTCGGGCTTCTGACGACTCTTAACGACTGTCAAAGATGCACGAAAGACAGCCGGGACCAACGGCTTAACGTGCTTTCCGAGGCACGGAGGATTCTCGGTATGTAAAGATAGTCACCCATCCACGGACCAACCCCGGCAAGCGTAGCTTAACTTGATGGATCGACCCATGCGACTTTACTTAGCCACAAGCTTCTTCTCCTTCTTTGCCAAGTGTGGTGATCTAGGCATTTCTTCGTGTTCGTCATTGGTATAGTGGTCACTGAAAACCTACGTTTTGCATAGGACTTATGGAATAGCATCATCATAATGAACAATAAACATGACTATATCTCTATTCGCCGAATGGGAAAATAGAGCACATAATATAACATCACGCCTGAATTCCCCGAATGGATAGGCAGAGGTGTTCCTATAGTACACCCACATTTCGCCAGTTATGTCTAAGTCCCATGTAATAGGGGATGAGCCTATTGCCAACAGGGCACAAATCCAGACTCCGGGCTGCCACTGAGCAATTCCAGATGGAAAATCCCAAAAACACTTTGCCCGACCCGTAAATTGAATCGACCTCATGCCCAACAGCACTAGTCCAACGATGCAGTCAGAAAATAGAGAATTCAACCATTTATAAAGTATCTTAGTGAGGAAATGTGTATGTTGTATGTGTATATCAATGAATACGTTACAAAAAACTTCAAAAAAAAAAACAACGGTCTTCAAAAAAAAACACTAAAAAGTGAAAGTCGGTGGCAAAAAACGAAAATTCAAAACCAAAGAAATCGATTTCCGAAATAACATTTATTTTTCACTTTGTAACTAGTGTTTTTTTTTTCTCTTTTTAGTTGTGGTACCTACCCCACACAAATTCGACTACCACTTCCTGATATGTAAATAACAGTGACAGGAAGTTATATAGTTACCAACTTGAGAGCATACCCTTTCATACAGAAAAATAATTTTCACAATCGGTCCACATTGACGGACAAATCGGTGGACATTTAAAAACAATCATACATACGTAACGAACATAGAATCTGTAACTCTCTCTAACTCTAACTCCTTTTAAGAAGTCAATTTAAAAAAATTGGTGCTTGAATTGGGGCTAAATTATTTGTGCCCCTAGCGATAAAATTATGTCGACCTATCTTCAAGGAAAACAGTTATCAGCAAATAAAATAAATTAAATTAACTCACCCTTTGTTTAACAAGAGAAAACTCTTAGCACAATCTCCAATTTCCGAACTATTTATCTATCCTCTAACTAATCCTATTCAGTACTAAGACTGTTTCGCGAGTAACTCTCACGATTGGACGGTTGTGCAGTCGAGTGCACTGTTTGTACAGCTCTGTATACATACGCTATTGAGAGGAAGCTGGACTTCAATCCCATTGAGTTCTATGAACTGGGAATTGGATACGCTAGTTTGATCACCCTTCTTTGAACCATTATTTTCTTAAATGAAGGTTTGTAACTGATAGATGAGCGATTAAGAATGCCCACACACCAAAGTATATTCATTCATCATCTGACTAGCTTTTTTCCAACTAAGTCGGGGTCGGCTTCCAGTCTAACCGGATGCAGCGGAATTTTACATGGAGCAACTGCCTATCTGACCTCACAACCCAATTACTGAACACGATACCCCATGGTAAGACTGGTTTTCAGACTTACGGACTACTAACTACCCGTAATGAGTGTCAAAGATGTACATGACAGCTGGGGCTGAGCGTCCATTCTGAAAGTAGGCAACGTCGCAAATAGATGTCAAATATTTCGCTGTTTTTATTAATTTGGTTTTATTACTGTATGGAAATATGAAATTATAGATAGACTAACTAGTAAACTATGCTAATGCAGCTTGCATGATTATGAAATGCAATAATTAATATCTTAACACCGAGTAATTAGTTGCAGATTATTGTTACGTCTGAAACGGTTACAACATCAAATTCAGTGCTATAATTTTTATTGCAATTCATTATTCATATTCTAGTTCTCTAGTTAGCGATATTTCAAATTAATCAAAACAGGTAAACGAATTTAACTTTCATTCTAATATCAACCAAAATAGTTAGCACTCCGGTTGCCTACCATTGCAAATTCTTAGTTGCCAAGCACCTAAGTTGCCCATTATGCATACTGAATGAAAACTATTTACTAATATCAGAATTTCAATAAAGTCGAGTTTCTGAACCATTATTTAACTTGAATACCTTCTCGTAAGTAACTGGTTCACATTGTGCGTCTGAACTCTGAAATGACATGAACTCTTGCGTAATAAAAAGGAGGTCATCGACCTCACTGAATATTTAAAGCCTCCTTCACATTTTTCATGTTGTACGCCACTTTGAAATAATAAATGAAGTGACATAAGCTGTATGATTTAATACTTACACTAGGGTATGTGCCAAGAAGCTGTATTATACTTTTACCCGACTGTAGCAGTGCCCAAAAGGAGGGTAATGTTCTTCTTTTTGTCGGCCTATTGCCAGGCTACGCATTAAGGAAATATGCACTGAAAAGCATATATTTATAGCCTATTATATTATGGGAAGCTTCGGGTTGAATTTAAAGCAATGGGAAATAGGGATTTTGTCCTGGGTAACATTATATTATGGCCTTTTTAATGACCGCCTGAATTTCACATCTTTTCTGGGAAGCAGCAACTTAAATACTACCTTAGTTGTTAAGTGCCATTATATGTTATTTGAATAGTCAATATTTTATCTATGAGTACGTATATTTTGATTAACACCACTTTGTTTTGATAATTTCTTTTGAAGCATATTGTGATTTATGAAACAAGTCTCACTAAGATCTCATTTATTATTTATGAGTATCAGCTGAACAGTCTTGTTAAGCATAATCTAGGAGATCCAAACGCCTCCTGCCGGAGGTTCTACGCGGGGGTCGTGCGGTCCATAGCGCTTTACGGGGCACCGCCAGCCGTGTCCTTGTGGATTGCAATCGGCGGCAGTGATCTCTCGCGTCCGGCCCTGGTCCATGCCATGGTACGGCGAGTGGACGTGGGAAGCCGTCACCTCCTTCTGCGATGCAGTAATGCTCGCAAAGGAGGAGGTGGAACGGGTGAGGGAGAGGCAAATTTCCCTCTAGCCGCAGCAGGAGACGCCCTGGGGGTCGGGATTCGCAGGCCGATTCCCGGTCACCGTAGGCACGGGCTTTTGCACGGTGAGCAAAGGGAGCAAAGGGCCTCAAAGAGTTGTCACACAACAGAAGGGGTCTGCTGGGACCGATGCCTGACGGGGTCGCGGGAAAGTCCGAAAGGGATACCGTGGCCCCTGGCAACGTACAGGCAACTGAAAGAACACGGGTGGGTTTTAGTCAATAAGAGTCTGACACGCCCTCCCGCTCCGCCCAGAGCGGGAGAAATTATTAGATGTTTTCCCACCCTAAAAAAAGGCATAAATCGCTGATTGCGATAAGATCGCCCATTGCATCCTAACTAATTTAATATATGCGAAAATGATTTTGTTTGTTTGTTTAGTACGCTTTCACGCTAGAACGGCTACATGGATTTGGATGAAATTTGGTACATTGGTAGACCATGACCTGGAGAAGGACATAAGATACTGTCCATCCCGATATTCCCACGGGATTGAGACTTATGCTGGAGAAACTGTGGAGCACAGCTAGTCAACTATATTTTTTTCTCCAATAAAAAGTATTCCATCAGTTTAGTACAAGCACACGTTTGCTTTTGAAGAATACCAATAGTCGTTGTGCCTCGTCATAATTGCTTGCCTAGGGACCTAGTCATTACCCGGCTAGCCTTTCCCAACTAAGTTACGGTCGGTTTTTATTTACCCACTACCCGTCCCCTGGAGTATACCATGTGAAATATGTTCAGAAAAATATACCTTTCTTGAATTTTTTCATGAAATACAACCAACCGGTGCTTTAATTGGGTAGATCATGAATAATTCTTTATTTCGTTACATATTCATAAAATGCTTGTGTTCCTTTTACAATTTATTTATTTACGCTTTTAAGTTCAGAAGGTGGACTCAATGCCATAAGGCATTCTCTGCCAGTCAACCTTTAGGTTGAAAGGAATATGTTGTGATAGGTAACCCAAAAATCATAAAAAAAACAATTCCATTTTCAATTATTGTTTTTTCTTACATATTACATACAGTACCTGGGCAACCGAGCTCTGCTCTGGTGAAAATAAAGAATGCTCATTTAATATAGTATAGGAAAGTTCGTACTAATTCCATGCGGCCATGATAGTAGGTACTTACTAATTCCATGCTGCCTTGTCATTATTCTAAGGTAATCTTGTTCTAAACTTTGGGCGACCGAGCTCTGCTCGGGTGAAAATACGGAGAAAACGAATTTTCCCAAATATGAGACCTAGCTAGATCGATTTTTCGCCCCTGTAAACCCCTATATTGCAACTTTCATCGAAATGGTTAGAGCCAGTGATTACAAATATAAACTAGCTAAATATATACTAGCTGCCCGCCCCGGCTTCGCACGGGTAGCACTAAGTATTTATCTACGGCTTACCTACCTACCTACCGACTTACCTACCTACCCTACCTACATACCGACCTACGCACCCTACCTACCTACCAACATACTTAGCTATCTATCTACCTATCCTACCAACCTACCCTACCTAAGGCTTGTATGTATTTTTTAATGACGAAAAATAACTTCTTTTTTTTTATCAACAAAATTTAAAATTTAAATTGGGTGGGCCACCCTTATCACTTGGGGGTATAAAAAATAGTTGACGTCCTATTCTCAGACCTACCAATAAAAATGGGATACAGTCATCATCCATCATCATTTCAGCCGAAAGACGTCCACTGCTGGACATAGGCCTCCCTTGAATCGGGTTTTCCATAATCGCCACGCTTGGCAGGCGGGTTGGCGATCGCAGTATGGTGTTAAAATGCATAGACGCTGCTGCCCATTCTCTAGTAAGTCCCTTAGTCGCCTTTTACGACACCCACGGGAAGAAATGGGATGGTGCTATTCTTTACGTCCGGCACCACACGGAATCACACGCACGAGGGATACAGTGTTGACACATTATGTCTATGTGCCTTTGTCACGCAACTGTAGAATAAAATTGATAGTGTAACTATCCTTAATACCTACTTTTATGTTACTTTTCCGTAGTTCTATAATTTGATATCAGTGAAAGTTATTTATTACTATGCGAGGTTTAACTTTTCAAATATGTGGTCTATCTGATGAGGTAGACCACATAATTGAAAAGTTAAAGCCAATATTCCATTTCTGAACTACTCCAGTATTATATATGAAGCGACTGCCTGTCTGCCCGCCTGAACCCAAGGAAACGAAATCTTCATTTTTTTTTTTTGTCATACTCGAGTTTCTTGCTTTCAAGTTTGAATAGCCGAATAACTTGTGGACGGCGAATCGATTGCATTTGTTAGAGTCCTCACACATAAATAAATGTCTAAGTAATCATCCATCCAGCATTTTCTCAACTATGTTGAAGTCGGCTTCCAGTCTAAGCAAATGCAGCTGAATACCAGTACCTACCTAATTGGGTAACACGATACCCTTTGGTAAGTTTTAAACCGACTGACCTCGGCAAGCGTTTCTGAATCTTTGAGCAATCGACCCGTACGGCTTAATCTTTAATAATAATATGTAGTCACCCATCCACGGACCAACCTCGGTAAGTGTTGCTTAACCTTTAATCGATCGATTTGTGCGTCTTAATCTTAGCCACAAGCCCCTCATATGTAGTTACATATCATACGTCTTTATTAGTACAGTCAGGAAAATCAATTATTCATCAATTGACACACTACCACGGATGAAAACAGATGGTTAACTCCGCATTTAGGTATGAAGCTACAAGTACGCGGCGGGCCCGTCTTGTTGGGCCAATTCAATGACTGTAACGTAGTCAGAAGATCTAAGAGTTACGCGAAAGAAACCTGAATTGCACATTATATTGTCGTAGCAAGAGTCGCTTTTTATTTTAATGCTTTTGCGGAGTGAACCATCTGTATTGATCTGTAACACTACATGAATTTTCTCGCTATAGTCATTTCATACAACTGTCAAAAAATGACGGTTGTGATTTGAATATACGGTAAGTTGGTATACAGCGTGTATCAGAAATGTGTGGATCATATTTAAGGGTGTGGTGAGACAGAGCATCAAACTGAACAATTTTCTCCACGAACCAATATCGTTATCGCGATAAAATAATCAGCTGCCCTATATAAAACTTCAATACCAACATACTCGACTCAAATGTATGGGACAGCAGATATTTTTTATTTTCCTGACATTAAAAAAACACAAATAAAAATTGTGTAGTGCCACAGTACAGTCTAAACTAATCTGCGTTCGCAATTTATTTGCCAAACATGTAAACAAACATGAGTTTTAGGAAAAACAACTGTAATATCTACATAATAATATAAGGTTCAGTTTGCACTACAATTTCATATTTTTCATGACTATTTCAACAGTACTAATCAGTCTAAAATCAACTTTATTTATACTGTTATAAAGTTGATATTTGTTTAAGTCCAAATAACATCAATTGGAAACTAGGATTTAAATAGACCTTACCTGCCTACCTACTATGCAACCTGTAGTAGTTTACTAAATAAAAACTACCGCTACGATGTAGCTAACGTGACGGTATTTTGCTACGCCATGCAGCTACGCCGTAGCAAATAAAAGGATTGCTACGCGTCGAGTCCCAACACTTGGTAGTTTTATTCTTTCAAAGCTATTTGTACAACGTACGTGTCTGGTTGTTGTGTCTATTTTATTTGAATAATGCTGTGTAACATTTAGAACTACAACGTTATGACTCCTCTCACACAATATTATTTGTTCTACAATTTGTTTTTAAGGTTCCGTACCCGAAAGGTGCCAAACGGAACCTTATAACTAAGCCTTCGCTCTGTCCGTCAGTCTGTCTGTCAGCGGGCTGTATTTGATGAACCGTAATAGGTAGACAGTTGTAATTTTCGCAGATTGTGTATTTCTAAATCCTTCAAGAAGCGTGTTTCTTTCAGCGTTTTTGCAAAATATTGAACAGTGATAAGGAGCCGTTCGTGTTAGTTTGACTCGCACACAAAGGTTGTGACGTTTAAAAGTGTTTGTACAAAACTATTGACAGGTATAAAATCATTTAACAATAAAAACCAAAATAGTGCCACTTCTCTGTATCGACAGAAAAATAGCAAAGAGTAAAAATTAAAAAAATATTACATAAACAAATATCAACCTTAACAAATCCGATAGTAGAGGTAAGATAATTAGAAGATAACATTATTAAAACTTGTAATATAATAACAGACTTCTAACTTGAATTTACGTATATGCGTGGTGGTATCGATTCCTTCACCTCAGCGAGGGAATTTTCTATTTGATCAAAAGTACTCGGTCTAAACTCAATGCAGACAGTAATTCGTGGATGGGGCTGAAATATCCATGCGCAGGGAAAGAAAACACATTACCATCTATTAGAGCTCGACCGTAACAAAAAAAACAATCTGCCAAACCTTGTCCCAAATATGTTGGGGTTGCCTTGCAGTCTCACCGGATGCAGCTAAATACCAGTACATTTACATGGAGCAACTGCCTATCTGACCTCCACAACCCAGTTACTGGGTAACAGGATAGCCCTTGGTAAGACTGGCTGTCAGACTTTTGGCTTCTGAATACTCGTAACGACTGTCAAAGATCTATGAATGACAGCCGGGACCAACGGCTTAACGTGCTTTCCGAGGCACGGAGGGGTCTCGATATGTAATGGATGGTCAACCATCCACGAACTGACCGCGGCACGACTCGTACAACTGCTATTATTTAGGCTGGGGGAGGTTTTTTTGTCTTTGTTGTATTGATCGGTTTTGGATTTTTTGTTTTTTTTTTGGTAGAATGTGGTTTAAAAGCGACTAATGTTATGTTGGAATTGTGAGGGAGAAGTTGTGAGTTATAATTTTAATTTTTAATGATATTTAATATTTATTTTTATAATAATTATTATTCCTATTATTTATTTAAGTTGACATTGAACTATTTAATTTGATTATAATTTTTAAATGATTTTCTATTCCTTATCTTAAATTCTTAATTAGTTGACATTCAAAATTTTTATTGTAGGTAATTTTTATTTTTTAAATTATGTTAGGTTTTGATGATGATGTGAGTTATGTTGTAAATTTTTAAATGTGTTACTTGTATTAAGAATGTATTTTTTTTGTGTCATGTATAAGATTTCAAACACGATGTAAATTGTTTGTGAACAAATAAATTGAAATTGAATAACTAGTAAAGATAGATTTGTACATTATTAGCAAAAAAAATGAGTTTACTTGTAATAGAACAAGTTTTAAGTACCCTCAAGACCGATCCGCAAATTCTTCCGCGTAAAATTATCGCCCGCCCGCGTTTTTATTTCGTTGTCGCTTAGCGTTCTTTCTGACTTTTTTCATTTTGCTCGGCTCCTTAGGGTCATAGCGTGGTGTTAAATAGCTTATAACCTTCCTGAAGAATAGAGCTATCAAATGCAAAAAGAAAAACAAACAAACAAGCTCTTTGGTCCTCCAGATCTAATTTCGGCTATGGCGACCAATGTCAGCGGAAATCAGCTTTCGACGCGGGACATATTATAGTGCACAAGCGTGTGCGCAGACACAGCTGCACTCTCTCTTCCCTCACTCTCATAGTCCGATGGGACGGCAATCCGACACTACCGGAGAGAGATCAGGCGCAGGGCCAACGGTTACATAAATAGTATATAATTTTCGAAAAAACGTTACTAGGTTGACTAATCGAGACGCCAGCGCCGCCTAACGGCGCTCTTTACATTCTACAACATAACGCTCGGACCAGCCGGAGCTAAGAAGACTTCATAGGTGGTGGTCAAGCAGTGAAGACGTTTAGAAATTGTTGCGCGTTCCGAATAGTTGTGAGAATTGCTAGTGTGATTAATGTGATAGTAAATTATAATTTGATCTGAACTGCAAACGGAACGAAAAAGATACCTACTCTCTCCGTCATAATTATATATTAACCCAAAATAACCCATAGCTGTGTAAAATTCTCTAGTAGGCATGTAGGTACAAAATAGTAATTCTAGTCGCAAGTTACTTCCTCCATCAAAAGAATATATTGAAAACACAAATCCTACTTACTAAACATAACTGGCGAAATGTGGATGTACTATAGGTATACCTCTGCCTGACCCTTCGGGGTATGCAGGCGTGATGTCATGGTTTGTTACGTAAAACCTACTTTTTTCACAACGCGACGTCAAACAAAGAAAAATAAACAGATAAAATCCACCTTCTTTATCTATTGAAAGTTATTTCCAAAAGAAAACAAACAAAACTAGATTCAGAGTAAAGTCTAACCCTGCAATCTAACTATCAGATTTCAGCCCACCACATCACACATATTAGTTTTCAAAGCGATATTATACACGTCTAGCGAACCTTTATACACGTCTGGCGTACCTTTAAACACGTCTGGCGTACTTTTATTAGCACTATCTATTAATTAACTTCGTGTTTCGCAATATACAGGGTGTGGAAACACGCGACAAGGTAGGAAAATGTGAAAATGTAGTATTTTAATTAGAAGGAGGCTTTGTTTTGCTTTAAAGTGAGAAAGGTGTAGTCATACATTTTAAATAATATTTTGTTAATTGTGTAAACTGGGATCAAATTGATACAAGAACAAAAAAAATATATCTGGCAGGTACCCCATTTTGGCAATGCAAAAACATCGATGACTTAATTTTTTTTAAATATATTTGTCCGCGTATGATATTAATCCTTGAATAATGGAATTGAAAGCGATTTCATATTAAGGCGACGATACCGGACTTTTAATGATTTTATAATGAAGATGACGTCCAAGCGAGTATTGTTAATGATTTGGAAAAAATATTTGTTAAATTAGAGCATTTTTTTAATAACTTATTATCGGAATATGAATATGATTGCTTATATTACATAGTGAAATTAATTTGTAAAGTTATATCTAACACAGATAAAAGACTGAGACCCACGCAAAATCTATCAAGCGTATTTTTCTGAAACGTTCAGCATTTTAAAGATAATGTAATTATACGTGTTTTATTAAAATACCATTTGTTTTATGTATAACAAATTAATAATGCGTCGAATTTAGACAGCGAGTAACGTCCAGCCAGTAATAGGACTCGCCCATCAGGGCGAGTCCTATTACTGGCTGGACGTCGACTTGCGTAAGCTCAGTACAGAACACGCAAGCTAACCACTCAAGGTCACTGGCATATATCTGCGTCTTAAGATTGTGTTATGTGGCACTAACACTAGTCTATAGAGTGTACATTCGAAGCGAAACCCATACTCATAATCTTCCTGCCCTTGTGCCATGTTACGTGGGGTTGGCGCATCACTTTTTCTTTTTCCACTCTCCTGTCAATCGTCACGCTATCATTCACTCCCTTCTCTTTCATAATCATTCCTCACACAATACATCCATCCTTTCTTTGGCCTTCTTCTCCATCCGTCAACTATATTCATCACTCTTTTAGTTACGTGCGTTTCCTCCCTCGTTTCTCGTTTTCTTTTAACAACATTACCTACTTTCACCCATGTAGCGTTCATTTGGTTTCAGCCTGTATATATTATGACGTGTGGTTTTAATCCTAAGTAGCTGCGGTGCCATTCATTAATATTTTTAATGGGATATTATATAAAATGAAAATGTTGATGGAGCTATTAATGAAAAGACAAAGTAAGTATAGTAATATGAAACATTAAATGATTTTGTTTCTGTAAGTAAGTTTGTACTTACAAACACTTTTACACGTCAATCTTATTTAAAAAAAACTAGTTGAGGTCGGCTTTTCCTATCTGACTACTCTGAGAAGAAAGGCCGAAACAAACTCTGAGGTCACAGTCTCTTTTAAAGTCCAGACATAATCTTGGTCAGATCATGTGAACTCAATGTAGATGCAATCTACGGTATTTCGCAGATATGCAATGTTTTTTAAATAAGAAATGTAGTTCCATAGAAAATAGCTATTACTCCATGGAAGCCCAGCTATCGCTTTGAATGCGTTCAGAATCTCGCTTTTTGCCCACAACCTCAAAACGTATGACAGGTCAAATTTCACTGAAGATTAGTCAGCGCATATTTTACAAATACATCCTTGAGTTAGATTGCCAGTTGAAACTTAGCAATTCGCAAAAATGCCAACCCAATCCGATCCTATCCCATCAAACACTTCCTATCCAATTTTTTTTTTTTTAAACGTTTGCTATCGTTGGACCCTCATCAGGAACGAAGTTTAACGAAGCACACACACTCTCGTATATAATAGAAAGAGACAGAGAGAGAGAGAAAGTCGCATAACGCTTTTTCCTTACATGACGATTTCTACTAGTCAACTCCTACCGCAAGCCGCGTTAAGGCAGGTTTAAACGAGCCCAGTAATGTAACAGTACAGTAAGTCAGTCCAGTGCTGACTTGCAACTGGGCTCGTGTAGATACTATTTTCAACGCAGCCTAGTGCTGACTTCGCGCCCTCCAGTCAGTCCAGGTGACTAACGTACCAGTCTATTTTCGGGCCTATTAGCTTCCCCGCCTGACCTATTGCCGATCTCGTCAACACAAACCCACGGACTGAATTCAAAATTCCGAGTCACTGGATCCAGTCACTACCATCGTATAAACCAGGCATTACGAAATTTCGTTCCAAAACCACCTACAAGTTCCTAAAATAAAAAGATAACATGAATAAAACTTTGTTACAGCCAGTATAAACAAATCAACATAAAGGTAACCCAAACCTAAATCAATCCATCCACGAAGGCATCGATTCACGATTACGGTCACGACCTTCTCAAGATGAGCACAGTCGATTGACAAACTGACAATCTGACATGCCAATCTGTCAAAGTTTACGGCCTTGTGTTGGTAAACATTACCTAGCGTTCGTGAACGGTACGCGATAAGCCGATGGTATTTGAAGATATTGTTCCCTTTTTTCTTCTGTAGATATTTCGGCTTGGGAGGTAGTAACAAGATCTACAGGATTTACATGCAGTTTCAGACAATTGGGTGAGCAGTAATGGCCGCGACTTACAAGTTGTGAGTCGTGTGATCGAACCCAAGCAGGCACTTTACTTTACGTAAATTATATTCATCACCACTGCTCTCAAAACGATGAAGGCAAACATCGTGAGAAAACCGGCATGTCCTAGAACCAAAAATTCGAAGACCTGTGACTTGTGACACCCGTACTGGGCCCGCGGGGTGAATTATGGCCCACTCCGTCACAGAGAGGAGACCTGTATCCCAGTAAAGGGAACATTAGAAAGCCTGATTATGTTAGACATTATTTCGATGGAAAGATTCAATTCTATACGTCTACTGATGTCAAGTCCTTGGTGCGGATTGACATCTCACAGTATGAGCATCGTGCTGGACCATTATTACCTATTAATGGATGCAGTGCAAATTATTTTAATTTTAATTATTTATTTTTATTCATACGACTTGAATTCAGTCATTCATGTGGTTTAATAACGATGTCCTGGTGAAGAAACTGGAAAAAATAATACAAAAAGTTTTATTGGCAAAGGAAAAGTTGACATGCAGTGATCTTACATAGATAGAATTAAGTCTGATGAATCCCAGCAGCACAAGCGATGTGGTGACGCTAGGCCAGGTCCAACAGTGGACATATTTTGACTGAAATGATCACGATGAATGATGGGCCCTCACATATCTTAACTTATCGGGTAGAGTGAAATCGTATTCATGGCTTCTACAACATGTAAAAAAACCTGTTTTTTAATAGATATCGTACTAATAATCTATACATGTGGTAATTTACAGAAAAAAAATAAAAAAATCGCAACAATTTTTTTTCCAAAGGGGAATTTTACCGGGTAATTCATTGGGCTTGCGCAGCCATCGTTTAGCGGGACAGTCACAACTTATATATAACCCCTGTTGAAAAATTTCTATTTTTTTATGGATTTGAGGTAATTTTGGTACAAAAAATGTGAATTTTAAATAGCAATAACTTTTTTATTTACAATAACGATTTTTTTATTTTTTTTATTGGACAGTAGTTTAGTGCAAATTGGCGGTCGTCTTATCGGCAAGTTGACTCAAGCGAATGAATATATATGGCTGAACGAAACGCGATAATGTATTGATTGGCAGCTAATCTTGGCAAGTTATCTGAAGTACCAGTGTTTTGTAAAGCTTGATGTATATTTATTCGATTTACAACTTAATGTAGGTATGTCAGATAAAACTTAAACGTCTCAACATATTTTTTATCCAATAGCCTTTTGGCTTCTTTTCTGATCATAGTAAAATTATTATTTCCAGTATCAGCAATGATTGGCCAGAGACGGCGCGACGTGCCTGCGTGGTGGAACATTTTCTATGAAAACTTCATGGAAATTTTTCTACCGGAGTCGCATCGCGCCTGTCAATGGAACCCTTAATTTATTGTTGACGATTTCCTTCAAGTAGAAATTCTTTCCTTTAATTTAGGTACATAATTTTCCCTCCATGAAGATCTCAAGAACGGATGCAAATAAAAATTGGACTGTAGAATGTCTAACAGTCCGTACCATATAAACCTGAATATACTAAAAATCTATTCATACAAAATGAGAATATCCTATGAAGTAGGTCACTTTATTAAAAAAAAGAAAAAGTAGTTTTTGGGACTCGCAAAGGAAGATCACTAAACACACACTCATAGAAATATTAAAAAAAACAAATGTAAAAATAAAATAAAAACAAAGTCCAGTAAGAGGCCAGAAGCCTCCTATCTCAGCATTATGCTGCGACATCCTAACTAATATTATAAATGCAAAAGTAAGTTTGTTTGTTAATTACGCTTTCACGCTAAAACGGCTGAACCGATTTTGATGAAATTTGCCACGATTGGCTTTCATCCTGGATCAAAAACGAAGTCACTAGTTTAAAAATAAGTGTCGCAGCGCTGGTATTCTGTGAGGGCCCGCTGTAAAGTTAAGGACAGATACAGAAAAAAAAGATAGATGTGTTTTAACATATAAAAATAAAATATTTATTTAATAATATTATTGTAATCCGCGTGTCGGTACCCGACGTCGGCGTCAATTACATGTACCAATTTTAAACCAGAATTTAATTCAGAATTTAATTTCTATCTCGTTGAAGTATGTCACAAAAATGTCGTAAGCTGTTTTTAATATAAAATAAATTGCAAGAATCTGGTTTGCGAATTAGATTTTATGTTGAGCAAAAGACGCTAAGTCGGTTGCTCAGTAATTTTAATATTATAATTGTAGCTTTATCCATAGCTGCTCTTTGTCAAAATATATGGAGTTTCTTTTTGTCCATGGAGCTAATAAGAATGCTGTCATAAACACAAGTAGATGCTCTCCCATAATCTTCCAACAACTTGAGTTCCGGTGCATTATAGTATCGCAACCAGCGTACGTGTATGACCAGATGTATAAGCGTTAACAAAGCAAAAGAAGTATGTAAGAAACGTAGCAGCGCGCTTAGCATGACCACAATAGAAACGGGTTTTGTCGACGGAAGAATAGACAAAATGACAGATAAACAATCACAATCTGTCATTTTGTCTATTCTTCCGGCGACAAAACTTGCCCGCGTAGCATGACAACCATAGAAACGAGTTTTCTACCGGTTTTGTCGACGGTAGAATAGATAAAATGACAGATTGTGATTGTTTATGTCATTTTGTCTATTCTACCGTCGACAAACCCGGTAGAAAACCCGTTTCTATGTTTGTCGTGCTAGGCGGGCAGTTGGCGTTTATGTATACATGTTCTTTACTTTTCTTTATTCAAGGAAAACTGCAAAACTTCCACTAGTATTTACACAAGCATGTAATGTCCCTAAATGACCTCCTCCCTATATTATAACAATGGCAAGAATTTTCATTCATTATACATTTTATGTAAATATCTTTAAGTACTTTTTACGACTAGGTACTTAGAAAGTTTCGCGTGTCTTGAATAACAAATGAATACAATTAGGCATAATTTAATAATTACAGTTGTAATTATTCAGTTTAGAATCCAATGTAGCTAGGAAGAAAATGAATAAACAAAAATATCTCGTGTTACTTTAGGTAACATGAGATATTTTTGTTTATTAAATATTATTAGTATTGAACAGCCTTGTTGTGTGATTAATGGTTAATCAATCACTTTATCCGTCAACATATTTGACAGAAAATAATATTGATCTGAGATTGAAATATAATTCTAGCTAAACCTGCCAGCCTGATAAGGATGATGCCTTGGTAAAAAAAGAAATTCTATTGAGTCCGTCAGTCAGATAATAAAAAAATATTAGACCCGTATTTTTTGCTTTATCAATATTATTTATTAATAAAAAAATACTTAGATAATCATGCCACATTTTAACTCAATGTATCGCCGTAGTTTTTTGATTACGTATAGAAAGAAAAAATGCGTGGCCAATATTTTTTATATCTACCTACCTGACGGACAAAACGTTTAAATCATTAAAAGTCGATGATCGTCGCCTTAAGACGCTGACAAGAGATAAAGTGCGGTCACTGTCGGACTGCATAAAAAAGAAAGAGAAGCGCAACGATACAACGCTTGTTATTTATTGAAAAATATGAAACAACTATCTATTTACTCAAAAACGAGTTGAGTAATCGAAAATGTTCTCATCTTTGACATTCGTGAACTGAACGAGGCTTCTGTCTATCCGTTCAGTCTGACAAACAGTATTACCAAGGGGTATTGTGTCACCCAGTAACTGGGTGGTGTAGGTTAGACAGGCAGTCACTCCATGTAAAATACTGGTTTTCAGCTGCATCCGGTTAGACTGGAAGCTGACCCCAACATAGTGGGAAAAGGCTAGGCAGATAAATATTTTCCTAAACGCTACTTTAGCAAAATATCCTGTGGCAAAAACAACTCGTATGAAACTGCGTGCAACAACAAAAGAAAAAAATTGTTTGCCTACATCGACGCGACAACTGTCACGATACATGATTCTAAGCCCCCTTGCATGGAAATATTTCATCGGTTATAAAAAAAACAGGTGTTTCCCTACATTTTGACCGCGTAGACATTGCACTTTTACATGAAAAGCAGATTCTTTTTTTAATAACCGACGAAAATTTTCATTGCAGAGGGGGTTCAGAATCATTGTACTGAATCCATGGTTACAATTTTCGTGTCGATATATTCCACGCTATATTCGTATGAATTCAGCAAGCACTAGAAACTTAAACAACCTCCAATTAGCAAACTAAAACATTTACGTAGGTACTTACTTTATTTGCCAACCAAAAACAAATTCAGACTGTGGACTGACACAAAGAAAATACCTTTTTTCGAGTCTCTAATTTATTATTCAAATAAATCCCTCTACTTTCACTTCATTTTTAGGGTTCCGTACCCGAACGGAAACCAATTACTAAAGCCTCCGCTGTCCATCTGTCTGTCAGCGGGCCGTATCTCATGAATCGTAATAGATATATAGTTAAAATTTTCAAAGATTGTGTATTTCTATTGCCACTATAACAGCAAATACTAAAAATATTATAAACTAAAATACTAAAGGACCCCTTTAATATTTTACTTTATTGTATTTTTATTAATTCTATTTTTTTCCATTCAAGAAACGAGCGTTTTTCGGGGTTTTTTGCTAAATATTCTACGGCGCGGCGGCGGTACGGAACCTTTCGACTCGCACTTGGCCGGTTTTTTATAAAACATGTAACTTTTCTAGAAGCCTTACTTAGTCACACAATGGATGCTGTACCTATAGTCAACGTTTTATTGAATAAAAAAGAAAATAATAACATCTTCGTAAACCATTATTATACAGTGTACGAAGGAATTGTGTTGTATGTCGGTCGGGATTATTATTTGACGGACCTTTGTGGGAGGAGAGATGAAAGAAGAGGTTCTTATTTTTGCAGGATAGTGTAACTATGTTTTCTATAATTATTACTTATAAAATGTATTTATTTATAATTATAAAAATTATAATTTATAATATTTATAATTTAAAATATTTATAATTTAAAATATTTATAATTTATAATAATAATATTATAAAGAGGCAACATTTTTTTTTTGAAGTTTTATGTAACATTTGTATGTTTTTTTGAAGGGGGTAATCTCCGGAACTATCAGTCAGAATTAAAAAAAATATGTTTAGATTGGATAGCACAATTCTTGATGAAGCTTGTAGGCTCGCGGACGAAGTTGCGGGCAGAATCAAGTCACTTATAAATTTTGTAACAATTTTTTATTTATTTAAAAGAGTGTCCGTGGAGTTTCTTGCCCGTTCTTCTCCATAGGTACCTACTACGCTTTGGAATGGGCAACTAGCTTGATATTTCTGACTGACCGATTCCTTGACAGTTCAAAAGTGCCTGTAAATGGTTTAATTGAAATAAATGCTTTGATTTCAGTTTGATTTATGAATATGACGGTGCAGGAGAGTCTTTATCAGAAGTGATCTTCGTATTAGTTGTTTAGCAGCTTCAATATCATCAAGATTGTCTGACATCATCTGCGTCGAAAAACAGCCGCCTCGTAACCATCGATGCGAGGCTCTGCTAGATCGGCTGTCACCACCCAGTGTCACTCTTATCCCATCATGGCCTTAAATTTAATGTATTTGTTTTCAAAATTGACATTTACTATTTTGTTCTTATGTAATCTAATACTTTATAAAATAACTTTTATTACTGAAATATAAATATATGTACGCCACTAAGGCCCAACATGACTGATCTTAAACTATAATGTAATTTAATAACTTGCATGCTCTGTATGTGTACTCATGTTTCCACAAATAAATAATCTTGAATATTGAATCTATCCGACCTTTTCAGTGATTCCAGTAACTTCGTAACAAGACTAGACGGCGCCAATTGCTGCACCGTCAAATCTATCTTCTTCCACAAATATACTAGCCTCCCAAGAGTTCATACTATATGATATATTGATTTACAACCATCACCATGAACAAATTATTATCCTAACTACCTATGTTGGGTCGAAAATCAGTGTGAAGAGCTCAGATGCATCTGAATATCAGTATTTTCTAAAGAATTTCGGCTGTTTTACCTGTGCAACTTAATAACCTACTGGGGATTACTGCGGAAGTGAGAAATACCAGTTTATATCTCTAGTTTATTACCTTATGTAAACTAGAAATTATAATTAACCTGAAGAGTTTCTTTATTTGAACTTGCAATAATCCCTGGAACTAACTGGAACCAGTCGGATATGAAAAAAAAACTTTTGCATTGGATAACCCAATTCTTGACATTCAACATCACACTACGACCCTTGTAGCCGAGCAAAAAGAAAAAAGCTCTGAAAGGACGCTAATCGAAAACGAAGTAGGTAATAGGACGGGCGGGCGATGCGACGCGACGCGGTGGGTCAGGGGTCGAAATTTCACGCGGACAGAAGCCAGCAGATATCTACATGTAATCATTCACCAATTACTAAGGTTAAAAATAACCTAAAGCAATAATATGATATGTAACATCTGCCGCATGTCAGACGATCAATCGGCTATGCTTACGACCCAGTGGGTCCCGGTTAATGGCAAACGGTATCGCGTAATTAACTGTAGGAAAAACTAACATTATTCCCCGATCCTAGCATCCCTTCTCTTGCACAATACAAACTACAATCTCCTTACATTTTCATAATCATTATTACTATTATTATTTTCTATACAACACGGAACATAGAAAAACTCGGCTGCATTATCACGCACTCAGAGTTTCACTTTTATAATAAAAACCATGTTCACGGGAGCGTATCCTTGTTTGTGTGTTTATCTTTTGTTTTTCTCATTAGCTAGTGTACGGTCTGTCCTGTGTCTATTTTATGAATAGTTTACATAAGCTTAGTTCTACAACAGCTAGCTTCATCTTTCTGAATGAACGACTCCTTTGACAATTCAAAAGTGCCTTTAGATGACATAAATGGTTTGAGTTTAAGCTTTGGGCTAGTGCATCCAGGTCTATGGTTGATTTAAAAGAGTGTCCGTGGAGTTTCAAGCACGTTCTTCTCCATTGGAACCTACTACGCTTTGGAATGGGCAACTAGTTTCATCTTTCTGACTGATCGACCCCTTGACATTTCAAAAGTGCCTGTAATTGGTTTATTTAAAATAAATGCTTTGATTTTGAGTTTGAGTAGGGACATCCACCTTATAAAATGACAAGTAGATTCATGGTTTATTGAGTTATCAAAATCATGAAAGGTTAGTCTGTAGCCAACCGTACGTCAATAGTAACACTTGCACTTCAAAAATCGCCCTTAAGTACGACACAAGGGCGCTGCCAATGTCAACTTGTTACCACTGATCATAAAAACAATTCTCGTACTTAAAAAACGTTCACAAGTTTTGACAAGTTTGACAAATTGCGACTACTCAAGTCGCAATCTGTCAAACTTGTCAAAACTTGTGAACGTTTTTTTATGTACGAGAATTGTTTGTATAATAAGTCAGTTTTGACTAGTTTGACAGATTTCGACTCGAATAGTCGCAATTTGTCAAACTTGTCAAAAATGTTGGTAAATTTTATGTATTTTTGACAGATTGCGAATTGTGACTCTAGAGTTAAACACACACGCATAAAGGAAGATGCGATCAAACGACGACCAATGATGGCATCACCCTGTGATAAAGCCCCGAAAACATACCACTTTCATAGGCACTACAACATAATACTTACAGAAGAACAGTGTGACTACTCAGGCTCGAAAGAGATGAGAGTATACACCGACGGATCGAAGACCGACTCCGGAACTGGAGTTGGAGTCTTCTCACACGACTTTAACATAAAGATATCCAGCCCGCTGGGAATGTACAACACCGTCTATCAGGCGGAGTGTGTAGGTATTATACAAGCGGTCCACGCCCTAAGAGCCAGGAGAGTTACGGACACACACATACGCATACTCTCCGACAGCGCCTCGGTTCTTCAATCCTTACGGAAAAAACATATTACCACAAAGCTAACACTAGAATGTCACAATGCACTAGAACAAATAACGGTATCTAGCCGCAACACGGTGACACTGCAATGGATAAAAGGACACAGCGGATCGCTGGGTAACGACGCAGCTGACGAACTTGCTAGACGAGGATCCAGCACCGCAGTCTGTGGACCCGAGCCTATCGTACCCATCCCCTTCACCCAGATACGAAGGTGGCTACAGGAGTTCACCCACACTCAAGCGGAGCACTGGTGGACCTCAACACCGGGCTGCAGGCAGTCCAAGGAAGCCATGCCATCTTTGGATACCGGGCTAACCCGGCGTTTACTACGCCTGGATAGGAATGGCCTGCGCCTGGTGACGGGGACCATCACGGGCCACTGCTCGCTGAACAGACACTTCCACACAATGGGCATAACGGACAGTCCTCTGTGCAGGGCGTGCATGGAGGCTGAGGAAACCGTCGCGCACGTGCTTTTTGAATGCACGGGCGTCACCCAGATTAGAACAGAGACCCTCGGGACACCCAGATCTTACACAGATGTTCTGAACAGACCAGGAGACTTAATCAACTTCTGGAGGGAGGTGGGCTGGTTGGAATAACCACCAACGGCCGCTATGGCCCACGCACAATGGTCCACTGAAGGATTAAGTGCGGAAACCAAACTCCATAACATAGAACATAGAACAGATTGCGAATGAGATTAGTATGCGAACGTTCTTAAAAATGACTGGAATTGCCACTCTAATGTCTGGTCAAGTGTACAACGAACTACCACGAAACGACGAATAAATAGACGGATAGGGTATAATTTAAATATTTAGTAATACGTTTCCTTTCTCCGACTTGTTTAAAATTTTGCTGTGCCCGACAGGTTCCATAATTATTTCAATGTATTTATTCCTACCACCTGTATATGTACATTATGGATTGCAATAAAGATAAATTGAAATTGAAATTGACCTGTTGAAGATACTTTAGCGTATCTATTTTTTTTTTTTCGTATAACTAGGGTATTAATTAGAGCATGACAAAGAATATTTTCTTAAGATAACTTACCACTAGTCTCTCGATGTGTGTATCTAAGTTTCATTGATAAGTACGAGGAAATCTTTAAAGAAAAAAAAACATCCGCAAGAAATTTCACACAGCAAAGTCGCGAGCAGAAGCTAGTCGTAACATAAATAATCGTATCGTAGATCAACGTTAACCTTTAAACCACATCTTTACTTCCATCTCAAATAACCTCCCTTAATTATAACGACATCCAAAAGCTACAGGGTGCTACGTTTCAAACAGAGACCAAAAGGAATTTAAATGAGAAATTACGCTGCTCATAACCTCAAAGCAGGTTATAAATAACACGAGAATTCGTATATACGAACGATAAAATATAAAAACTTCAAACGCGTAGGAAAAATAACCATAAAATTGTTTTTATTTCTGCAAAGAGTTTTTATTCCTTCCTTTTAGTACTTTTTCTTTTATTTTTAGATCCGAAGACGTCATTCATCGGGGATTCTAAGAATATTCAGTCTCAACTGTTTTTTTTTTTATAATTGAGGGGAAACCGCCTTTTTCAGAAGATTTAACTCAAAACTCAAATATTTTATTTCAAACAAAGGTCAGTCGGTTCCAAAACGTTTAGAGGTTCTAATGGAGAAGAACGGTCAAGAAACTCAATGGATACTCTTTTATACATACATATTTAAATCAAAATACCAAATGATGTTTGAATTAGGTAAATGTGTAAAATGGCATCTTGTTATATGAAAAACAAAGCGTACTTTTAATAACTTCAAATTAAACATCTTGATATCCTGTAAGACAGCGCACAGCTGTTTTATAAAGGTCCCAAGAAAAAGTATATCCATCGAAAAACCAACCATACAATCTTTGAGACAAGGTTGAAAATAAGTCTCAAACGTCAAGAGATACATCAAAATAATGTCGTGATGTATTATTCACATTCAATATAAATCTATATAACGTCTTTATTTCGATTGAGTGACAAATGGCGCCCGAGAGCACTTATTTATTAATATGGCGGTGCCTTCCCGAGGTTACCTTTCTAGTCTGAATCGTGTTATAGTTATAAGTAGGTAAGTATCGATATTATATCGATATTTCACTCGGAGTGACATTATTCATTATTTTATTATTATTTGCATGCCATTGTCTGAGGCAAATGTGATGATCTTGTAGCGGCATCTACATCGCTACATGCAAAACTACGCATCAAAGACCTGACGTCACACAGCATCCTGACATCACACGAATCCTGCATCGCGCAATTAGAGTTTACCGCGCGATAAACATAATATATACAAGCTTCCCGACTTCAACCTCTGGGCAGTTGCACGCCAGACACGACACCCGTCTGGTCGGAGGATCCTCCCTTTTCTATGGTGGATGAGTGAACTTTACACCCTGTTCCTCATACCCCTAAACTGGTGACCCCCAGTATGAACGTCAACGCAGCCTTCGTGCAACTACTTCAGCATGACGTCATCATCATCATCACTCCCGCAAGCTTTCGTGAGGCGAGTCACACAGCCAGTCAGCACCCACGGCTTTAACGGGTATCCTGACCACCAGCATGCAGCGAACGCGCATTCCTGGTCATCGCCCTCAGCCACAACCCGGCGCTGTACCTCATCCGACCCACTGGATCAAGACTTAGCGCCACCCCGACTCACTGGGGAATCACCGCACACAGTTCCGACTCACCAGTGTAAAGTTCACTCATCCACCGATGAGTGAACTTTACACCCTGTTCCTCATACCCCTAAAATCTGTTATTATTTTTACTTTTAACGTTTCATACATGCTGACAATTTAAAAATAAAATATTTATTACAAAGAAAAAATATTACAAAGGGTTTACATGGACCCCAAACTAGGCAAGCCTGTGTCTTGGACACCAATATGAAGGGTTTACCAGTTAAACATTTATTTAGAACCTTAATCGGTATTGACGTTTGAAATTTGAGCAACCACGAATTTCGATTAAATTTAAAAATAAAACATTAAAAAAATCCTTGTGGCCTGGGTCATGTTATTGGGCCTAAAAATGTAGTAGACGGCCCCACGGATCCGCCATTTTCGTATGTGCAACCTTCTGCCGAACACCCTGTACATCTCTAGCTGTTTCCCATGATATTACTTCGATACAAACTTTACTCCCCGTGTGACTTACCTACTCTGAGATCAAGTTTCGAGAAATCCTTGCGTACTTTCATCCCCAGTAATAAGTCTTTCTAATTTAATGTTTGCTTGGAGAAACCACTAACGGTTGGTTTATTCAATTTCACCCGGTTTCTGACATAAACTCACGCCTTCTTCCCATAAGGATACGCAGAACCTACAGCACGCCAACTTTTAACGAAATCAGTTCAGAAATGTATTTAACTATGAGTCGGGTAGGCGCCGCGAAATTATATGACGCGTATCAATTATTTATTTAAAACATATATTTTATAAATTACATATTTTTTTAATGGTTAAGTTATTATTGTTCTACGATGCAGTGCAGTGCGGCTCGCCATATAGGTACTTTCAGTTATTTCTTTTGTCACGATTGGCCGCCCCTAATATCTGGCTGCCCTAGGCCCGGGGCTACTAGGCGTTAGGGCAAATACGCCACTGCCTGACCTTTCAGAAGAAAGGTCAAAGACAATAAGGTCACTAAACGTCCTCCTAGGGCGTTTCTTCCCGACAATTCTACTCACATCTGCCTTTTTTTTTTTTTTGAGGATGGGAAATCATCAAATGACTTCTCCCGCTCTGGGCAGAGCGAGAGGGTGTGTCAGACTTTTACTGACTAAAACCCACCCGTGTTCCTTCCGTTGCCTGTGTGCCGGGGCCGCGATATCCCTTTCGGACAAACCTGCAACCACTCACATCTGCCTAGTAAATACCTTTGTTTCTTTTGTTTTGTTTCATTTTCTAGTACAAAACACGGAAGAAATAAATTCGTGGGCTTCACTGAAGGATGCTAACGTAGAATTTAAAAAGTTCTTTCAATTCACGAATCAAAACCTGTACCCTCGATCAATCAGAATCTGAATCGTTTTGAAACAGATTGCTAATCCATTGCATCATAAGTTGAAAAAAAAAACTACTCAACAACGTAAATAACGCAATGAATGTTGTTGAACTGTCAAAATGAAACAGATTAGTCGTAATTGTTTACGAAAATGTGTTGCGTAATTTGGTAGCGGGTGGCGTAAATACAAAGACGGATACAACACAGTTACCCATAGTCTGTGCTGCATTATCTTGCGAATGGCTTAAAGCCGTAATAGTCCGTCCGAACCCAGCTGCAACACAGCGGTCTGTAGTGCAGCCGCATTGGTTTGTATAAGGCAATGAAAAGGCGAATTCAACGCAGACACCCTTATGTAGTATTATTTCCGTTAGATTATAAACTGTCGAAAAATTGTGAACTAGGTGAAATGGGTTAGGTTAGGTTAGAACTGTGACCAACCGCGTTCCAAGATGCGCAGGTACGTGGGCTATTTAGTATCAGCGCAAGGTGTGTTACATCGCAAGAAACTTTGATACTAGTTTATATGTAGATGCACTGCAAATTTAATTAATACATTTATGTGTGTGAATTTGCATTAGTAGAACGTATCTTCAATAATGCAACTGCATTTAAGCGCTGTACATAGTGCATATGGTTCCGAATACAAGCTATCAACTTCTCCATTTGACTCAACAAATAAGCTGACTTCATTCTGCGTTCACTGGCGCCGATTCTCTTGTACACCGAACTAAAGTATCACTAAAATTTCTTACTTTTGGCTATGAGAATTTTAAAGCTATTCTGCAAAAACAAATCTCTAAATTTAAAAATAATTTTGACACAACTAAAATCGAATTTGACAATCGCGACTCCACTACCCGTGGTTTGTCCTACGCCGTGTTTTTTAGAGCCGGAGAAGCGCAGGGACATTTTATATGGAATTTTTCACTTTTTGTATGGAAAATATGAAAAAAACATATTGAGTTTTAGGGGTTTATGAGTTTTATGTCACTTTACTCTATTTCAGAATGGGAAATCGTCATTTGACAGGAATAAACAAAATTTTGGTGATTTTTGGTCCAGTTTAGAGGTATTTGTGACAAGAGAATCGGCACCACTATTAAGTTTCCAAAAATTTAAACAAATAATATGTGTATTCGAAAAAATACTGTAGTACTTTTACATAAGATTCAGTTTGCCTACATTATGAATTTTTCAATAGTACTAGTCATTCTAAAATCCACTTATTTCAGTGTGATAAGGTATTTTTTTTAAAGCTTCCTCTCTCCTTCTATTTTGCTGTGCCCGACAGGGTCAATTATGATCTCATAAAAATTTAAGTTACCACATATTTCAGTAGATATGGAATGAAATAAGCGATTGAGTATTGGCTGAGTAACTTAATTTACGCTAACATAAATTTGATATTTGTTCAAGTATATTATAATATCAATAGGGAAGTTGACAAAAAAAAAATTGTCCTTCAATATGATTATTAAAAAATATTGGACACTTTTTTTTTTTACCTAATCAAAAGTTTACGGCAATAAATTAAGTAGGCAATACGTTAAAAAGTGGCATAACGTCACTCCCCGGTAGATTTTATACCGACTTGTGACGTAGCGAGCACCCAACTCCCCAACTTTAATGCGTTATAACTAAACCATTTTTATTAATATAATAAAGTAAAAAATACGTGTCTAATATTTTTTACTACCTGACTCACGGACTAAATAGTTTTTTTTTTATCCCACTCAACATCCCTATTGGAAAAAAGGATTTGAACAGACTTTAGTCCATCTGTTCATAGTTGTATACCATCCCTAAGCTGCTTGATACAACTTCGAGGTAGCTGTGACTCAGTCATTGTAAACTCGTTATAACTCTTACTACCTAACTATTCAGTACTAAACAAGTTTGTGTAGGTTTTGAATGGATTTAGAGCTTGTTGAGGATTAGACATTTGCATACAGCAGACAGGGAGGGAAAAGTAAAGTTGGAGCGATCTGTATGAAAGCTTAGTAAAATGTTAAATTGTGAGACATTCTGCTAAGGATTTATGGGGAACAGTTAATCGGTTTTTTTTTGTCTTTAATGACCTTCCAAGATTTTTATTACATGGCAACATCAAAAGTTCAGGTTAGCCAAAAGTCATGAAGTCAAGCCAGAAAAAGAAAACTACGCCATGATTATTTTTTATCAATAATAAACTAGTCAATTCAGATTTCAATTATGACGAGTTTTGTTCCAGACTTCGATAGGCCTCTTGCTTGATTTGATAAAACTTTGTAAATTATTTCATCGGTATTTATCACGGTGTGATAAGTAGACTCTCAATATTTCTATCAACAATTCTGCTGCCATTCTCCTTTTTAGCAATGGTTTTTTTTTTTTGTCTTAAATGATGACAAGGAACGATAATCTCTATTGCATAAAATCATAATCCTATTTCTGGATAAAAATAATCTTAACAGCAGTAGCATCAGTGGTGGATATCGCGGCCCCGGCACACAGGCAAGGGAAGGAACACGGGTGGGTTTTAGTCAGTAAAAGTCTGACACGCCCTCCCGCTCCGCCCAGAGATGACTCGCCAAGATTATGTCTGGACTTTAAAAGAGACTGCGACCTCTGAGTTTGTTTCGGCCTTTCTTCTCAGAGTAGTCAGATAGGAAACACCAACCTCACCTATGTAGCTTATTTTTTATAAGACGTGTAAAAGTGATTCTGATATCCTATTTACAGAATAAACAATTTCATTTCAGAGCGGGAAAGTTATTTGATAATTACCCACCCAAAAAAAAAAAAAAGGTAAGTACCATCAGTGGTGGCCCAGTAGTAACAGCCGCGAACTACGAGTTGTAGATCGTAGGTTCGAACCCAGACAGGCGCTTTACTTTGTGTAAATTATTTCATCACCTGCTCTCAAAACGGTGAAGGAAAGTATCGTGAGGAAACGCATGTCCTAGAATAAAAAATTCGAAGACATGTGACATCTACCAACCCGCACTGGACCCGCGTGGTGGATTACGGCCCACTCTCTCACACTAAGAGGAGGCTTGTGTCCCAACAGTGGGAATATTATAGGCCGATTCTGTTATCAGCAGTTAAAATCGTGATCAAAAGTGAGACAGTAAAAATCAATCTACGTAGCCCTTCCTCAACTATGTGGGGGTCGGCTTCCAGTCTAACCGGATGCAGCTGAGTACCAGTATTTTAGTTGGAGCGACTGCCGCTCTGACCTCCACAACCCAGTTACTGGGTAGAACAATACCCCTTGGTAAGACTGGTTGTCAGACTTTCGGGGTTCTGACGACCTGTAACGACTGTCAAAGATCTACGAATGACAGCCGGTACCAACGGCTTAACATGCTTTCCGAGGCACGGAGGAGTCTCGGTATGTAAATATGGTCACCCATCCACGGGCCAACCCCGGCAAACGTAGCTTAACCTGATGGATCGACCCGTGTGGCTGTTATTACTTAGCCACGAGCTCCAGTAAAAAAATACAGTCATTAAAAAATAATCACGTTGTCTTTTTGTCATTAAAAATGTATAATGTTAATGACGTGCAATGTCCTCAAGTATCAATATTTAAATACAGGTTAACTGAATAAAACCACGCGTTAATTAATGCAATAACAATGAATTGGTTCTGGAAACCTGTGACATCACTAAAGCCATTAATTAATGTGTGGTTTTAACATCGTGGCACAGAATAAATAAGTAGCAGTATTATAACTTGGCAGTAACCTTGAAATAATTACGTACGGCCGCTCGGTAGTAGACCTTCCATGTCCGTACGCACTCGATACTGTTGCGTACTGATATTCACTGAGATTTCGAAGCGCTTGTTTCGGCCGTTTTCTATGAAGATAGAATACTGTATTTATTTATACTGTGGTCGTGGTCTGTTAATTACCTTCACTGTAGCCTTTTAATTATACCCTCAAATGGGATTCTGGTTATACTGAATGTAAATAATGAAGAGATTGTTAGGAGTCTGTGTCCCCAATGGACACAGACTCCTAACAATCTCTTCATTATTTGAGATCTAGCAAAATAGTATACGTAGTTAGTAAAACTGATACCGTTTTTATGTTACTATCAGCTTTTGTTGAGGAATTGTGACAGACATCATATTATTGTGTCGTTTATTTATTTTCATTCTTACATAATTACATTTTAAAATATTTTTCACACTAAAAAGATATTAAAAAAATAAAAAAGGTAGAGGTCCGCCGGTGTCGGGAGCAGGGTCTAAGCTACCGGTGGTTAGGGCTGCAGAGACAGGAACCTCCTCACAATGATCAAGGAGTACTGCCTTCTGAATCAGGCCCTTGATGCAACCGTAAAACTAATATATTATTTCAGAATTAAACATATTCATCCATGGAAATTTCCATAAAAATAAAATTACGTTTTTTTTTATTGTACTTCAAGCAAAAATATTAACAGCAGTTTTTTTGCATTAAATTACTTAATTAAATATTTTAATCGCTATTCAACAAAATTAAACATATTGTACTAGCGCAAGATATTAATAAAAGTTTTTTTGCAATAACGGTTCAGGCAAAAATGTAACACAGTTAAATTTAGTTTAACTTTTATTTATAGGGTCTATCCGACCTAATTACAAGAAAATTAAACACATTAAAGCAAAATGTTATTTAATTAATTAATTAATTAATTAGTTATTTAATTAATTAGTTAATTAAGTAATTAAATAATTAGTTAATTAAGTAAATAATTAATTATTTAATTAATTAATTTATTTAATTCCTATCTATTAAAAAATAGGCGTAATAAAATAGCACATCTATTATAAAAATAGACAGTAAAAACATGCTTCATTAGCATGAACCATGTTTTTATTGTCTACTCTGCATCATATTACTTTTTAACTACTAGAGAGATATGGAAGAACGCAGAGAGACAATGGCACTGCATAGGTTTGTAAATATTCAATCCCACAACACGAAAAAAAAAAAGAGTCATCACAACTGAAAAACAAAACTCTCAGAAAGATGAAGCTAGTTGCCCATTCCAAAGCGTAGTAGGTTCCCATGGAGAAGAACTGGCAAGAAAGTCCAGCCACACAAAATATTATGAAATCAAAATATTGTTGGTACAACATACTTAGGTACCTCTCAAAACCAAGTCCATCTCAAGTCTCCACAAATTACGAAACACACAACCAAGTTTCCCATTACCACAGCCACGCAAAACATTGTATAGACCGGACATATCGCGCTGTCGTGTGTTGACACCTTTATGATGAGGCCTTTGTCTTAGGCAAGAATAGAATATGTGGAGGAGGGGAAAAGTAAATTGTTTTCTGAAGATGGAATTAAGTAGGTACTTATTATGTAATAATTATGTAGGTGCAGATGTATAAGGTAGAAAGAACATTTAGTTAGCCAGTACATAATATAAGTATTGCCATAATTTATATATTTATTGGTTTACGCGCAAGTAAATTTATATTATAAATTACAATAGACGGCATATATTTAGTGACCGAATCCGCTTAACTGTTCTTTTAAAGAGTCATCAAGAACCCTATAAGAAATCGACACATGTTTCACCTCTTAACGAGCATCCTCAGGATGACGTTTGAATTGTTGTGAACCCGGACACGACGTGTTGCCAAGCCAAGCACCGAATGCAGTGTGAGCTATACCGCCCAACAACCCTTTATAAGTGGGGCTGTCGGGCGTTGTGGCTTACTAAATATACGTCGTCTATTGTATTTTATAATGGATTTCCGGAAAGTCACGCCTTAGTCAATTCACTAGTACATACATTACGCGCTTATTTAAGCGAAACTACCTTTTGGAAGGGGCAAACAGAATGTTTTTTTTTTTTTGTAAATTTTGACGTTCATATATTTGTTTTGTATATTTGAAATAAATGATTTGACTTTGAAATAAACTGCACAGACCTTAATGCTTTAAGTTTCTGCTCTTAGTGCTTCTGTCAGCTTAGTGTGACGCAGAGCTAAAACAATAACTGCGCTTGAGCAAAGAATGATTCTATTAACATACTCTCAAAAAGCATTAATGGCATAACCTTTCTGAGAACCTCATATAAAGCTTTTAATACAGCACTGGCAACCAAGTGTTATAAATTAGCATCAATAAGTTATACAGCTTATGTCTAGTGTGACATACTCGGTGATGCCGTTAATTTTGGGACTATATCAAGTTACAGACTGATGCTGTTGCTTTATTATCCAACATTAATTACCCCTCTAACAGTGATACTTCGAAATCCACAGGACCGAATAAAATAGAACACACACACAAACACACCACATGCAGACATTTTACCGAAACACCCTTTAAGAAACTACATAGATACTGAACGCCACTGATGCTACGATTTAAACTGGCCACCTACCCAAATAACTACATTTTATATACCTATTATAGTTGACTCGAAAAGATAATAATGATGTTAAGAGCAAACTACAAATAAATAAAAAAGTAATAGTAACAAAGGATCATAGTAGGCACAATTAAAACATACAATTAAGACTTCACATAAACATATTACAAAAATCTTACAAACTTCGATTGCTCAGTACGTGAACCGTACAACAATGGCAGCTATGTATCTTGAGCAAAATTTGGTTTCTTACATAGCTTTCTTTGTAAAGCACTTCTGACTAAATAAACTAAGCTCAAAAGATAATAATAATAAATGAAGAAGAATACTGCCAACAATAAGTCCTGCTTACGTCACAAACCAAAAACATTCTTTTATTTATTGTATGAGCAACGAACCCAGGTGTGACTGTCACTTTGAAGTAGGGTTGTTCGTTTGTGTTGATTGACCCGCTTTAGGGAGCCCCCTATTATCGCCAGCGCCCATTGTGTGACGATAAGAGGAATTTCTATGGATGGCCAGTTTCGACCTTAAGTGTGGACGTAATGGCGTGGGATGAGAGACAATGGATGTATTTAAGGCTACGTGTGTATGTACTTGTTGTATGTTGTTTGGTTCAACTTAATTTGGTAGGTACAGGTTTAGATATTTTTGTCTTGAGAAAGACTTTTGAGCGGTTTTCCGTTTCAGATCTGATACATAATGTATATGTACAAGTTATACATTGTACAAGTCTCTTACGTAGGTACTATGTATTTAGATTTTAGTAAATAAAAACACATCAAAATATGAAGAGCGTTGTAAAAATATAAAAAACTGACGTATCCCTCAAGGCAACATGTTTGGCCTGTTCCTTTTTTAATGAGCAGCCGAAATATTCAAAAGGTTTTCAATATTAACCATTATTTATACATTTTACTTGAATACAGAGCAGTCATCTGCCAATTAAATAATTTTCCACTACATAGTAAAAGGTACCGAGTTCTATTCAATTCGGCACAGCCTTTTATTTCAGACAAAAATTACGACTCGTCATTTTTAGGGTTCCGTACCCGAAAGGTGCCAAACGGAACCATATTACTAAACCTCCGCTGTCCATCTGTCTATCAGTGAGCTGTGTCTCATGAACCGTAATAGGCAGACATTTGAAAATTTCGCAAACTATGCATTTCTATTGCCGCTATATTATCAACAAGTAATAAAAATTTAATTTAATTCAAAATTAAAGACACATCCATACAATAAACTTTTGATTTTGAAAAAAAAAACTTACTCTGGCATGTGGGGTGTCATTGTCTAGAGCTCAGCATAGAGAATATTTTTTTTGTTTTTATCTTCTAAAATGATGAAATAGGGGGTCGTAAAAGTTGTCAGTTTTAGACCATTTTTATACGAGCTCTATCTCAACAACTAAACAAGTTAGGAATTTGAAACTTCTGTATATCATGTATCATTATACAATATATCAACAAAAACGCCGATTTATAAGTTATTTATTTAAATATGGGTGATTTTCTGCAACTGCAAAAATAACTTTGTAATTCATAGTATCATTATGAAGTAAAAATTTATCTTTGCGATTTTCATTAAGATGAAAAATAATAATATTCTTCGTCTAGTATTTTTTTTTTTTATTAGATAATGTGCGGTGGTACGGAACCCTTCGTGTGCAAGTCCAACTCGCACTTGGTCGGTTTTTTTAAAGATCATAAGAAGTCCAAGTTCGCAAACACCAAAAAACATAAGCTTGAAAACGTCAACAAAAAAATTTACTTCAAAATTCTTAATAGGAAGGTCTTTGATAAATTTATTCCAGTCGCAAAGTAATTTGAATACATAAAGACACAAAAGAAAAAGACCCTTATAAGCTTTTAACTTAAATAAGAGGAAAATATCGGAATACTGTTTTAAATTACAATCGTATCGAAAGCCCTCTGTGGGCAGAATAAGATTTTGTTACACCTTTCAGTAATTTTATTTTTAAATTTTGTTGATACTACATTCCTCTTAGGTAAAAGTATTTTCGAGGTGGTTTTTTTTTATCCCATCTAATATCATAAATGCGAAAGCGAATTTGTTTGTTTGTTACGCTTTCACGCTACAACGGCTAAACGGATTTGGATGAAATTTGGTACCAAGGTAGACCATGATCTGGATTAGGACATAGGATAGGTTTTCATCCCGATATTCCCACGGAATCGATACTTATTCGGGTGAAACCGCGGGTGCAGCTAGTTCTAAATAAATTTAAATAACAGTACACATCCCAATGAACGGCGTAGTTTGATTTATTTGTATCAAAACATATTTGTCTAGTAATAATAATTGCTTTCTTAGTGATCTCAAAGCATAAATACTTTGACGTAACTTTCACCTGTCATCTTGTCTCCTCCTGCAAGAGCCATTATATCTTAACTCTTCTTTCTAGTATCATAGACATAGAGAATTGGACTGAGCGTTACAATTTCCTAGAAAAGCGGTTCCGTCATATTAAAACGGACGTCATGAAAATCTGTCATTTTCACCAGTATTTGACAATAAGTCAAATCCCGGTCCCCAAAGATTTAAATCACTAGATTTGCCCTCACCGTACCCAGTCACAAGAAAAAGTGTCCATACTGAGAAGAGTGACCTCACAAATTATTAAGAGCGTTTATTCTGAAAGTAGGCAACGTCGCAAATAGATGTTCTTTACTAGCCTGCGCTGGCCAACTCCTGGGCAAAGGTCTTCCTCCACTCATTCCATGGTTCGCCAGCCCGCGCATCTTCCTTCCAATTTTGACGGAACCTATCCAGCTCGTCTGTTTTAATTAATTTGGCAATATTAATCGCTAACTAGTGAACTAAAATATTGATTATGGAAGGCAATAATTAATATAGTAATACCGAATATTTCGTTTTAGATGAAGAAAAAGTATTTGAAAACTTTCCAAATGCCCTTGAAATAACGTAAGTAAATTTTTGACAGCTATAAGACGTTGGCAAATTTTTGTATAAACGCACGATAGCGTTTCCATAACAAATAAGTGTAGTCACTGCGTCATTGTGCGTCAGAGGTGTCAAAACGAAACAGAAAACCGACTATCTTTTGACCGGTAGGGCGAATCTAACGATTTAAATCTTTGCCACTGTCATAATTTTCATGACAGCCGACACTGCGGCCGTTACGTACGGCCGCTGCTCTTCTAAGAAACCGGAGCTTTAGCCTCCCAAAAGCGACCACTCTCTAAAAAGAGACAAAGCGACTGTGCGGTCAATACCTGTAGTACTACTAATGAGACTACTGGCCGCAAATTCACTCTTTCTCTCTCGTACGTTTCGGTCTGTATTCATTGCACAACTGAATATAGAACGCTCAGTCTATGGCTAGTACCGACCTATTTCATAATTCAGGCCTGTTCTAAGTCAGCACGTACGCCAAAACAGACCATGGAACACATTTTCATTTAATTAAGTCGTTAAACGTATGCCATGGCCATTAACAGAGTATTAGGTACAGCCATAACAATGACTTAATGTAGTTCATATAAACTTGTAGTACTTCGCTGTTTATTATATGAATAGTAAGCTGGTATTGGAGTTCATGAGAGTTATTGGCTATTTAGTTGAGTGGGTCAAATGAAATCTATGTTGGGAACGGAAAATTCATGCAGTAATATCGTTTTATTGTCTGTGTTTTCTTTGATTCAGACATTTTTGTTTTAACCTTTTTGTCAGTATCAAAAATGAAGTATTCAGGCGAGTAAATTAACATGTCTTTAAACCAAAACTTGGAAGACATTGTAATGTCCACCAACCCGCACTGGGCCCGTGTGGTTTATTGCGATCCACTCCCTCTCACAGAGGAAGCCTGTGTCCCAGCAGTGAGATCATTTCAGACACTTTACGTATGTGTTGTATCTATTGATGTAAAAAGAATTACAGATAATTAATTTAATAATTAATTAATATATGTTATTTAGTAATTTTATTCATACTGTTGGTTGTTGCATTATATAATATTGTAAGTACTATTTGTTTTATTTTATATTTATGTATAATTCTGAATTTTAAACCAGACTTGGTTTCCGTACGTTTTTTTTTTTTTCGGTTGACCACTGAAAATCAGCGCTGTGCTGTGGGTCTCCATAGCACAGCATCATGCTGAGTGGAAGCCTTCTTGTCACAGTCATGATGCACGTGCCAGCAGCTGCCTACTATTTCTGTTTTGTACTCGTTATTGTATACGTATTGTTATTGTTTTGTTACCTACTCGAGATTTTTTTTTTTTATGCACGTGTTTCTGTGACGAATAAAATTATTTTCCTTTCGTTCTTTCTTTCAGATACTTACCAGGAAAGTTAAAAATTACATGTTGAAACCCATTTATTTCCTTATCAAAACAGTCTTTCTGAGTCAACCGTTCAAACTTAAATATTTGATAAACATAAGCAACTGAGTGACCCCTTAAATTGTTCTTCCGATTTTCTCCAAAAATGAGATAAAATAATAAAATACTCGGACAGTTAAATACTTGTTAAAGTATCATTAGTCAAAAGTTCAGAGAGAAAAAGTTATAAAACACTTTTTACTTTTACGTAATTCTGTGCTGAAGTGATTTTTTTGTTGTCATATATTTTCGTCAACCAGTATAATATTCTTTGTTTTCAGCTAGTTAATAAAAAATATTTTCCGTTTTGGTCAAATGCTGCAATTCCTATTTTTTTTCGGAGGTTTAGAAGACAGACAGACTGAACGTCCAAATTACATAGTACAGTCCCTCAAAACGCCCACCCCTCACCACTTCCTAGTGCTTCACCTGGGAAGAAGAAGTGGTGCAACTAACTCCCCAACAGTACAGTATAAAAAATGTTTGCGAAGATGAATTGTGATGCCACCGTGAGAATATCAATATCTTTAAAAAAAACTCTTGGCGAAACTCTGGCACCTAGCTGGCTAGCTAACTAGCTAGCTAACACGTTTAACAAAAAAAAAAAATATCCGTTACTGTGCTTTCATTATTAAGTTTCTTGTGGGATTTATGACCTAAATTAGTATGCACAAGAATCCTGCTACTCCTGCTTATCCTGGAACTCATATGTCAAATTGTGGCACAAGAGTTTTTTTAAGAAAATTGCTATATTGGTAAAATCTTCGATAGTTTAATTACACTCCGTCCCAATTATATTCAGTTTTCAAACAATTTCCCTAAAAACGAAAACAAATATATAACTCAATCTATCTAGCCTTTGTCCATGTTGGGGTCGACTTCAAGTCTAACCGGATGCAGCTGAATACCAGTATTTTACATGGGGCTACTGCTTATCTGACCTCTACACACGATACCCCTTAGTAAGACTGGTTTGCCGACTTTTGGGCTTCTTACACCCTTAGCGACTGTCAAAGATCTACGAATGACAGCTTCGATCTACCCGTGGGGCGACCTTTCTGAAGAACTTCACTGATAACATCACTCAGAATTTGTAACATAGTGGATGACAAAATAATATTATTCTACGTATAGTTACGGTGCAGACATAGCCTTACATAATAATAATAATTGTTGTCTCACCTGGCCTAGAGAGCGTTAGTGCTATTTACTGGTCCGGAGAGTCCCTGTGGACGACCGGCATAATGAATACAGGCAGCGTTGTTTATGAGAGGGAGACTGGCACAAGTCAGTTTAATTATAAGAATAATATTAAATATGAAGCATTTTTTTTTAATTTACTTGCTTTAGCTTGTATTTTTTTTTTTTTTTTTGATGTAAAGGCTTCCTTAGGCACATTTAGCGATTTTTAGTTGGGGGTAAACTTATGGATTCGTGTAGTGCTATAGAATATAAATGGCACTAATAACAGTTTTAAGTAATCACTTCTGTCGGCATTATGACTGCCTTTTTTTTTGTTCAGGGTCACCGAACAAAAATTTCAAAAGATCGTGTATTCACGCGACGATCGCTTTTTAATAGGATGCGGGGTATGCCTTTTTTGAAGCTAAATGAAAGGCTAAGGCAAGTAGGTAACTGTATCTTTCGAAAAGATTAAAGTAAAATCTTCGACTCATCGCTAACAGATAGTATTTCTAAGGATTACAAACACTCATTTATAAGTTATAAATTACTACCTAAAGTTGTTTTCCGATTTCCACGCGGACGAAGTCCCGAACACGGCGAGTTGATAAACTCTTATTTATGAATCCTGGTGTAAAGGCGAATCTAATCGAAATGTTTATTAAATGTAAAACGAAGTTATTAATGCACTTCGTCACACAAAGTTTTCCAATCATAAGTTAGGCGCGTGAGTCGCGTTTATTTATAATCGACTTCCAAAAAGGAGGAGATTATATGTTCGTCTGTATGTATGTTTTTAATTTATTTTCTATGATATTTTCGTCAATTGTGAACCGATTTGGAAAATTCTTTTTCATTTGGTAGAGGAAACTTGCGCAGTAGTCCCATATAAATTTTATCAACTTTGCTTGGGTAGTTTTTGAGTTAGCTTCAATAATATGTATTTTTCCCTCTTAGTCTATGTGGATGATGCTATAATAACTTCCTGTGACTGTTATTTACATAGCTGGTAGTGGTATTTGAATTTGTGTGGGGTAGATACCACATCTAATAAGTGAAAAATAAAAACTTTTTTGAGAAAATAAAAAACTACCGACTAATAAAAATAAAAAACTACCGACTATCAAAAATAAAAAACTACCGACTACCAAAAATAAAAAACTACCGACTACCAAAAATAAAAAACTACCGACTACCAAAAATAAAAAACTACCGACTACCAAAAATAAAAAACTACCGACTACCAAAAATAAAAAACTACCGACTACCAACAATAAAAAACTACCGACTATCAAAAATTAAAAACTACCGACTACCAAAAATAAAAAACTACCGACTACCAAAAATAAAAAACTACCGACTACCAAAAATAAAAAACTACCGACTACCAAAAATAAAAAACTACCGACTACCAAAAATAAAAAACTACCGACTATCAAAAATAAAAAACTACCGACTACCAAAAATAAAAAACTACCGACTACCAAAAAAAGCACTACAAAGTGAAAATAACTTTTATTTCGGAAGTCGGTGGCAAAAAACGAAAATTCAAAACCAAAGACTCATTCAAATTCAAATACAAAATATTTTATTTCACATAAACCTACAAGGGCACTTATGAAACGTCAGAAGCTAAGTGCACGGTTCGAATTGGTCGTTTCCTATTGAGAAGAGCCGGCGAGAAACTCCACGGTTACTCTTTTAAAAGTAAATGGTTTTTACAATGTTTTCAAATTACAGTGTTAAAAGGTATGAGAGGACAGTGTAGGCCTATCAACAAGTACCAGGTACTTAGCAAAATATAAAATAGTCCACAGATCTAGTCTGTTAAGCCTACAACGTTCTCACATTCACAAAAATTTTAAGAAAATAATCTATATAAAAGATTAATAAAAATAAAGACCTATTTAAACCAAATGACATGATTGCCACTACAGCTGTAACAAACCAAATTTAATAAACAATGGGAAATTATAAGTGCAACAACAAAAGTTTTCTTTAGCACCTGCAACCTAACGTCTTTTTTTATATGTAGGCTACGAGTTAATAGAACAGCTTCAATTATATTCATTCATCATCTTTACTATTCCAACAGAATATAAATAACCAGCGTCAATTTACGAACGTAAATTAATATGACTCAGAGCTACCGATAAATATATTTACTTCTGACTTGATAACTCAGCGACTAATGTTGTAAGTGAGCTACTTTATATATTTTAGAGATTCAACATCTGTCTGCTAATAAAATCAAATTCCAGCCTCAAAATGAGCAATCAAAGTTTTTTATTCAACAAGTAAATTAATAAATCATATTAGTTTTTCGTGAAAATTAGCAACACAAGCGCGGGACTGTACCTGATGCTCGTTGAGAATGAGAGGGGCGCGACTGCGTATTTCCAATCTATAACAAGGCCAGAACGCAGCCATAGGAAACTGCTCGCGTATACATTATAAAGCTATTTTTAAATCTGTGATTACAATGTAATCACGAATTTTGCGTACTGCTCGTGTTTAGTTTGTAACGTGGACGCGCGCGTCCGGTTCCAAACTATACTACATCACTTACGCTTGACATGAGTTTTAAACATATATAGTAAAAAAAAAAAAGTGAACTGGGTGAAATGGAACAGATAATGGAATATGAAATGGGTTAGGTTAGGTTAGGTTAGAACTGTGTCAACCGCGCGTGAGCCGAGCGAGCGTAGCGAGAGGTGCCGCGGCAGCGGCCGGCGAGCGCTACTTCCGAGTTGCTCGCATCCAGGCAGGCTAATTAGCGCAAAGTGCATTACGTCGCATTTGTTTTTGATGACAATATTTTTTGTATGTTCAATTGGGTAGGTATAATAGTCAAGTCATCAATTACTTATGGTAACATTATAAATAGAAAGGTGAATACATGAAATTAGAGCTTTCATTGACCATTATTTGATGACAATAATAAGGTAATTTTATGTTCAAATATAGTAGATTCACTCATCAATTACTTATGTTAACGTATAAAAATAAAGGTGACTATAAGAAATTAGAGTTCGTTGATATTATTTTATAGATGCAGTTGATACACTTATTAAAAGCTGGCAATGCGTAGACATATCACAAATTTAGTTGCTTAAGAATTATCACCATGCTGCGTCATAATAACAGTAGGTTGTTTTACAATATATGGTCGCTTGAAAACAATTTATTAGACGCTAAAAGTTCGTCGCTGACCTATTAATTCATTAGACAACTAAATATATTTGAAGACGAGACTTACATTTTAAAGAAGCTGCCTTAATTAGCACCCATAAACAATATTCTTACCATATTGTAAGGTTTTATTTATTTATTTATTTATTTATTTATTTGATAGGAATAACAAACAGCAGTATATTACACAGTAGGCATACAATATAAAACTTGCAATAAAAGTAACAAATACACTACTCAATACGTTATCCACAGATTACAATACAGAATAGCTAGCTGTTAGCAGAGCTAGTTAAAAAAGCACTTATTAACTATATACTATATACTAGGGCTATCTCTTAAAATAGTTTTCAAATAATAATAATAATAGACTGCCGAAATTAAAATCATTTTTCAATTTGTAGTGTTTTTTTGGAAGTCAGTTGTTTTTTTTTTTGTGACGTATAAATAATACCAACCGCACTGTTCGATCGAAATTTAAGCTTCTCTAGCTGCGGTCGGTTCACGGATAGGTGACCATCCATTATATATCGAGACCCCTCTCCGTGCCTCGGAAAGCACGTTAAGCCGTTGGTCCCGGCTGTCATTCGTTGATCTTTGACAGTCGTTAGAGGTAGTCAGAAGCCCAAAAATACCTACCTTCTCGAAACTGGCGTGTGTGTAGGACCCGTAAACGAAACATAAAGGCTTATGCAGACTAGCGCGACTTGACGCGACACCGGTTATTGTTCTTTTAAAATTGTTTTGTTAGAGTCCTCAACCTCAATTGTCCGTATACCTATTTAAATCTCAACTACAATTTTTTTACGGTTTTAATGAATTGGCTATAACTCAACAAATGAACGTAGGTCAATTTTGTTGGATCATTAAGTTCCCTTCAAAATGGTTGAGCTAAATGGTGTTGATCCATGCGTCATGTTCGTGAACGGGCGCCGTCAGTGGGGACTGGTCATCTCTTCGTTGGCGTATTTGAATTTATTTTAATTTTTGAATTGTTTTTGCTTTATTACGGACGCTTTTAACGTGTACGTCTCTCTACATTGTTCTCACATGGATGATGTAACCAATATTTGGTAACAATATTCTGATTTAAAAGAGTGTCCGTGGAGTTTCTTGCCCGTTCTTCTCCATAGGGACCTACTACGCGCTGGAATGGGCAACTAGCTTCATATTTCTAACTGACCGACCCCTTGACAATTCAAAAGTGCCTGTAATTGGTTTATTTGAAATAAATGCCTTGAGTTTGAGTACATCAAAAGCCCGTATTCCCATACCTCTAACCACAGAGAATCTTAGATGAGTGTCACAGCATATTTAAAATTAAATTCTCTTAAGGGTTGTCTTTAAGGCTTCCCTATGTAAGCCGACCAAAGGCCGGAGTGAACTAATGAAGCAATTCCTTAATCCTTACAACTGAGGGGGAATAAATAAGGGTTTGTTTAAGTTCTTATGAGTATTTAATGCGTTTATCGTGAAGGAAGGGGATGAAAGATTTCCAATCACGCATGGTGAACGTAAGGTAGGATGAAATATTATGTGTTGGGTTGGCAACCCTTCTTTAAAATATTATAGTATCCTGCTATATTAGAGGTCTAAATACTATATTCCTAAAGATAATATACAGGGTGGCAGGGACATCGACGTAAAAACTGTTACCACGGATTCAGTACGTGACCGACGAAATATTTCAACGCAGGGGAGTTCTTCTGAACTCCCCTGCGTTCCCCGTTATTAAAAACAAAAACAGCTGTTCCATACATTTTGACCGCGTAGGTATTGCACTTTTCTATGAAACAGCATTTTTTTTAAATAACCTAATAAAATATTCAACGTAAGGGGGTTCAGCATCATGTACTGATCCATGTTTAATTTTTCATGAATATTCAGAAAAAGACGAACATTGTATTTTTGTTACTGTATAATGTCGTGATGGCCCAGTGGTTAAGGCCTCGTCTCTCATGTACGAAAAATCAATGCTCATGCCTTCTCTGTATGAGAAGAGGCCTTTTCCCTGCAGTGGGACAGACAGTAACAGGCTGGTTTTTTTTTTTTTATTCTCGGCGCCTGGAGTCCCGGATCTTTGGAAGCCAACTCGCAGAGTTAGACATTTTAATTAAATGAGACACCACCCGACAATTATCCCAGTATGTACTATGCAAGTGCACCCAAGGACAACCCCCGGTTGGTGTAGCACTATTGCAGGATATGGAAACAAAGATATTGTACTATGGGTTTGGGTGGCTAAAGTTGATTGGTGACCTGAAACTATGGAAGGACTATGGCCTTATTAGACCCCTTTAAAGTTAATTTTCGATACTAAATTTCATGAATATTCAGAAAAGTACGGGCGGTCACATGCCCTTGGGCGATATTGTATTTTTTTATTCGCCTTTTACTATATTTTTGCAGGCTATTCTTCCTTCTCTCTCTCATCTACTGCTAAATATAATTACATTTGAAATGGACTGTCTCGTTTGTCCAGTGGTCGCTAGCACTGAGGCGTTATCTGTGCAAGCGCTACTACTGAGCATAGGGTCCTGGGTTCGATTCCCGGGTCAGGCAAACAATTATTAGGTTTTTCCATCCGGAATTTCTCAGTAGCAGCCCGGAGTTTGGATTTTTGCCCGGTTGGCAATAGGTTCACCCCGTGTTTTGAAGGTGAAATGCGGGTGTACTATATAGGATCACCGCTGACTACTCCTCGATTAATACCTACAGGCTTGATCTTATATGTAGATGTGGGAGTTTCATGCCCGTTCTTCTCCATAGGAACCTACTACGCTGTGGAATGGGCAATTAGCTTCATATTTCTGACTGACCGACTCCTTGACAATTCAAAAGTGCCTTTAAGTGGTTTATTTCAAATAAATGCTTTGAGTTTGAGTTTGATTTGACATTTGTGATTTACCTAGTACAGTACGACACAACATAGATGTTTAAGATGACGATGGTGATTTCAATTTTACGAATGTATATGGTTATATAACCTAACCAGTTATTGCGTTTGCGTAAAGATAATTTTCACCTAAAGCAGTAATAAATATTGGTGATTTTGAAGGCGCACTCAGTTCGGATGTGATCGGTTTTACGAATTTTGCCGATGCTACATCTAAGTTGTGTCTTTCTGTACTTAGCTGTCTACGTTTAAATTTACTAGTTTTTAAGAACTCGCTTCGTTTTTCAAACAGAAATTCAGCCATTTTCCTCCGTCAAACTACCTACATTTTGAAATGAGCAATTCTCAGTACTTTTTTTATTTGAGTATAAATAAATAATATAATACCGTTAATTATATAATACACACTCATAATATTTACATACATATAAATACACAATTATACGTAGTATTTATATATTCATTCTTTTTACCTATCGTGGTATAGTAACCTTATTCTAGATGCATCGTCTTCACATATAATTATATAATTAATGTATACAAAATATTGTAAAAACATTTAAAAGAGTAAAGGTGGAGTTTCTTGCCCATTCTTCTCCATATGAAAACTACCTTTTGGAAGGGGTGACTAGAATCATTTCTATTTTTTGTAAATGTTTACGTTCAAAAGTGCCTTTTATGTGCCTAATTGAAATAAATTGTTTGACTGTCACTTTGACTTTATTTATATTTAAACAGAAAGCAGTTGTGGCCCAGTGGCCGCGACTAACGAGTCGTAGGTCCTGAGTTCGAACCCAGACTGGCACTTGACTTTCTGTACTTATTAAATTTCATGACCACTACTCTCCAAACGGTGAAGGAAAACATCGTGAGGAAACCGACATGTCTTCGAAACAAAAAAATCGAAGACATGTGACATCTACCAACCCGCACTGGGCCCGCGTGGTGGATAACAGCCCACTCCCTCTCAAAGAGGAGCTTTTTGTCCCAGTTCTGGGAACATCATATGCTGGGACATAGTATTTACACGTTTATATTTACATTATTACATATTATTTATATTAACACAATCTAAAACATTTATATTTTTTCTCAGGACTTCGGCCGCCGTGGCTCAGTGGAAAAGCACCATTTTAGTAAACTTGTTTCGTTGTATCTTAGATTGTTCCTTTAATTAATATTTATGCATCCCACAAACTATGGTCAGACCACGGTGAGTGTAGGCAGGCCAAGGAGGCACTCCCTACAATTAATGGCCGCCTCACGAAACAGGTTCTTCGACTAAAGAAACAACAGCTGTTGGCCAGTTACAGCAGCTGTAACTGGCCATGGGTCATTTAATAAACACCTCTTTGTCATACGAGTCACAGACAGTCCGCTGTGCAGAGCCTGCATGGAGGACGACGAGACAGCAGCTCATGTGCTGTTATACTGCCCGGTGGTCGCCACATACAGGGCAAAGTACTTCGGTAACCCAGGTACCCTACGTGAGATTGTCAGTGACACCAAGGCGTTGCTGGCCTTCTTTGTGGAGCTGGGGTGGATCGAATAACCAATTTTCCCACCCGTACGCAAAATACGCGCTTTGACGTGGAGTTGCGGATACCAGCCAGTATTACCTATTATCTATCCATCAATGGTTTTAATTTTAATAATAACTTCGTCGCACTCCAGTTTCTATCGATTCAAAAGCGACGTGCCAGAGTTAAATCATAATTCTAACCGACTGATCAAACTTTACAAAAACTTTCTAAGCCGTAGGAAATCCGTAGAAAGCAATCTTCAACACCCCTTTAAAAGGAACGCTTTGAAACTCTCTAAGAGGGTTGTAAGGGGTTGAAAATCTGTTGAAAGTCGGGGTCACAAATAGACATAGATAATTTTTGATATTTAAACCCTTCACGTATCTACGTTAGGGGGTGAAAATTGACGGCTGTGGGTTCTGAGAATGACGAGGTGGCGACGACAGCGATTAGCGATAGGGGTTAAAGAGAGTAAAACAATTTTAAAGCACGTTTATTTTGTATATTTGTTACAGAATCTTAGTAAACACTAAATAAAGTTGACTTTAGAAAGAGAGAAAATTTAATTGATCGTGACAGGGCACTGTAGGTCATAATTATGATCGTGTGTATATTATATTAGCCGCTCGGACAGTTGTAACTGCCCCCACGGTACGTCCCCCGTCACCCGCGCCAACCATGGGACTGTCACCAACGAAAAAGTCGGCCTGCCATTCAACTAACAGCTAAAGTTAAAGTCAAAAGAGTTGCCATTACACAAACGTCGTAATTTCCCCAAAAAATCGTGGGGAGCTTTTTTTACACATGGCAGAACCACAATTTCACTGTCGTGGCAGACGTCAAAGTGATAGTTCATCCTTGAGTATAAATAGGGACAGCCCAGCATTCGTAACGCAGCTTTGTAAATCCGAACGTCTGTACCTACTGTTTTTATTGAAATTGGATTGATTTTAATTCTACAATATTAATTTTAGGTGACTGGTGTTTTGTATAGGTACCACATGTTAGATGTTCGGTACTTATAACTTTATGTGCATAATCATTTTTCATTTTATTATAGTTAAAGGTAAGTATCTACCTATTTATTATAAAAGATCCCTAAACTTCTTATAGGTGACCGGTGTTTTAAATACCACATGTTAGATGTTTGTTATAAGTTTATGTGCATAATGCTTTTTCATTTTATTATACATAGGTACATAGTAATATTTGTTACAAAAGATACCTAAACTTCTTTTTATTTTAGTAGATTTATGTAGATACCTATTGGTTAAATATAAATTAAAGCTTAAACTGACTTAAGGCGAAAGCGTCAAGGCAGCCCGCGAAATTCAAATTTTCTTACTTTTTTTGCTATTTGCAGGTGAGTATCATGTTGTATGTTGATTTAAATATAATTTGCGGCCGTTTCAAATGTTTATTTATAGAATTATAATCATAAAAATGATCAATACAACTCTCTAAGTTCATATAATCGCATTGAATGACTATTTCATGAAATCATGACATTTGACGATTGTGCTTACTTATGGAGTTGTATTGCTGATTGTAATGATTATAATTGCAAAATGTAAAAAACTAAAGAAAATTTGAATTTCACGGGCTACCTTAGCGCATGCCCCTTAAAAGTGTTTAGCGTAAGTTTGTCTTGCAACAATAAACTGAGGTATGTAACTGTTTCCTTTGGCATTCTGTATCGGAACAGAAAATTAGCCTCGACCCATAAAAATTATCCTTGCGAATATTAAATCTCTTACGCCTATACGTTAAATAACGCACGATAAGTTCATCATCTGATGAACTTGAATTTTCACTAGACGATCTTGATGCCATTTTAATATTTTAATTATAAAATAAAATCTAGGTTATTACCTACTGATTATCTTATTACACAGTGATTTATGTTAGCTAACAGCTCCAACAGGTGTTGAATATAGTCTAACCTACAACAGTACAACTGACAAAATGACCATTACTTTAGCTTTCACAGCAGCTTGACGAGCAGTAAAGGTTAGAGGCAAAAGTAACAGTAAAAGCAACAGCTAAAATTGTGAAGAAACAAATTTAACCGTTACTTTGACTTTATCACGTTACTTTGGCTGTTACTTTTGATGAAGCAACTGGCCGTTAATCAATAAATTGCCACATTTAAATAGTTTGTGGTAGCGGTCAAAAATGTTTGTTAATCTTGAACATATTTCTCAGAACTTAATTGTTACCAAAACACGTTTTGAAAAAAATATCTCTACAAATTAACAGTAAACTAACCTTTTACCTAGAGCTCCAATCAAAAATATCAACGTATGTTGGTATTTTAATTATATTAACAAGAACGTGTTTTTGGAATGCAGAACTTGGTTGTTTTTTAATTTATTTATTTATATATACTTTATTGTACACCAGAAAATACATAACAAATAATTAATTTTACTCTACAAAACATACAATGGGCGGCCTTATCGCATTCTGCGACCTCTTCCAGGCAACCTTGGATTTGACAGCGATTCGATCACTCAACAAATTTTTGAGTGAGTAGATAATTGCTTCATAATTTGGAACAAATTACAAGAGTTGTGTCATCGCGCTTCTCTTTCTTTTCTATGCAGTTTGACAGTGACCGCGAGTGCGCGGTTTGAACTCATGTCAGCGTCTTAAAGACCTACGATAAATCTGTCTAAAATACTTTGACAGATTAAGGCTGCCTGTCCATGGATGCGGAGCAAGGCAGCGGAGTGGAGCGAGGGAGTAATGCGGAGCGGAGTTGCGGACTGTGTCTGTCCATTGCTGCGGAGCGAGATAGTGCTCGTCGTTGCGGGCGCTTCGCTCTCTTGCTCACTTACGGTATGTCCGTAAGTGAGACGAGAAAGAAGGCAAAGCGCCCATAACGACGGCCGAAACTACGGATATCGCTTAGGAATTGGCCTCCAAGGACGAGTTCACGCGACGAGTATTTACAGCGGGCTGTAATACCCCCGGCCGGGTTTTTTCGCTTCAACACTCCGCTTCCCGGTTTTGTATATTTTTTTAAACTACTTCGCAAATCCCTGTCCACTGAAGCGGAGCGGAGATTTTATGCAATTCCATTGGTTAATATTGGCACAGTTCCGCTCCGCTCGTCCCCTCTCCGCTCCAGTGGACAGTCAGCCTTAGACTGAGATTAGAATGGCCCCTCTGATAACTATACATAGGTACTAGAAAAACAGTGTAATTATAAATATCAAACGAAACAAATCTCCCCTCTCCATATTCTCTTAGAATTGAACGGAGTTAGTGAGCAGCGCATACTTTGTTGAGAGCACTCGGTAAATTGAGATGAATTAATAACAGAATTTAATTTAAAAGTTTACAAGAACTTTACAAGCTGTTGTGTTTCCTAATGTTGAGATGTCGAGTGAACTTCCGATCGTCTTTCCTAATGTTGTTTCAGTTTTAAATGGGAAATAAGAAGTTCATATCTAACCAGTTTGAAAACAAAATCCCGTGGACACGATGACCACATCTGTTACCGGCCCGGTGCTATAGCCGCCGAGCGCTGTAAGCAAAAATTGTCCTTACGGTCTTTAGTCATGAACTTTTTTTATGGTACATGAGGATGTCTTAAGCCCATCGTAGTCCACTGCTGGACATAGTATGCTCGCAGACTGCGCCACAACATCCTATCCTCCGCATTCTTTATCAAGTCTGTCCCTGCCACCTTTAAGGCCAATGCAGGAACAATAAATGTAACAGAAACAAAAAAAATGTCCTCAATTGGGCAGCTCTTGGCATGCATCTCACCTGACGGCAAGTGATGATCAGGCCGAAGGTAGAAGCGAGCTTCACCCGGAATCCTCAACCACAGAGGAACAGAAAATTTTGCCCCCACTGGGAAAAAGACCCGGGACCTCTCCGGGACAGAACAATCAATCTGCCTAGCCTTTTCCCAACTATGTTGGGGTCGGCTTCCAGTCTAACCGGATGCAGCTGAATACCAGTATTTTACATGGACAGAAACACTGTCACGTTCTGTCTCTCCGGGACAGAACGTCATGCTTTTATTCCCCGAACTTTGGGGTACCTTTAACACACCAATATTTTACCAGTTATGTTTAAGTCACCTATAATAATGATAAAGGACGAGCCAAATCGCGACTTCTGGCTGCCACTGAGATCGTGCTTTCCGAGGCACGAAGGAGTCTCGGTATGTAAAGATGGTCACCCATCCACAGACCAACCACGGGAAGCGTAGCTAAACCTGATGGATAGACCCGTGCGAATCTGCGACTGTTATTACTTAGCCACGAGCTCCTCAAACTTTCGACAAGTATTTGACATTAATTGTCGATGTGATGAGACTGCGATTAGACTTTGAACGTTTTTAAATATGAAAATTGGTCTGCAGTTTTCAAAACATCGAGGGTCAGTAATCGCCGCTGCTCGCTTCCTCCTTCACCTTTCCCTACCCATCCCAAAACTTAGCCCTGTTGTGTAAGCACCTACTTGGGTTTAAGTCGGCCCTGTGGGGACGAAATATCTTCTATTAGTTACGGCCCAACTCCCTCTGTAATAGTACCTTCAACTTCTTGCTGTTTACAATTACGGAGACAGCAGTTGTAGTAAATCCTAAGTGACGATAAAGGCTGATGTACACGAGATCGCTAGATGATACTTGTTCAAAATCAAAATCTACGTCGGTACTTATGATTTGTCAGAAGCTAGGTGCACGGTTCCAATTGGTTGTTTCCTATGGAGAAGAGCCGGCAAGAAACTCAACGGTTAGTCTTTTATTAATAAATTAGCGTTTACAATATTTTCAAATAACAGTGTTAATAGGTATGCGAGGACAGTGTAGGCTTTTCAACAAGTACCAGGTACTTAACAAAATATAAAATGGTCAGCAAATCTACAGTCCACTAAGCCTACAACGTTCTCACATTCAGAAAATAGAAAAGAATCTATATTAAAGATACACTTCCACCTAGCATTCGTAATTTAAAAACTATTTCTGTATTCAAATATCGAGTAAAAGAGCATTATCTTTCCTCTTAACCGTCAGTATTTATATACGTATTTAAATATACTCGTATATATATTTTCTCTTCTTGTTCTCACACACTATTGTCTACATTTCACTTCTCCTTTCGCAGGTCTGCTGGAAGAAATTTCTTAAGAAATAAACAGTACCTTTGTACTCAAAACTATAACTACCTACGTTGTATCTATATGTATTTTACTTTGTAAATGGGACTTAAACATAACTGGTGAAGCGGGGCAGAGGTATCCGCTGCAGGTACAGCTCTGCCCAACTCTTAAAGGAAACAAGGCGTGATATTATGGGTCTGGTTATCAATATGGAGACGACAATATATGAAAAAACTTGCAAAACTAACGCTTCATAAAAATAACAAAAAAATGATTTTTTCGAACAAACTAAATTTAATAGTGGTGATGCGCCAACTTTGGATTTTGCCAATCTTTGACTAGCCATGGTGACTAAACTATTGGATATAAATGGTTGAATTTTTGTAAGCAGTTAATAAAACTGGGAACGTCATTAGATATACCAAGTTTAATTTACCGTCGTATTGTCGTCAATGAAAAAGAAAAGACAAAAAAAAACTGAGAACGAACAGGCATATATCGTTTGGAAATTAAACGAAGCCATTTTTCTCGTGTGAACTTAAAATAAAATGAATTTTCTTTGTGTAGGGGTTTTCATTTTTATTGTAGGTAAGGGATCATTCCATTGTGTGTTGGAAGACTTCTAAGCTGTAGGTATTTTTACCCGCAATTTAACATGAAAGCCTTTGTGGTAGGCCTCCAACAAATCATTCTGAGAACAGATGTTAGAGCTCACGGTAAAAGCAATAAAAAGAGTTTTATTTGGAGAGTCATATTTTCTACAAGTAAATAGTACCGTTGTATTGTGTAATTCCTAGGTAAAGACCCTAATTACGTAATTCACGATCAATCAGAACCTGAATCATTTTGAAACAGATTGCTAATCCATTGCTTCATAAGTTCGAAAAAAAGAACTGCTCAACAACGTAAATAACGCAATGAATGTTGTTGAACTGACAAAATGAAACAGATTAGTTGTAATCGTTTACGAAAATGTGTTGCGTAATTAGGGTACTGGTCGACCGGTTATTAATATGTTTTTACGTAGGAGAACCAAGGTAACCGACATAGCCCGAAGAATTGCCAAACGTAAGTGGCAATGGGCAGGCCATATTGCTCGCAGAACAGATGGCCGATGGAGCCGAAACGTTCTGGAGCGGCGACCGCATATCGGAAGACGTAGCGTTGGAAGGCGTCCCACAAGGTGGACCGATGACGTGGGTAGGTGAAGTACAGAACCGGTCAAAGTTGGCGGTGCTTGGGGGAGGCCTATATCCAGCAGTGGACGTCTTTCGGCTCATGATGATAGGTAATAAATAATAATAAATAGAAATAAAACACAAAAAAACAAGCTTTGACAATAAGTAGTTAAAGAGAATGGTGTTATACAAAAGGTAGGTAATGAGGTCAAAAGTCCAATAAGAGTAGGTACCCTGCCCCTCAAACTAGGAAACTCAGTCAGTAGGCAGTGTCTTCGCATTACATTGAAAGGTCGAGCGATTATTGTGAGCATACAAGTAAATTTAGAATGAGATATTGTCAAAGATAAGGTTATGTACTAGTGAAAAGAAAAAGAAAACGTGTAGTGTAAGTACTGATGTGTATGTTAGTGTATTTTGGTGGTTGGTGATGTATATATTTATGTATGTTGTGTGTTTGGGGTGTCGTTGCGTGTTAAGTGCATGTATATGTGTCGAAAAAAGAACAATAGATTGCAATTATTCTATACTAATAATGAAGCTGAAGAGTTTGTTTCTTTGAACGCGTTAATCTCTGAAACTAACAGTCGGATTTGAAAAAATCTTTTTGCTATTGATAATCCAATTCTTGAGGAAGGCTAATTTAATGTCATGCTAGGGCCGATAGGAGACAAACAAAAATGTCAGAAAGAACGTATGGTCGTATGTATTTATGTATCTATTATTTAGGGTATGTATTTATCTGTGTATCTATTCTAGTATATTGTATACTTATAATTTGCACCAACGACAGCCCCATTTTATGTCCAGGTAAATCACTGTCCATTCTAAGGTTGCCTGGAAGAGATTGCGGAAAGCGATAAGGCCGCCCATTGTATATTTTGTAGTGTATGATTAGTATTTTTTTTGTTATGTATTTTTGTGGTGTACAATAAAGTATATATATATAAATATAAATAAATAATAAAGAACTCTAAGCAAAAACGAAGCAATAGCGCGGACAGGCGATGCTAAACTCAAAGCATTTATTTCAAATAAACCAATTACTTTTGAATTGTCAAGGAGTCGGTCAGTCAGAAATATGAAGCTAGTTGCCCTTCCAAAGCGTCTTATGTTCCTATGGAGAAAAACGGGCAAGAAACTTCACGGACACTGTTTTAAATCTAAATACAGAACTGTTACAAAATATTGGTTACATCATTCATGTTGAAATTATACATGTGAGAACAATGTAGAAAGACGTGCAAATGAAAAGCGTCCGTAATAAAAATATAAAACATTAAAATAAGCCGAGGCAGCTAAGAGATAGCCAGTCCTGACGGCGCCCGTTCACGAACATGACGCATGGATCAGCACCATTCAGCTCAAAGTACCCCCGCCGCGTCTGTCTGTCTCTCTGAACGCGATGAACTCAAAACGATATAAACTCGAACGAATTTTCATGCGGTTTTCACTAATGGACGGAGTGATTAAGTCAAGTCAAATCATTTATTTCATATAGGCACTTGTAAGGCACTTTTGAAGGACAAAATTTACAAAAATTGAATTGATTCTAGTCGCCCCTTCCAAAAGGTAGCTTTCTTATGGAGAAGAATGGGCAAGAAACTCCACCGTTACACTTTTAAAATGTTTACAATATTTTGTATAGGTACATTAGTTATATAGTTATATGTGAAGACGATGCACCTTGAAAAAATGACTATACCACAATAGGTAAAAAGAATTAAAAATGAAGTAACGACAGATAAATTAATTACGTAAAAATTGCAACCAGTTTGATTTTATCTAGATTCTAGAATATCCTATGGAGCAGGACCAAAATGTTTCCACGCATTATCTTGGATATAATCCTCTAATGTGTAATATGCTTGTTTACAAAGTGTACTTTTAATAGAGTTTTAAATTTTCTTTCATTTAATTGCAATATATCTCAGGGTATTTTGTTGTAACATTTAACACAGTACCCCATAAAAGATGTATGTACTTTAAATAATCTGAAACATGGTTGACCTATTTTATCTTTATTTCTAGTTTTAAAATTATGTCTATCACTCATCATGACATGAGGAAAGTTTAGCTGTAAATTGGCTGAAATATGAAGATGTAAAATACTCCATAAGTAGGATGAACATTTCTCACACGAACAATCAGTTACATTTGAATATAACCCACATGCTCGACACAACAGGCCGATACGACACTACGACCGAAAAATAAAGTATGGGTATGAAAGTTTAATACCTGTTCAGTTCAGTGCAGGGACATCGACGCGTAAACTGTTACCATGGATTCCTTACATGATTTATAAATCGAAATTTGACATCGGTTATTAAAAAAAAAAATCTGCTGCTTCATAGAAAAGTGCAATACCTAAGCGCTCAAAATGTATTTGTTTTAAAAATAACCGACGAAAAATTTCAACGGGGTGTTCAGTATCACGCACTGAATCCATGGTAACAGTTTTCGCGTCGATGTCCCTGCCACCCTGTATAATGCCTTTATGCTCTGTAATCCGTGCGAAGCCGGGGCGGGTTGCTAGTATTTAAATAAAAACCGAATAACTTGAAACATCTTCGTGTATTCGTTACGGCCTCACCCTGAAACGGGACCGCACTAATGAGACTGAACGGGAGCGGCCGCCATGATGGAGATCTATAGAACACGTCAACTGAATTAGGATAGCCTAGAATTGTTGGAAGACCTTGAGCATTTGAAGCGACCTGCGAGTTTTAGGTACTTTCGTCTTTATTTTTAAACGACTTCAAGAAAGGAGGATCGATTTTAATGTAGTTATATTCATCGATCATCATTATTGTGGATCGATTTTGAAAATTCTTTATCTTCTCTTATCGTAATACTCGAATTATAAACTTCAAAACGAGTTTATAGTGACATACTGTATAAACACAACACCGAAATTTTAAAATAGAATCTTATAACACTTTTTAGAAGTTATTATCACCAATACAAGGAGTTTCCATCAATTATGTTTTTGTAATGGCGGGGGGACCGCAGCGCCCGCTGTAGCGCATGCGCAGTGATGTGCGGTGCAGGCGCCGCCGTTCATACGTTTTGTTGTACTGAATTTCGTGGGATTTTTTTTATTCTTGATCTTTTATTTAGTACGTTCAATCCCAATGTATGGGAGTAGATAAAGTAGGTAGTGTATGAAACTACACATAACTATTAAAAAAGAAGGTATTAAAAAACTCGTGTGAGACTATTAAAAACCGAGCCGTATGCGAGGTTTTTAAACACACACTCGTATTTTAATACCCCTCTTTAGGCAACAGTTTCATAGACTACTATTTTCGTTTGGTTGAAGTAGGTCGCGCGATTGGTCCCATAATAATAATGTAATGAATTTTATAAGTTAGCTTTGGTAGTTTTTGAGTTAGCTTCATTAATACGTTTTTAATCCAGGTGGTATATGTTGATGATGTTATAAAATTAAAATTCGGTGGCAAAAAACGAAAATACGAAACTGAAGACATCGGCTTCCGAAATTAAAGTTATTTTTCACTTTGTAGTTTTTTTTTACAAAAATGTTTTTGGGATAGATTCTCACAGATAATATACCTATTTACCTAGTTTTTAGGTTACATGTCACTTCTCTAATTAAGATTAGCTTAGGGTATTTAACAAATGCATTTTCTATAATAATATTATAATAAAAAATCGCGCTAATGGAACCTGAGCGTGGCGCAGTGGCGCCATCTATCGAGCCTGTGGACCACTTTATAATCCATGATAGATATAATATAATAATTGATAGATCCCAATACTTTTATTGTAATTTTTTTGCATACAGACATTACTAAAACTAATTAAAATGATTGAGAGGTTGTTTCGAAACATAAAAAGTAATTAATTAATACTTGTTAAACAAATAGCAAAGTAAATTCTGAACCAAGAAACAGGATTTTTTATAAAAGTAAAAAAAAACTCAAAGCATTTATTTCAATTAAACCATTTACAGGCACTTTTGAATTGTTAAATAGTCGGTCAGTTAGTCAGAAAGTTGAAGCTTTTGCCCATTCCAAAACGTAGATCTTTCTGGACAAGAACGGGCAAGAAACACTCTTTTAAATACTTATAGATATTGCAAAATCCTGGAAAATGTAAGTATTCATTCTTGTTGCTTCTTTATGTGAGAAAAATGTACAAAAAATAATCAAAACAATTCAAAAGATATGATTAAAAATAAGAGAAAAATGTACAAAAAATAATCAAAACAATTCAAAAGATATGATTAAAAATAAGCCCCGGCAGTTATGAGTTAGAGTATTAAGTGCTATCATAACCGGGTTAGATTACTAAGGACTTGCTGGGGACAGGGACACCCGACACACGCAAAATATTTCAATACATAACCCAGGGTCCACATCGAGTAGCAACGCTTACGCAGGTGGGCGTGGCCTATTTCTGGTAGGAGGCAAGTCTAAGTACTTCTTAAGGCACAATAGTGTCCATAGTCCATACCGGATAATACAATAGTTTCTATGGGCGCTGACCAGACACAGCCAATCAGCTCCCGTTCAAGAGAAATCTTGTTTCTTTAGACAGAGGAGTCTAATCAAAAACGTACTTGATATTTGGCGCGCTGGAGAACTTATACACCGCGCGGTAACGAAACCATAGCGACTTCTAATTTTTCCACTAACGCCATCTATCGAGCTTGTGGGCAACTCTACCATTGGTAAACCCCAACACTCCTTTTTTGTTAACTATTTCCGTACAGATATTATCAAGAACCCGTCCCGTTCCGTAAAGATAAATAGAAAAAATATATAATATGATTATTATACAAAATAAAATTGAAATTTTAAAGTCCCAGTGGCGCCCGGAGGGGTCGGCTGCCCATAGTAATATACCGCTTGTACTCCCCAGCCTTGAAGGAACATTATTACAAAATGTTCGTCAATTCAGTCCAAATAAAAACCAGGACAGCGCTGCGAACAATACAGTGAAGCATACCACAAGTATACACGCTCACACGCACATTTACATAAACACAAACTTTCACAATTATGTATTGAATATATAAGTATATATTTTATATTGAGATTGTATATTTTCTATTGCCGCTATAATAACAAAAAAATTAAAGGAGGTCCCCATAAAAGAACGAGTTTTTTTGGCGTTGTTTGCAAAATATTGTACGATGCCGGTGGGTAGTACGGTGCGAGTTGGACTCGGACTGGGTCGGTTTTTAACACCTATGTGTGATGTGGCGACGCTCGGAGGAACCCTATGTCCAGTATTGGATGTCTTTAGATAGATAGATAGAATATTCTTTACTATGCACACCATACAAATTACAGAAATAAATTTAGAAATTTTACATAGGGTGACACAATGGGCGGTCTTATCGCTAAAAGCGATCTTTTACAGACAACCTTTGGATGGATTACCGTGCGTGTACCAAACTGTTATCTGCCCCTCGTCATGGAAGAAGACTTTTGGCCGCAGGACGTGGTGTTCCGTCGCTTCCGCGGACAAGTTCCACACGACAGCACAAAGGCAAGCTAGTGCAAAGTGTAGTGCTACTAACATAGTCTAAGCCTTATTTATTAACACAAGTTTTTTTTGCTTATATTAAAATATGTATGTGCGGGTGACCACTGAAAATCAGCGCTGTGCTGTGGGTCTCCATAGCACAGCATCATGCTGAGTGGAAGCCTTCTTGTCACAGTCATGACGTGCCAGCAGCTGCCGACTATTTCTGTTTTGTACTCGTTATTGTATACGTATTGTTATTGTTTTGTTACCTACTCGAGTTTTTATTATTTTTTTATGCACGTGTTTCTGTGACGAATAAAATTATTTTTCTTTCTTTTCTTTCTTTCTTTCTATGTTTAGGGTAAGGTATTTCTCTATGGGCCTGTGTCGCCTGAAATAAATGGTATTATTATTATTATATTATTAAATTATTAAAGGGAGAAGGAGAGACAATACTGCAGGTAGTCAGTGATGTACCATTTATATACACAAAAAATACATAAAGCATAAACTTATCCATATAAATATACATATTTAAATAGATTTATATAAAATAATACACATGAAACAAGAGTAAGGAACTATATGTAATGATGATGTTTAACGAAAGAGGAAGTGTTTTTTCACCAGAATTTTAAAAGTGGACAAAGATTGAGCACGCCTTATCGACACGGGCAAGGCATTCCATAATTGTACTGCTTTCTTTCAGCTGAAATGACGATGATGATGACGAATATAAGTATACTCCAATTGAAATGCAATTAGACATTTAAATAAACCTTTTTTACAGTCCGTTCAACCGATTTTCCGACTTCTATTGCGTTGGTGGCATGACAGATGGCAGCTGCAGCAAACAGTTTGTATTGTAACCACTGTTTTCCTTTTAATGCCATCCTTATAACTACGGTATAGAATTATTGTATTTTGAGCATGATAGCCTAGTGGTGTGACCATCAGACTGCCAAGTCATAGGTCTCGAGTTCGAACCCAAGGCTCGCACCTCTGACTTTTCAAATTCATGTGGGTATTGTATAATTATCACTTGCTTCAAAAACGGTGAAGGAAAACATCGTGAGGAAACTGACATGCCTTTTTTTTTTTTTTTTTCATGATGGGAAATCATCAAATGACTTCTCCCGCTCTGGGCAGAGCGAGAGGGTGTGTCAGACTTTTACTGACTAAAACCCACCCGTGTTCCTTCCGTTGCCTGTGTGCCAGGGCCGCGATATCCCTTTCGGACAAACCCGTAACCCCAGCAGGCATTGGTCTTTCGTCCCCGTCGGTTGGTGCTGACATCTCTTTGAGGCGCGCGTGGAACACAACGCGCCGTCGACACGGGCCTGGTCCTTATCGGACGGCGAGCTGCCCATTGCTCACCGTCCGCAAGCCCGCGCCTACGGTGGAAACTGGCCTGCCTGAGAGATATTTCTCGACGGCATGAGAAGCCAAGTCAGAGGCCCTTGGGTGACTTTAAAATTCTGACACCAGGTTAGTCACTGACCACACGAGAAAAAGAAGACGGCATAGAAATAGTAGTATAGTGTGTGTGTAGTTTTTTATACTATCTTTAAATTATGTATTATAAGTTATAACGGACAGACACTTCCCTATGTTTATTATTCTAGCGTATGGCACTTGTGGGTTGCAGCTGAAAATCAGCGCCAGGTGATTCACTTTGTGTTGTCATCTGACATTATGCTGAGCTGAGGCCCTTTTGGCATTATAATAATTTATTTTCTGTTTTTATAGTTTTAAGGTGTATTTTTTTGTAATGCCAATAAACGCATTTTTCTTTCTTTCTTTCTATAGATAAGATGTTTATCTTTATAATACAGCTTGTGTAAGAATGATGTGATCTTTAAGGGTGTGGCTGTTCCATACAAAACTTCAACGACTTAGTGAGGTGTAGTTTGATTGTAATATTATGATTGTAAATGTGCGTGTGGAGCGTGTATGCACAGAGGTGTAGTTTTGGAATGCTTCACTGCATTGTTCGCAGCGATATGTCTTGGTTTTTTATTTGGTCTGAGCATGGGATGGCTATTTTTAACCGACTTTCAGAAGGAGGTTCTATATTCGTAGCGTATATATTTTTTTTATGTGTGTCCGCCGATTTTTCCGCCAATTGTGGGCCGATTTTGTTTTTTTTTTTTTTTTTTGTATGAAAGGGTATGCTCTCAAGTTGGTCCCATATAAATTTTATCATCTTTGCTTGGATAGTTTTTGAGTAAGCTTCAATAATACGTACTTTTCCCACTTAGTATATGTGGATGATATGATGATAACTTCCTGTCACTGTTATTTATATAGCAGGTAGTGGTATTAGAATTTGTGCAGGGTAGGACCACGATTAAAAAGTGAAAATAAAAACTTCTATCTTTAAATAAGACAAAAAAAAACATCCAACTGCAAAAAAAAAAAAAACACTACAAAATGAAAAATAAAGGCTTGTGCAGACCAGCGCGACACCGGGTTATTGTTATACTGTGAAGTTTTCTTAGAAATTGTATTGTTCGTGTCGCGTCGCGCGACAAATCGCGCTGGTCTGCACAAGCCTTAACTTTAATTTCGGAAGTACCGGTCTTTGGTACTGAATTTTCGTTTTTTGCCACCGACTTCCTAAATGAAAGTAATTTTTTATTTTGTAGTGTTTTTTTTTCAAGTCGATAGTTTTTTTTTCGTAAATGTATTTTTTTTCTTGATTACGATGTTAATTCCTTGGAGAAAGTGTTCAGTTTGATGGTATGTAGTCTGTATCACATCCTTCAATATGACACACGTTTCTGAAACATGCTGTATACAGGTAGATGTCGTCGAAGATATCCTAACTAATCCTAACTTATAATAATAATATAAATACAAAAGTGAGTTTGTTTGTTTGTTACGCTTTCCCACTAAACGGTTGAACGGATTTGGATGAAATTTGGCACATGGGTAGACCATGACCTGTGTTAGGACATAGGACACTTTTTGTCCCGGAAGTACGTTCCCGTGGGAAAGTTTCCGACATCCACGCGGGTGAAGACCCTGGCAAAAGCTAAATAATTATATTTATAATAACAATTAACAAAAAAACCGAAACAAAGAGCACGAACGATATATTTTATTTAAAATAATTACATCTTTTAACCTCAAACTTTCACCGCTTGCCCTAACATAAAATTCGAAAGCATGCACCGCAAGCTATAAAAATAAATTATGACAGACAGGAAACTTTGAAAATCACTGCCTCAGACAGTCTGAGAACTTTGGCTACATCATGTCTAGGGACCTGTCCCACCGCCCGCACCCGAGAAGCAAATAGAGCTAGCAACTAAAAACGAGTTGGCTAGCAACGAGCAGCGAGTGCGCGACGGCTCAGAGGCCCTAGTGTGAGTTTCTTCTCGATCTCACGCATCGACCGCGTTCGGCGCTCCGATTGGCTCTCCACCAATGAAGGCCAGTGAAGGGCCAATCACAAATCGTAAACTCACACTAGGGCCTCAGATGAATACGACGGTGACGAGCAATTACTCGTTCGTATGCGTATGTACCAAGCGTGCGTCTCTTAGCTAGTACTGCCCGCCAAGCGAGCGTCGCTGAGCGAACACTCTCTTTGATAGCTCTTGTCGCTGCGACCAACTAATGAAGAGCGAGTTTTCGCCGGCAGTGTGAACAGTCAGCTATTAATATTGTGTAGCTCTTTTACTTACACGGCGGGATCTACAGTATTATGTACGTTTTTTTAGCGAGAAAACGTTTCACACCTCCGCCACGAAACCATAGCAGCGAATCCGCAATAGATCAATTCAAAAGACTGGCCTCATTTCCGCTCCTCAAATCGGACGCGAGTCAGTTGAATATTGAACTACTGCGGTTTCGCTGCTATGGTTTCGCAGTAGAGGTGTGCTAGCAAGGCAATTCCTCGTCGGCGGTGGGACAGGTGCCTAAAACGACTGGAAATCACAAGCGCACAAAGTTGAACACTATTTTATTATTAACTAGCTGAACTGCATTATGAAAGTTTGAGCGCCATTTGCTTTTTAATTTCTCGGTATGAATAATGTTTGGGGAGGAGCTCGTGGCTAAGTAATAACAGCCGCACGGGTTGATCCATCTGGTTAAGCTACGATTGCCGGGTTGGTCCTTGGATGGGTGACCATCTTTACATACCGAGACTTCTCCGAGCCTCGGAAAGCTCGTTAACCGTTGGTCCCGGCTCTCATTCTAGGAACTTTGACAGCGTTGGAAGCCCGAAAGTCTGACAACCAGTCTTACCAAGGGGTATCGTGTTACCCAGTAACTGTGTGGTGGAATTCAGATAGGCAATCGCTCCATGTAAAATACTGGTATTCAGCTGCATACGGTTAGACTGGAAGCCGACCCCAACATAGTTGGGTAAAGGTTAGCTATAGAGCAGATGATAACGTATAATTTGTGTAGGCTCGCCGCCTCACGGGAGTCCGTGCGGTATCCTCGGACCAGCCTAATGGCCATGACCCTTTGAACTACATAATATAGGGTGGCTGGGACATCGACGCGAAAACTTTTACCATGCATTCAGTACATGATTCTGAACAGACGAAAAATTTCTACGCAGGATTTAGAATCATGTACCTACTGAATCCATGGTAACAGTTTTCGCATCGATGTCCCTGCCACCCTGTATGTGTGTGTGTGTGTGTCGTGAAACCCTTTTGCTATTAACTATATATACTACTACTTTTACTATATTATTGTTAAGAACTTTATTTGGTTGCGGTCCAACACTCCAACCGTAATGAAAATGGGCAAGTTTATTTTGAACTAAGCACTAAACAATATCCAACTGACTGAAAACTTCAATAATATCATTACTATTCGGCGCAATATGTCTTGAGACATCTACTTGATGCTTTATACGCTCGTACAGTTTAGAATTAAAATTACTTTATTTTGCTTAAAATCCGCCTGCCTAGCCTTTTCCGAACTACATATATTGGGGTCGGCTTCCAGTCTAACCGGATGCAGCTGAATACCAGTATTTTACATGGAGCGACTGCCTATTTATTTATTTTTGTATAGGTACTCCAACGACTTATTCACTAATAACATACAACTTGAAAGAACTTTCATTTCTGTTAGTATGGTGAATTTATCACTTAAAGCAGTACACAGCTTAGACATTGATAAAAAGTACATACCAATTAAGAAGATTAATTTAAAGTGTTTCAAATTAACTTTCTTATTTTTGGTTATAATGAAGATAAATAAGAGTTACTTTACCATAGAAAGACAATATAAAAGAAAATACAAAATTATACATCAAATACTGTTTAGTTTTATTAAAATTACAAAAATAGTTATATACATTATTAAATCATATTAATAGCTATTTACACTAGGTACTAAATATAATAACTAACTATACAAAGAGATAAAAAAAAAAAAAAAAAAAAACAAAAAGACACTTAGGCGTCAAATACTTAAGTACTTAATATATTAAAAATTATTATTGTACGTAAGACGACTGCAATAAACGTGATCAAATGCCTATCTGAACTCCACAACCTAGTTTCCAATAAAATACTGTATTAATAAACTCGTAGTTCATTAAAACATACTACATAAAGCCAACTCAAAGATAAAAAACGTACAATTTATTTTTGTTAGTGAAAAAACTGAAAATTCGTTTCACATTCAGATTTCCTTATCAACCGGTAATGCAGTCGGACAGCTACATAACACGAAAAATGATGAACATTTCATTTTCAGATATAAAATGAAGCAAAAACCTTATTGGATTTCATCGATATTCAACACATATGTGAAGAGCATTATTAAAAAAAGCTTCTAGTGAAGAGACAAACAGGCACTTTTGAATCGTCGAATTTGACGTAAAGCTTGATATGTCGTCCGGCGCACCCTGGTCAAAGTCAAACTCAAATAATTTATTTCAATTAGGCACATAAAAGGCACGTCAAGAATTTTTCTAGTCACCCCTTCCAAAAGGTAGTTTTCGTATGGAGAAGAATGGGCATGAAACTCCACCGTTACTCTTTTAAAATATTTTGTATACATTAATTATATAATTATATGTGAAGACGATGCATCTGGAATAAGATTACTATACCGCGATAGGTAAAAATAATTAAAAACGAGGCAATGACAGATAAATTAATTGAGTCTATGTGCGGGGGGGGGGTGTTCACATAACTACAAACATTGTAAAAGTATACGATATTCCAAAAAAATTAACAAGTAATACCTAGAAGTCAGTGTGAGTGTTCAAGTAATCAATCAATCTGCTTAGCCTTTTCCCAACTATGTTGGGGTCGGCTTCCAGTCTAACCGGATGCAGCTGAATACCAGTATTTAACATGGAGCGACTGCCATCTGACCTCCACAACGTGGTATACGAATTTGTGTAGGGTATATGTACCACAACTAAAAAGTGAAAAATAAAAACCTTTTACAAAAAAAAACAACCGTTTTCGTTTTTAACTTTAATTTCGGAAGTCGGTTATGAATTTTCGTTTCTTGCCACCGACTTCCGAAATTAAAGTTATTTTTCACTTTGTAGTGTTTTCGTGGACATCGGATTGTTTTTTTTTTTTTACTTTTTTTTGTATCATCATCATCATCTCATCATTTCATCCGAAAGACGTCCACTGCTGGACATAGGCCTCCCTAAAGCACCGCCACTTCAACCGATTGTGTGCTTCCCGCATCCAGCGGTTTCCTGCGGCGTTCACAGGGTCATCGGTCCATCTTGTGGGAGGCCTTCCAAAGCTACGTATCTATGTATTAGTAAGTATACATTTTTGTATTTCGAGTTATCTGTCCCTTATATTGCACCTGCCATGTTTTGTCTCTGCATCACCCAAAGGTTGACTGGTAGATATGCCTCAGGCATTAAATCCGCCGTTGCAACTTTTTTATTTTTTACTTGCGTGTATTTTTTTAATATTATTATTTATTTATTATAAATAAATAATATTTCCTTAGAACACAAAAAAATGGCTGGTAAAGAGAAGCTACAAATAAGTATTACTTAAAGAGAATGTCCCTGAAGGGAAGAGGTACATTTATAAGAAATTGTAGCGCCCCGCGGTTTCACTGCATAAGTTTCGATACCGAGGCAATCTTGTAATAAAAAATATCCTATGTGTTAATCCAGGTTATAAACTATCTGTGTGCCAAGTTTCATCCGAATTCGTTCAGCCGTTTTTGCGTAATCGAGTAATAAACATCCAAATACCCAAAGTTTGACATTCATAAAAGTTAAGTAGGATTTACAAGTACCTAATAGATTCGTTGCTTGGAGGTAATAAATGCAGTTGTAAAGAATTTTCCCAAAACTCAACCTACACTCCTAAACTGGTCCACAAGACTTGAAGTTTGTAGGTATGCGAGCAATATCTGTTATTGTACCCTCCTACTGCTTACTCCCATCTTGAGGGTTGAATTTTGTATGCAAATCAAGAAAGAGCGAGAGACTGCTAGGTTTCTTACCGCTCCAATCAAGTAGGAAAAGTAATAAATATATTCCAACAATAGTTGGGAAGAAAGTACAAAAGTTCATCCCACCGATATTACGTTCGTTCTGTCAAATAACCAGGAAATACTTCCAACGTTCAAGTAGTTTCGAGTATCGAAAGCTCTTGAAACTGTTTTTTTATTGTCTCTTGAAACTTCCGACGATATACTTGCAACGACCAACAGTTCATTTTAGACGTGGGCAAAGTGTATCATATTTGCGATTGGAACATTTGCGTCTGGATCACTGAAATGATCCGAATCATTGATATGTTTCATTTGAATCATCGACTACATCGACGGATATAAAAATGCATAACGACAACGAAAAACTGTGAGAGTATGAGTGATACACATCTCGTGTGGTATCTCTTTCTGACTTAAATAGATTGTTATGTGTCACCTGCTCACTCGCGACTCCGCGTCTTTATCTCTCGCTCACTGCTGCTCAGTCACCTCGCAAGCAACGGTTGCACGGAAAGAGCACAGAGGCAAAGATATGATTCAGATCCAAATGATGCGTTTGAAACGTTGTTACTGAACTAATCTTTTGGACCATTTCAATGATCCGGATCAGTGAGTCGGTTCCGTAAAGAGTTACACACGCCTAGTTCATTTATTGTTGTATCTACCTACTGCTCTATCCTCGTAAGGCCCAGCCTAAATTTAGGTCGATATACATTACGACCCAATGTACCAAAAATTGGTGCTAGTAGTAGCGGCTAGGGTTACCATCTGACAGGCATTTGCCGCATTTGACAGGCATTTTACGGTTAAGACAGGCATTTTTGAATTTCCTTAATAAATGCACAGTTGAGTAACGAAAGGCATCGCCTGGCAATAGAGTCAGTTTAAGCGTTATTAGTAGTACCTAAGTCAAGAAAACTTTAAAAACTTTTCGTGTGAAGATTTTTATACACACATCAAAAGTGTCTAGGTATCAAGTTCATTTTCTACTATCAAAAAATATACAATTAATATTTACCAAATGTAGTCTCCCAGACTGGAAAACATTACTTTAATTCCTATATTACAACTTATCACTATATTTAAAAAAAATAAGAATCTTTACTTTTTTGCAAATCGTGGGAAATTAACCTAAGTTAATGTCGTCAATTAAATGGCAAAAAAGGCAAAAATAAGGTTTTTTTTTTTTGTAAAGATAAAAAAACATAATCTGTGTTCCACCATTCACACGTATCACACAATCACAGCGATTTGGCATGCTTAAAATCAGTTCATCAAAATCACTTTGAACCCACGTTATTTCTAACAAGTCAAAAAGTTGTTGTGGGGTATGCACGGCATCCATACTCGGCAGAGCTCTTCTTTGGAGCATATTCCATGCGTGCTAAATTGGGTTGAGGTCTGGTGAAGGAGCAGGCCACGGCAGAACGATGATGCGAGCATCGGCAATATAATAAGAGCATAATACGCGCCTGTGTGAGTGTCACACTTCTATACATGCATCGTATTGGTCAAATCGCATGCATTGGGCGTTCGAGTCGTAAGCCGTGCTATGCGATTATCGCCTTAAAGGTGACCATGCGGAAGATTACTTGATTGTACATATACATTGTAGCTGTCACTGCTAATCCGTCTCCTCTTTGATGTCGAGTTTGCGTTGACAGATTACTGTTTTGAATGCACTGTATGTGTTTATAACTATGTTGATAAGCTATTATGTTTGTATGGTAGATTGAAACTGTTGGGTTTATGAAACGATAGGCTGGTGGTAGAAACCGTCACGCGAAAAAGAGTTTATCCTTACGACTGTCGTCTTCTAGTTCAAAGAGAAAAAAAAACCAATAGAGAGAGAGAGAGATAGATAGAGATAGAGAGAGATAGATAGAAAGAGAAAGAGAGAGAGAGAAACAGAAAGAAAAAGATAAAGAGAGAGAGAGAAACAGAAAGAGAGAGAGACCGAGAAAGAGAAAGAGATAGTGAGATATAGAGAGGGAGAGAGATATAGATAGAGATAGAAAATACCCAACTGTGTGTGAAACTGTTGGGTTTTCGAAACGATAGGCTGGTGGTAGGTGCACTGACAGAAACCGTCACGCGAAAGAAAAAGCGTTTTTCCTTGTGACTGTCTTCTACAAACATCCGACTGGATGACTTGCCGGATGGAAAGTGGTCCTTGCCTGCCTCTCTATGCTGCTCTATAAGTTGTGTCTATTACGTATCAAACGATACAGACAAAAATAAAGTGTTTCATGTGCCAACAAAATCAAATAAGTAAGACACACGAGCCACTTACAAGATGTAGGTACGACCTACGAACCCAGGCGCAGTACTTTGTGTAAATTATTTCATCACCACTGCTCTCAAAACGGTGAAGGAAAACATCGTGTGGAAACCGGCATGTCATAGAACCAAAAATTCGAAGACATGTGACATCTAGCAACCACACTCGGCCCGCGTCGTGGATTACGGCCCATTCCCTCTCACAGAGAGGAGGCCTGTGTCCCAGTAGTGGGAACATAAAAGGATTATTATTGAATTTCGACTCAAATCTCAGCATTCCATAATATACTTACCGAGTTCAGAGCTCCTTACTTTACATAATACTCATAAAACAGTATTTACGCAAGGTATCCGATCTTTATTGACAAGCATAGTTATCCCGAGAGACGTTTATCTCAGGAACCAGTTACTAAATAATTTTACGTCTCACTACGTTTAGGTAGGATGTTTACTTAATATACCTAACGAAGCGAATTCAGTTTATTTGCTAATAAACAGGAGATATTGAGCGTTGTCTACTTTAGTGGATAAATTGGGGATGATATTGGGTTAGTACTTTAGTCAAGAGTTACACTGTAACCCGTAGATTAGTTCGCTGAATTTAGTACGTAATACTAGATTCAAAATTTGATCTCGGAAAATTAAGTATTGCCAGTTATGAATTTTGCTGCCAGTAATAATGTCCTACCACAAAATGATGCATAAATCAATCAAATAAATCAATCAATAAAATAAATTAATCAATTTAAATTCAGATTACCAAATTTAATAATGTACTAAATAATTTTAACTTTCAGGGCTACTTCCATTTTTAGTATACTGTTTGCTTGTTTTTATTGCATGATGTGGTCTCCTATAATTGAGGGAGCACATATATTGTTGTTCTTGTCTCTATATTATAGCATGTAAGGTGTATTCTTTGTTGGAGATCCTAATAAAATAAAATAAGATAAAATAAGAAAGGGAATACATAGGTAGAACCATAGAACACTTGCTCACATGGTACACAGTTTTCTAAACAATTCGTATTGAAACATATGACAGTTAGGCTATGCGTATGCTGAGAAGCAGATGACGCAGCACAGCACAGTACAGATATTCCAGGGTAGGGCACTTGAGACAGACATTGGCCGCGAGCGCATACTACGACGCAGCTACACAGACACATTCGCGTCCTAGCTAGTACAAACAATAGACGGCTGTGCTGCGTTACCTGCGTCTTAGCAAAAAAAACAAGTGTCAACCTGCACGCGTCGCGCAGAAATCTGTGCCGGCTCTACAACGAGACGCAGAGCAGAACAGACACATGTCTGCGTCCCACGTACGCTACGTAGCCAGTGACGTCGCCATGGCGTCCCAATGTGCTTTCTAAGATTCTGGTGTCTTAGATGAACATATAAACTTGAGATCATGATGAAAAGATAACATTATGCATGGCATGGCTTTGAACCACGACGGCACTGTGTCGAATCGGCACGATGTCAAATCATTATGTTGATCAATAATAAAATCATATTAAACCCAAACTCGGGGCTCGTTATTAAATAATAACAGCCGCATGAGTCGATCGATCCAGGTTAAGGTACGCTTGCCAAGGTAGGTTCATGGATGGGTATCTTTACATACCGAGACCCCTCCGTGCCTCAGAAAGCACGTTAACCCATTGATCCCGGCTGTCATTCTTGGATCTTTCATTATCGTCAGAAGCCCGCAAATCTGACAACCAGTCTTACTTACGGGTATCGTGTTATCCAGTAACTATTTTATATATATTTATATCGGAAATACGTTACTGAGTTGACTAATCGGGACGCCAGGGCAGCCTAGCGGCGTTCGACAGTGTCTACAACATAACGCTCAGACCGACCGGAGCTGGCGCTAAGCAGACTTCATGGGTGGCGGTCAAGCAGTGACGACGTTTATAAACTGTCGCGCGTTTCGAATAGCTGTGTCGTGTACCTACAGTGTGTGAAATGCTAGTGTGATTAATGTGATCGTAAATTTAATTTGATCTGAACTGCAGACGTCTTTCCCATTGCGCAATAACCAACACTATCCATAGTACGCCCACAGTAGTTAAAATATGCCTGGTAATAACGAAAGAGATAATAAAAATAAAAAAAGCACTATTCAAACATACTTCTCACGCCCCTTAGGGCCTTAGATTCAACTCATTATTCCGCACACGTATGTTCCGTCATACAACATAACCATAAAACTAAACTCCCTCACTCACGTCGATAACTACTCGAAAGAGTGGCCCACACAGTTTGACGTGGGTAAAGTTGCAGACAAAGTGGTGATCATAGCCTGTCTGTCGCAGACTTTTCTGACTCCTATTAGTTGTATTTGTCCTACTGCGTATGTATACCAATAAGATAGTCTGTTCATTCTCCCATTGCAAGTTAAATGCTTTTTCTCATACAAATTTCACGAATTAAAATTGAACGCGATCAGCCCATTTAAGTGCAGATTTCACCAATGAAATTGAACGCGGTTGAATGTGCTGAACATGTTCAGTTCCATTGGTGAAATTCGCCCTAAACCTCGTTCGGTTTAGGGCGAATTTGATGAGAATGAGAAGTGTCATCATTGTTGTGGAATATTGACATTGACAGCTCTTGAACGCAGTTTAGTTGTGCTGATCGCGTTTAGTTTCATTCAAATTCGCTCTAAGTCATTTTGTGTCCAAAAATGAATAATTATCAAAATGAAGAAATATAAGCAAACATACTTACATCGCCAAAAATAAAACATTCTACACGCGGCCTCTATATAACTCACATGATACGCTACAGTTTTTCTAGTACTTCTAGGACGACACATTTTCATGTTGCCATACCTATCAAATGATTAAAGGAAAACATGAACAACAAAACAATAAAGATCTTTTTTATTCAACATAGGGCGACACTCTTAATAGGGTCAGTATTACTCTGAGGAATACCGACGCAATTACATTAATGATTAATAAATCAACCGTTCATTAGCCCACATGTCCACATGCAGATTCGATGAACAAAAGGATATAAAAAGGTTTAAAACCATGGGGGACGAAATACCCGGAATATTAGCTGCACTGGCACACTTGACTACACATGGTTCACTCCGCAAAATCATTCAAATAAAACGTGACTCTTGCTGCGACAAAAATCGGGTCGCACAGCGCTAATTACCTACAGTTATATTCACCTAGAAGTTGCCTCTCTTTCTACCGCGTAACTCTTTTATCTTCTGACTACGTTACACTCACTGAATTGGCCCGACCAGACGGGTCCGCCGAGCTGTCAGAAATAGGTGCAATAGCAAGCAGTTTACTATCCAAAAGGGGGGCGACATCACATCTGTGTTGAGGAACAACATAATGACTGACACACGATACCCTAACTTTAGCTTATTCTTTTGTCTCCTTAAGCTGGTTTTACAGCTAACCCGGGAAACCGGGCTCCCGGAACGGAGACACACGTGAGGCGCTCGAAAATTGTTTCACAGCGACGCGGATTGGTCCGTACGCGACCCGCTCCGGGTAGGGCCCGAATAACGTATCGTACTACTCCCTCGTTTCAGAGCACTGTGGGCGCTACCCGTACGGGTCTGCCGTGTACGGACGGCCCGTAGGTACGGGTCCTCCCGGATAGCTGTGAAACCAGCCTTAAGGCAGATTTTTCATACACCAGATAATCTTTATCCGAGTAATATGTTTTACCAAATTTTAAGACAAGTTTTTTCCACGGTTAAAAGATTTAACTGACGTTAGGATAATCAGCCTTATCTCGGTATTGTATTCATGTGCTTATATGACCAACTTGATATTACAATCATATTTCATAATTGTATGTTTGTAGAACAAAACTTATTCCCAATAAAATAAAATTCAATGTTAACTTCATTTCCCAGTTCAATACCTAGCTGCCTGATACAAAAATATATTTTTAAACTTCTTTCAGTTTCTCAAAAGTGTCTCCTTCCACCCATAACAACGTGGATTCTAACTGACACCTACTTACACTAATTTCACAAAACTCTTCACATAAAAAGTAAAAACTCGGTAAGGTTTATAAAAGATCAACAGCAGAGGTAAGCAACTCGTTTCCCAAAGTAAAATATACTATGGACAAGCATATTTCGCTTAAAAAGGAAGGGTGTGGTGTGTACACCTCCCTAGCTGTTTTTGTTTATAGATTACCCCTCGTTTTTCGGAAAGGCTTTGAGCGAAACTCAGCGGGCACTCCAAAGTAATTGTGTTAGGTCTATCTAGAATGGTAACTTATATTAGCGTGTAACAATAATAACTAATAATTTATTTATAATTTACATAATGTTTTGTGTTGTGAACGATACTTTTCTTCTCCGAAAATTGTTTGTCCGAAAATCATTAACCATAACACGTTTGCTATAAACTTCAGTAACCATAATGTTCAAAAATTCGAATATCTTTAAAAAAACTATTCTGGTATAATATCGAGTATTATAATTATAATCTCCTAATTTTGCATGAAATAAAGTCGTATGTCCTAAGTATTGTATTACTTATTGTGTATTATTCCGAATGTTCATTTATAATAAAATTGTTAGTCCTAAAACATTTACAAAAAAATAAGTTTTAGTGACAGAAACGAATCGCTGTAAATGCGACTCCACGCAGTCTTGTCTACCCTACCCCTAGACTGTAATTTAAAATCGCGTAAGCGCGGAGGGGCTAGGCGGGCCGCGAGTTGAGGAGCAAGTGGTTGTAACGCTCGCCGCCGCGGCTGAGGCTGGCCGGCTGAGCCGGCCAGCAAGTCGAAGCTGCGGTGGTGTCACACGGTGATGTAACTATTTATTTATGATTTTTTGACATACTTCATTTAACGAGATTTAGAACGCACCTAATCTGAAAAAATCAAGTACGTCAAAAAACCAAAAATAAATAGTTCCATCAACGTTTGCAAGGATATAACGGTTATTCTCTCCGTTCCGAAGATACTTAGAACCATTAGCTCCATACATTTTTATTACAAAAAAAATATATGTTGCTAATTTGCCTACCAGATTGCATCCTATGATATATTTATGCATAATATTGGCAATTAGAAGCTATTTCAAGCAAAAAATCGACACTTTAAAATTTAAGCACCAATGTCTTCGAGAGCCTTTTTTCGATCCACGGTGCGCCACCAGTTGGCGCCACTTTGACAAAATGTCTTTCATTTCAACAATCAATATAAAATATATGCTGACGTTCATCGTTCGTTTCATTCATTCGTTCATCATTCAGTTACGATTACGATTACGGCCCTGGCGTGTCAGTGCTGCCACCTAATGAACGTCATTACAGAAAACAGATCACGTCATTTCAGGGAAGGATCTCGCGGCAAGTAGGTAATAGATGGTCACCCATCCACGGACTGACCTCGGCAAGTGTAGCTTAACCTGCAATCGACCTCTGCGGCTGTTATTATTTAACCACGACTATTCTAGGTAATTGCACAGTTCTTAGAAGACATAAAACCAGGCACACACACTCAAAACGAATTACGAACAACATAAAACCGGCGTGTCGGACCACACACTATGAAAGGTTCCGTAGTTGGGATGAATTTATCCCAAGAGCAAACTTAACATTGCGGTTGAAAAACATGTCCTCTCATACATTCCTACTGCAAATGTAAGTTTGTACGCACAATATTGAGAGATTTACCATGTTATTTTAAGACCCTAGACTTCTTATAATCTATGAGTAAAAACCATTCTCTGATTTTTTTTTTTCAAACTTTTGGCTCGGTAGTTTCGAAGATAAGGAGGCAATTTTCATCAATTTTCTTAAATATCTCTAAAAGTATTTATAATAAAATTATAAAAAATATATTCTGAGATCCCCACAATATCCATTTCAAGTAGAAAAACTTTTATTTAAATTTTCCAATTTGTCCCCAAAAAGTGATACCCATATTCAAAATTCACTTACATACTTTATACGAGTAAGTGCGTTTTTTGGTGACAGAAATTCATATGTGTAACAAATTTTAAGTAAATTGGTCCAGTAGTTTCGAAGCAAATTGGCTGTGACAGACGGACAGACAGCCAGCCAGACAGCCAGCCAGAAAGAAAGACAGATAGACACACGAGTGATCCTATAAGGATTCCGTTTTTTCATTCATACATACGGAACACTAAAAAGATAGAAAGAAATACAAAGACTGCTCGTCCTAGAACAAAACTACAAGAAAAACAAAAACAGTTCTAGTCTCAGACTACACGCCTAACAAACACAGTACCTTGTTATTCACCAAGGGAGTAATCAGCACTAATAGTTTCTGGATGCTCCCATTTCAATCCTGTGTCTTGTTCGTGGCGCTATCTTGCGACTACTTACATTAATTATGTAGGGACCTCACAATGAAGGTGTTACTATTGGTTTTAGAGGTTCAGTAGTGAGAAAACTCACTGTTCCAAGAAACTCTCTGTAGCTAGCTATTGTCTGGAAGTTCTTCGTTAACTGAGTGTTCAGTAATACAAGGTAGGTTAGTGTTAAGAGGGCGCCCAACGGTACACTAGCGCCACTCCTTTAAAAAATATTTTCTCGTGACAGAAGGAATTATGGATAGCGGCTAGTAAGGACGCTCGGTAAGTGTGTGAATTTTCTAATAGCTTTTATAAAGTTTCATATTGAGACACGAAGCAACAAAATACGATCTAGAGGAATAAGGCCGCTTTTATTTAGATTGAATTTTTTAACTGCCCACCTGGAGGGTTCACCTAGTCACATATGGGGTGCCGGGAGCCCTCGCGGCGGGCTCATTTTAAATGTAGGTTTTTCTTAGCGAATAAACCTTGAAAATAAAATTTGATGTATATTTTAACAAGATTTATTAGTATAATGAAATGAAATGAAATTGTTTATTCTGTAAATAGGATATAGGAATCACTTTTACACGTCATATTTGCTAGATGAGTTCGGCGTTTCCTATCCGACTACTCTGAGAAGAAAGGCCGAAACAAACTCAGAGGTCACAGTCTCTTTTAAAGTCCAGACATAATCTTGGTCAAGCCATATGAGGACCATGTAGATTCATGTCTGAAATGGTCTTTTGAGAAAAGAACCACACAGATTTGAGTGGACCTGTCCAGTCAGTGCAAGCATTTGTCAGTAATCGTGGAGCTCAACTCAGAACAAAAGGAGCTCAACTCGACGAACAATACCAAAGAAAGGACATTTGGGTAGGCCGCATAAACTACTCAAACTGCCAGACCATCATTAAAACTAACTGAGAGAGGATAAAAAAGGAGTAATGAGAAAAAAAAAAAAAAAAATTAAAAAAATATCCACATAGTCCTCACATTCACAATAGGTAATTAAAATAATATTATACTTTACAAAGTAATCATGTCATTTTGTTTTAATGTTTAAATAAAACTGGTATATTTTAATGATTTTACTAAATAATTCTAATGTCAAGTTTTATGGTTTTATCACAAGGTTTAGCAGAGCGAGCAGCTCAATCCCAAGCTTTTTTATCTTCTAAATAATCTGAAATTTTATAGTACCCTTTTTTACAAAGTTTGGTTTTAATACAAATTTTAAATCGTTTAATGGGTAAGTTTCGAATGTCAATGGGAAGTTTGTTGTAAAAGCGTATACATTGACCCATGAACGAGTTGCCTACTCTGTGGAGACGAGTGCGATGTACAGCAAGGTTGTGTTTATTCCTGGTATTTAAACTATGAATATCAGACATTTTCTTAAAATTTGATATAAGTTTTGGTTTTAAAATCCAAGGATTTCTTTTTGGTTTTTTTGGTCTCGGTTACAAATATTCACAAAAAATTTAAAAGGTTGGAACCTACGTATTTTGATCCGTTTTACAGTGTTTTATAACACGGTTTTAAACCTAATGCCGTTGACCGTCCGCGATGGTTAACTTTAGCGCAAACGTAATGCCGGCAACCCTCCCGGAGGGTTCACTTCAAAAATATATGGCGGCATGGCGTATGAGTTTTATAAAAAGGGGGTGGAGTCGAAATTGTTATACAAACTGACGAAATGTGGGTACATATTAAACTTTAAGTACACCTCTGCCAAACCCTTCAGGGAATTCAGGCGTGATATTATGTTATGTTATGTATTCATCACTTTCCAACATAATTTTCAAAAACGTCGAACTAATAGTTTTTGATCAAAATTCACAAACAAAACGTTATTTGATACTCGCAGTATAAATAGCTTGGCACTGACATCAGTAACAACTAACACGATGCATACTGCAGCTTGTTTTAGAACAATATTTTTTGTGTTTTACTACAGTTTAGTACAGTTGGTTATCTCCGCAAAATAATTTAAATAAAAAGCGACTCTTGCTACGACACAATAATGTGCAATTCAGGGCACACAGCGCTAATCACCTACAGTTATTATTCACCTAGAACTTGCCTCTATTTCTATCGCGTAACTCTTATATCTTCTGACTACGTCACGCCCACTGAATTCGACAAGACGAACCCGCCGCGTACCTACTTGTAGCTTCATACCTAAGGCCCCTCGCCCACGGCGACTTCTTGTAGCGATGCTGTCGCGCGTTTACAAAACGCGCGACAGCATCGCTACAACCGCGCGTTAGTCGCGTTTGCAACGTGCGACAGGAACGATGCAAACGCGCGGCTGTATCAATGCAAACGCGCGACCGTTTCTGACGACATCGGGGGAACGGCGGGTGGAGAACGAAGGGAGGGGTGCTGGGGAATGTGCCGTGTCAGTCAGTGCGACACTAACGGTACTCTAACAATTCTGTGTCGATGCTGAATACGGTTTGAATTCATTAATTTCTAAAGATTACTATTAAATCAGTTATACAGAAATAAATACAAACAATTACTTGATTTATACATTTTTGTGTGTTTTTGTTGTCATTTTTGTTTTTGTTGTAAGAGCTTTTAGTGTTAACATTACGAATATAAGGAGGTAATTGTTAAAAGTTTTTATTGTCTACTGCCGTGCGGCGCATTGAGGCGGTCGACGTGCGGTGACTCGTTATCTTTGTTTTTATGTTTGAAATCTAAAGACTCCTTTACACTAGAGGCAAATGAATAATATTACTTAAATTACAAAAAAAATAATCGCGTTTGCATCGCGACTGAAGCGCGACAGCATCGCTATAGTAGAGAATCTGGGCGAAGGTACACAGCCAGCGACAGCATCGCGGCTGTAACGATAAACATGCGCGACAGTATCGCTACTGCATCGCTACAAAAAGTGGCCGTGGGCGACGCCTCTAAAATGCGAAGTGACCCATCTGTACGAGTATTTGTCTATGCTTTTACTGACAAAATTGTTTAGAAATAACATACTTGTATATTACACCACACCTGTATTCTCTGGAGAGGTAAGCAGAGATTCACAATGCCCTAGTTATGTATAAGTCCCATGTTATAGAGAGCGAGCCTATTGCTATTTACCTACCTAGCAGAAATACAGACTCCGGCTGATACTAAGACCATCTTTATGGAAAGATCCATTGTCATTTCGCACTACCTGAGGATCGAATCCAGGGCCTCATGCTTAGCAGTAGCGCTTGTAACCACTATGCCAATAAGGCAGTCATGTTATCAGTGTTTAAGACGCAGATATATGCCAGTGACCTTGAGTGGTTAGCTTGCGTGTTCTGTACTAAGCTCACGCAACGCGTCGTACGTCCAGCCAGTAATAGGACTCACACATCAACGAGCGCTGTCCCAAACTAAACGCATTATTAATTTATTATACATAAAACAAAAGGTATTCGCCTACAGGTTAATAAAACACGTATAAATCAACAATTAAATTATCATTAAAATGGTGAAGGTTTCAGAAAAATACGCTTGATAGATTTTGCGTGATTCTCCGTTTTTTATCCGCGTAAGACATAACTTTACAAATTAATTTCACTATGTAACATAAAAATAATCTAAAATATTCACAGATAAAGCTATTAAAAAAATTCTCTAATTTAACAAAAAAAAAACAATATCATTAACACTACTCGTTTAAAATCATTAAACTCGGTTAGTGTTGCCTTAAGGCTGCCTGTCCATTGATGCGGAGCGAGTTAGTGCGGAACAGAGTTACGGACTGTGCGGATCAAGGACGAGTTCACGCGACGAGTACTTTGAACGAGCTGCAATACCTCGCGGCTGGGTTTTTCCGCTTCCTCACTCCGTTTCCCCGGCTCCGATTCCCCGCCCCGCTTCCTCGCTCAGCTTCCCGGTTTTGTATGAATTTTTAAACTAGTTCGCAAATCTCTATCTAATATCTGGTTAATATTGGCACAGCTCCGCTCCGCTCCTCTCCTCTCCGCTCCAGTGGACAGTTAGCCTAAGGCACCTGTCCCACCGCCAACGAGGAAGCGACTATCGACAATTTACTCACTCCAGAAACGTACAAAAGATTGTCGCTCCCGTGTGAGTAACAGAGATCTAGTCTTCAACAGAGATCAAGTTTTTCTAACTGAACAGACAGCTGTGCTGCTGGGGAGTTTGTTGCGCCACTTCTTCCCAGCTAAGCACTACGAAGTGGTGAAGGACGGGGGCGTTTTTGGGGGAATTTTGACGTTCGAAAAGTGCTGATTCTCAGCCTAGTTTGAATACAACTTTTGATTCTGATTTTTACATACATATATATATTAATACTTAATTCCTTACTGTTAACTTTTGTCGCAGCGACAAGAGCTATCAAAGAGAGTACTCGCTCAGCGATGCCCGCTTGGCGGACAGAACACTCGCTGGTAAACTCATACTAGGTACAGTGAACAAACTTTACGCATGCTCAGTTAAGAAAATATTTCTGCGGCAGCGCAGCTACCACACCCCTTTCTGGTTTCGCCCAATTAGAGACAATATGCATTAGTGTGTGTACAGGGCGTGTAACAAAACATTTGCAAACGTATGTTTTTGCCCTTCTATTAAGCTCTCCTATTGTTGAACCGGATATTACGACATTCCCACTAAATAACAATAGTACTTAGATAGTAAACTTATTTTTATTACAGATGCAAAAGTTGCGACAGCAATAAACAAAAAGCTCTGATATCATTGTATGAACTGCCGTGCCCATTAAAATATCATCTCACAAACAATTGAGCATAGTACGCGCCTAGTGTGAGTATAACCCCGGTAGTACTCTCCGCCGTGAAACCATAGCAGCGAAACCGCAGTAGTTCAATCCAACTGGCTCGCGTCACGTTCCGAAATGCGAAATTTCTAAAACGGAACTCGAGTAGCGGAACATGACGCGAGCCAGTTGAATTGAACTACTGCGGTTTCGCTGTTACGGTTTCGCGGCGGAGGTGTGCTACTAGCGTCACACTTCTACATATACGTACATCATTATATTAAAACGAACACGATTAAACTACGCTCCGTGCATCCTATTAGTCAACGCATGCATTGGGCGATCGAGTCGTGTGTCGTGCTATACGATTATAGCCTTAAAGGTGAGCATGCGGAAGACTGGCCCATTGTACATACGCATACCAACGAGTAAATGGTTGTCGCTATCGCGCACTTGCTGCTAGTTGCTCGCCAACTCTTATAGGTGCTAGATCTACTCGCTTCTCGTCCGGCGGGGGGTAAGTCTAGGAAGGAATAGTACGAAAACATTTGCTCAACCTGACTATTGCGACAATCGTTTTCACAACCTATAAGACTACAGTCCAGCCGTCAAGAGAATGCGCTCCTGACACCTTCTGTTAGAAGAATCAAAGTCGCAGAACAAATATTCGTTAGTATTAGGAATGTTAGGGAAGTCGTTTTACCGGAACTGGACCCGGAGTCGGAGGTTTTCAATTTGATTAATCGCAGTCGGAACCGGAGTCGGAACAGAAGTCGGAACCGGAATCGAAGGCGGAAGTAGAAGAAAGATGTGTTTAGGGTAGGCTTAGTGAAACAATAGAAATGTAATTCAGTCTCTTTAAAATCAGACAAATATTAGCGATAATAATATAATCATAATATACCTAAGTAATACCTACCTAGGTAGGTGATAATTTAACATGCGGCAATTGAATAAACTTCATTTAAATCAAATAAAGTGACTAAAAGTGGTAAATTGTACTTTCCAACTTCGGTCGTCGGAGTTATCCGACTCAAAATTATCGGAACCGAAGTCGGAGTCGGAGGTGTAAAATTAATCGGAAGTTCCGACCTTTCGGAGTCGAAACCGACGCTCCGTAACATCCCTGGTTTGTATGAAACTGACAGGTGTCAAGAAAGTATTCTCTCGTCGGCTAGACTGTAATAACTAACTAACTAACTACTGAAAACTTAAGAACTTCAGCAGACTGCATAGTAATAAACTTTCTGGGAACCAGACGTAAGGTTTTCAGCGAACGTATAAACAATGTACTAAAACCGGCAATTAAGATGTCAAAGAGAAAGTAGTGGGAATTACTAGAACCATAAAAATGAAGGTGCTAAGTATACAGGGTGAAATTAAATTAGCTAGCAAAACTCCGCCGTTTTATCGTGTTTAGATATCGATGGATCACGTCTGTGAACTTTACACGAAAAACAATTTTTTTAAACTGATTTTTCAACTACACTACGGTTGCTGACCCAAAAAACAAACAACAAATTTTGTATAATAATATATCATGTCTTTAAATCTGAATCGGAGAATAGAATAGTATAGCAAATGTTTATTTGCATAGAATGTAGGTGAGCTGTTATAACATAATGTTTCATTCTTGTCTGTATGCCAAAAATGTGTACTTGTAACTAACTACAATGTTAAAAGGAAGTAATTAGTGAATGATTAACTGCTGTATTATTACTGAATATTTAATTAAAAACTCAATTTCAGCATCAATAGCTCCGTGAAACACAAATAATTTAACTTCAAACGGCGCAAAACATAGACATAGATTCTTTTTTTCAAATAAAACCAATTCAGCAACATCCACAGACCAAAATCTCTAATTTAAAATCGAATAAATTACCTTTGAAACCCCGACGCCATCTTGATAAAAATTCACATCTCGATTGCAATCTCGATTTAATGTCGAAGCGAGATTATCTGTGGTAGGAGCCACAGGACATAAAACACCGTTGCCAAAAACGCCAGTAGTGTCGAGATGAAATGTTTATTTCTAGTGTACGGTCAGCATAGCCAACTGAGTTTATTTGTCTGAGTTTTGCTGTGCACTGTACCTACATAAATCAAGGTTTAATGCTGTTCTTGTCTAGGGGGACTGTGGTGGTCTGATTGGATTAGTTAAGGCTAGTCGTATTATTAGACTTATGTAATTATTTTTCATTTTAAATTGGGAGGGGTTGTTTTTGGGAGCCATTTTTGCTGTCTCAAATTGGCTTGCCAGTTGATGACTAAACAAATTATTTAGAATGTTGTGATTGTAAGGAAAACTTTAATGAAATTTGCTTAAAGCTTTCTTGAACGAGTGTTATTTCTCAAGCATGCTCTATTATCTTGCTCAAATTAAATTACAGTCTTGTTTATGAACAAGTCTTTGCACGCTTAGCATGACCACAATAAACAGACTTTGGCGACGGATGAATAGAAAATATGACAGATAAACAATCACAATCTATCATTTTGTCTATTCTTCCGGCGACAAACTCGTAAAAAACCCGTTTCTATGGTTTTCATGCTACGCGTGCTGATCATCTTATACTTACTTAATATTATAAAGAGACAATATTTGTGAGTTTGTATGTCCGGGGTAATCTTCAGAAATTCTGATCCGATTCCGGAAATTCTCACTCTAATTCCCGAAGCTGCGAAGAAAAAAACGCGTACGAAGTCGCGGGCAGAAGTTAGTAATTAAATAACGCCGATCAATCAGGTCATCCCAACAAAAAAGTTAGACATAAGTGTTCCCCAAAAAGCTTTGTAGTCAGGACGAGATAACCCTCTAAACCCAGGATAAGAATAGAGAGTAATTCTACGCATACCGACCGACGGACAATATTGACTTCGGTATGATTGCTACAGACTGTTATTGGCAAGGGATTAATTAGGATTCCAGATGAAACCTTTCCAGACAAAGACGCAGACGCTCATAATAGTATCATGAAAATAATCATAAGTTCCAATAATGGGCGCCCTTTGCCTAGAGAACTCACTGTTTCATGTAACAATAAGTAGGCAATAGTTATAGTGTAATAAAGTCCCAGTCTAATCTTTACATTTATGAATTAATTATTTTCATTAATTAATACCAAGCAATGCAAGACAGCACATAGTAATACCATATCGATGATTTTATGACGGCACTCGGCACACATAATGTGTCACCTACATATATGTCACGTAATTATTAATTAATTTGAATACGAAATCGAAATCTCGTTTTAAATTGAGATTAATTTTTCAAGCATCGTTCCAGAATATGGATCTATGATTACGATTGTCTACGAAGCAATTTGAATCAAACTGTTCCAAAAAGAATGTAACAATAGACACTTCGGAATTCAAATTGTTACCTATTCTGCTGACGACCTGAGGTGAGATTAAAAAGTCCTTGTAAGGTCAGTAACCTTTCGTTTCCATTTTTGATTTGAAGACTGTCAGATTTGCCTGAAGCTTGTTCGGCAGAATAAATTAGTTAATTTTTTCAATAGTAGTTCAAATATTATGTTCGTAAGATGTACATTTTGTCCTACTAAGATCATTTCTTGAAATTTCGCATTTGCATATCTTCAGAAATCTATCTACTGCAAAAAATTCAATGTCTCGAAAAACAGCGATAGTTTAATATGTAATAAAGCCACTAGAAAATTAATAGAAAAATGTTTTATTTTATTTTTATATTACTTATTAATATTTATTGACATAAAATTATGTTACATTTATATATGGAAACCCTGACTCCTGCGCTAGATTTTGAACTATGTTACAGGAATCAGTATCTTCTCCCAGTAGTTTTACATACATAAATGCAATAAAATTTAAACAATATTAATCCTCTTTAGATCATGTTAAGATCATCTTGATTTAAATCATAGCTCCTGGGCTAAATCATACCTAAATCCATGTATTTTCCAGATAAGTACCAGTTTCGGGGATAAGATAACCCTGATTGTTCTCAATATTATAAATATAAAACTTTTAAAAGACATTCGAAAGGTTAAAAAGTTAAAGGTTCCAATGGTACACCAGAGATAGGCTATCGACCCCTGGCAACTCGTCTAGACAAACAGTCAGTATATCTGATTCTGTCACTTCAAGATAAACGGCAAAATATAATTGTGACAGACTGAAAACCTCAAAGGACTTACAAGAAAACTCAACATTACAGCGAAAAATACAGCGTTGATTTGTGAATCCAAAAGTTATTATTTTTGACGACCACTGAAATACCAAATACCTATCTAAATAATTGTCATAATATTTATTAAAAACAGAATTAAACGGAAAAGTAATCAGGAAATAAATCAGTAACAAATATAGAACCCAGGAAACCATTTATGGTTTCAATTTACCGCACGGAAAACAATACGGTTTCCAAATTCAAATATCAAAATTAAAGTTAGGTACAAAAACGCAAGCCCAAAATATTCAGGTCCTAAAATAGTGCTAAAGCGGAAAATACACAATGGACTCATAAATTTACCCAGCCCTACCTAAATTCTATGAAACATTTTGATGACTAAAAATAGACTTACCCACCTCCAGAAATTAGCAAATGAAATGGACATGTCGTGATAAAAGCTCATCATTTATACACAAAGGTCGTGACAGCCATTTGTTTCACAATTGTTGCAAAAATTACTGCAAACAGTTTCGAATGATTTAAAACCGAGAGCAAATTGGAAAAGAATACAATAATGTCTCAGTAACCGGATATTTTATGTCTCAATAAAGAAAAGTGCGCTTTTCATACACAATTTTCACGAAAAACATGTTTTCCCAACTCAACTTTCAGGACATCAAAGTCCTTTCAATCGATTCGCTCATAATAAAAGGCAGACACAAAATAAGAAACAAAAGTCAGAGATTCTACTTACAATTAAGCTGTATACTCGAATACTCGTGCGTAGAAAAAATCCAAATGTCACACACACCACACGCACAAAACGATTCCAAATTCAAAATTACTAGCACAGATAGTGAACAAAAGCGCGGGATTATTCACGGGGGAGGAACACGACTGTACCGAGCTAGGGTGCGGGACCGACTGGTCCCTGTTTAGGATCCTACCCGGAGCGTCTGACAAAATTCGGTGAGTAATATTTATTAAACATCATTTTTATGGGCGATAAAGTGAAAAATAAAGATAAATAAAGGTAATTTTGTTTGCATAATGGGTACGAGACTGAAGTATTGGTGTACTGGCTTGGTTTGCCGCCATTATTCGCGAATTTTGTAATAACAAAGGCTGCCTTGAAAATATAATTTTGACAATGATCAATGCTTTGCCTGGCCATGTGGTGCCCTTAATCCCGTCGACATTTGGAGCATTCGCAATGAGGGATTATAATCAAAAGGATACACAGCTCTCCTGAATAGGGATGCTGACAATTTTTTTTTTGTCCGTCAATTTGATTAAATATTAAAAAATATTGTAGGTACGTATTTTTTTTTTTTTAGTAATCACAAGATTGCGGGACGTCACTCTCCGGTTGATTTTATACTGAATTGTGACGTAACAATGCGCTACGTCATAACAAATAAAATAATATATAAAAATAAAAAAAATATAATAAAGCACGTTAATATGCGTTTTATCAAAATATTTTTTATTAATATGATAAAGCAAAAAATAAATATATAAAAAAGAGGAGCTCGTGGCTAAGTAATAACAGCCGCTCGGGTTGATCCAACAGGTTAAGCTATACTCAGAGGTCAGATAGGCAGTCGCCGTGTAAAATACTGGTATTCAGCTGCATCCGGTTAGACTGGACGCCGACCCCAACATTTATTTATTTATTTACGCAAATCTTACCTACAACTACCATTACAGATCTGCGATCCAATGCGATAGAGTGGCCTTTTTAAGTACATAATAAAACCTTAATCTACATCCTATAAAATTACATACTATATCCTTAATCCTAACCTATATCTAAATAACATATTATAAATAATGTAACTTTTGCGAATTCACTCAAGTTGCACCACAATACATCAACCCTCTCGTGAACCTCGTTCACCACCCGCATGGCTTTAGTGAGAGGAGTGCTCGCCAGTAGGTTGGTTCTGGCTGCAGGCACCGCAAGCAGGGCCGGGCGTCGCCGCCTCCACACGTACCGGTCTGGCACGCAAAGTTCCAGGTGCCGCAGCACTCTCGGGTTATGCGCCCCGCCACGCAGTAGTTTCACTACATACGCTGCGAGTGCAAAGTCCCGTCGCACCTTTAACGCATTGTACCCTACCATACCCAGTACAAACAGTGTAGGGTACATCAATGGGTAAAATGGATATACCCCATACAGCTTGAAATATAAGTGTCTTGTGAACTTATTTTGGACACGTTCCAACATGACACTATACTTCGCCTCATGAGGAGCCCATATGACTGCACTATGTTCAAGGTGACTCCTGACTAGTGCGTCATACAGCACCTTGAGTGTCGTGATGTTGGTAAACCTCTGTGCCTGCCTAAGTACGAAACCTAGGTTTCTGTATGCCTTCTTACATATCTTATTGATATGCTCACGGAAGGTTAATTCCTGGGTGAAAATTACCCCTAAGTCTCGCACCTGAGACACTCGTTGCATCGGCGCATCCTCTACCTTGTATTGATAACACAAAGGAGTCCGGGCTCGAGTGAAAGACATCACTGAGCATTTGGCTACATTAAAATGAAGCTTGTTGGCGATGCTCCACTCGACCACTCGGTTGATATTGTCCTGCAGGCGGTCACAATCCGAGTGATTCCTTACCTCGAGCAGCAATTTCAGGTCATCTGCAAACAAGTCCCATGTCTGATGACTTCCGGTAAGTCATTTACCATTATAATAAACTCGAGAGGCCCTACATTGCTACCCTGGCTCACGCCGGACCTAGTGTAATACGGTCGAGATACACAACCATTGTAATCTACATATTGCTGGCGACCCTTCATATAGCTAGCGAAGAACTGCAGCAGAGGCAGTGTACATCAAATTTTCGCAAGCTTCCTTAATAAGACGTCATTATCAACAGTATCGAACGCCTTTTTAAAATCAAAGTACGCAACATCTACTTGTACCCCGGAGTCTACTGACGGTACCACCTGCACCATAAAGTTTAGTAGGTTAGTGGCAGTGCTGCGTCCCGGCCGGAACCCATGTTGCGTATCTGATAGACGCGCGCGCACTTGTCCCTGCACGGAGCGCTGTATAGCTGACTCCAGTACTTTAGCAGGCGTCGATAGTACAGCTACCGGTCTATAGTTGCAGATATCCGGACCAGATTTTCCTTTAGGGACCGGAACGCGAGTGATCTTCCACCTAGGAGGGAACGTCGCTTGTTCTAAACATGTATTAAAAATGTGAACATAGTTGGAAGAAGGCTAGGCAGATTGATGATAAAGCAAAAAATTCGTGTCTTATATTTTTTTATTATCTGACCGACAGACTAAATAGATTTTTTACCCAATCAAAATCCCTATTGCTGATGAAGATGATCATAGCCAGAAAGGGAGTGAAATTTGGGATGACTGTTGAAAGAGATGAATATAAGAAGACTCCAGCAGACGCTTTACTTTGTGTAATTGTTTTATCACCACTGCTCTCAATGGAAAACATCGTGAGGAAACCGAAATGACCTAGAACCAAAAATTCGAAGACATGTGACATCCACCAACACGCACCCGGCTCGCGCGGTGGATTACAGCACTCTCGAAGAGAGAAGGCCTGTGTCCTAGCTGTGGGGTTGATACATTATTGGCTGCTTATGCTATGCTCTGCTGATAACAAATAAACTGATATCAGGGCAGGCTGATGCAATGATAATGAAGCAGCTTCCTTAAAATAATCTACACTATATTATTAATATAAAGACAAAAGATTTATATTTTTGTTTGTAATTAAAAAACTCAAAAACGACTGGACCGATTTAAAAAATTCTTTCACCAGTAGAATGCTATATTTTCAGTGAGGAATATAGCCTATGATTTATAAAGAAATATCGCGGGCGAAGCCGCTGGCGGAAACTAGTAACCAATAATAAGTTATTGGTAGCGATGACACGAAGAGTCTGTTTAGGTTCATGGCCCAGATATGACTAATGTGTATTTAGGATACAATGGGACTGACATACGCATTGCGATTATAAATGTACGTAAAAAAAAAGGAAAAAAAAAAGAAGTTATTGGTAATCATTTAATCAATCACCACTCTTGACAGACAAGTAAAGTTCGAGTGTCAAAATTATAGAAAGACATTTGAATATCGAGTTCCATTATTTCTTATTTGAATACGCTTCCTAAGTTCCTACAACATTGTTTGAAAGTTTGAACAACATTGAATGTAGACTTTTAGGGCTGATTTACTGATAAACAAAATTTTACTGTTACTTTCGTGATAAACATTGTTTTTCCTGGTTATGATCGAATAGCACGAGTCACTAAATATGTACAATATGAGCACTAAACAAAATTAAAATGGAATTCTGGGTTTGTCATCTACATTTCCAGAATTAACTACTATGACTAATTAACTGTTATCATTTCTAGCCATAGCCCATAGCCGCCATAAGTCCATAGTTGTGTTCAGGGTAAATATAGTATCCTGCTGGGGTTGCGGGCTTGTCCGAAAGGGATATCGCGGCCCCGGCACACAGGGCAACGGAAGGAACACGGGTGGGTTTTAGTCAGTAAAAGTCTGACACACCCTCCCGCTCCGGTCAGAGCAGAAGTTATTTGATAATTGCCCAAACTCAAAAAAAAAAGGGTAAATATAGTATATAACAGTTGTGTCAGTAAATTCTGTGTTATTTGGACATGTTAACACAATAATTAAATAAAAATAATGTGTGGTACTTATTTTTTTTTAAATCCTAAAAGTTGGCAACGCTTCAAATTGCTGTCAAATATTTACCTGTTTTGATTAATTTGGCAATATTACTGTATGGAAATATGAAATGTGGCTAACTTGCGAACTAAAATATTGATTATGAAATGCAATTAATATCGTAACACCGAATATTTAGTTTTATGTGGATGCAAAAAAAAGTATTTGGAAACTTTTCAAATGCCTTTTTTACACCTAAAGGTTTACAACATCAAATTCAGTGTTATAATTGCAAGTGTGCGTAATTGAAATTCATTATTAATATTTTAGTTCGCTAGTTAGCCAGATTTCATATTTCCATACAGTAATATTGCCAAATTAATCAAAACACGGAAGTATTTGACATCTATTTGCGACCTTGCCAACTTTCAGAAGAAACGCTCTTAACATGTTTTAAATATTTGTATGCTAGTCCATGGCAACATGTAACATCATAAATAAAATAATAAGACCTTAATGTACCAGTTTTTAATGCAAATAAATATATATTCTATAATAAAACTTATAATATAGAGGCCTTTGCCCTGCAGTGGGACAGTAACAGGCTGGTTACTGTCCCACTGCAGGGCAAAGGCCTCTTCTCATACAGAAAAGGCACGAGCATTGATCACCACGCTTGCTCAAGACGGGTTGGAGATTTAAGACTTATATTAACTATAAGTCCAGGTTTCCTCACGATGTTTTCCTACACCGATGTCAGTAATGTCCAAGATAAACTCAGAAAGTACATATGAATTGAAAAAGTCACATTGGTACTTGCCCGGATTTGAACTCACAACCTCGTGCATGAGAGGCGATCACGACACTATTAATAGACGACAAGAAAACTATTAGCGAACTAAAAATATAGCGTCGAAAAATTCGTCTGCGTCGTTATCGACTGGTAATGTACCCAAGAGACTGGCGGCATTGCCACGGCTGTATGGCAATGTTTAGCCTCTAGCCAAGGTAAAAACCAGCCCTAGGGTTGAGATAAGATAAGATAATTATATTTATTTGCCCAAACGTGTACCATCGAAGAAGTTCATATCTATGCACCGTAAGGACTATTTCTGCTTGCAGTGCACCGGGGCGGTAACAGATGTGGTCATCGCGTTCACGGGATTTTGTTTTCAAATTGCTTAGATATGAAATTCTTCGATGGTACACATACAAGATTAAAAACGCGCATGAAGGATAACATTAAGAAAAAAATGCAGGTTTATACATGTTTGCCATATGCTATGGCGTGAAAATATAAATAGTAATGATTATTAATAATTAATTTCAAGTCAATATCATTAATTTAAAGTGAATTTAGCAAATAATAACAAATTTTTAAAATGTCAATGGTAAATTAAAAATAATTCATAAAAAGATCAGTCAGAAATTCATAAATATTATATTATCATTATTGTACAATTAAGTCATGAACTGAAATTAGAATTATTTTTAACAATTGAAAATATTATTACCAATATGGTTATTAAACTTACGCCGCTTGAAGTTTTCCGCAGTTCTCCCCAGCAGCGGCGCCAGCACAGCACGCCGAGCCAGAAAGATGGGATGGCGCAAAAGTATCGACACACGTTGTATCCCATACTAAACTAAGTTGTACATATTATTTTAATAATAAATGCCTTGTTGGTCTAGTGTTCGCAAGCGCTACGCTGAGCATGAGATCCTGGGTTCGATTCCCAAGTGGGGCAAAGTGTTATTAGGTTTTTCTATCTGGAAATTCTCAGTGGCTGCCCGGAGTCTGGATTTGTGCCCGGTTGGTCGCAATAGGCTCGCCCCCTATTACATGGGACTTAAAAAAATTATCGGCGAAATGTGGTTGTACTATAGGTACATCTCTGCCCAACCCTTCGGGGAAAACAGGCGTCATGTTATGTTTTGTTATATTATTTTAAATCTAAATAAAAATGACCATGACCACTTATGCCCTAAAAATGTCCTACTAGACATGATTAGGGCATAAATTATTAAACATATTTTTTTATTTTAAAGGAAGCTTTTTTTTCAATTCCACGGGTTGATCGAGTGTTATCATCCAAATCATTGACTTATTGATTATATTAAATTATTTTTTTTTTTTTTTTAATTCTTCAATAATGCTTTTATTAATTCAATTATTAATTTATTTTCTACTCTGTAAAACAAAATATCATCATCTAGACGAAATCAAACTAGTTGTTAATTTTGTTGCATAATTTATTATTTTTAAGACATTAATTTTACATTCTCAGATTTTTTATCACACACAGTAACTTATAATAATAAGTTGTTATTTTTTTTAGGAAAATCATCTGCTTTTACAATAATTGTAAATAAAGGGTGAGCACCTTGTATCTACTCGTATCATATAATTAATTTATCTCACGTCATTGCTTCATTTCTAATTATTTTTACCTATTGTCATTATATTCTTAATATATTTATATTTATTATACATATAATTAATTAATGCCAAATATTGTAAACATTTTAAAAGAGTAACTATGGATTTTCTTGCGCATTCAGCTCGCTACGAAACTACCTTTTGGAAGGGGCGACTAGAATCAATAAATATTATACTGTTCATAATTTATTTCAAATAGGCACGTATCTGAAGAAAAATAAATGTGTAATTTATTTCAAATAGATGCCTATTTGAAATAAATTATTTAACTTTCACATAATCTTTAACCACATTTATTTTTCTTCAGATAAACAATTAACTGTGGTACCTTCCTGCCAATTCACTGTCGTAATGCTATCCCTTAATAAAATATGTACATACCACTATGGCCGCCATCTTGGACTGGCCAGGCCGATTCACTCCCGATACTTATTTATTTAGGACCCGACTGACTGCAACATGATACCATGATCTATCTTAGTTTGGCTTTTGAGAATACTACTGATTGTGGTTCAACTGAATTTTGTCATTTGTTTTACATCTTCTTTTTTGAAGTGAAAACTTCTTTGTGTTCTTGCAGAACAGTGAACGAAACTGAACTGCCAGTGTCACGCTTGGGTTGTTGACGCTGAATCGCGTATCTTCGGCTTCAGTCGGTCGGTGACGCTGAATCGCGTATCCTCGACTCCAGTCGGTTGGTGATGCTGAATCGCGTATCCTCGACTCCAGTCGGTTGGTGATGCTGAATCGCGTATCCTCGGCTCCGGTTGGTCGGTGACGCTGAATCTCGTATCCTCGGCTACAGTCGGTCGGTTACGCTGAATCGCGTATCCTCGGCTCCAGTCGGTCGGTGATACTGAATCGCGTATGCTCGGCTCCTGTCGGTCGGTGACGCTGAATCGCGTATCTTCGGCTCCAGTCGGTCAGTGACGCTGAATCGCGTATCCTCGGCTCCAGTCGGTCAGTGACGCTGAATCGCGTATGCTCGGCTCCTGTCGTTCGATGACGCTGAATCGTGTATACTCGGCTCCAGTCGGTTGGTGATGCTGAATAGCATATCCTCGGCTCCAGTCGGTCGGCGATGCTTAATCGCCTATCCTCGGCCTCAGTCGTAAGTTTTCACTTCTATAGTATGGCCATAAGCACGTACACTCTTTTTTTTTGTTAGATTTTTACAAGCCTTTCGGCTATAAGCAAATGTGCTGTTTGGAGCATAGCGTGGTTATGAAGGGCTCCAGCGAGCACCTCACACATATTATAATGACTCTATAATGTTCCCACTGCTAGGGCACAGGCCTTCTCTCTTCGAGAGGCAGTGGGCTGTAATCCACCACGCGGGCCCAGTGCGGGTTGGTAGATGTCACATGATTTTTTGGTTCTAGGACATACTGGTTTCCTCACAATGTTTTCCTTCACCGTTTTGAGAGCAGTGGTGATGAAATTATTTACTCAATGTAAAGCGCCTACTCGGTTTGAACCCCACGACCTACAAGTCGTGCATACGTAACATCGTGAGGAAACCGGCATATCCTGGAACCAAAAATTCGAAGACATGTGACATCTACCAACCCGCACTGGGCCCGCGTGATGGATTATGGCCCACTCCCTCTCGAAGAAAGGAGGCCTTTGTCCCAACAGAGGGAAAATTACTGCTATATTTCGATGCTACCTCTAAATAAAATCTGCTCATCATATTCATAAATAATAAGTACTCTATTTCTATCTTCGTGTATTTTTAATTAAGGCCAGGCTCTAAAATTACTAGTAAAAGGTAACCTTATATTGATGTGAACGACCGGTAATATCGGCTGTACCCACTGTTATATTGATGAAAGAGGTACCATTTAAAAAATAATCTTCGATAACACTTTTTTTATTTGAGCACCGGTTTTATCAAAACTTTTTCTGATGGCGGTTTGCAATAACTACTGTTATCTATCATTGTACTATCATCATTATTCTGCAGTTATCCCAATTAATTAATAATTATTATCATGACTGAAACCATGGAGGACCTCAGTACAACGTTCGATGACCTCAGTAGAGCTTCCGAAAGAGCGGCTTACATTTATTTAGCACAAACTAAAAGGCACACAACACAACATAATTATAACACAAGTGAAAACAAAACAAGGAATAAAAAAACTGCCCATCTAACACTCCACTCTCATGAAGATCGGAGACGCTACGCTCGAAGATGTGGACGAGTATGTTTACCTAGGACAAACTGTTCAGTTAGGTAGGTCCAACTTCTAAAAAGAGGTCAATCGTCGAATACGACTCGGGTGGATGGCGTTCGGGAAGCTACGGAATATCTTCTCGTCTCACATACCGCATTGTCTGAAGACGAAGGTCTTTGACCAGTGCGTGTTGCAAGTTATGACACTGAAACGTGGTCTCTCACAATGGGCCTTATCAGAAGGCTAAAAGTTACCCAAAGGGCAATGGAAAGGACTATGCTGGGAGTTTACCTACGTGATCGAATCAGAAATGAAGAGATCCGCAGGAGAACAAAGGTAACCGACATAGCCCGAAGAAATCCCGTAGGAATATCGAGACAAAAGTATCCTATATCCTACCCCAGGTTATGATCTACCCATGTGCCAAATTTCATACAAAACCGTTCAACCGTTTTAGCGTGAAAGCGTAACAAACAAGCTCACTTTCACATTTGTATTAGTTCGAATAATAATATTAGTTAGGATAATATTATCAGCACCTTGTGAACAGAGTCATACCATATGTATTTCTAGAAAGTTCAAAGTATATAGTGATTGATGGGGAAACTCGGGATTTTCATACAGTTTTGTTTTTGGCTGGTTACACAGCTGTGCGAGAGACCCGCACGGTCCTCCCGGAACGGAGACACACGTGCACGTGCGTTACACGCTAGAAAATTGTTTCACAGCGAAGCGGATTGTCCGTACGGTCCGTCCGTAATAATCTCCCGTGTGCGGAAGGCCCGTGCGGGTCTCCCACACAGCTGTGAAACCAGCCTTAAACATGACATTTCAAAAATATACTTTCATATTAAAAATATTCAGAGACTAAAATTCGGCCGCCCCTGGTTACGATGAAAACTGACATCAAGAAATAAATCTCCTTAGGATAAAGTAAGGATGAGGCTAATAAAATTTGTAAGGCAACGGGGAAGTAAAGAGCTTTACCATGTTGTAAGCTTATCCAGTCAGAAAAAATACAATAGAATAAAAATGTATCTCAGTTTTTCTTAGATACTTTTTAGATGCGTAGAACGTATCTACTTGTTAGGCCCTTTGTACACGGTACGGTTTCTCTACGGCACGGTATATAAACCGTGCCGTACAAAAACCGTGTCTGTCAACAAGCTTCCATAGTGATCCATACAACACTGACGATCGTGCCTACACACGGCGAGTAAACCGTAGTTTTTCACGGCAAGAAAAACGTGTGTATATGGGACCATAAAAGTGTTAAAATTAACACAAAAGTGTGAAATTTTGTGAAGATATTTGTTGCTCAATCACACAGCTGAACAGATTGTCAATTTGAAAGTTACCACAGCGGGGCTAGCACGCCTGGCATACCCAAGACGTTTGTGACAGGACATGGCATTTTTTTAACAACTTGGCGTATTGAAAGTCAGCCCTTTGAAGATGACTGACCAAGACTCAGCCAAATGATTGAAATGGTGAAAAATTCTGCGAGCAACTTGGATATAGCGTTTGGTCACAGTTCTAACCTAACCTATTTCACCCAGTTTAACTAAATGACTACACGACATTCAGCCATCTGGTTAAACGTTGCGCTCAATGACTTGGCTAGTTGTCCTTCAACTATTTATAATTGGATGCCGGCGTTTAATGAACGGCCTAGGCGTCCAATTAGCTGGGTAATTTAACCAGATGGCTGCGATATATATACAGCCCACAAACAAATATTTCAGTTTCAATTTATGTACATATAATAGTAGAGGATCCGCAGAGGAACGACCGTGATTCATCTGTTTAATGGATGAAAAGTATAAATGAAATTTAGTATATTAGAAAATATATTGCGAGTGGATTGGCAAAAAAATCCTGACCAATGTGATGAATAAAAATTATTTTTAATTATTTTTAAACATTGCAAAATATAAACCAATTGAAAGAGCTTTTCAAGAAGAACCTTTTAAAACTCGACTTTTGCCAATTGTTAGTCAAATCAGAGTTAATGACCTAAATAGGCGACTACTTGGCCACCTTAGTTTAGGAATGTTCTTGGCGACCAATAACCATATGTGATAAATATCAATGGATAGTGCTTTTTAAGAGAAAAATTCTATAGGTAAAAAAAAATTTAAAAAAGTAAATTTTGTATTTTTTATGAATCATAGTTTGGCCAGGATTTTTTTTCCCAACTCACTCGCGATATATTTTTTAACATACTAAAATAATTTTCAAATCAAATCAAATCTTTTTATTGTTAGCATAAGTTATACAGACAGATGTTAGGTTAATTACAGTTCCATTATGTCCTGCTTAAAAGGCATACAATAATTATGTCAACATGCAGTATAAAAAAATTAAGTTTTTTTTTTTACTGCATGTATCACTGGTATCACTTATAAAGCAAATCTTACAAAATAACAATTAAGTGTATGGTGACAGATTGTAGTAGGTACTAATTAATAAGAAAATTATGGATTTTTTTCATTAATTATAACAGATGGGATGGGGTGTTTTCTCTGTGGATCTTAGGATATACAGCTTACGTAAAATATATTTTTCAGATTACGGATTAAATTTACGAACTTCATTTTATTTTAAAGTGAATACAAAACAACGGTAATTTCAAATGGACGACATACAAATGCAATTCTATTGTGAATGTTATTAGATTTTGAAACGAATAGGATTAAATTGGGTTTATTATTTTTTTAGCTTTTTTACTCACGGCTTGACTTGCCTCTCTAAAATGGGTTCGAGCTACACGATGATTTAAACCAATCAACCCGCTTAGCCTTCTCCCAAATATGTCGAGGTCAGCTTCCAGTCTAACCGGATGCAGCTGAATACCAGTACACGTCGCACACCTGTTGGTCGAACTAATGATTTGCCCTCGTATTTTACATGGAGCGACTGCCTATCTGGCAACAACCCAGTTACTGGGTAACACGATACCCCTTGGTAAAGGTACCATTCCGTACCCGACCGCAGGAGGCAACTGCAGGTGACATGTCGCGGCGTCATGTCGCGGAAACACGTCGCGGCGTCATGTCACTGCAGTCATGATTCCAAACCTTGCCGCAGGCGGCAACTGCCCGCCAAGGTGTCACCTGTCACTCGCCCGTAACTGCCAACGACGTGTTGCTAGCTACGGAAGGTATTTCATAGACATTCATAGAAACTAGTCGTGTCGCGGCGACACGTCGCCTGCAGTTGCCTGCTGCGGTTGGGTACGGAATGGTACCTTAAGACTCTGGTTACACGAGGATTTAAATCATTTTCCAAAAAGGGCTATCTTGATTAGGTCCTACCCTTCATCGATCGATCGTTTTCATGTATTTTTTATTTACTAGAGAAGTATTCTAACTTGAAAAACTTAGAAACAGCCCTCGACCGCAGGAGGCAACTGCAGGCAACGTGTCGCGGCGACACGTTGCCTGTAGGCCCTACCCTACATCGATCGATCGTTTTCATGTATGTTTTATTTAGAAGTATTATAACTTGAATAACCTAGAAACAGCCCTTGACCGCTTGCCTTGACCACCCTTGAACCCTGAGTTAGTTCCGAAGATTCTTGACACACGCAATGAGGTTGGAAACTAGTCGTCAAATGTCAAGTTAAATAATTAACTACACAGTATTTAATACCACTAACTATTTTACATTAGGTACTAAATTAAATGTCTAACTAAATAAATACAAAAATAAAAGGACACTTAGCCGTCGAAGTATTCGTCTGCATCGCTGTCACACGGAAATGTGGCCAGAAGACTGGCAGCATTGCCACGTTGAATGGCAATGCTAATTTTGTGGCCAAAGAAAAAGCCAGCCTTCAGCACCCTTAGCATGACCACAATGGAAAGGGTTTTGTCGACGGAAGAATAGACAAAATGACAGATACACAATGACAATCTGTCATTTTGTCTATTCTTATTCGACTAAGCCCGTTTATATGGTTGTCATGAAACGCGTGCTGGTCACGTGAAGTGTCGACCAGTCGGCGAGAAAAGAAGATGCGCACTCGGGCCCCATGACCCGAGTGTTTCGACCCTAAACGGGTCAAAACTGTAGTTACCCTTACCGTTGCGGTATTTGCGCCGCTAAAAGCGAAAGCGTCACGGTAGCCCGCGAAATTCATATCTTTTTACGTTTTTTGCAATTTGTAGGTCAGTATCAGGTTGTATGTTAATCGATATATGATTCGCGGCCGTATCGAATATTTATTTATAGAAATTGAATCATAAAAATCATCAATCCAGCTCTCTAAGTTCATAGAATCGTGACATTTTAGGATTATTCTAACATACGGAGTTGTATTGCTGTTTGGTTTGGTTATAATTTTGTTAAGCCATATTTGTTATAAATAAAATAAATAATATCAGCCTATTATTTCCCACTGCAGGGCAAAGGCCTCTTCACATACAGAGAAGGCACGAGCATTGATCACCACGCTTGCTCAAGACGGGTTGGCGATTGCAGACTTATATTAACTATAAGTCCAGGTTTCCAGGTTGGTTCGGGTTTTATTTGTTATAGTCGCGAATTATATTTTAATCAAGATACCTGACACTGACCTGCAAATTGCAAAAAACGTAACAAAATTTGAACTTCGCGAGTTACCTAAGCGCTGGGGATGCGCTTAGGTAGGTCGCGAAATTCAAATTTTCTTATCTAGCTTTTGCTATACAGAAGAAGTGTTACAATTCTTGTTTCATAAAAAAAAAGTCTGCCTGTGTTGTCCCACTGCCAGGCAAAGGCCTCCCGTTCCTTTTTCCACTCTACTCGATCCTGAGCAACATCTTATTTCATGTTCTTAGAAAAATGCAGTATTATGTTGAGGATAACAGAGGCTCGTTGTGGCGATGTCAGGGAAAGACCTATGTCCAACAGTGGACATCTTTCGACTACATTATGATGACGTATACTCCATTTGAAATAAGATTAGACATTTAACTAAACCTATTTTACAGTCCGTTCAACCGATTTTGAATTCTATTGCGTTGCCGGTATGAAAAATGGCAACTGCAGTAAACAGTTGGTATTCTAACCACTGTTTTGCATTTAATGCCATCCTTATGCCTACAGTATAGAAGTTAGAATCGGTTGAACGAACTGTAAAAAAGGTTTGTTTAAATGTCTAATCTTTGACGGGGTCCGTAAGGGCCAATGCCTGCCAGGGTTGCGAGTTTGTCCGATATCGCGGCCCCGGCACACAGGCAACGGAAGGAACACGGGTGGGTTTTAGTCAGTAAAAGTCTGACACGCCGTCCCGCTCCATCCAGAGCGGGAGAAGTTATACGATAATTTCCCACTCGCAAAAAAAAAAAATTCTAATCTTATTTTAAATTGAGTATTAATAATTTCAAAAGCATTATGTAATTTCAAATTCAGTATATTCGATAGGGCTATTGGGTCCGAGTCTCCACTTATTTCTATCGAGATATCGACAAGCGGTTGGTCGAATCCTCACGTGACCAGAAGGATCAGCATTTCCATACAACGTGGCAATGCTACCAGATTTTTGGGCACTTTTCCTGTCGACAGCGATGCGGACGAATTTTTTCATGTCCTATAACTCTTTCCCCTCGTTTTTGTATTCATGTAAAAATATTCTTTTATTGTTATTTCGCATAAACTCATGCATGGCACTTGTGAAACATCAGAAGCTAGGTGTACGGTTCCAATTGGTCGTTTCCTATGGAGAAGAGCCGGCAAGAAACTCCACGGTTACTTATTTTAAATCATCTTTTTTTTATGTTTTCAAATTGCAGTGTTAGATATTGATAATAAATAAAGATAAAAAAATGTGAGAGCACAAACAAGATCAGTATTTTAACGTCTGCAATAGACATCAATAATACGTCTACAAAATATACTACGTAGCTCATCATTCAAGTACGTCCATGGGCCTCTAGCAGTAATGTTTCCACCCTCTTAAGGATAAGTGTTTGCTAACTCGAGCCGCCATGTCAGCTACCCGAGTTTACGTATTACTGAAATCAGTAACGGTTTTATTACTGTTACCACCACCCATGTACAAATTGTAATACTTGTAATTGTAACATGATAATAAATCTGTCAGGTATATTTTTGTAAAGAATTTCATACTTCTCGCGAAAATGTAGTTGTTTATTTTTGTATCTTTATTTTTTTTTATCTTTATCTATTATTTTGTTCCATTATTTTCGTATAAAAAAGGGGGATACCGTTTAAAAGTCGAAACGGTTTATTTATTTAAACTTCTCGCACAAATAAGGTACAAAGGCGGACTTAATGCCTTAGGCATTCTCTACCCGTCAACCAAGGGTGGTGAAGAGATAAGATGGCAGGTGCTCTGATGGAGAGGAGATAATAATAATAACAAACAGTGGATACAGCAGTCATTGTGCCGATCGATAGTCGTGACGGCCAATGGCTTAATAGCCAAAAGCCTCGACCAACACCTGAGGAAGCTCTCGTTAGGCAGCTGGATTTATTTATATTTATTTATGTATAGTTTATTGTACTCGCTTACTGCGATCTCTTCCAGGCAACCTTGGGATGAACAGTGATTTTCTGGACATAAAATGGATCAACGGGTTGATCCAGAAAGCGGTACTTCTTGACACGGCGCGTATCGTTAGGAGGTTCTCTCTCTCCTGCTGGGGTTGCGGGTTTGTCCGAAAGGGATATCGCGGCCCCGGCACACAGGCAACGGAAGGAACACGGGTGGGTTTTAGTCAGTAAAAGTCTGACACACCCTCCCGCTCCGGCCAGAGCGGGAGAAGTTATTTGATAATTTCTCACCGAAAAAAAAAACAAAATACTGACAAGTACTGTTGAAAAAGTCATAAAAATTGTATGCATTGCAGTTTTTTTTCCTAAAACTCGTGTTCGGTTACATGTTATATATATATATATTGTATGTCGGTATATAGTCTAGTAAATATGTATGTAATCCACGTTCGCAATTTAGTTACCAAACATACAATTTGGAACAAATTCAAGGAAAGAGGTAATCGTGTGACTCTACGCTATTTGTTCTGAAAATAACTCTGCAATTTCCGGTTAAATTCATACCGACTGGTGGCCATCCTTTATTTATTTTTTTTTTTTTTCAGGATGGGAAATCATCAAATGACTTCTCCCGCTCTGGGCAGAGCGAGAGGGTGTGTCAGACTTTTACTGACTAAAACCCACCCGTGTTCCTTCCGTTGCCTGTGTGCCGGGGCCGCGATATCCCTTTCGGACAAACCTGCAACCCCAGCAGGCATAGGTCTTTCGACCCCGTCGGTTGGTGCTGACATCTCTTTGAGGCGCGCGTGGAACACAACGCGCCGTCGACACGGGCCTGGTCCTTATCGGACGGCGAGCTGCCCATTGCTCACCGTCCGCAAGCCCGCGCCTACGGTGGCCGGAAGTCGACTCCCGACGCCCGGGGCGTCTCCTGCGGCGACTAGGGCCGCGAGGGCGTGCAGCTTGCATCTCCCTCGCGCGCTCCGCCTCCTCCTTCGCAAGCATAACTGCTTCGCAGAAGGAGGTGACGGCCTCCCACTGGTGGCCATCCTGATATCAAGAGGAAGCACATTCCAGAGAAGAATGGACTGAAAGGAAGAATAAAGAAGAAGAAAGTCAGAAGTATGAGAATGACAAAGTAGGACAAGATTGTTGGAAGAACGCAAATTCTTAGCGTGTGATGAACGTAGCAAAACGGTTAGCCTATATATATAGTATACGACCATTTCATGAAATGGCCAGATAAAATTGACCATATCATTTATATGTCAACGTTTAATGATATGTCAGTCGACGTTTGGCCTTATCATTAATGTAGGGTATCCATGATTTAAGGTGTAGTAAAAATAGCCGAGTGACTGCGACCAATTTGGAAGTAGCGCTCGCCAGCCGCTGCCGCGGCACCGCTCGCTACGCTCGCTCGGCTCGCGCACTGATGGTCACAATTCTAACCTAACCTAAAAATAAGCGGAGTAAATGTTTAATTATTAATAACTATTTTTAAGTGTTATGTTCCGTTTCACGCCGCGGCAGCTGCCAGCGAGCGCTATTTCCAAGTTGCAACACCATGATGTGACCAGCGGTCGATGTTCATTTCATGAAAATTAAATTATCAATTCCAAGATCTGACCAAGACATATACATACCAGAAATGTTATTTGGGGCGAGCTCCTTTAATATCAGTTACTATTCCACTGCTAATAATGAGGCATTCCTTTCAGAAAAATCAAGTTTGTTTTACCGCTACAAAGTAATTGTGGCGCCTAGCCAAAATCGGAACTAACGCCGCCATCTTGTTTTTTTTTTCAAGTGACATTTCATAAAACCATTGCACAAATGTTCATGTACCAACCATAGTTAAAGAGAATTGGACCAAGCGTTAGCCTAACAAAAGCGACCACTCTCTAGAAAGAGACAATAAGCGACTGTGCGGCCAATACCTGAACTACTACTGAAGAGACAATTACTGGCCGCAAATTCACTTTGTCTCTCTCGTAGTTTTCGGTATTTATTTAATGCACAATTGAACACAGGATGCTCAGTCAATTCTCTATGTTTATGGCACCAACATCGCCTCCTGTCAACGTCATTCGAACACCAAAAGATCCATAGAGCAGTGTAGAATAAATGTAACATTCTGAATGGCGTACAGGAAAAAACCAGTTTACAGAACATGAAAATCAAATGTTACGATAAATGATCTTTTACCGGCTTTTATAATAATGAAACAATTAACCATCGGTCATGTTAACATGAACGTATTTAACAGACATGGACTTAACAACGGTTTTGTGGGAGATTTTGAATGTGAAATGGATTTACATAGCAATAACCAACAAGAGTTTATTAAAATTTTGTAGTTTCCCTGAAAAATTATCGGGAGACTAATCATCTGCCCAGACTTTTCCTAACTATACTGGGGTCGGCGTCCAGTCTAACCGGATAGCTGAATACCAGTATTTTACATGGAGCGACTGCCTATCTGACCTCCACAACCCAGTAACTGGGTAATACGATACCCCTTGGTAAGACTGGTTTTCAGACATTCGGACTTCTGACGACCCGTAACGACTGTCAACGATCCACGAATGACAGCCGAGACCAATAGCTTAACGTGCTTTCCGAGGTACGGAAGAGTCTCGGTATCGGTCCAGATCCAGGAATGGCAGCTGGAACCGGCTTAACGTGCTTTCCGAGACACGGCGGAGTCTCGGTATGTAAAGATGGGAGACACTAATATGAATGAAAATTATTAAACCATCTTGAAGTCATCAGCGCACGCACTAATTACGGTAGAAAGACTATATTATTTGAAGGAGCACAGCTGTTCAATGGATTGCCGGACGATATAAAAGAGTGCCATAACGTAAATACTTTTAAAAATAAGCTTAAAAAACATGTATGTACATTATAACTTCTAATACTCTGGAGGAAATTGTATTGTATTATCATACGTATTACTTTGTATCTCATTATAAGCGGATTGTAAGTTCTTATGAGAATAAATTTCTTTAAACCGAAAATTCAATCAAAAAGTATGAAACTGTTAATTTTGAAATGGTAATATTTACCTACTTATTTGTTATGGTTTTACCAAAATCTTCCAATTAAACGTTTTCGTTCATCGTCTTCTTCTATCTTTTTCTTCCATACTTCTCTATTAGTCATCATCTCGGTCACCACCCCCTTTCTATCCATATCATCCTCCACACAGTCCATCCATCGTTTCTCTAGTCTTCCCCTACTCATATAGCCATCCATATTCATACTCAAAACTTTCCTCACGACATTTTCCTCATTCCTCAGCATCACATGCCAGTACCATAACAACCGTTTCACACACAACTTTTCAGTCAACGGTGACACTTTTTATTTAACACGTTCAGTGCCGGGAACCCTCCTGGAGGGTTCACCTAGTCGCATATGGGATGCCGGGAGCCCTCGCGGAAGGCTCATTTTAAATGTAGGTTCTTCTTATCGAATACAGCATTATAAAACGTGCAAATAAAATCTGATTTATATTTTAACAAGATTTGAGTATTAGTTAGTTTATGCGTTGGTTTTAAAATCCAAGCATTAAAAAAAATGTTTTGTTCGCGTTTACTTATACATATTCACAAAAAATGTAAAAGGTTGGAAACTACGTATAGCGACAAGACCCCCTGAAAACACAATTTTACTTCGTTTTACAGTGTTTTATAACACGGTTTTAAACCTAATGTACTTGACCGTCCGCGATGGTTAACTTTAGCGCAAACGTAATGCCGGCAACCCTCCCGGAGGGTTCACTTCCAATATGTATGGCGGGATGGCGGTATGAGTTTTATTAAAAGTGGGTGGAGTCGAAAGTTTTAAAGGAAAATCCTTAACTAGAATCAAAAATATTATTTAAAATACCCAAAATATCTCTCGAAAACATTATTTCAGACCAAAATAACGTCCTCAAATCAATTATCTCCAAAAAATATCTACCAAAGGTATCCTAAAACCAAAAGATGACAAATTACATTTGAGATAAATCTCCCGATGAGTGAAAACGTGGACACCGCGGATTTGACAAGTAATTGATGATTGTACACCCTCGAGCTCTTACCAATGGAATTTTAGGGTCCTTTTCTGCTAAAGGAATCATGACTGTAACTTTCTTTATGGGAAAGACAACACTTTAATAGATAGTGCAACTACATAACGTAAATATCACCCCTGTAATCTTCGAAGGGTCAGGCAGAGACGCACCTATAGTACACCCACATTTCACCAGTTATGTTTAAGTCCCATGTAATAGGGGGCGAGCTTATTGTCATCAATCGGGCACAAATCCAAACTTCGGGCTGCTACTGAGAAATTCCTGATGGAAAATCCAATAACGCTTTGCTCGACCTGCGAATCGGATCCAGGTTCTCATGCGCTTGCGACCACTAGACCATCAAAGTCAAGGATAGAGGTACTGTGGAAATGTAATCCAGAACACACATAGGTATGTACGACATTGAATATTTAATGCTTAAAAACTGGCCAAGCGCGTGTCGAACAACGCACAATGAAGGGTGCCGTAGTTGGGATGAATTTATCACAAGAACAAACTTAACTTTGAACTTGAAAAACATGTTCTCGTACGGAATGTATAGGGGAACATGTTTTTGCTACTGCAAATGTAAGTTGGTCGATTATTAGTCGTTAACTTATAGAGCCTACTAGTGATAGTTTTCCTTTTAATTTCGTTATAAGAGTACATACTACTATCGCAAATTTTTTCACATATCTAAAACCAACCATTTAGCTGGTAAGGGGGGGACACTTGACTAACAAAAAATTGCACTTTAAAGCAACGGACCCCGGTTTTTTTTTTTTGATGTTGGGAAATCATCTAATGACTTCTCCCTCTCTGGGCAGAGCGAGAGGGTGTGTCAGACTTTTACTGACTAAAACCCACCCGTGTTCCTTCCGTTGCCTGTGTGCCGGGGCCGCGATATCCCTTTCGGACAAACCCGCAAGAGCAGGAATCCAAACATCCTCACTTTACGTGTAGAGGAGGTACCCAAATTTTTATTTTCATGATTTTATTTTACCCCTTTATCGGCGTGATTAATACGAGTATGTACGAGTATATCCATCCTAAATTACAGCATTCTAGTACTAAGAGTCTTTGAGCTAAGCCGCGAACAGACAGACAGACACTCGGACATGGCGAAACTATAAGGGTTCCTTGTTTACTACGGAACCCAAAAAATGTGGTGTATAACGGGTAATTGTTTCATGTCCCTGAGCTTTGTGAAACTCGATGAGAAAATCTGGGGCCTTGCACGATGCGCCAAGGGAGTTTTCTCGTGGACCTACTTTTTGGTCCTAGTAGGTCCACGAGGGTATGTTATTTTTGTTGGTCCTACTGAAGTCTTGAAACCAACATGAACCTTCTGTCTATAGAAATTAGACTAGGTGTGGTTTCAGTTGTCCTACTGCTTTCATTGAAAATAATACTTCAAAGAAAAATTACAAGATTGCTTTATCAAAAAACAACTTAACATTTCGTTAATAATATAATTAATTACATATATAGATACAACTTAAGTTAATATTTTATCTTAATTTATCAAAAACATTACCGGTTGTTATATAATTTTTCATTAATCAGCCTATGGTGGTCTCCTCTCAGTGGGCTGTAATCTACCACGCGGGCCCAGCGCGGGTTGGTAGATGTCACATGTTTTAAAACTTTTGGTTCTAGGACATGCCGGTTTCCTCACGATGTTTTCCTTCACCGTTTTGAGAGCAGTGGAGATAAAATTCTTTACACAAAGTAAAGCACCTGTCTGAGTTCGAACCTACGCTCTCTGTTATTATATCACCACGAATTAATTCTAATTGACATTTCAGAATGTTATGTTTTTCTTGTCGTTGATGTGATTTATTTTGATTACCAGTGTCGTTTTCCATTTCAGCGAATGTATTAATAACTGCAAAAGTGATACCGTTTTAGTTTTTTTTTTTTTGTGTAAAACGTTGCCCCACACTAAGAATTTCTTCTTGTATCGTGGGTGCGTTTACAAACATAGAAACTCACATACACTAACACCCAGACCCGGAACAACTACTTGCAGATCTTACAAATATTTGTTCCGTGCGGGGATTAAATCCGCGACACGTTACGCAGCAGTCGCTCGCTCAGCCACTGCGCCAACCGTGTCGTCTGTGTGTCGTGTTGTCGTGTCGTGTCGTTTTCTTTATATTATTGTTGAGTTGCGCATTCCAACTTTCAATAGTGTTATTTGTTCGGTGGCGTTCACCATATATCACTGAGATTTGTTATCTTCAGTCTTCCACCAAGGAATTTCCATATATCTCAGAAATTTGGTTGTTTTTTGAGTACTGGGTGGGTCTTTCAAATGAAAATAACACCATCATTAAATAGAATTTCAGGCAATAATGCCAAACCCGTACATAGACCAAAAATTCTGCGTTATCTTGTATTTTTATTTCCTTAATGGTTTTTTTTCCAAACTGCCTTGTTTGAATGATAATAACACTTTTTTATTATATTTTCTGGAAATAAAGTACTTATAGCACTTGAAGCAGCGATTTCGTAAACCAAGAGTATTTTTTGGAGACCAATTCGGTATTTGATATTTGATCATAAAAAATAGTGCAGTGTACTTTTGTCTTTTGGCAGACATAAGCGCATAAATCAACGGTACAAGGCATGTCATTAATGTTGAGACTTGACGCACCACGTGGTTTGACTTGCGCAGTAGACGATTTATCGGTATGAGGTCTGAGGTGGGAAGGGACCGGGCGTCATCGCGCTGGTGGCGGGAGGAGTGCGGACGCGCGATACGGCGCAATGTTAGTTGCCTCCCGTTCGCCTCACCCCGCGCACGCACCGCTTGACTCTGCAAGTAAAGACAAGTGCAACCTGTGTTTATAAATTACTACTTTGTTTTTAGTTGTGTTGTATACGAGTGCAACGTAGTGAAATCTTGATTATGCCTCGAGGAAGAACATTAAGAAGACAAAGTAGGAAGATTGTTTACGACGTGTACAACTATATGTCAAAAGAAGCAAAGGAAGGTGTACAAAATTTGAAGCAGGTACAAATGCGTACAGCGGCCGCAACTAAAACATCATTAATTACAGTAAAAAGAATTGTGAAGGAAGGAAATAGTTCCGAGTTACTATCGGTTTTCCGCACTCCGGGAAAAAAAAGGTCAAGACCCATAACCGTTATAGATCCATTTGATAAAGGAGTGATTAAAAGATGTATTCACAATTTCTATGTTACGGACAAGGAACTGCCGACCCTTGATATAATTTTAGCAAAGTTGCGCGATGATATTGCCTTTCGAGGTTCTAAATCAAGTCTACGCCGCGTTTTGAAAGATCTTGGCTTTCGATGGAGGAAAACAGAAAATAATCGACAAATTCTTATTGAAAAATCCAATATCAGACTGAAAAGAATTGAATATCTGAAAAAAGTCAGAAGGTATCGCCAAGAAGGCCGCGTTCTTGTATACACTGATGAGTGTTACGTGGATTCTGCGCATACTATCTCCCAATCCTGGCCTGATGATTCGGATAAAGGTCTCAAAAAAACAATACCTAAAGGTCAGCGCGTGGTTATTGTACACGCTGGTACTGAGAGTGGATTCATACCAAACGCTTTACTGACTTTTAAATCTGGGTCAAAAACGGGTGACTACCAAAACGACATGAACTACGAAAATTATCAGAAATGGCTTCGAACCCAGCTAATACCAAATCTTCCAACAAATGCCGTCGTGGTAGTTGATAATGCCTCGTATCACAACAAGGAGTACGAATCTGCACCAAGCTCAAACACCAAGAAAGCTGATATGCAATCATGGCTAACCCAAAAAGGAATTCCTTACACTCCAGATATGCTTAAACCGCAACTATACAAATTGATAAAAAATCATAAAGAACAATTTAAGACATTCAGCATGGACAAAATACTATCTGAACATGGTCATGACGTACTGCGATTACCCCCATACCACCCTGATTTAAATCCAATCGAAATGGCTTGGGCTTCAATAAAAGGTTATGTGAGTAGTAATAATGTGCAATGGAACCTCAAACGTGTGATAGAGTTAGTAACAGAAAAGGCAAACCAAATGGGACCAAATGAATGGAAAGCTCTATGTGATAGAACAAAACAAATTGAAGACTTTTACATAGAAAGTGATCCCATAATTGACAATTTGACGGATAAGGAGATAATGATCAAAGTAGGAGATTCGTCAGACAGTGACTCATGTGACTCAGATAGTTCCTCGTCATATAACGAAAACGATGATCTGTCAACTCCTGGAACAAGTGGTATATTTTCTAGTGTTTTTGTTCCTTGTGTATCATTTATTGACAGTGACAGTGACTAGAGCAATCTGCCATTTTTTTTCTTAAACTTTATTATTTCGTAATAAATATTGATCAAAAATTTAATATAGAAAGTATTGCTATACACCTAATTCCGAATTTCATCTAAAAATCCCTGAATAGATTTACAAATTATTTATTTATTTATCAAAACATATTATAGTCTACAAACAAGTTACATTTAATATACGCGTACAGTTACAATTTGTGCTTAACATATTATTATTATGGATAACTATTCCGTACACGACTGTAACTGCGCAAGCTCCTACTACTGACACTCGCCAAGTCTCATCTTTAATGGCACACTACATTTGTTTCTGTTGACGTAACACCCGGTTTATCACTGTGTAATGAGAACAATTTTGGTAAAATGGCTTTGGGCAACTTTTAAAAGTTCAATTTATGAAATATTCCTCGATATTTTCCATTAATTTTCTTACTTCCTGGGCATAGGACCGCGAGCGGACGACGAGGGGTCCCCGCGCGTCTGATGGCATGCATACCGCTGGCAAGCCGTGTTGCCATATTTGAATTTGTCCGTATTTGTACGGATTTTGGAAGTCCAATACGGATAAATCATGCTAACGGATTTACGTACAGATAGACTCAACCCCAGGCAGATGTAGTACAGAGCATATTCCGATTTTATTTCGTAGTATTCCAATTTTATTTTTTAAGTAATCATATTTTAGTTAATCTATCAACACTATTATTTTCATTTCATGGCAATACCACGTAATAGAGCCGTAACACAAACATGAGATGTGGGGAATGCCGTGCCATAGTGCACGTTCGAAACTGAATTAAAGACAATAGCTCTAACAGCAGTCTTGTTCTCTGTGCTTGTTCTTTTGTATGCAAAATGAAAGAAAAACGTTATTAGTTTATTCATTCAATCTTTATAATTTTAACCTCTGCCACTCAGCAGCACCTATCTGTTTGAGCCAAGTTCTATATCGTCGTTGTAGTATTACTTAGTGCAATAAATAACCGTTCCACAGGTAAGCCCGAAATGTCCTAATGGTCAAGTTTGCTAACGGCCCCTTTTCGAAACCATTCGGAACCAATTGATTAAAGATATAATCTTAATAGTTTCATTTTTTATACGGAATTCAGACGGATTTTATACGGATTTTAAAATGAAAATACAAATTTCAAGCCTCATCTATATGGCAACACTGCTGGCAGGCGTTTCTTCGCTGGGGAGCGGGCTGCTTGAAGCGCGCAGTCTCGGCGCGTCGTGTGACGGCTCGTGATCAGCGCGCTACGCTACTCGCGAGCTGTCCACTATTCTGTGTTGTCATCGTAAAATTAAATTTAATGGATTTTATTTTAAAATCCTAACTTGAAAGATAACTTATTTGCTGTGTCGGAGCGGTGTTTTTATAATGAGTGATGATTTTTTAAACTGAGATACCGCCACACCTAGTCTAATTATTTTATAAGTACAGGTTTATTTTGGTTTCAAGACTTCAGTAGGACCAACAGAAATAACACACCCTCGTAGACCTACTAGTAGAACAAAAAGTAGGTCCACGAGAAAACACCCGTAAATTCCTAAAAAAATATGGCAGAACAGCAGTGTTGTATCTGTCAAAAATGATTTCATAATTGGAATTTTCGCGAAAACCTTAGGGATATTGCGAAAACACGGATAACTATACAATGGTGAAAACGTTGCCGCGGCACCACAGAAGTGTTTTTACCATTTTCTAATTATCTAGTCGCAGGCAGATTGTATGATTCGTCATATTGAACTGAGTGAAATAGGTTAGGTTAGATTAGGTTAGAACTTTGACCAACCGCGCGCGAGCGAAGCGAACCGTGCCACGGCAGCAGCCGGCGAGCGCTACTTCCAAGTTGCTCGCAGAAATATTTTCACCATTGTCTATTTGTCCGTGTTTCCGCAATATCCCTAGTGTTTTCGCAAAAAATCGAATTATCAAATCATCCTACGACATATATCTACAGCGTGTATCAGAAATGCGCGGATATTTGAGAATGTGTCCCATACAAAATTTCAGTGCCTACCCTTCCCAAATGTATGAGACAGCTAATTATTTTTTCGGGATTACGATGTAGGTCCCATGGAGAAAGTTGCCCAGTTCGATGGTCTGTAGATACCACACATTTCTGATAAAGGCTGTATAGAAAAACACGACATACATTTACCCTTTCAAATTAAGTTGGCGTGATTTTCAGTATAATATCATTAAAAGTCGGTTATCGTCAACCAACTTTTAATGATATTATACGGAAGATCACGTCTAAACGAGTCGTGTTAATGATTTGGAAAAAATATGTGTTATCTTAGAGAATTTTCTTAATAACTTAATATAGAAATATTTTAGATTATGTTTATATTACATAGTGAAATTAATTTGTAAAGTTATGTCTAACACGGATAAAAAACTGAGAATCACGTAAAATCTATCAAGCGTATTTTTCTGAAACTATCACCATTTTAAAGATCATTTCATTATTGATCTTCTAGTATACGTGTTTTATTAAAATATCTTTTGTCTTATGTATTATAGATTAATAATGTGTCTAATTTGGGACAGCGCTCCTTGATGGGCGAGTCCTATTACTGGCTGGACGTACGACGCGTTGCGTGAGCTCAGTACAGAACACGCAAGCTGACCACTCAAAGTCACTGGCATATAATTATCTTCGTCTCTTTCAGCAAACCGACAAAAAAATACCTACAACTTTTGAACCAGCGTACTCCTATATAAATATAAGGAGCCAGCAACAGTCGATTGTAGTCTCGTTTGCAAATAAATAAAACATTTCATGGATTCAGAAGCACATAACTCGCTCGTGTGAAGGCCAGCAGCTGTTCCATGCAATAGCCTTCGGAATCTAGATATTATTGTGTTGGAGGAAAAACGATAAGGTTTATATTGAACAGAATATTCTAGTTTTTATTACAATATCAGGAAAAGATACAGACATATGGGATCGTGTGTTATGCTCACAGAGCATAAAATCGCCGCGCCTCGCCGGCCTCGCGCCGGCAGCGTCTACCTAGAGATTAGCGATACAGTAGGTACTAATAAAATTCGTGGCGCCAAAAGTACGTCGAGCGCATGGCTGTCATGGCCGCCAATCAAAGCCGTCAATTTATAAAGGTGACAGCTTGGTTTCTATGGAAAGTTTTGACAGTGCTACCGCCAGTAGCGGCCGCCGAGCTGTCTCCGTGACGTGTTTTTTTATTTTTATGCCAGCCTGTTACTATCCCACTGCAGGGCAAAGGCCTCTTCTCATACAGAGAAGGCACGAGCATTGATCACCGCGCTTGCTCAAGACGAGTTGGTGATTTCAGACTTATAATAACTATAAGTCCAGGTTTCCTCACGATGTTTTCCTTCAGCGATGTCAGTAACGTCCAAGATAAACTCAGAAAGTACATATCAATTGAAAAAGTCACATTGGTACTTGCCCGAATTTAAACCCACAACCTCGTGCATGAGAGGCGAGGCCTTAACAACTGGGCTATCATGACGTTCTGGGCCATCACGATGTGATGTGTGGTTACGCACAATAACACATGCTCATGACTGTAGGTCGCAAGAGCGACTGACAAACGCGGGGTCCAAATTCGATCTTCGGGTCGGGGGTCAAAGTGTAATTGGAGTTTCCATTAAAAATTCCCAGTAACAGCCCTGAGTGTCCATAGATTCTGTACCCTGTTAACCTTAAAAGAATAAAAATTTCAACCCCTCTTAATAATTGGGACTTAACATAAATATCCAATTATCTAGCAAAATAGGGTTTTTCTCAGTACTACGCTGTACAGTGAATCCTATAAGTACCCTGTCTGGTAGAGGACCAGCGGCACCGAATCGGTGCCAGCGCGCCACGCGCCCCAACCCTCAAGCCCCGCTGGCACCAAAAAGGCGACACTATTTTAACTAAGTACTATTTTGACAGTTCTGGCGCCCTGGCACCGATTCGACCGCGGGCTGTTTACCGGTTAATAAATACGGGCGGGACTTTAAAAAGGCGCTTCCCAAAACCACAGCCAAGTTAACTCTTCAAAATAACAAATTTCTTACAAAAACATAACTGAAAACGGTGGCCCAACATGTGACAACCATCGGGTCTCTAAAACCAGTAAACCAAGTTTTTCCCGGAACCCATAAATAATATCATATTAATATATAATAATATTCTTGCATAAATAATATGATTAAATTATTTAGTATAATAATATTATTTTTATTAATAACTTCTTCCCGCGACTTCGTACGCCATCGGCCCCCGACGACGTTACATCGCATCGCCCGCTCACGCTATAACTTATTTTTGTTCGGCTCCTAAGGGCCGTAGCGTAATGTTTCATAGCCTATAACCTTCCTCAAGAATTGGGCTACCCAATGCAAAAAGATTTTTTCAAATCCGACTTGTAGTTCCGGAGATTATCCCCACAAACATACAACCAAACAAAATTTACCTATTTATAACATTAGTATAGATAATATGACCTCGCAATACATACAATTTGCTGAACTCGTACAATAAAGTCTAGATTCCCGTCGTGTTTGAACGTACCGTGAGCCTAAGTTATGGTTATAGCCTGTTATGGCCCGTTATGGCCTGCAGGCTGCAAATGACGCCGTATGTAATTCTGCCGCGTTCTAGAGTTACAGCTTGAGAATTTGCTGTTAAGCTGTTTGTAGTTTGTAGCTCATTATTTTGTTGCTGTGTTTTAAAATTGTGTGCTTCTTCGGGAAAAGGTTGTATTTCTATTTTGGGATTGGGAGTTACTGCTTGCATAGCATTTTCTTGAAAATGAAAATTAATATTATTCTTAGGACGTAGGAATACGAACATACAGGGTGGCAGGGACATCAACGCGAAAACTGTTACCATGGATTCAGTAATAATGTATGGAACGGCTGTTTTTTTTTTAAATAACCGACGAATAATGTCAACGCAGTGGGGTTCAGAATCATGCAGTGAATTCCTGGTAACAGTTTTCGCGTCGATGTACCACCGTGATGTGTCACCGTGTATTTTTCGATTTTATTAGGAATAATAAATTGGATTAAAAAGTTTTTGATAGCGTAAAAATGGGCCATGTTTGTGTCGGACCAGTTTTTGTTCATAACAGTGTGCCAGGTCCCTAGGAAAGAGAAACGGTGGCTTAATTCTTTGCCTCGCATCCCCTAAACCCAAAATCAGGTCCCCCATCTACAGAAATCAAGTTAAAAACTGCTAACGCAGCAGTTATCTTGGCAAAGCAAAACCAAATCTTATTTACCAAGCGAAGTACTGCAAAGCTAAGCTTAACTTAAGTTCATAATATCATGACCGTAAGCCGGGGGTTACGTCACAGAAATGTAAAGAAGGCCGGCTCCATACAACGAGCGAAAACAGACGCACGCGCACATAGACGCTTATGGTCTGTTCCAAAAGTATCAAATAACATATAAACAAATGGATCAGAAAACATAAAGGTTGTCCACTCTGAAATGACGCGCCCCACTACCGCATTTTACGCCCAGCGTTATTGGGTAATGCAGTAATGCGGGAGCGCGTCATTTCAGAGTGGATAAGCTATACCTGTGGATGCCAATTTGCAGTGCCACTTACAAATTAAGTGCTCTGATTCGATATACTTAAACCCGGAATTCTAATTTTAAATCACCTTACAGACGTTGTTCTTAATTTTATAACCTTTATTTGTCGATGATTTTTCAGAAATAATTCAATAATGTTATTGAAACAATAATTTTTGGAAAAACTTTCTGAATATAGAGGTATGAGTTACTAATTTTCTTTATTTTGTGAACGACTGCGTAAGAATTTAACCTGAACAGGGTTTGTTTACACTATCATGAGATACTTTTGGAACTAACTATACGTTCGGAGATATCAAACGAATGCCAGTCGCGAGTGCGCTTGCACACGCTGCACGTGAAGCGTACTTGCGTGAGTGCGTTCTCGCTCGTTGTGGAGCTGAACTTCTGTACATATCAATTCTGTGGTACAGAGACTTGACTTCAAAGACGTTTGCTTACAAAACCGCGGCCAGTTAAAAACGGTTGAAAGAGGGTCGAGCGAGTTATTATGAATGCTTGCTTTGCTCATTTAGTGCTTAACCTTTATGGGTACGAGAATAATGATTTGATGACTGTAAAATTATTATAATATTTAATCATCTTTATTTTAGACACGCAGTCCATAAAATTATTACATTGAAGGCGTTAGTAGGCCGTTGTTAGTAGTTCCTACATACAATAATAAAAAGGTATTTGTAACACTGCCTCGCTGGTGTAGTAGTCGCAAACGCTACTGCTGAGCGTGAGGTCCTGGATTCGATTCCCTAGTCGAGCAAAGCGTTATTGGATTTTCCATCAGGAATTTCTCAGTAGCAGCCCGGAGTCTGGATTTGTGCCCGGTTGATGGCAATAGGCTCGCCCCCTATTACATGAGACTTAAACATAACTGGTGAAATGTGGGTGTATTATAAGTACACCTCTGCTTAACCCTTCGAAGAAACAAGCCGTTATGTTATGTTAGTAATAGTAACTAAAGAATAGCGGGGATATTAATAAACTAAATGACTTTTGAATTTTTGAAAGTTACGTTGAAAAAGTTCGGTGAAGTTATAATTAAATTAGGGCTTACAGTACGGCCGTTGAGAGAATGCGTTCTTGACACCTGTCAGTTTTATACTAACTAATATGTGTTTTGCGAATTTGATCCTTATTTCAACTAGAATTTGTCCAACTGACTGGTGTCTCTGATCTGATTCTCTCGACCACAGCGGCCGGACTATAGTTATATTAAAGAACACTACTAAATAAATATAATATTTTTTTTGAGAGCTGCTCCTCACACTTGCTTACTACGTGTTTCTTATGGACTATTTGGTACAAGTTTACGACATTTTCCTTCACCGTGAGTAACACAGAAAGTTTTCTGTACTTAAATATCTAAAAATCTATAAAGAAACGTCAATTATGAAAATTATTAACAAAAATTCAACGTTTCGATCTCTGAAATCATACCCAAAGACAAAAACAAAGACGTCAAATATCCTCAAAAGAAAATACAAGTACCATTTTGGTCGGTAACTGTCGTCAATTTACTTTCACGTTTGATGTCAGTAATTGCGGTACACGAATCGACCTCCTTTCCTGTGACAAACCTTTATGTGAAGTATAACTTCCTACCACACGACCACAGTATAGATAGTTACAGAAGTTCAGGTCCATACGACAAGTGAAAATGCACGTACACGCAGACACGCTTCACGTACAGTGAGTGCAAGTGCACTCGCGACCAGTATTTGTTTATGACACAGATGTAGCTTAAATTTGAAAATTTCCATTAATTAATTTCAATTTTACGAATGTATTTGGTTATATGACTTTACAAGTTATTGCGTTTGCTTAAAGATTATTTTCACCTAAAGCAGTAATAAATATTGGTGATTTTTAAGGCGCACTCAGTTCAGATGGTGATCGGTTTTACGAATTTTGCTACATCTGAGTTGTGTCGTACTGTACGCGTATATTATGTACAATCACAGTAATAATAGGTTCGTCACCTTAAGAAGATTGATTGATAAAATCTGCTCTTCCTAATGCTTTACCGACACAGTGTTATTATATTGCGTCATAATGTCAATTTCACAGAATAACACTAAGTTCAGAATAAAAAAATTTTACACTAACAATTAAAACAGATTGGATTAATATTTAATAACAACTAAACAGCATCCTGAGTGTTTTGTCGGATGGGATTCTCCGATGCTTGAGCGCTGCACGCGGAGCATGACAACCATAGAAACGGGTTTTGTGCCGTTTAGGGTCGAAACACTCGGATCATGGGGCCCGAGTGCGCATCTTCTTTTCTCGCCGACTGGTCGACACTTCTCGTGACCAGTACGCATTTCATGACAATCATATAAACGGGTTTTCTACGGGATTTGTCGACGGAAGAATAGACAAAATGACAGATTGTGATTGTTTATCTGTCAGTTTGTCTATTCTTCCGGTTTCTATTGTAATCATGCTAAGCGTGCTGGATACAGCTGCACGCAGTCAAATAAACACGCGCACGGGTATCGGGGTTTCCGATAGTGTATGTTTTGTATTTAGTTTTTAAAGTGTCTTGTCTTGTCATTACTAACAATCGTTTTTTATAAGCATTTCTGTGTTACTAACAACTACATTTATATGTATTTGAAAATCTGAAATAAATAAATGTAATAATGGGAACCTCGTGAAATCCGAGAAAGATAAACCAATCAAGTAGCTTGACTTGGCTCGCGAGGTTGTCGACATGTGGGATGTGGACTCAGCGATCATTGTGGCAAGTCGTATCAGCCAATGGCTTAATGCGATGATGACTAAAATTGACATTATAAAAAAATATTAGACACGTATTTTTTTCTTTTTTTACGTAATCTAAAGATTACGGCGATATATTGAGGTAAAATGTGCCATGACGTCACGAATATGTAGATTTTATACATTTACTAGTGACGTAGCGACCCGCACTCCCCAACTTAAAATGCGTTTTATCTAAGTAATTTTTTATTAATATGATAAAGCAAAAAATACATGTCCAATATTTTTTTATTATCTGACTGACGGATTAATTAGAATTTCATTTTTTTACCCAGGCATCATCCTATAGCCAAGAGCCTCGACCAACACCTAAGGACGCTCTCGTTGGGCAGCTGGATCAAGGGCTTGATTCAGAGAGCGGTACTCTTGGACACGGCTCGCATTGTCAGGAGGTTCCTCTCTCTGGAGCCCTGACCGCCGGTAGTTTGGACACTGTTCCCGATACCGGTGGGCTAATATTTTTTATGTTTTAATATTTTTTTATATTCTAATATTTAAAAATATAATTTATAAGTAATTAAATGAAATAAAGAAAATAATAATAATAAATCAAAGGTGTATGTATGCTATATAAGTCTTTACTTATTACGATATTTTTCTATGCAGTAGTCTGCTCAGGAGTCTGCTCAGCTTTAAAAAGTATTAAGCTTCGTGCAGACTAGCGTGACGCGAGACCGGTTATTGTTATACCGCGAAGTTTTCTTACAAATTGTATTGTTAGAGTCGCGTCTCTGGTCTGCACGAGCCTTTACATGTCCTGGCTAGAAAAAGGAAAGAATTTGATAACTGACGAAGGTATTTGAAACTTGACTGTAATATCCGTGTGCCTGATTTCACTTTCACCCGTTTTATGGAGTCGGGCTTCTGTACTTACCTACAAAGTACTTATCTATCTATTTTGTACTTCCTACCCTCGCATACCTCAAATTTGGTAAGCCGGAAAACGTATGGGATTCGTCCCCCCGTATTTTGGGTGGCTTTACTACACTTTAAAAGCGTGTGGGTGATCGTTGTATTATATGTTATTCGTTTATTCACTTTTCTTCGCTGTTTTCGGGGGAAAATTGTCCCCTTTAGTGTCTGAAAGCAATTTTCTTTGAGGTTCTTGTCTTTAAATAAAAGATACCTACTAGCGATAATTCGGGTCACATTTTGCTAACGTTTCTGATAACCCCAGTAACTAAGCAAAAAGCGGAAGCGGGTTTGCATCATCATTAAAAGTGTATGGAGTTCGAATTCAAGGCCTCTCGATCGAAATTTATTGCAAACTTTTTGGTGTTACTGGTGTCTTTACAATAAACAATTTCGACCACGTATTTGGTCGAAAGTAAGCAAGCTGAAGTGGCAGTAGGCTGGCCATGTTTGTCGAAGGACCGATGGCCGGTGGAGCAGACAATTTTTTTTTTTTTTTTGGGAAATTATCAAATAACTTCTCCCGCTCTAGTCGGAGCGGGAGGGCGTGTCAGATTCTTACTGACTAAAACCCACCCGTGTTCCTTCAGTTGCCTGTACTTTGCCAGGGGCCATCCCTTTCGGACTTTTCCGCGACCCCGGCAGGCATCGGTCCTAGTAGACCCCTTCAGTTATGCTGACATCTCTTTGAGGCGCGGGTGGAACACATTTTCATTTTATAAATTATGTACTAAGCACGCTGACAGAATTTAGTAAGGAATCATAGACGACATTTTATAGTTTTATTTAATAATATTAAAATCTAGGGTAAGTAAGTATGCGAGACGAATGAAGTAGATGTGTAGTGTGGGTGATCGTATGGGTATATGAGTGAGTAAATTGTGAGGGTGTGTGGGTGTGTGAGAGTATGTCATTGTGTGTTTAGATCATTATAAGGATGTTTTCAGTATCATTATAGTTTAATTTTAGTAGCCAGCAACAACGCTAGCCAACTCAAAGCAACATACGTAATACGAAACTAACTAGCAATTTCACTTGGTCGGGTTATATTTTAGCGATATAAAGCGCTGTCGTCTAATGTTTCGTGGTACTGAATATATTATACACATACAAAATTTATAGCATCTCGTGACAGGGACTTTAGTTGGATCTAATCCTTATAGTTTCCCATCACTAATCACGTGGGTCTACCACACCGCCAGCGCCGGCCATGCGTGTCATTAGACCTGATTAGGGCATTATTCCGGTAGGATAAGCAACATTTGCATAATATATCTCTTTGATCCCGCTTACGTCCTTGTGATTAGTGACGAATCGAAACTTTACGATAAAGTTCCGGATCGATTTTATATGTATTAATGATTAACACTAATCTGTTTTATTTTGACAGTTCAACAACATTTATTCCGTTTTTTACGTTGTTGAGCATTTTTTTTTTCGTACTTATGAAGGTAGTTAATTGACATAGGTGTGACTGCGGAAATCCAATAGGAAATCAAATCAAATCAAAAATATTTATTTGCTAGAATATGGTACATAATGGTGTTACAATAATTTTGTTTCTGCATATCCTGCCAAAACGATGGCGTGCAAATTTATACATACTTATAATGTCAATTATTTTAACTCACAAACTACAGATTCTATTGACTTATCTTCTAAATAGTCCTTAATCGTATAATAACTTTTCAGTAGAAGCAGTTTGAAAATATATCTTTTAAACATTGTCAGCGGTAGGTCTTGCACACTATTTGGTAAATGGTTGTATATTATAATGGCCATGCAGTATGTATTTTTCTTAAATAATGTTAGTTTTATTGGTGGTAGCTGAAGTCTATCTTTATGGCGTGATGATCGGCAATTTGGTCTGGTAATGGTAGTTTCGAATAAATTATAGTTCCTCTTAACAAAAATACACATTTCAAAGATATACAAGCATGGCAAAGGTAAAATTTTTAGTTTTTGAAATAGTGGCTTACAGCTGTCTAGAAAATGAGCTCCACAAATTGCTCTGACACATTTTTTCTGAGCTTTGAAAACTCTGTCAAACTCTACTGAATTACCCCATATTATAATACCGTATCTAAGTATGGATGATACGTAACCATGATACGCTAACATTGCACTGTCATAGTTAATTGTTTGTCTAATTCTTTTCAAGACATATATAAATCGATCTATTTTAACAATAATTTTATTTATATGTGGTTTCCAATTACAATTTTTATCGACTGTTATACCCAAAAATACACAATTTTCGACAGTGGTTAAGTGAGAATCTTTATAAAGAATGTTTAGTTTATTTATGTTTGCATTGTATGTCTGAAATTGTATTATATTTGTTTTAGTCATATTTATTTTTAAGTTATTCTTGTTTAGCCAGCCGATTGCATTATCCATAGCTTCGACGATTTCGTTTTCTAAATCCTTGTAATTATCACTCTTAATAATTATTGTAGTGTCATCAGCGAATAGTATGCACTCCTTCCCTATCGCTTCGGGAAAGTCGTTGATGTATACTTTAAAGAGATCTGGGGATAAGATACTACCCTGGGGCGTGCCATAATTATTTTGTTTATATTCTGACCTAAAGGTGTTTTGTTGATTTTTACAAGTTTTTGTTATTTCCACACATTGTACTCTATCCGAAAGATAACTTTTGATCCAGTCATTGGCTTTACCTCGTATTCCATAGTGCTCAAGCTTTGAAAGTAGTGTTTTATGGCAGACAAAATCAAAGGCTTTCGTCATGTCGAGGAATACGCAACATATTTTAGAATTTTTATTTAAGCTTTCAGTTATATGTTTTATTAGCGCAAAGCATGCCAGAGCAGTTGAACTCCCTTTTCTGAAACCATATTGTTCTTTTTTAATTATATCACATGCTGTTAAAAAGTTCTCTATTTTGATGCACATTACTTTCTCAAAGATTTTGGATAGGATTGGAATTAAAGTTATTGGGCGGTAATTACCCATGTCCGTTTTTACACCTTTCTTATACAGTGGTTTAACAATCGACCTTTTTAAACGCGTTGGGAATACTCCTTCTGTCAGAGACATATTTATAATGTGGGTTAAGGGGGATACTAAACTCGGCGCACACATTTTTAACATTTTAGTGCTCAGGTCGTCATACCCAGTCGAGTTGGTATTTCTAAGACTATGAATTATTTTATATACGTCTGATTCATCTATCGGAGTAAGGAAAATGCTTTTAGGATTTTGAGGAGTGGGCATGTCATATTGCATGTTTTTATGAGTATTGTTGGTCGGTTTTGTTTGAGATATATAGTAGTCATTAAATAAGTCGCATATTTGGTTCGGATTGTCATAAATTTTACTATTAGCATTAATTTTGTCAATTTCAGAGGCACTCGTCATATCACTATCTGTGTTTGTTTTAATCATATTCCAGGATATACAATAGACGACGTATATTTAGTAACCTAATCCGCTTAACTGTTCTTAAAGAGTCATAAAGAACCCTGTAAGAAGTCGACACGTGTTTCATCTCTCAACGAGGCATCCTCAGGATGACGATTGACTTGTTGCAAACCAGGACACGACGTGTTGCCACGTCAACCCGACGGTGTGGCTCATACTGCGTTCGGCGCTTGACGTGGCAACACGTCGTGTCCTTATTAGCATTCTCTTTCAAAATGATTATGATTGTGATTGATCGTGTATTACGCAATTAAGGTGCCGTTAACTCAACATTTTAAAACCCTTCTCCCGGATAAGCCCAACGCGCAACCACAGTAGGTTTATTTCAATAGATAAAACAGGGAAAAATCACTCGGGAAAATGTTAGTATTTTCCTTAAATAAGTACTTGAAATGATATTGAATAATTTAAATACTTATTTGTCGATTTTGTTATCAATTCGATCGAAATCAATTCTGTACCTACATTAAGTATTTCCTATAATATTAAATGAGCAATATTTATATATTTGTCGCAAATAAGTTACTGAGTTGACTAATCGGGACGCCAGCGGCGGCACCTGGCGGCGACGCTCGACAGAATCTACAACATGACGCTTGGATCGACCGCCGGCCGGCTCAGCAGAGCAGCTAAGCAGACTTCATGGGTGGCGGTCAGGCGGTGAAGAATTTTAGAAACTGTCGCGCGTTTCGAATAGTTGTGTCGTGTACCTACAGTGTGTGAAATGCTAGCGTGATTAATGTTATCGTACTCGTAAATTATAATTTAATCTGAACTGCAACGGTTTTTCTATTGCGCAATAACCAACACTACCCACTAGTACGCCCGCAGTAGTTAAAATATGCCTGATAATGAGAGAGACACATACCCTCCTCCGACATATTTATAATCACGTTCTCGAAATCGGCTCTAACGATTTCGATGAGAGTTGCAATATAGGGTTATTGGTAGGGGGGCGAAAAATCGGTCTAGCTAGTATTTTAGTCGGGTGTCGCGCCTCTGTTCACAGCAGTGAGCTGCTAGCGACAGGCGGAAGAAGGGAGAGCGGGGAGAGGGTTGCAAGGCCCGGCATCCGACATAATGTGAAAACCGCCATACTTACTCATAGGCGAACGCGATTTTTTACGGACGTAAAGGGGCTGGCAAAACACCCAACATTTCTTGTCGGCGCCTACAAAAACACAGTGTCGGTTATGAGTGAACAGCTTCATATAATATAAATTGTTCTGACACTAGAGCAGCCGATATTCTGTCGGGCCCGACAACGGGCGGTGTCATTCTCTTAGCTGGGAAAATTTTAAAAATAAAAAGACACCCGAGCAGAGCTCGGTCGACCAGGTACTTGAATATAATTATAAAAAAATAAAAAAATATAAATGTGTGCTGGGACACATAGTAGAAGTGAAACTTCAACGGACAAGTGGAAAAACGAATCGCAACGGACAAGTGGCAAAATGAATCGCAACAAAATTTTTACTTGAAGTTTGACGGGCAGGTTTTCAAATTGGACAAGTACATTAACAATCTGCTTGTAAAACTTCAAGTTAAAATTATGAATCACTTAAGTTAAAAAAATTACAAAGGAACATTAACAAATGCACATCTTTAGTCATCAATCTTCAATCGGCTCATCTGCGTTATAATCAACTAGCTGCCCGCCCCGGCTTCGCACGGGTAACACTAAGTACTTATCTACAGCGCACCTATCTACCTACCCTACCTATCTACACTACCTACCCTACCTACCCTACCTACACTACCTACCCTACCTACACTACCTACGCTACCTAACGCTTCCTACGGCACTTCATTTCTTGACATTGACTCCCCTTCCGTACGGCCCGTACCTCAGTGACGCTTACATTGCCTATGGTGCTGCCTTGCTAGCAGAGCAGGGTGAGCGGCTACCACGCAACTTTTTTCTAATACATACATTTTTAAACTCGTGATAGTTTTCGAATGGAATTCTCGAATTGAATAGTTCAATAAGTTATAATAAAATATGAGGTAATTTATTTTGATAAGCACTAATACCAAGATACAAACAAATAAAGAGCCTTTTCTAGCGGCGGCATTTCAATTAAATTTTTAAAATAAAAGAACACTTATTGTGGCATAACTATAATAGTTAGACATAAGCTGTCGCGACACTTTTTGTAAATAATAATGTGTTCTGCAAACTCGTAGTACATTATTTTATTCTATCATCAATAGTTTTCGCAGCGCACGCGATGTAAAGAATATTTTAGGTATATTTTTTACACCTTGGGTTACATTATTGGTGTTTTAGTAAAAATCCCTAATTTTTTTGAAAATAGTATATAGCCTATGTCACCCGGCGATAGTGTAGCTTCCCAACAGTGAAAGAATTTTTCAAGTCAAATATAAAAACTTGAGATTACAATCTACTCTCTCCCTCCGCCGCTGCCGCCTCTCACCACGCGATATATCGTCTACCCCCTCCACGCGGCCATAACGCTTTTTCGTGACAGAAAAAATCCTAATAGCCCCCGTTTATAAAGGAGTTTCACTTCAAAAAATTGTTGTTGGGGTTGTAATGCCAAACATTGAAAATGTTATGTTTGTTTATGTACTTGTTATGTAAACTTGTTAGGTATGTTATGTTATGTAAATGAGTAAATGAATGCTTTCCTTGATGGATTTATGGCTTGGCACCGCTACTGAATATAATTACACAATTGTTCCACTTAAATGCTATGTTAGAGAAATGCACAGCTAAACAATATCGATGTGCATTATTGAATATGACGTACAAACTACCACAAGTCGTACGTAGCTCGTATCTAAGTCAATAGACATACTGAACTGAACATACAAGAACACAAACTGAAAATCACTATCACTTCTACCATAAACCTGCTATCTCAACAACAACACTTATAAACCTCGATACATTATCTTCGCTTCCGTTAAACCATAAACGACCGGTTTCTGACTAATAGACATCTTTGTGTACCTTCGTCTCAGTAATTGAAAGCCCTTGAGGTAGATGCGATCGGGATGCTGAATGAGACACGTCGGTAAAGCCCTGTACGCATTATACATTCGTTCTGTCCGCCCGCGTAGGTTGCACGACACAAAAAGATAGTGCGTAGGTTTGCACGACAGTAAACGTCATGCATATTTCATGATGGGCGTGCAAGACGCATTGTCGGGTTTTTTTAAATACAAAATGGTTTCATAAACTGTACATAACGTGACACTTGTATTCCCTAAAGAGGTACTGTAGCAGTACACCTACTTTTTGACAGTTATGTTTAAGTTTCATGTGGGACAGGCAACCCTCTTGTAATTAAAAAGGCACAAATCCAAAGTTCGGATTGTGACTAGTACTAAGCGGGTGATAGACGGGCGAACTAAAAGTACGCGGTTTTTAAGTTTGCGAACTTACTCGGCTCACTGTCGGTGACACACGTGCAGCTTGCTTACACTGTATCGTGATGTGACGAAATTTCTGAACCAAACTATACAAACATTATACAAATGTCGAAACAAAATGGCGGCTCGCGACTCGCGGCGAAGACAGACGTACGAAACTACGCACCAAGGCGGGCTACGAGCAAAATTTCAAACCTGTTGGATCGCCGACGAACTTACTCAATGGTTTTACAGTACGCGTACATAGTATGATACACGGGCGAGAAAGGTCGCTGAGCCATAAGTACACATACTTGCTCGTACGTCTATCACCCTTTTTAGAGTAGAATAACCATCCTACACTTAGCAGCCGTGATGCGACCTCTGGACAGACAGTCAAAATCATGAAATTTTCACAGAATTAGTTTTATTTATTTATTAACACTAGCTGCAGCACGAGGCTTCACGGGCGTGGGATTTTTCTAAATTAAAGGTAAGTCTTAGTTAGATACTCCGTATAACATCAGCTATTTGCTAGTGAAAGTCCCGTCAAAATTGGTCCAGCCGTTTCGGAGATTAGCCGGAAAAACCAGACAGACACACAGACAAAAATTTTAAAAATATTTATTTTGATATAAGTACCGTATGACTTTCATATGCATTTAGTAAAAAGCTGTTAGTTTGAGATGACATGACAAACAGATTTCAGGCTTCCATTTTATTTATTTGTCTATAATACAGATCATTTAAAACATTTCCTCAATCACCAAATGCGTAGAACGTAGGGCAAGACTGTCGTACACTGTCCTTCAAGATGGTTAATCTATAGAGGGCTTTACACTTAAAGTGTGTTGTACGATTTAGATGTCTCAATTACACACGTCGCTCACAATACGAGGACAACCTCCTTCTCTTTATTAATTAATCGAGTTTCATCCTTTATGTGTTATATATGTTGCGTGTCCTGGGGTGAATTTTAATGATGGTACATTCTTATAAGCGTGTCGATGGCAATCTTTACCGGATGTATCATATCAGAAAGGAGTAGTCAAAAAGAATGTGTTTAAAAAAAATGGGGCAGTCTTTGGAGACTTCCGATAGAAGTAAAAACTAAGTCACTTGTGAGTGGTATATCTATGTACATACGAGTATATACACAGTATACATATAGCTCATGGGAAGCGTGCGGTAACGATGACGCGAGTTTCATGATTTTTGTTCACCCAAAAAGTGCTAAACGCGCCTAAAGAAGTTTTCACTTCAATAATCATTCGTCCATACATTTTGGTCCAGTAGATATTAGGGTTTTGTATGGGACAGCTGATATTTTTTTCTCGATAACGATGTTGTTCACATGGAGAAAGTTGTTCAATTTGATGGTCTGTATCACACCCTTAAATTTGACACACGTTTCTGGCACACCCTGTATAGAGTCAGCCTTTAATTTGGATACGAGCTTCGCACCTTCAGTAGTGCCCAGTTCCTGTAGCGTGCAGACAGCAGGACACGCTGGTCACTATATTAAGGTGATAATAACCGATTTTTAATGATTTTATACTGAAGATCACGTCTAAACGAGTACTGTTAATGATTTGGAAAAAATATATGTTAAATTAGAGTTTTTTTTTTTATAACCTAATATATGAATATTTTATATTATGTTTATATTACATAGTGAAATTAATTTGTAAAGTTATGTCTAACGCGGATAAAAACTAAGAATCACGCAAAATCTATCAAGCGTATTTTTCTGAAACATTCATATAATTTTAAAGACAATTTACTTATTGATATTTTAGTATACGTGTTTTATTCAAATATATTTTGTTTTATCTATAATAAATTAATAACGCGTTTAATTTGGGACAGTGCTCCTTGATGGGCGAGTCCTGTTACTAGCTGGACGTACGACGCGTTGCGTGAGCTCAGTACAGAACACGCAAGCTAACCACTCAAGGTCACTGGCATATATCTGTGTCTTAAGTGCCCCATTGTTTGTAGGATAGCACCACATCAACACTCCAGGGCGGAGTCATCTGTGAATCTCCGCCTGAGCAGGTTTTCCTTGCTTGGACCTACCTGAATCCGAAGTCTATTTAACGACTTCCAGCTAAGCCAAGGCATATTCATTTGAATAGGCATGCGTGATTAATGCTTGCAGATGTTATTGGTTAAACCTAATTTGTTAGATACTAAAGTAGCTATTTTTCGATCGTCGTTCTAATCCTATGTATAAATAACTGATAGATGTGGCGGCATCTACATCGCCACATGCGAACTACGCATCACACTGACGTCACGCAAAATCCTACATCGCGCATGCAAAGTTTACCGCGCGACGAGTATACGTATACAACGTCCCAATGTTAATCGTCGGGCAGTAGCCCACCAGACACAACACCTGTCTGGTCGGAGGATCCTCCCTTTTCTATGGAGGATGAGTGAACTTTAGACCCTGTTCCTAGATAGATAGATAGATTTGGTGCACACAAAAGAAATAGCACAACTGCACAAAACACAAAAGCACACTTAAAATATAACAAATTAGATACTTAAACTTGGATAATTATATAAGAAACGCCAAACTAGAAAACATCCAATAGTAAAATCTTCAAGATGAAATGATGTTGTTAGAGGTGATTGTCCCAAAGATACTATAGAGACAAATGTTTTCTTAAAAGAGTTCTTATAAAACCTTATAACCTTGACATTTCATAGTTATTAATCCTAGTTACATTATTTTAGTCTACAACATAACATGGAATACCAAGACACGCACGTCTGACTTTTCTAACTCATGTGCGTATTGTATAAATCACTTGCTTCAAAAACGGTATAGGAAAACATCGTGAGGAAACCGGCATGCCTGAGAGATATTTCTCGACGGCATGTGAAGCCAAAGAGGCCCATGGGTGGCTATAAAACTCTGACACCAGGTTAGTCACTAACCACACGAAAAGAAGAAGATAATAATTGCAATTATAATAAAATACAATATAATACAACCCTTAAAGTACTCATAACATTATCTATCCCACACAAAGATACACACATTATCAATTCATCGCCAATCTCCGAACTGCAGACAACAACGTAACCATCGATTTTTATCACCCCATAAGCTTATACGCCATTTTCTTTCACTTGAATTACAAGCAAATACGATTTCATACGAGCTTAATCTTCCACTAGCTACCTACCACTGCTTCGCATGGTCTTTAAATTAAAGTAAAGTTTATTTATTTGCATAGATTGTAGGTACATGACATAAGTTATTAAAACAATTGTGATCCTTGTACTATCTACCGTAGATTAGGCATGCAAACATTAATGAATGAAGTAAACGAGTAGGTAATAAAATAAAATAAAACAAGTGTCAAAATACAAAATTACGAATTACTGTTCAAAACGAGTGCATGTAAATAAGTTGGTATGTCGTTATATACCAGCCTGTTACTGTCCCACTGCAGGGCAAAGGCCTCTTCTCATACAGAGAAGGCACGAGCATTGATCACCACGCTTGCTCAAGACGGGTTGCCGATTTCAGGCTTATATTAAATATAAGTCCAGGTTTTCTCACGATGTTTTCCTTCACCGATGTCAGTAATGTCCAAGATAAACTCAGAAAGTACATATGAATTGAAAAAGTCACATTGGTACTTGTCCGGATTTGAACCCACAACCTCGTGCATGAGAGGCGATACCTTAACCACTGGGCCATCACGACCGCATATGGGTATGTCATTAAATTGCATAAATAATCTTAAATAAGAAATATACATTAGGATAAGTCATTGTCATTTAAGAAATCCTTAATCGAGTAGTAACACAGTTTTTCAATCAATAATGCTGTGTGTTTGTGTGCTTTGTGCTGACAAAACAGCCAGAGTTCTTTATTGTATGTAATTTTTATATTAATAATATTAAACACACAAACCTTCCGGAATAAATTCTCTAAATGATGGTGAAAACCAATGAAAAGCGACTTTAATTTATAATTTGTATAGAAGAATAAAAGGCTAACAACCTTCATATCAGAAAATCAGCGCTGTGTTGTGGGTCTCCGTAGCACAGCATCATGCTGAGTGGAAGCCTTCTTGTCACAGTCATGACGTGCCAGCAGCTGCCGACTATTTCTGTTTTGTGCTCATTATTGTATTGTTGTCGTTATCTACTCGAGTTTATCATCTTTTTTTATGCACGTGTGTTCTGTGACAAATAAACTTATTTTTCTTTTTTTTTCTTTTATATAGTTTACTTAGTTCATAGGCCATAACGCATCACACAGAGTAATATAAAAAGTCAGAGAACATAATGCATGGAGCCAAGCATTACGAGAAAATTCACATCTACGGGCAACTCGGGCAAATAAAATTATGATAGTACTGTCTAGCTGGTACCATGAAATCGACGCGATTAATATTTGGCTATACTTAAAACAGTGCCGTTTAAACGTATAAACTCACAATTTAGTTTAGTTCATTAACTCACATCATATTGTATCTTGAAAAATGTATATTAAGAAAAAAAAAAAATCTCGTTTTTTGAATTAATTTCGAATTTTATTTTTTACTAGCTGCGCCCCGGGTTTCACCCGCATAAGTCTCAATCCCGTGGGAATATCGGGATGAAAAGTATTTTACCCACCAAGTAGTCTACCCATCTACCAAATTTCATCCAAACCCTTTCAGCCGTTTTAGCGTGAAAGCGTTACAAACAAACTCACTTTCGTATATATAAATAGTTTTGTTATTGTTATTTAATTATATGCTGCACTGGTTGACGTCATCACGTCAACGCCGGCTATCGCTGAAAACCGCTGGGGCTCTGTCTCGCATAGGGTCGCAGCATTATGCTGAGCGATGGCCGTTTGCGTGGATGTGACGCATATTTTTCCCCAACTTGTTCTTTTCGTGTATGTGTTCTTTCTTTGCGTGATGTTTACCGCAAGTAAAAGTATTTTTTTGCTAACTTTCTTTAGGAGTAACGGGTCTAACGGGTAACTTGTCAACTTTTTCATAAAGAAGAAAACGTGTTTTCATTTGTAATTTTGCAGTATTGAATAATTTCATTAAATCTGCCTAGCCTTTTCCCAACCATGTTGGGGTCGGCTTCCGATCTAACCGGATGCAGTGGAATACCAGTATTTAGTATATAATCCCAATAAATGATATGAATTTTATTTTTAAACCAGTCCATCAGCTTAAATTATTAGAAATAAATAGATTTGGAAGTGAAAATCCTTCGCCCATCTTTCGTATTTCCACGGTAAGAGAGATGTATTTATAGCGATAGTGATACAATACGACACTACGTTTTTATATGTATCATCATGGTACCGGCCGGGTGGGGAGAGAATTCGCACGCGGGCGACGTGATGTCTGCCTCAAACACAGAGTAATGAAAATGGACAGAGGGATTCATTTGCTTTTTGCGGCTGAAAAATTGTTTTTGCGTTATTTTGTGGTTAGTTACTTTTTGTTTTAGGTTTAAGGCAATAAGTTTCATGTTTTTGTGGGTATTGGAGTAGGATCATACGTGCCACAGATGGTCTAAGACTTTACTCTGTGAATAAATCTTCAGATAAAATCACAATACTATTTTTTGCCATCTTGGGTGCGTTCATGGACTAGTTTTCAACAAGAAGAAACTCTGAAATATTTATAGTTCCCTACATTGTTACATTAAAGAAGGTAAGTAGGCCTTTCCAAGCTCAAATATTTTCTTTAAACTTTAAAAAGAAAACTTACACATACAACGCTAGACGACGAGACAAACTAGAATTAAGGCCACCCAGGACTAACTATGGAAGAAAAAACATACTGTACGAGGGAGCAAAACTGTATAATCAACTACCTGATGATGTAACCAATAGTGACACCATGTATACATTTAAAAAAACCCTAGAAGAACACGTTAGAAAACAACCCTAACAATACCGATTGTCACCTTTATCTCTTAATTCTCATAGTGTGAACACAGAGAATCGCACTTACTTTTATTTTTTTTTATCTTACTTTTCTCAATATGTTAAGTGAACTGTAATGTTCTTTTTTTTGAGAAATAAATGTCTTTAAACCGAAATCTAATTGCCACAATGGTTTACCTACTCTGTGGATTTCCCCACTGACAGATCACTTCAAATTCAATGTATATGTTGATAATACATATTGCATTCTCCACAACAGTGATATTTCAATTAACCATTTATATCCAAATTATAATCAGCCAGCAGATAATCCCAAAAGCAGTAAATCAAAACCTCCGCCATCATTATTGCAGCTGTAACGACCACGGCCATTGCGGCGCATTCCAAATTCAAACCAATTAGGGCACATCAATCAATTAATGCGTGTTAGGCACGTCGTGTGTGTGATTTGTGCAAATGTTGTCTGTAGTTTGTGGATTGTAGACGCGATTTTGAATTAGTTGCAAGTTGCAAACATTTGTTTTAGGGTTTTTGATCTTTTTTAAATATAGGAACTTGACTTCTAGCATTTGAACGCGGTTTTTGGGCTGTCTGCGTCATGTCACCAAAGGCTGTCTGCGTCATGTCACCAAATCAAAATATGTCGGTGGTTTCCGTTTTGAGTGATTTCCGTTTCGTCAGATTTTTGTTTCGTTGAATTTTCGTTTTACCATGTCTACTTATTATGTTTTCAGTGTCCCCTCGTGCCTCCTGAAAACTATAAGTACCGTATGATTTTAGAAACTTATGGCACAGTTTTTTTTTTATTTTATAAAAAATTTCGAAATTCAAATCATACGCATCCTACTAAATGCGCGGAATTTATCAATGAATTCGTAGGTTTCCTTAGCGACCGATAAGTAGTCGCCGCACTTGCCGTTGGCCTCTTTGATATCGTTTCGTAGGCGCACAAGCCGCTCGCGCATCCCCGCCCGCCCGCGTGGTCAATGGTACTAAGCAAATATTGCCGGGTATGGCTTCTGTTCCACTTACACAACACACCATTTTATTCTCGAGACGTTACAAATTTCAGCCGGTATAGAAACGCAGATGGATGAGACTTTCTAATTCTCTAGGAGAGATTGAGATAGTTGATTTACAATATTTTATAATAAAGACTTTTGTGGATAATAACGCTTTCTTAGTAGGTCATATTCTTAATAAATCTATACATATTATAATGTAAACTTCTAATAAATGTCGCAACGGATTCTGGTGCAGTTTTGACTATCATCATTTAGAAAATTTATTAAAAGGTTTGTTTGTATTACATTAATATTATACTTACATATAATAAAGCAATCTTGATGTTTTGATTTGTCGTAAAGCCGCTTGTATTAATGTTATTAATAAGGCAGTATATAAAGTGCCGCTAGCGGCACTCTATCCTTGTCGGATAAAGTGCCAATAGCAGCATATTAGCGGTGCTGCCTCGGCCCGGCTAAAGTCTCGTATGCATGTCACTGTCACTGAGTCACTGTCATTTGTTATTTTGTTTGATTGTTGCGGTTACTTCGCTGTAAAACAGCAGATTCCCAAAACATTACATTCCCTTGTGCGTAATCTGACCACTAAAGTGCCGCTAGCGGCACTCTATACACTTCCAATTAATAAAACAATCTCCCTCAAAATCGTCATTCACGTCTAAATGTCCATAGGTCTACGGCGATCGCCCGGAGACGGTTGCTAGGCAACGGGCGATCGTTCCCCCGACGCGAGCTACGCTCCGATTTCGTTGCGTACCTATTTTGAATTTTTAAATGAACGCTCCTCACACTTGTTTTGAAATATGGCGGTTCCATAATTAAAATTGACGTTGGCTGTCAATGCCGCCATTTGGTGCGAACATTTGAAAATGGAATAAATTATTTTTTATTGGAGCTAAAAGCTAATTTGATTCTTCGGTCGGTTATGGATGTTTTATGGTAATTCGAACTAATAATATCTGAATGGGAATTTAATTTTATACAACCGAACAAATTAATTACAATCTTTACCTGTTATGTTTATAACTACTTATTATACTATTGCAATCTTAATATAGGCATAATCAATACCTACCTATATAATATTCCCGCTGCTGAGACACAGGCCTCCTCTGTTCGAGAGGGAGTGGGCTGTAATCTACCAATGTAGCCCAGCGCGGGTTGGTAGATTTCACATGACTGCTAATTTTTGGTTCTAGGATATGCCGGTTTCGTCACGATTTTTCCCTTCACCGTTTTGAAACCAGCGGTGATGAAATCAGTTACACAAAGTAAAGAGCCAGCTTGGGTTCGACCTCACGACCTTCAACTTATTTATTACTAATTTACAATGTATTACCTTAAAACTTGCGCAAGCCTACTTTAAAGTTTACAAAAAAAATACAGTATCTTTGTATTTCAGAGCATTATATCCTAAAACGAATTAGTTTCTAACTTTTCTCCGAACGATTTTGGCCGACGATAGGAAAGCCACTTTAAAATCACATAGAAGATTTTCAGTATGTAAGTAATAAGGATGTTGACAATTTTTTTTTTTGTCCGTCAGGTAGATTATTAAAAAATATTGGTCACATATTTTTTCTTTTTTACGTAGTCAAAAGGTTACGGCAACACATTGAGTAGGCAATGCGTTAAAATATGGCATGACGTCACTGCCCGGTAGATTTTATACTGACTTGTGACGTAGCGAGCCCCCACTCCCCAACTTTAATGCGTTTTATCTAAACTATTTTTATTAAAATGACAGAACAAAAAATACGTGTCTAATATTTTTTTATTATCTGACTGACAGAGTAATTTTTTTTTTTCCCAGTCAACATCCCTTTTGTAATTTGTTTTAATAAGAACTGTTCACAATGCAATCTAATATTGTATCTAACATCAAAAAGCCAATCTTGCTCATTTAAAAGAAGAACAAAAGAATGTCGAAAGCGACTTTTCCCTCCCCGATTCTTCCCCTTGATTAATTCCTCGCCCGTAGTAAGACATTAAACGTTTCCTGACAAAAATACTGTGTCATTGTTATATGCTTTCGGACATCCGGGCTTACGTCAGTCACTCGGAATGGATTGTTTTATTTCTGTTTTATTTTTCGTGTCTCTCGGACTAGTGAACCTTGTGATGAGCCTGCGATAAAATTCAACTTACTGATTGTTTATGAAATTGACCTTGATCATCGTGATTGTCCTGCCCTTATCCTATCTTCCGTACTTCTCTATTAGACGTCATCTCGGGATTCACCCTCTTTCTAGCCATAGCATCTTTCACACAATCCATCCATCGTTTCTTTGGTCTTCCCTCTTTCTTTTATATTCAAAGCATTTATTCAAATAAACCAATTACAGGTACTTTTGAATTGTCAAGGGGTCGGTCAGTCAGAAATATGAAGCTAGTTGCCCATTCCAACGCGTAGTAGGTTCCTATGGAGAAGAACGGGCAAGAAACTCCACGGACACTCTTTTCAATCAGAATATTTTTACAAAATATTGGTTACATCATCCATATTATCAAATTGTCCACCATCTCTAATTGTCCGTACCTATATTTAAATCACGAGAGCCTTAATAGGGTAGGCAAAACCGGCTGCAGTTGGTGTTGGCAACTCCATGTCAAAGCGCGTATTTATCATCCCTAAGAACATGGATACACATACCGATATATGAAACGTATTTCTCCCAACAGTTTCATGAAATACATATTTTTGCACACTCATTTGACCCTACCTATAGGTCACGAGCATATAAATATATTACTATAGACAGATCGATAATAAAATTCAGATATTTTTGAAGCCGATGCAGCATCAAATATTTTGGCGTCGCTTGTCTCGTCAGATATATTTGGTGTTCCCTTGATGTCACATATTCGTGCTGCCACTTGTAGGTATATGCCGTCCACAAATGATCACATATATTTGCCGTCATCTTGATGACAGATATTAATGCGGCTGTCGCTGAAAATCAGCGCTGGGGCTCTATCTCGCATAGGGTCGCAGCATTATGCTGAGTGATGGCCGTTTTGCGTGGATGTGACGCATATTTTCCCCCAAATTGTTTATTTTCGTGTTTTGTTCTTACCTTGCGTCATGTGTACCGCAAATAAACGTATTTTCTTTCTTTTCTTTTCTTTCTAATGGATGAAACATGAAATCAGATATTCTTGCTGACCTGATCATAGTAATATATTTATGCTCGTGACTGTTCATAGGTATTATTATCTCTCAGATTAACGTCTAGATACTATAGATAACATACCAACAGTTCACATCGTGATATGAACACCATTTATAATTACATCACATCCAAAACACAACTGTTACATTGTTAATAACATCAGCTGCTCGTACATTTTGATAATTGAATCCCCAATAATTACTGTTATTATAACAATAATTAATGGGAACAGCACAATACGGCGAAATGCTGATAACTCGACGAACAAATATGGAATACGAAATTGAAAATATTTCATTTTTAAGGATCTTTTACGCGCAGTTAGTTGCTCGTCGAGAGGCAATAATATCCAAATCGACAAAATATGCGGGCTATTATATTCACATATAATATGTTTAGCACAGTAAACTAAATATACAGGGTCAAATTAAACTACCTAGGGAAACTCCACAGACGTGATGGGTATCGAATTATCGATATCTAAACATCATCAAACAAAAAATAAATAAATTTGATAATACGATTGATAAAACGTATATAATTTGATGTAGTCACCTGAAATAGCAGTATAAAATCAGTTTTTTTTAAATGTGTAAACTTCACAGATGTGATGGCTATCGACATCTAAAAATGATAAAACAAAAAATTTAACGATTTTCTTCAAGTAACAATACCAGCGCTCGTTGACCACCAAAAAAAAATTTTCAGATCTTTTTATTTTTTATTTTGTCGTGTTTATATATCCATCACATCTGCGGGGTTTCGCTAGCTAATTTTATTCGACCCTGTTTAGAGTCAATCAGTAGAGTCCAATCAGTTCCTGGGACGTGCGAATATGTCATTATACCTAACTACGGCAAGGGATGGTGACTAAAAATATATTTTTTATCCATCAGGTGAATTATTAAAAAATATTGGACACAGTTAATTGACTCAGGCGTGACTTTGCAGAAATCCATTATAAAATACAATAGATGACGTATATTTAGTAACCTAATCCGCTTAACTGTTTTTAAAGAGTCATAAAGAACCCTGTAAGAAATCGACACGTGTTTGACCTCTCAACGAGGCATCTTCAGGATGACGATTGACTTGTGGCGAACCCGGACACTACGTGTCTTTATGACTCTTTAAGAACAGTTAAGCGGATTAGGTTACTAAATACACTTCGTCTATAGTATTTTTTAATATTGGATATGTATTTTTATTTTTTTTACGTAATCTAAAGATTATGGTAATACATTGAGTTAAAATGTGCCATGACGTCACGAGCATGTAGATTTTATACTTACTTGTGACGTAGCGACCTCCACTGCCCAACTTTAATGCGTTTTATCGAAGTCTTTTTTATTAATATGATAAAGCAAAAAATATGTGTCTAATATTTTTTTATTATGTGACTGATGGACTAAATAGATTTTTTTTTCATTCCTATTTTCTCGAAACTGAATCAAAAACTCTACGGACACGATTTTCATTTTCAAGGACACTTTTCAAAGACTAAGCGATTCTCGCCTGTGTACATACGAGTTTCGTACGTACTGTTTACATGGGTCAACTTTTCATCTCCTTTCGACCATCGCCTATTCGTGGCTACAAACTCTCCTGGTGTAAACGAGCTTTTCAGAGCGAATTCCATCGGTTTTTGAAATAAACAGTCGGGCAATAACGAGGTTAAACTTGTAATTATTTTCATGGCGGTCTGAGTTTGTTGTGATTATAGTCAAAGGATAATAATTGGGAACGTGATATTGTAATGTGGACATCAAACGTTTGTATTGGGGTGCAGGTATAGCGCCTTTATGAGTGATAAGATAATATAACATTATTATCCTATACTATTAAGGCGAAAGCGTCAAGGTAGCCCGCGAAATTCAAATTTTCTTACGTTTTTTGCAATCTTGTTGTATGTTGATCTAAATATGATTTGCGGCCGTATCAAATGTTTATTTATAGAAGTATAATCATAAAAATGATCAATACAACTCTCTAAGTTCATATAATCGTTTTTTTTTTGTGGTTGGGAAATTATCAAATTACTTCTCCCGCTCTGGGCGGAGCGGGAGGGCGTGTCAGACTTTTACTGACTAAAACCCACCCGTGTTTCTTCCGTTGCCTGTGTGCCGGGGCTGCGATATCCCTTTCGGACAAACTCGCAACCCCGGCAGGATATAATCGATATATGCGATATAATCGCATTGAATGACTATTTCATGAAACCATGACCTTTGACGATTGTGCTTACTTATGGAGTTGTATTGCTGATTGTAATGATTATAATTATGTAAAGCCATATTTGTTACGGTCGCGAATCATATTTTAATCAAAATAAAACCTCACACTGACCTACAAAATGTAAAAAATTAAGAAAATTGGAATTTCGCGGGCTATCTTAACGCATGCCCCTTAAACGAGCAATATTTGTATGAATATATATATTTGTGGGATTGTAATAATGTAGTATGCACGCAGCTTATAATGGTAAAACGGAACGCAGCGTATGCAAGAGAGAGAAACATGTGTGTGTGAGGGAGAAGAAGGGGGAATGGTGAGAACGACGGGAAGCATGACGGACTAGACTTACGGTGGAACGCTGATCTTTTTTTACGTGTGTTAAAATAAACGATTTTACAAATATCATCAATTCGTTTATTTTGCCTTACAATCCCACATATACAGGGTGGCAGGGACATCGACGCGAAGCCGGTTACCATGGATTCCGTTCATGATTCTGAACCCCACTGCGTTGAAATTTTTCATCGGTTATAAAAAAAAAAATCTGCTGTTTCCTAGAAAAGTGCAATACCTACGCAGTCAAAATGTATGAAGCAGCTGTTTTATTTTTCTAATAACCGACGAAATATTTCAACGCAGGGGGGTTCAGAATCATGTGCTGAATCCATGGTAACCGGCTTCGCGTCGATGTCCCTGACACCCCGTATATATTTGTAATCACTTTCTCAAAAACGGCATCGTTTTCGATGAAAGTTGGTCTCTTAACTGGAAAAAATCGTTTTCTCCGTATTTTCACCCGAGCAGAGCTCGGTCGCCCAAAGTTAGAACAAGATGGCTACCTTAGAATAAAGACATGGTAAAATGGAATCAGTAAGTACCTACTATCATGGCAGCATGGAATTAGTATGTACTATCCATGGAATTAGTCTGAATTATCCGTGAGCATTCTCTATTTTCACCCGAGCAGAGCTCGGTCGACCAGGTACTAAATTGCGATCATTGTGCCGATAGTCGTGACAGCCAATAGCTTAGTAACTTAGTAAAACTATAATAGGTATAACATAAAAATACCTACTTACTCAAGCAGGTATTATTTATAACTTAACACCTTCGGCACCATGTATATCTTTGTGTCACACAGTCTCTGGAACATTGTGTATCCAAAAATATAAACATCTGTCGGTTAGTTAATAGGGATGATGCCTGGGTAAAAAAATGAAATTCTAATTAGTCCGTCAGTCAGATGATAAAAAAATATTAGACACGTATTTTTTGTTATACTATAAAACAATGCGTTTTAAATAATAGATAAAACGCATTTTAAGTTGGGGAGTGGGGGTCGATACGTCACTAGTACGTATAAAATTTACATACTCGTGACGTCATGGCACATTTTACCTCAATGTATCGCCGTAATTTTTAGATTACGTAAAAAAAGAAAAAATAAGTGTCCAATATTTTTTTTTATAATCTCAAAGACGAGACTAAAAAAAAAATTTTGAGTCATCATCCCTATTGATTCAGGCGTGACTTTGCGGAAATCCAATAGACGACGTATATTTAGTAACCTAATCCGCGTAACTGTTCTTAAAGAGTCATAAAGAACCCTGTAAGAAATCGACACGTGTTTCTCCTCTCAACGAGGCAGTGTACACTGCTCTCGACGCTTGACGTGTCCACCCGTCGGGTCCGGGTTCGCAACAAGTCAATCGTCCATCTTGAGGATGCCTCGTTGAGAGATGAAACACGTGTCGATTTCTTACAGGGTTCTTTATGACTCTTCAAGAACAGTTACGCGGATAAGGTTACTAAATATAAGTCGTCAATTGTATTTTACATCTTTCTGTTGTTAAAAGCGCTGTGTATATTTTAGACACCCGTTCTCTATACATTTAATTTATGCAGAAATGAAAGCCTGTTGCAAATTCGTCAAAAATTTTAAGAACGCCCAAAAAGGGACCCTCAAAATATTAACTTAAAATATTATTAAAATAATTAAATATTAGAGGAAGAATAACAAGTAGTAATAAAATAAAAATACAATTACCTAGCAGAATACATAAATAATATGAACACAAATAAGCGCTCTTCCTCCTCTCTCCTACTAAGCTGTGCCCGACAGGGTCCATAATTGTTTCATAAATTTTAAGCCTACCAACGTTGTTACCAACATTATGGAATACAATAAGGAATTGTGAATTATAATAACCAAAAGATTTATAATTAGCCTCTGTGGTCTAGTGGATAGACCACCTGTCTCAGACACAGAGAGTGGGGGCAATTATTTTTGCTCGGTTTGGTTGATGGTAGGGTTTGGTCTAAGTCCGCCCGGCTCACTATCACCATCTATCTTATCTAAGTCTGTCACCGTAACAACAAGTTTAACAGCATTGTTGGATATTATTTTTTATTATTTGACATTGATTTTACATTCCGTGATTAGTGTGATTACTTCCTCACACACTGACTTATTAATTGTAAAATTTTAGGAAAATCGTTAACTTTTACAATGTTTGTAAATATGTGAGAACCATGTATCTATCACATAAGTAATTAATTTATCTGTCGTTGCTTCATTTTTAATTATTTTTACCTATACAGTATTTTTCTTAGGTGCATCGTCTTCACTATAACTACTTTAAATAATATAAAACATTTTAAAAGAGAACGGTGGAGTTTCTTGCCCATTCTTCTCCATACGAAAACTACTTTTTGGAAGGGGCGACTAGAATCAATTCTATTTTTTGTAAATGTTGATGTTCAAAAGTGCCATAAAAGGCCTTTTTGAAATAAATGATTTGACTTTGACTTTGTGTTTTGGCTATTAGAGGTAAGATAGCCAGTTCCTATGTGGTTGAGAATTCCGGGTGAAGCTCGCTCCCACCACTGTAATTTATAATATGTGTATTTATGAAATATTTATATCAATAAAATAATAATAAATTGTTTTATTGATATAAAAAAAGCTAGGTGGTTCCTGTGTTACAGGAGTCAGTGTCTTCACCCGTTTGTGGAATAAAAATTATGCAATAAAATTTAAATAAAGTAAATACGTAAATTAAAGATTTCGTGCATGCATGCTCTTGTGTGGGGTGTGTGTATTATGCGTATGTGTGAGTGTGTTGTATATTATGTGTAATGTGTGTATGAGTTAGTGATTATGGTGAACTTACTGCACCCGGGGCAGTTAGCCCGCCGTACCAGATTGGTGGTTGGCTAATCTTTTTACACCGCAACGTGAACTTGCTATTCCGCTCAACTGTCGATTTGCCTTTAAAGGCGATATCAATAAAAAATCTATTGTGTCTCGTTAGTGACAATTAAACTCATATTGTGCAGCTCATGCTGTTACGAAAGGAAAAGAAAATAAGATGTGACACAGTCACAGAAAAAAACAACTGACTTCCATAAAAAACACTAAAAACTGAAAAAAAACCTTTAATTTCGGAAGTTGGTGTCTTTGGTTTAAGATTTTCTTTTTTTGCCACCGACTTCCGAAATTAAAGTAATTTTTCACTTCGTAGTGTTTTTTTTTGGAAGTCGGTTATTATTCACTTTGACTTGATTTTATTTTTCACTTTTTAGTTGTGGTACCTACTTTTACAAATTTGAATACCACTACCTGCTATGTAAACAACAGTGAATTAACAACATTATCATCCACATAGGCTAAGTGGGAAAATTACGTATTATCGAAGCTTACTCAAAAACTACACAAACAAAGTTAATAAAAATGTTATGGGACCACCTCTGAAGTATGAACTACCAAACAAAAAAGAATCATCAGAATCAATTCATAATTGGCGGAGTAATCGCGTAACAAACATTGCATATGAAAAAAAAGAAAAGTTTTTTTACTCGAATAATACAGTAACAGAAAAATGAAAGACAATACATTTATATACAGTCACGAGCAAATAGCACATTGGACAACAGCTTGAATATTTAAAAATAATCGCAGCAAGCAACGCAGGAACCCCTTCCTTCCATTGCAAATCGTGACAAAGACAAAGACAAAGACAAAGACATTTATTCGTCGGATATGGTACGTACAAGTTGGTTAGGTATAATATGTTCAAGACACATCCGCCGCTAAAAGCGGCATACGAATATTTACATTTACATGGTCATAAAAACCTAACTTATTACTACATAAACTCTATTAACAATACGAAAAACTAAGACTATAGATATAAAGATACATTTATACTCTATTAAAATAAAACACAACAGCAACAATATTTGTAGGTATTATAAAACTAAATAAATCTATAATTTATTACCCTTATATTCAAAAAATTCTTTCAGTGTATAAAAATTATTTTGGAGAAGCCATGTTTTTACATTTCTTTTGTAGTAATTAAATGGTAGTTCTCTTATTACTTTTGGAATATGGTTGTAAATTTTTATGGACATAAGGTAGCTGTTTCTGTAGTGCAGAGCGCTGTTACAAAATTGGTTTTTTAGCTTAGTGGGGTCCCTTTTTGTAAATCTATTGTTTTCGGTTACTGTGGAGAAGAAGTGTGAATTTTTCCTAACAAATATGGCTATTTCTAAAATATAAATAGAAACTAGCGTTAAAACCTTCAACTTTTGAAAAATTGGTCTACAACTCTCATATGGAGGCGCCCCAGTTATTGCTCTCAAACATTTTTTTTGAGCTATGAATGCTCTTTGGATATGTGACGAGTTACCCCATAGGAGTACGCCGTACCTCAATACAGACGCTACGTAGCCGTGATAGGCGTTGAGTGCAGCTTCTTCATTCGCTGTTTTACGTAGTTCTCTTAGTGCATATACAAATCTGTTAATTTTTTTACATAGGTTTTCAATATGTATACCCCAATTACAATTTTCATCTAATGTTAGACCTAAAAATTTTATACTATTTTCTTTGTTGATTATTTCGTTTCAACAAGTTCCATACAATAGTTACCTACAAAGTTGAAGAACTTATAGTGGAAAAATATTGTTCTTTCTTGCACCCACACAAGTCTAAGAAAACTGGGCTTTCTATAATACAACTGAATTCACTAGTAACGCAGTATTTCTTTAGAGTTTTACCTGGCTACCCCCATTTAAAGTAAACTTACAATTTTATTTCCGCAAGTAGAAAATACTACCCACTTTTATTTTATTAAATTTAAATTTTCACTACACTCCTCCACTTCACACAGATCCACTTCTTAAAAATGATTTCATTGATAGTTTTTTTTTTTTTTTATAAGGGGATGCCCTAAGGTAGCCCGCGAGATGAAAACATTCTTACGTTTTTGCAATTTGCACTGTTAGTGTCAGGTTTTATGTTGATTAAAATATGATTCGCGACCGTAACAAATATGGCTGTACAGAATTATAATCATTCGAATCAGCAATACAACTCCTTTAATTAGAATCCCAATTCTAATTTGATGACATTTTTTTTTATTCCGTCATCGACTTTATTAAAAAAAAATGAAAACATATTTTTTCTTTTTTTACGTAATCTAAAGATTACGGCGATACATTGAGTTAAAATGTGCCATGACGTCACGAGTATGTAGATTTAATACTTACTTGTGACGTAGCGACCCCCACTCCCCAACTTAAAATGTGTTTATCTAAGTATTTTTTTATTATATGATAAAGCAAAAAATACGTGTCTAATTTTTTTTTATTATCTGACTGACGGACTAATGAGAATTTCGTTTTTTTCCCCAGGCATCATCCCTATTGTTAAAGTGCCGGTAGTATCGCACTGACTCACACGGCTCATTCCCCAGCACCCCTCCCTCCGTTCTCCACCCGCCGTTCCCCCGATGTCGACAGAAACGGTTGCATGTTTGCATCGTTTCTGTCGCACGTTGGAAACGCGACTAACGTACGGTAGTAGCGATGCAGAAGCGCGTTTACAAAACGCGCGACAGTATCGCTACAAGAACTCGCCGTGGGCCAGGGGCCTTAGGTATGAAGCTACAAGTAGGTACGCGGCGGGCTCGACTTGTCGAATTCAGTGGGCGTGACGTAGTCAGAAGATATAAGAGTTACGCGATAGAAATAGAGGCAAGTTCTAGGTGAATATAACTGTAGGTAATTAGCGCTATGCGCCCTAATAGGCCCTAATAGGGATATTGGAATCAAATTACAAAAAAAAATTAGAAAAAAATTGAATTTTGCAGGCTACCCTGACGCTTTCGCCTTAAAGTACTTGTTTTATATAGGCCTGCTATAATTTAGCTTCCTTAAAATGAACATTAAAAATATACAGAACCAAAAAACCATTAAACCAACAAACCACGCAATTCTAAAAATAAATTAATAACAAATTATATGAAACACGCCATCTGAAACGATTCCTTGTTCCTAAAATTCAATAAAAAAATAATTAATTATAACATGGACGCGCTTGGCTTTATAGCCGTCACATTAAAATACAGTATTTTTAATTTCATTCTCATTTGCACAGTAATTAAATATTTATGTTGTTGATAAGGACAAGCGGGACGTTTATAGTTTTACGGCAGAATGCTGAAATGGACTGAAAACTGTTTAAATTCAAATTCAAATTCAAAAGTCATTTATTCAAACTAAGCTGAGAATCAGCACTTTTCGAACGTCAAAATTACATGAGACGGTCCCCCAAAACGCCCACCCTTCACCACTTCCTAGTGCTTTAGCTAGGAAGAAGAAGTGGCGCAACAAACTCCCCAGCAGCACAGCTGTCTGTTCAGTTAGAAGAACAAAAAAATAAGATTCTATATATTCTATATATTCTAGTATTCAAAATAATTTAGATAATTTACATTACGCAACACAAAACATAATTTAAATTATTAGCCATATGTTAGCTAGCACACGCCAATATACCACACAACATCATCGAGAACTATACTCAGGCAGAAATAAAAACTGAACTATTTGTACTATTGACGTAAACCTACCTTAGCACATGCACATTTCGCTTAGTTAGTTATACGCAAGTGCAACCGACATAGCTTTATGGTAATCTTTTTAAGAGAAAAACAAAATATTATGTAAAAAAAGGCGATTTTATTAGAAATTACATCTTACGACGCCGACGACATTTATGTCTCAAATGAGACTCGAATAATGATTCAATTCAATAAAGATTGGTTACTCAGCGTCCAATGAATCAGCCATCTCAATTATTTTCCCTAACTCCGGTAGTCATAAATGATGACTCAGAAAGCGTCGACTGTTCAAAAATTCAAAAGTCATTTATTCCAACTAGGCTGAGAATCATCACTTTTCGAACGTCAAAATTACATAAGACAGTCGCCCAAAAACGCCCGCCCTTCACCACTTCTTAGTGCTTTAGCTGGGAAGAAGAAGTGTGTCGTTGGTCTGTGGTCGCAAACGCTACTGCTAAGCATGTCTTGGATTCATCGATTCCTAAGTCATATAGGTGATATTGGGTTTATCTATCAGGAATTCCTCAGTAGCAGCCCGGAGTCTGGATTTGTGCCCGGTTGATGGCAATAGGCTCGCTCCCTATTACATGGGACTTAGGCATACTGGGGTAATGTGGGTGTACCTTCAGTACACAAGGCGTGTTGTTATGTTATGACTCAGGGTTCACATCAAAGGTCGCGGGAAAGTCCGAAAGGGATACCGTGGCCCCTGGCAACGTACAGGCAACCGAAGGAACACGGGTGGGTTTTAGTCAGTAAGAGTCTGACACGCCCTCCCGCTCCGAACACAGCGGGAGAAGTTATTCGATAATTTCCCACCCAAAAAATAAAAAAAGGGTTCACATCAAGAGTAATAACAGGATATACTACGCTCAGCAATCCGTGGGTAAATGGTAAGAGTCGCAAAGGTCGATCGAATAGTTAAGCTAAACTTGCCGCAGTTGGTTCGTGGATGGGATCCACTACATATCGAGACAATTCGAGACCCCTCCGTGCCTCGGAAAGCACGATAAGCCATTGGTCCCGGCTGTCATTCGTAGATCTTTGACAGTTGTTACGGGTAGTCAGAAGCCCGAAAATCTGACAACCAGTCTTACCAAGGGGTATCGTGTTACCCAGCTACTGGGTTGTGCAGTGCAGACAAGCAGTCGCTCCATGTAAAATACTGGTATTCAGCTGCATCCGGTTAGACTGGAAGCCGACCCTAACATAGTTGAGAAAGGCTAGGCATACTGATTTTTTGAGTTCAATGGTCGGCCTTTGTTAGGAAATGAACGTTAAAAGGGCACTTCAGTGATGATGAGAGGCTGATTTAGTTATAAGTCAGCCAGCCTGTCCCTTGCTCCCCTCCCCCAGCGTCGCCCTAAGCTGTGATTCATACCCCACGGGGGGTGCCCTTATTAATCTATTGAGGGGTGCCTACCGTGATTCATATCCCACAGGGGATGCCTTTATTAATCTATTGAGGAGTGCCTACCGTGATTCATACTCCACAGGGGGCCCTTATTAATCTATTGAGGGGTGCCTACCATGATTCGTACCCCACAGGGTTTGCTCTTCTTAATCTATTGAGGGGTGCCTACCGTGATTCGTACCCTACAGGGGGGCCTTATTAATTTATTGAAGGGTGCCTCAATAGATTAAAGCCTCCAGGAAAGCAATAACAGGAAAGTCCTAGTAAGCAGCTGACAACATCCATGTCCACATGACATGACATGATAGTTGACATGTGAGATGCCATTAAAAAAAAACGAGCGAACCTTACAGTAGTCTCATATGATGTGTAACATCTGACATTTCACCTTGGTGGTAATAAGCAACAGTAAAGGGGTGGCGCCTCGCCAAGTTCGTTTTTAACGCCAACTCTTGCACCGCGCCCGCTCATTGGTCGAATCAAAATAGCGTGCGCTTCCCCGGCTTCCTGTAATACACTTCCGTCCCTTTTCACGAAATCACTCCCACAGATTGCAGGAAAGCGAGAGAAAAGATTTGTAGGAAAGCGAGAGAAAAGACATTACTCCAAAAATAATATATAGAAAGATTTTAGAATACATTCTTATCTTGACAAAAGTACCTATGTCATAAAGTGTGTCCCAGAAAATCTTCAAGCATTTTGTTTATGAGCAAGTAGAATGAAACTTTTATAATATTAGATTATCCATACCCTTTATAGTTTCATACCCCCGAGAATATCGTTTAGCTCAAAGGAAAAGACACAAGGTTAGTTCTATCCAGATTATTTACGAGGATAATAAAATGCTTGATTATAAAAGTTATACCTTGAAAAGTTTATCTTACTACCAAGGATTGTGTAGACTTTGAAACTTATCTAGTTAAATAAAAAAGCTTTGTCTATATACGGAGTCAAATAAGTTAGCAAGCGAAACTCCGCAGATTTAATGGGTATCACAAACAAAAAAAAGGGTTAAATTATGGAAGTGCCGACCAAACAAAAAAAAATATTATAAGATAAGATAAAATAAGATTATTTATTTGCATAAACATGTGTGTGAACATACCTAGAAAGTGCATACAAGATGATAAATTAATTTAAGTGCAAAATAATAGATTTATACAATGTAAAATTATTAAAAAAAAAAATACATAATATTAGAAGTTGTAGTAGTATATGATGTGAATGAGAGTGTGCGTAAAGCGTATGTGGATATACAATTTTTTTTACATAACATCTCAATATGCGCTTTCCAGTTGAGGTTTTTATCAATCTGGAGGCCAAGAAATTTTGTAGAGTTAACTTCTTCTATGTTTTCATTGCAGTATTGTATGTTTAGATTCATGCTATGTAAGCGTTGCGTAAAATGTATTATAGCCTTCGTTTTCTTTAGGTTTATTCTCAAATTGTTTTCCTGCATCCATTGTATAGCTGATTTTAAGGAATTATTAATGTCATGCTCATACGTTTCTACACTTCTACAAGGTATTGTCAAAGTATTGTTGTCCGCGAATAGGGTCACCGGTTCTTCAATGCATTTAGGCAAGTCATTAACGTATAATATAAAAATAAATGGTCCCAACACGCTTCCCTGCGGTACCCCATGAACTACTTCACGCCCTGACGATCGATAAATCTCTACTTTCTTCTTTACGATATTGATATGTCTAATTTGAGTAATTTGAATTCTATGTCTTAAATATGATTCAATTAGATTAAGGACATTGCCTCTTATGCCATAAGCTTCCAACTTTTTTAATAGTATAGCATAATGTACGTGGTCAAATGCCTGGCTCATGTCACAGAATAAGCCACAGACTGGGTTTCGTTTGGCAATATTGTCAATAACATTATACGAAAAGTCATATATAGCCATATTGTTGCCTGTATTGTTTAATGACATTATGATTTTATGTATGTCTGGTGGTACGCTGGGTGCCATGAACATAGATTTGTTGTTACAATCTGATTTTAGACATTTTGGGATTACTGGCAACGTGTATTTGTGGTTGGATTTTACTAATGAAATAGTCATTAAACGCTTCCGAAATTTTCTGGGGACATGTTACTAAGCTATTTTCTAATTTGATTTTATGTATGCTATGTTTGGGTAAATTATGCTAAGCACGATTAATTATTTGCCAGCTACTTTTAGATTTATCTTTAGATGTTTTTATAAAATAGTTGTTTTGTGCCTTTTGTGTTAGGTGTATTATCTTATTAAACAATTTGGAGTAGCTCTTGAAACAAGTTTTGTCTTTTTTTTTCGACTACACAATTTTATTCCACTAGACAACCATTTTGGCTTTTTTATTATATCTATTTTAATTAGTTTTTTCGAAAAGCATAGATTGTATATCAATTGGAATGTGTCAATTAATTTGTCATAAGCTATATTAGGATCATTTGTTTCATAAATTTCAGAAAAAGGAAGACTGCTATATAATTTTTAAATTTAGCTAAATTGTCAGTATTCTAGTCTTTTCTTGTCGCGTACCAGTAGATTATGGCGTATAATGTTTGTACGGGACAGTGAAGTAGCTGTACTGTATGGTCGGACAAAGCAAATTCCATAACATCAGTCTTCCATGTTTTCTTGAAGTTATGGGCAAAATTATCTATACATGTCAATGCAGCCATACGAGTGGGGTGTTTTAATGCCAACTTTGGATTATAACTATTCAATAAACATTCAAATTCATTAGTGTGACTATTTTGTTTAAGCACATCTATGTTAAAATTACCACATAATATGATATTCTTGTATTGCAGACGTGATATTTCTCGCAATTTTTTTTAAATTTAATCTTGCCGTAGTCAAAATTGTTTGCATTTGGTACCCATTATATTCCGTAAGAACATGTTATTCTCTTCACTTTTCACTATGGGATCAAATCTGTAGGGCTGTTGGCAACGTCAAAACTAATTGTAAACACTACACGCGCATTCATAACCTCTTACATAACATTTCTCGTTTAACATATCAATCTGTCACATTCACATTCCGTTCAGTCACAACCATAGACATCAAATGACAAATAATATCATTATCTATTGCTTAAGACTACTAACAACAGTTATTTATGCTACAAGTGTGGAAGGTAGGTGATTTCCGACGAGTGTATAAGTCGACACGAGTCGGAAATCATCTTACGCACGTGTATCATACAACGTTTTACTATGCATTGTGCGAGGAAATTAAAAAAAACCAATCGACCCTTACGGTAGTCGCCTATGATGTGTAATATCTAACACATGACGACGTATATAAATGATAAAACCGACTCCGACTCCGACTCCGATTCCGACGCTGACTCTGACTCCGACTTTGACTTTGACTTTGACTTCGACTTTGACTTCGACTTGGACTTGGACTTCAACTTTAGACTTTTTGATTTTGACCATCGTCATAATCATCGCCAATGCCATCGTCATAGCCATCGTCATCGCCATCGTCATCTCCATCGCCAACGCCATCGCCATCGTCATCGTTATAATCATCATCTGATTTGTAAAACTAGTCTCAAATAATAAAATCTCTGAGACGGGCTGATGACGGCCTCAAAAATTAAAAAAAAACAGAAAAGTAAAAAGCACTAGTGAAAAAAAGTGACACTTTCCGCACAAATTGACTGCTTGGAAAACGCTCTTTTCGAGCAAATGCATTGTTATATATTTACAACTATTACTTATTTACTATATTTACAACACAAATAATATCTATAAACATATTAAACAAATCTAACAATTATTTACACTCCACATCAGGAATACAATGTACATAGGTATGGAGGAATGGAACGTGCGCGCGTATAGTAAAATGGAACACATTCATGACCTGCAGAATATCGTTCTCAGAGTTCAACGACACCAGTGCACAACCTTGACTGAAGCTGATCGCACGTCCCATTCCGCTCCAAGATCTAGACTTCTTCAAAGCACTAGATCCCTCAAAAACGGTTTCTGTATATCGCGTTATATCTGTTTTGTTTGTACAACTTGTCCAGGTGTCTGTTGCATTCTTTTGTATGTACCTTTGTATGTTAAGGAAGTGCCGAGGTAGGCAATAATACAAGTCGCTTTATTAAACAGTCGTTTAATTAAATTCTACCCCGTTACACTTCATTGGTGACCCCGATAAAGAACGCAGAAGCCTGACGGAGCCATCATGCCGACTGGAGCAGGAGCAACAGCAGAGAAGCAAGACGTCTGCAGAGTCAGCGTGAAGCTGCCGCCATTTTGGCCAGAGGAGCCGGCACTTTGGTTCGCCCAGGTTGAAGGTCAGTTCACGACCGCCGGTATTACCGCCGACAGTACTAAATTTTATACAGTCGTGGGCCAGCTTGATCACCGCTATATGGTTGAAGCTAGGGATATAATAGAGAACCCGCCGGCCCAAGACAAGTACGCAACGCTGAAGGCTGAGCTTATACGTAGGCTCTGATTCGCGCGAAAAAAGGGTGCAGCAAATCCTCACTCACGAGGAACTAGGCGACCGTAAACCTTCGTAATTTTTACGACACCTTCAAACCCTGGCCGGACCAAATATGCCCGAGGCGTTCCTAGCCACGTTGTGGGCGAGCAGACTGCCTACCAACATCCAGACAGTCATTGCTTCGCAGCCTAATCTCGGTCTCCAGTCTGTCGCAGATTTAACCGACCGCGTGCACGAGATCGCACCAGCGCCCGCCCCAGCGCTCTCTGGCGCAGGTGCGACCAGCCATGTACGTTCGTGGGAAATGCTCCCGGCAGCCGGAAGTAGCGGCAAATGGCTGCCCCAACAAACCACGCCGATTATTCGTAACAGATCGGGCCACTCGATCGCGGATCGCTTTTAGCGATAAGACCGCCCATTGTAAAATGTCTACATTTATATCTGTATTTTTTATGGTGTACATAATAAAGAATATTCTATTCTATTCTAAAACCACGTTTTTAGTAGACACAGGGTCCGATCTGTGTGTATACCCACGGACAGCACTACAACAGCGGCGCAGCAAAACGACGTACCAGCTTTTCGCGGCCAACGGTACCGTCATCGACACATACGGTTGGGTCAAGCTTCACCTAAACTTAGGGCTCCGCCGTGTCTATTCATGGAAGTTCGTGATCGCAGACGTCACTAAACCCATCATAGGCGCAGATTTCCTGGCACATTAAAACTTGCTTATAGATCTCAAGCATTACCGCCTCATTGACGGGCTAACCCAGCTGTCCTCCACGGCGTCATCGGCAGCCGGTTCAGCAACTGACATTGCCTCCGTCAAGTCCATTGGGGGTAGCACGGAGTACCATGAGATCACGCGGCCTGTGGGGAATCAAAGACAGGTTAGTCATACTACCGTACATCATATCCGCACGATGAAACTCTTAGGACTGAGTGTCGATGCGGGAATGTACAGTGTTCTTTATGAATCAAAACTTTCTCAACACTGACAGAAAGGAAAGATGGTTTTAAATATAAATCATAAACTTTTACAAAGTCATCAGGAAAGTAATGGTTTGCTTACCTAATAATCAAGTAATTTGTATTTATGTTAGCCTCAAAGACCGAATACGCTCATCGACCGAAGAAACCGGCGAGAAGGCGTTCTGGCATTTTCAAAATAGCCACGACGCGTTCTGAGCCTTTTTGACGCAAACAAAATCATCAACCAAAATATCCTATTTACAGAATAAACAATTTCATTTCATTTCGACGCTACGGACAGGTTGTTTACTTGTCGACGCTCATGATTTATTAAATATTTCGTCATGGGGAAAGTTTTCATGGTTTTCCAGGGCGCTGATGCCGATGATGAGGTTCATGAGGTTAAAATGATAGTTTTTCGCTCATTGAGCGTTTTTGTTTTAGGATTGCTGGCTTAATCTTTGTAAACCAGCACTTTCATGAAACCCATAGAAAGGTAAAAGACGCCCGTATTTTTTTTTTTTTTCATGTAACAAAAATCTACTTAACGGAACAAAAAATAATTTAAACTGTTATGCGCTTTATAAAAAAATCATAAGTCTGCGAAAGGAAGCTGGAGTCGCGAACAATATTATGAAAGCATAATTTATAAGGTAACCCTTTAATGCTGGAGACTTTAATTTAACGGCGGCAAAAGTTAAGTCGGTACGTGTCTACTTAGTTAATTATAAGGGGTGATAGACGCACGAGCAAGTACGCGTACTTATGGCTCGGGACCTTACTCGCCCGTGTGTCATATTAAGTACGCGTACTTTAAAACCACTGAGTAAGAAGTTCGTCAGCGATCCAACAGGTTTGAAAAATTTACTCGTAGCCCGCTCTGGTTCATAGTTTATACGTCTGTCATCGCCGCGAGTCGCGAGCCACCATTTTGTTTCGACATTTGTGTAATTTTTGTTTAGTTTGTCATCTTCTTCTTTGACGGTGTACTCTTAACAGAGCGGTCGTGGTCATCATGTTGCAGTGAGATTTTGGACACCCGTGATTTGCCTCACGATGCGACGCCATCTTTCTCTGTCGGCTGTAACATGTGTGCATTCGTGTAATGGGCCGCCCACTGCGTATTTAATCCGGTCGGTTCATCGCATCGGTGATCTGCCGCGTGCTCTTGTTCCTTCGACCTTTCCCTGCACTACAAGACGTTCTATGGAATCATTTCCCTGTCATGAAATATACCCAAAGAATTGGAGTATTCGAGCCTATACTGTGGGCGATAGACGCAGCTTGATGTCATTATCATCTTCCTAGTCTATTTCCAACTATCTTGAGGTCGGCTTCCAGTCTAAGGAGATGCAGGTGAATACCAATATTTTACATGACATATCTGACTTCCAAAACACAGTTGCTCTGCTGTAACCCCGTTAGTGAATATAGGCGTTATGTTATGGTATATGCGTGTGTCGTATACTCCTGTATATATCTGAGGCGTGTGTCGTATACTCCTGTATATATCTGAGGCGTGTGTCGTATACTCCTGTATATATCTGAGGCGTGTGTCGTATTCTCCTGTATATATCTGAGGCGTGTGTCTTATACTCCTGTATATATCTGAGGCGTGTGTTGTATACTCCTGTATATATTTGAGTTTATCAACACAAACACCTATACACATAAACTCACGCATTCATCCAATACAGACAGAAACTACAGAACGCCACCTCAAATTCAAATCATTTATTGTCGATCATTTATGTTCATGAGATGTTGTGTTAGTAACAGGTAAGTCTGCTATGTCCCACCATTGAGGCATACAAAATTCATATTATCAGTTCGGAACATAGTTAACATACAATACATCAAATTGTCATGCAATACATTAAGATTAAGTTAGTATAATATTTATGTCAAATTACAAACTAGTCATATTACAAAATAGTTTACAATACAATTGCACAGTGCTTCTTACTTCATTGTTTATGAGTATCTAGTTTTTACATTCATGATTGTGTACCCATTGGTTTGTTGTAATAAACCTGCTAAATCAATGTATTGTCATTTAGAAATTCTCTTCTAGAGTAATAACATTTACTTATCAATCATTCGTGTAGTATTTTCTTTAAGGTATTTATATCGCTCATAGATCTGAAAAAAGGTGGAAGATTATTAAAGATATGTGGGCCCATACAAAAGATACATGGGCCCATTCAAAAGATACATTGGCCCATACAAAAGATACGTGGGCCTATACAAAAGATACGTGGGCCCATACAAAAGATGCTTTGGTGCAAAAACTTTGATTTACTGGCTACGGTGTGCAGCTTGTCTTTGTGTCTGGCCCTAATGCAAATTTCAAATAGACCTGCTACGATCCATTTTTTTTTCCTTCATTTGCTTCGTTAACGTTCCGTTTGGGAGTACCTACTATACAAGTCTCACATACAAAACACGTTTCAATGAATAAAATACGAAAATATTATCCCCATGCGGCATGCAAACCGCAACACAAAGCCAATCGTTCAAACTCGACTTACGAACCCCGATCTCAAGGAAATTACATGCTCGAATTGTAGTTGATAAGTGGCGACCAACTCGCCCTGTAACCAACAAACTATGTGCGACATTTCAACTTCGACTAGGTAATATTTCGGCAATCAAACTCGATTATGATTGGGTCAGATCTTGAAGGGCTCTCAGAATAAGGATAAGGGCTTCGAAATTGGGAATTATTACGTTACACTTCACAGGATTAAAGCCTATTCAGATATTTAAAGCGATATTGGTCTCGCGCTCGGTAGCGATACTGGGTCCAAAGTGACTAACCAGAAGTCGAACCATTATCGCTACCGAGCGCAAGAGCAATATCGCTTATTTCTGAATAGGCTTGTAATATCTTTAGATCTTTGCTGTAATTTGCTTTTTTTATTGTAATGGCTCAATAATATTAGGTGACTAGCTTCTGTCAGCGACTTCGTCCGCGTGAAATTTCTCGTGCCACCGACACACTGCGTCGCATCGTCCTAATTTATCGTTAACACGTTCAGTGCCGGAAGCCTCTCACCTAGTGAGATATGGGATGCTGGGAGCACTCGCGGAGGGCTCATTATAAATGTAGGTTTTTCTTAGCGAAAACAGAATTATAAATCGTTAAAATAAAATCTGATGTATATTTTAACAAGAATTATTTAGTATGTGCGTTGGTTTTAAAATCCAAGCATTTTTTTTTTATGTTGACTGTTACAAATATTACCTATAGCGACAAGACCCCCTGAAAACCTATTTTCCTTCGTTTTACACGGTTTTAAACCTAATGCCGTAGACCGTCCGCGATGCGCAAAAATTAAGGCAACCCGGAGGATTCACTTCCAATATGTATGGCGGCATGGCGTATGAGTTCTGTGAAAATGGGTTGAGTCGAAAGTGATAAACAGGTGCTAATCATTACTTAACTTTAAGCAGAGTTTATAAATAAGGGAGTAAATCTTCCGTTTTCGGCCATTGCATCATTGTTTTGTAGCGGCATCTACATCGCTACATGCGAACTACGAATCAAAGACCTGACGTCACACAACATCCTGACGTCACACAAATCCTGCATCGCGCAATTAGAGTTTACCGCGCGATAAACATATATACAAGCTTCCCGACTTCAACCTCTGGGCAGTTGCCCGCCAGACATCACACCCGTCTGGTCGGAGGATCCTCCCTTTTCTATGGTGGATGAGTGAACTATACACCCTGTTCCTCATACCCCCAAAGTTTAATTTAGCGACAGGGGTTATTACCGAATTAAGGTACCTACAACGTGACACGATTTATACAAATTCAGAATATCTTAACAAGCAGATGACAGTAAAATTCAATAGAACTGAACTGAACTGACTTTCCCCACCATTGGAAACTTGTTTTTTTAAAACCTATTTAGCTCAGCACTTGGAATAAAGTAAACAAATTGCTTCACTTAGTTTTAAGTTCCTGCGTAAACTTAGTTCCTAAATTAAAATTCCTAAGACATGGTTTAGCCATAGACAAAAAAAACCTTCCGTCTATGCTCCGTCGTAAATTAAACAAATACAAACCCATTTCTAAAGCGTCGAAAGTATCCGTGGCGTTAATCCCTTGAAACTTTTTGTTTGAAACAAACGTATGTTAAGCTTTTAACAGAATTAACTTTGCGAGTTAAATTGTGTAACGGGGATGGGACGACGGCTTACTAAATATAATTAACGTTCAAATATTTAAAACAAAGTTCTATTTGCAGTCAATCGTTCGACGTTCTCAGAATGATTCTATTCTATTTATATTAAATGGCAAGCAAAACTGATGTCAACTATTCTGCCAATTTCAATACTGCATTTTTTTTTAAAGAAATACCGTAAGTGAAGACACAAGTAAAATTCTTCGATAGATACAGTTGAACACAATGTAGATCTTGTTGATTTAGGGCTGGGGCTGCTCTTAAGCGGCTTCTGCCCAATCTAGGGGGCCAAACGCCTCCTGCCGGAGGCTCTACGCGGGGATCGTGCGGTCCATGGCCCTTTACGGGGCACCGGTATGGGCCCGTTCATTGAGGCTGCGACCGTCCCAGCGGTTGAACACGTCCCAAAGGGTCATGGCCATTAGGCTGGTCCAAGGATACCGCACGGTCTCCCGTGAGGCGGCGAGCCTTCTTGCCGGACTACCGCCATGGGATCTGGAGGCAAAAGACCTTGCGCACTCTGGGAGTGTCGCGAGGAGGCGAAACGCCGGGGCGTAACTCCGCTGCCGCGAGAAATCACGGCACAGCGGACAGACCTCCGGCGGGATCTCATGGCGGCATGGAGAGTACGATTGTCGCAACCCAGCGCTAGGCACGCCACTATTGTGGCGATAAGTCCCCTCTTTGAAGAGTGGCTAGAGAGGTGCCACGGCGTCCTCACCTTCCGCCTGACGCAGGTCCTCACCGGACACGGCTGTTTCAGGAGGTTTCTGTTCCGTATAAGGCGGGAGGAAACGCCCGGGTGTCATCGCTGTGTAGATCGCCCAGAGGGCACGGTGGAGCATGTGGAGGTCTGCCCTGCTTGGGTGGAGCACCGCCGTGTCCTCACGGAGGCGATCGGTGGCGGCGATCTCTCGCGTCCGGCCCAGGTTCAGGCCATGGTTTGGAGGGAGAGTGCATGGGAGGCCGTCACCTCCTTCTGCGAAGCAGTTATGCTTGCGAAGGAGGAGGCGGAGTGCGCGAGGGAGATACAAGCTGCACGCCTTCGCGCTCCTAGTCGCCGCAGGAGACGCCCCGGGCGTCGGGAGTCACGAGCCGACTTCTGGCCACCGTAGGCGCGGGCCTGCGGACGGTGAGCAATGGGTAGCTTGCCGTCCGATAAAGACCAGGCCTAGGTCGACGGCGCGTTGTGTTCCACGCGCGCCTCAAAAAGATGTCATCAACTGGCGGGGTACTAAGGACCAATGCCTGCTGGGGTTGCGGGTTTGTCCGAAAGGGATATCGCGGCCCCGGCACACAGGCAACGGAAGGAACACGGGTGGGTTTCATTCAGTAAAAGTCTGACACACCCTCCCGCTCCGCCCAGAGCGGGAGAAGTTATTTGATAATTTGCCACACTCAAAAAAAAAAAAACAACAAAAAAAAAGGGTGTGTGTCTTGGTAATTGTGTTTTAAGTGCCAGTCTGCATTGACGTTCGATTTTGCTTAGACTCGTTGCGCTTTATCTTGACAGTAGTTGTACTACTCCGCAGTCCATCAGCGGTAAAATGCAGTCTTGAATGATGGCCTATTATTGGACTGAGGGCTCCTCTGACTTGTTTCAGTTTTTTGACGACCTTTTCGGTGTGCTAGTTCATCTTCACGTGTTTGTCAAAGATGACACCGAGGTATCTGATCAGCTTTTGATAGTGCAACGTTTGTTGGTTCAGTTTCAACGTCGGCCGGTGTTTTTTCTTTGTCGAAAACATGATGCATTCTGTTTTATCTATGTTACACTTTAGTCCATCTCGTGTAGTAGTCAAAGACGGCTTCCGCTGCCCATTCAACACGCATAGTCACGTGTTCTAGGTTCGTGGCTCTGTTGAGCATACAGAGAACATCCGCATACTGTGAGAGTTTGAGACCTCTGATGTGTATATCCCAAATATCATGGACATACAAATTGAAAATTATCGGTTCCAAGATCGAGCCTTGGCGCACTCCGTGAGGTATCGGAGTTTCTTGATTTGGACCTTGTGGTTGATCGAGTCGAAGGCCTTCGACAGCTCCGTAGATATTACGCAGAGACGCTGTCTTCCGTGGCTAGCGCATCAGTGATAATTTTTCCGGTACGTAGAATCTGGGTTGCTGTGCCTCTTGCCCTTGTGAAGCCATGCTGGAACGTTGGTTGCAGCCGGTTGACCATAGCAGTAATTCTTCTCAGGATCAGTCGGCTCACACAGCTTGCCCATGATGTTGAGCAGTGTGGTCGAGCGGTACGATGACGCCTGAGGGTGATTTTTGCTGGCCTTGCGCAGGAATATAATATGGATACGCCAGTTTTCCATCGCTTAGGGAAGTAACCTATGGACAATACAAAGTTGGCAAGAGGCACAAATGCCTCGATGAAGACTTCTCACCCAAGTTTGAGGGCGTCTGCTTTTATTCCATCTGGCTCTATGGCCTTTTTGTTTTTGAACCTGCTCAGTGCAAGTTGCACTTCTTTTTTTGACGTTGGGTCGAGTGGTTAGAACAGTGTCGTCTTTTCAGCCCCCTTATCGTCTTTCTCTATTTTGGCCTCTATAATTATGGCTGTATCGGTGAGCTTGTCGATCGTTTCTATTTTTGCACTGCATCCCGTGATGTTTGATAGTTTAACGATAGGCTTCTTCATGTTTCGTTGGATGCGCCACATTTGTGACCTATCGTTGAATCTTGGAGTTTGTCGAGCCAACCTTTTCCGGAGTATTCTTTCAGAACTTTTTCAGCTTCTCTCTTAGCGTGGTCGTAAAGAATGCGTGTTTCGCGTAGGAGTCTGGGGCTACAGTGTCTCACTTGCCATACAATTTGTTTTAGTTTGTTTCGAAAGTTTATCTTATCGTTTATTTCCTTCGGGAGTCGTTCCTGCCTTGTTGCATTTTTCAGGGGTGCGTGTGTTTCGATGCGTTCTTGACACTTGTCAGTTTCATAGTAACGACATATTCGTTTTGCGAATTTGATCCTTATTATTACTAGAAATTGTCCAACTGACATGTATAGAATGCATTCTCTCGACGACCGGACTGTAATTTAATGAGTAGTTAAAGCTGTAGTACTAGGATCTCGTGGTGAAAATTGGAACTAACACCGCCATCTAGTTTTTCAAATGTTGACCAACAGCGCCCCCCCGTCACCGTCATTCGAGCGCCAAAAGAGACTGGTCCTGCGCTGCCTTATCCAGCAGATTTCTGCGACCTTCACTATCTAAGGTCTTATGAGGTGGTACGCGAACGCCTTTCGAGCACTTTTCGGTACCATACATTAGGTACTACATTAGGTGCGTTCAACCAATAACACGTGAGAGCAATGGTGGCCTGGCGGTAACGGCTCCGACTTACGAGTAGGTAAGTCGTAGATTCGAACCCAGGCAGGCTCTTTACTTTGTGTAAATTATTTCATCGCCACTGCTCTCAAAACGGTGAAAGAAAACATCGTGAGGAAACCGGCATGTCCTAGAACCAAAAATTCAAAGACATGTAACATGATAACATCTAACAACCCGCACTGGGTTTTGGTGATTATCTGGTATCAGAGTTTTAAAGCCGCCCATGGACCTCTGACTTGGCTTCACATGCCGTCGAGGAATATCTCTCAGACATGCCGGTTTCCTCACGATGTTTTCCTTTACCGTTTTTGAAGCAAGTGATAATTACTTAAACAATGAACACACGCATACGCGCATAAATCCGAAAAGGCAAAGGTGCGTACTAAGAGCAGTGTAGCCTAGTAATGTGAATGTGACCGTCGTCGGACTGCCATGTCAAAGGTCTCGAGTTCGAACCCAAGGCAATATTTGTTTAAATAAGTATATACTTGTAATCACCTTCTCGAAAACGGCTCTAACGATGAAAGATCGAGGTCGAGATTTCGATGATTGTTGCAAAATAGGGGTTTACGAGGGCGTAAAATCGATCAAGCTAGTTCTCATATCTGGAAAAGGTTTTCCCCGTATTTTCACCCGAGCAGAGCTCGGTCGTCCAAAGTTTAGATGCCTACCTTAGAATAATGACATGGCAGCATGGGATTAGTAAGTACCCACTATCACGGCAGAATGGAATAGTAAGTACTTACTATCATGGCAGCATGGAATTAGTAAGTATTATACATGGAATTAGTATGAACTATCCATACCATTAAATGAGCATTCTCTATTTTCACCCGAGCTGAGCTCGGTCGATCACTTACTAAGCCATAGAAGAAAAAACTAATTATTGATAATGTTTTTCAAATTACACTTTGCTTCAATAGTTTTATGTACACAATTACATGTCATATTAGGAAGTTATGTCCATGTAAATTATACACAATCAGGAATATTTTTACTGTTAAGTCATAAAAATTTTTGAAACAGTTTAGTTTATGGTATCGTAAGTCAGTACTCAATAAGTATACGTTTTTGTGACAAGACGTGCTGGACTAAACGTATAATTTAGTAGTGAATATTGTGTGTTTTAAAAAAACCCTTGAACTAAGCTAAATATAATTGATGGAGGTACAGTTTCAGTGACGTGTTTAAATCACTCGGCAACGGCTTTTCTTTGGCACAGTGTCAGTAATCAAGATTAGCAATAAATCTAATTTTCTTTACACCAAAATAATCAAAAATATAATTAGAACCTCATAGACTATAATTGAATAATTAATAACACAATAAATAATTAAAAATCGAAAAAAATCTAAAACTTTTATTTTCACAATCGCGCTCAGATTTCACGCCCGATTAGTGAAGACCGTGCAATCATTAATATTGATTATTTACGGTATTCACCGGTTTTTTATATATACTGAGTGAGGAGGTTTCTTCCATAGCGTTTTGTTGGGCTCACAGCAAAGATGAGGTGGATAATCCTCTTTTCCCTTTGCTTCGCTATCGTGCTAGCTGCACCTTATTCGGTAAGTTTAAAAAAACATTATATTTTCGCGCCATTTTTTTTTTTTTATGAAAAATCTAATGAAAGAATGACATAAACTCTTTAATGTAATTATGTAGTTTTTTGTTTTAGTTTTAATGTAAATGTGTTTATGATTATATATAGTATTTGCCACGTTAGGGCACCATGATTTAGAAAAAACATTTTTTAACAATGGTATAGGTTTGAGTGTGTTTAAGGTACCAGTACAATACGATCCTGAGCTATTAACAGAAAATCTCATGTTTTTATTTACTAAAAGCGTAATTTCTCTAAGAAAATAAGATAGATACCTAAATCATAACCACTATGCTTCGCCGTAGTCGGGTAAAAACGAACTATGTGTAGGTACCTACTTATAATTTGCGAATGAACGATGAAATTCATTGAGTCTTGTGTGATGAATGTTCGTTCATGAATGATACTTAGAACTAGCATCCGTCATCATTTTTTTGAGCGAGGCGACGACTGAACTGAAAATGTACGATGAATAATATTTTTCAATGCAGCCAGCGCTTTGTAAACTTTTTCATAACAACACTGAGTTTTTTTTACAAACTTTAACCTTGTTCGAATTAGCCACAAACAAGGATAACGACCAGTACTTCTTTGTAAACTTAATAATAGTATTTTTTTTGTAACTAAAATATTGTTCTTACTATTTTAGTCAAGCCAGTCAAATGCTGAAGATCAGGTAAGACTTTTATAAATATTTTCAAATAAAATTCGGTTACATTTAACACTCACTGGGTTTACTTGATGGAGATCCTTCTCTGAAGTCTGGTTATTCTTCAAATTGTGATCACCAATTTGTGGAAAGCCTTCTTCTCCTTCATGTATGTCCTCATTGATGGTGAATTATAATTATTTCATTGTCATCTTGTGCCAGTTTTGTAGCAGCCTATGGAGAAAGGAATAGTTACTTTAGTTCAGAATTATGGGAACTATCAAAAAGTTACATCTACAAAACACAAGTATACCAGCATATCACCTGCTAAAAAAATATCTAAATATTCCTAACGGTTCCAATAGATATCATAAGCCCACGTACGCACGGACGTTAAAAAACCGCGACAGGATTTTATCGCGCACTGGATTTTCAATGCTCGGCTCAACCCCGAATCCAAGAGAGTGCGTCCCAGCGCGTCAAAAAAACACACTGTTAGATTTTCAACTTTCGGCGCTAAGCACTTGCGTTGAAAATCAAATGCGCGAAAAAAAATCGCCTCATGAAAAATCGCACTGAACCTGGGCTGCTTAAGCTTGTGAGATCCAGTAGTCCTATTGCAGTAATTCAAGACCCAACATCCTTTTGTCCTGTTGTGTGAGTTGAGTCCGACATGGTTATGTCAGCTGTGATTGCTGATAATGAAAACTAAACAGTTCATGTGAAAGGTTGACTCCTAAGCAGCTTATGATATTGTTATACCTACATGCATCATGCTGAGTGGAAGCCTTCTTGTCACAGTCATGACGTGCCAGCAGCTGCCGACTATTTCTGTTTTGTACTCGTTATTGTATACGTATTGTTATTGTTTTGCTACCTACTCGAGTTTTTATTATTTTTTTATGCACGTGTTTCTGTGACGAATAAAATTATTTTTCTTTCTTTTTTTCTTCTTTCTTTACATCTACTAGCTATATTATTTAAACTTTTATGCATTTCTCTAAAAAGAAGTATTAACCATTTTAAATTAATTTTGTTTACAGGAAAATTCGCGACGACGACTTCACAGGCTTAGTTTAAATGTAACGACATGTTTTTAATTAATACAACAATTTCATCTTCACTTACTTCTATATTGCCAGTTTCATCTCCTGGATTATGTTTTTCAGAAACTTCATCATTGGCTATCTCATTTCTTTTAGCTCTCCTACATTTTTCGTTACCTTAAATAATTCTTGAGATTATTTGCATAATTATCTTCTTTTTTTGTACTTCTTAAATAATCAAAGGTTGGTTCTAAACTCCATGTCCTTTGTTTTTTGCTTAATCAACTATCATCTTTAACAATACCTTCTCTAATATATCAAATAGAAAAAAGTATCAATAAGATAAACTGTCTATGTGTGTACCTCTAGCATTTACTATTATGATTTATTCATGTTCATTTTAACCTAATTTACTATTTACCATTAAAATAACTATTGATTTTCTTTCATCAGCTGGTTGAAGATCGTGAACAGGATGATGTAAGTGTTGATTATTTGTTTTTTGTACACACTTGGTATCCGGGTTTGTTGTAGTAAACCCTTCAAATAAGTGCTAAGTCTAAAACTGTCTAGAAGTTGCAAAGAGGACAAATAACATTAAGAACGAAGGAGTCATTTCAAAATTAGAGTCCGTGCCACCACTGAAGTGCCATTGTATCACATTGCATTTTAAAAAAGTAGTTCCACAATTTTCAGCGAACCTTCTTTCGTAGCGCGCACTATAATTCATTAATGTTTTGTACAAGTCAAGCACATGTGTCTATATTATGAAAATGAGCACTAAGGAATAGTTTTTGAAGATCGGCGCACAGCTTGTAAATAATATGTAACTTCTTCTCATAAACACTTCAGAAAAGCCCCATCAGAAATGATAATGAGGAACCGCTAAAGCGATGAAACAAAACAAATTGACGTTGACAAAAAACTATAAACATCTCTATTTCACAGGAAGGCCGCGATAGAGACGACGATGACGATGACAACGATGACGATATGGTATACATACTTATAGTACTATATATTCCTTTGACATACCTGGACACGTTAGTGGTCAAACAAAGATTGTTTCTGATATCTAGTACACGTAGCTGAATCGATATGATCCAAAACTTACTAACACTTTGAAGAGAGTTGATCTGTAAGGAAGTGCCCTTTTTTTGAACACTATATCTCTCATTTAGATAACATTAATTGTAGAGATTAGAAAACTTCTATCCGCACTATGAAAGCCGTCACCAATGTTGTCTGGGTGAAAATTTATTAGGGTACTAAAAGATTAGAGTTAGCATGCAATGAGGTTTCCATATGGCAGATATAAGAACGGCAAGGCACAAGCGATGCCATGATTATAGAAAACGCAACACTGAAATAGTTGTGGAAAGCTGTAGGGGATAATTATGCACAGCAGTGTAGACTGTAAGAAAAACTGAACAGAGTAAGCATAAAGCCATTTATAAAACCAAAACACAGACTATATAATATATACAAAACATAAATACTCTCTCAAAAAAAAATTATTGGTATTTTTGTCGCCTACATTTTCATACAAACAATCTGCCAAGGAAACAGCAAATGCCACATTTCATCATCATCATCATTTTCCTGCCCTTTTCCCATGTTACTTGGGGTCGGCGCAACACGTTTTCTTTTTCCATTTTTTTCTATCAACTGTCATAGTATCATTCACTTCCTTCTCTTTCATATCATTCCTCACACACTCCATCCACTTTTTCTTAGGCCTTCCTCTCCCGCTCCATCCATCAGCATTTATATTCATCACTCTTTTAGTCACATGCGTTTCCTCTCTCCTCATCACATGCCCATACCAGGCCAAACGATTTCCTTTCAACTTTTCTGTCACTGGCGCAACTTTTAAACTTCCCCTTATATACTCATTTCTTACTTTATCCAGTTTCGTTACTCCACACATCCATCTCAACTTTCTCATCTCCGCTACATGCAATCTTTTTTCATCCGTCTTCTTCACGGCCCAACATTCCGATCCATACAGTACGACAGGCCTTATCACGGACTTATAGATTTTCCCCACACACACACATTTGACACTTGTAAAATTGTTCATTAGAACGATATTTGTTAACCATGAATTTGTCATTGGACATTGTATGCCGTCCCTTTGGTGTTACTGATAAACTTAACCATATTAATGGTCCTCCTGACCAGAATTCGTGTATGATGGCCAATCTCAGCGGAAACTATCCATTGACGCGGGAGATATTGTAGTGCACAAGTGTGTGCGCAGGCACAGGCGCTTTCTCTCTTCCCTCACTCTCATAGTCTGGTGGGACGGTAATCCCATACGACTGGAGAGAGATCAGGCGCAGGAACAACGACTTAACGTTCTTTCCGAGGCACGGGGGTGTTACATCGCCAACTTCCAAACTCCGGGCTGCTACTGAGAATTTCTAATGGAAAATCCCAATAACACTTAACCATATTGCTAAGTCTATGAGAGTCCATGTGTGATATCCGGTTTTGCTCTCAAGCTACCAGCCCGCGATGTGCCCGGCAAAGAACCGAACCTGTGCCGGACAAGAATAGAGGTAATCTGAGTATTTTGCCTCCTAAACTTTTACCATCTTATACAAAACGAGTTCTTACTTTAGCCCAAACCCAAACCCAAACCCTTCAAGCCTTTTCCTTGTATTTTGAACTTTATTACCACGACTGACGACAATAACTGGCTTCGAGCCAGGTTTGGGCTTGGACTAGAGTTGGAACTCGTTTTATATTATGACGGTTCTTCTCTATGTGTTCCTGTTTAACTGGTCCAGCTTTAACGAAATAAAACTCCACGACGATAGGCGGATAGACGATAGACGATAGGGGTCGTTGTTTCGAAAGTCTTTCATCTTCGAATGCTCTTTGAAATAGCTTCTAACAAACAAATAATTGTTAATATTTTCCAGCTTCAGAGTACTACTCAAAAACAGAATATAGAGTTCGGAATGTTAACACTTAATTACATTTAAACTAATGGCATCGGGTGATGAATACGATAGTACCACTGGCCATCATCATACAAAATATAAAAAGACTTAATTATAATAGAAACAATACAAAAAACACACATCATCTTGCCGCGGTTGGTCCTTGGATGGGTGACCATCTTTACATACCAAGACCCCTTCGTGCCTCGGAAAGCACGTTAAGCCGTTGGTCCCGGTTGTCATTAGTAGATCTTTGACAGTCGTTACGGGTAGTTAGAAGCCCAAAACTCTGACAACCAGTCTTACCAAAGGGTATCGTGTTACCTTGTTACTAGGTTGTGGAGGTCAGATATGCTGTCACTCCGTGTAAAATATTGGTATTCAGCTGCATCCGGATAGACTGGAAGCCGACCCCAACATAGTTGGGAAAAACGTTAGGCAGATGCTGACAAAAAACAATACATCAAAAATAAAACATTTATTAACTCGATTATTTGACTTCACAGAAACGCAACCGGAATCGTAACGATGACAATGACGCAGACAGAAGGGACCGTCGTGACAGGAGGGACAAACGGAATGATCGCGACCGTAGGGACTACGATCGATCATCCAAATCACAGCAAAGTCGATCTGACAGCAATAAAAACGACAACCGTTTCCAATCAAGTATGCGGGCCCGTTGCGGAAAGTGTAGCAGAGGGGGCGCCCGAAGCAGACCTAATAGCGACAGCATTTCTGTTTCCGATGCCAGATCGGAGGACGACAGAAGAGATTCACCAAGCAATTTAGATGATAGGCGGGATAGTGACAGATATGAAAATAATCGGCTAGACAGAGATTGGAGTATTGCACGTAGCAGATTTAATAATGATAGAAGAATTAAGCGCGATAACCGGAACAGATACGATAACGACCGACGGGATAGTGACCGAAGCGATAGTGATAGAAGCAACTCAAGAAATAAATATGACAACGATAGGAACGATGACGATAGCGACCGAAGAGATAATGATAGAAGCAACTCCCGTAACAGATACAACAGTGACCGAAATGACAATGACAGAAGTTCCTCACGAAACAAATATAGCAGCTCTGACCGAACATACAACGATAGAAGCAGCTCCCGCAACAATAACAACAATGACCGATATGATAACGACCGAAACGACAACGACCGGAATAACAACGACAGACGGGATAGCGATAGAAGCAACTCACGAAACGAAAACGATCGAAACGATGACGACAGGCTTGAAAATGACCGAAGAGATAGCAACGCTAGAAGCAACTCACGCAACCAAAACAGCAATGACCGAAATGATAACAACCGTAACGACAATGACCGAAATTATAACGACAGACGCGACAATCACAGAAGCAACTCACGCAACAACTATAACAACGATCGGAACGACGATGACAGGCTTGATAACGACCGAGGGGATAGCGATAGGAGCAACTCACGCAACAAGTTCAATAATGACCGATATGATAACGACCGAAACGACAACGACCGAAATGACAACAACAGACGGGACAGTGACAGACTGGACAATGACAGACAGGACAGTGACAGACAGGACAATGACAGAAGCAACTCACAAAACAGATATGATAACGACAGAAACGACGACGATGACGACAACGACAGGCGAGACAATGATAGGAGTAACTCAAACAGATACGAAAATAACAGACGAGATCGACAGGATAGATCAAATGACAGGCGAAATGATGACAGAGAAGATGATGACAGAAATGACGATGACAGAAATGATGACGACAGAAACGATAATGACCGGGCTGATGTCGACCAGGCTGATAACGACCGGGCTGATAGCGACCGGGCTGATAACGACCGGGCTGATAACGACCGGGCTGATGAAGACCGGGCTGATGACGACAGGAACGATGACGACCGAACAGATGATGACCGACAAGATAACGACCGAAGAGACAGTAACAGGAGATCTCGAAGGGACCAACAAGCTAGGCGACAGAGACAAGCGAGACGACTTAGACAGGCTAAGAGAGAGAGGCAAGATGTGGACAGAAGGAATAGGCGCGACGACGATAGATGGGAACAACGTAGTTCAGTCAGGAATGATGACCGACGGAATGACGACCGATGGGACGATGACCGACGAGATGTAAGTTTGATTTGTAAGTTAGTATGCTTCAATGTTTGACACGCTATTCTAAACAAAGATACAGTCAGTAAATAGTATTTCATAATAGACCATTAATTGCGATTGGAGTGTTTTCGAATAGTAATAACTGCAAGGACTGTTTTTGAATATAATATCTTACTTTTGTTCAGAATAGTGCGTCTAGACTATCATTCATAATAGTAAGTTCATTTTTATTACTTCTATTAGTTAAACATTATTACAAATAATACATACTTTAATTAATAATTATTTATTTACTTGCCATGATAATTCTCTTGACGATGACAGACTTTTGGCCCTTTAGTTCCGTTTGAGCTTTTCTGCAGTTTTGACTATTGACTTCCTGAAATGATAATTTCAGATTGATAGTCGAAAAGGTTGGTAGTCATTGATAAATGACTACCAACCTTTTCGACGATCTCGACTTCTAAGGTCAAAAAGTTACTTGTTAAGGAAATTTGAATTAAATTATTTATACAAATATTATTGGATTATGCTGTTTTTTTTTTCATAACTTTCGGTTAGGGTCAACATCTGGTGGTATTATTTGAATTTTCGAGTTCTACGGTTGTTCCTTAGTTTATAATAATGTTCCTAAAATCGTTACTAAACTTGTCTCCGTATTTTACCTTTCGAAATTACTTTGTGTATGTTTATCATAGAAACTACTTTACTAGCAAAGATGCAAATAATCCATACATTACATTCGCAGAACGACAGGCTCGACAGGAGTAACAACAATGTAAGTTTCAAAGATCGTTGTAGTATCTTTTGGCGCCGGAATGATATGGGACGTTGTTTGTAAACATTGAAATTGTCACAGAAATTGACAAAACAAGATGGCGGCGTTAGTTCCAATTTTCGCCACGCGCCAAAAGTTCCTTGTACCGTTGCATAGAGGTATGCTATAGCTACTTCTCTATTAATAAATAATGTCATTTTCAGAGGAATAACGATCGCGAGGATGATGATGAAGATAATGATGAAAATGCATTGAGGGTAAATATTATCAAGCCACCCTGGAAAGCTCCTTCATTCTCTATTTCCGTTCCCGTATGGAAATTATGAATAAAATATCTACTTGTACAGTATGCCCAGTATATTTTGACAAGCGGCTAATTAAAGAACTTCTTGACATTAGAAAGCTTTGCACAAATGTACAGATATATTGAGCACACTTCTATCTCTGGCCCATCATGGCTCCCAATACCACATTTCAATATCCATTGCTCCATTCGTATACAAGACGTCGATAATTTCACAATTCTATCTATCAATGTACATTGCAAATGTGCCAACGTGGGCCATTATGTAGCCACCAAATTGTCCAATAAACTCTAGTGCGTTCAAAAAATCGTAACTAGTAAAAAACCGCTGTTGTTAAATTGGAAAAAAGACTTTTGGATTACAGAGTTCACAGTTGGACATCCTCGCCCAGAGTGTGGACGAACTTTCATCAGTTAGTAATTATATAATTTAACTACCTATATCTTATTTTCTAACTCTAATATTTAACTATTCATAAATGCATCTGTACAATTTTTGTAACCTTTCTCATGATAATAAATTGTACCTAATATTTTATGCTTGTGTGGGGCGCAAATAAATATGTTCTATCTCTTTCTGTTATTTTTTGAAGGTCCTTCGTAAGATTGTAGTAATTTTATGCCCTCTCACCTTTACCTAAATCCTTGGAACATTTATGCCACAACTTTTACATGTTCATGAATAGGTACCGACTTACCACATGGCAGCTGGATTTTCTTCAGTTAATCTAAGCATGTTCTTTGTAAATCCTAGCACGTTCTTGAAACTGTCAATCTTTCTTGCAATTATAAATGAAATATAGTTTTCCTTGCGATAAGTGAATTTTTAACTTGAAATGTATGTCTAAAAACCTTTTTTTTTCGCTTCAGAGATACGAAGGTCAAGGTGTAAGTATATACGTAATTTTTACTTAAATAATTTTACGGGTATTTAATTTTAGAGATTCGGCAATTCTTTACGTCATTGAAGACTGTACCTATCTGAAACTGTGGTAGTCAATAGGATTTCCTATCGCGTCTACATTTATATTTTAAGTTTTTTTTTTCCCTAAATATTTGAAATAATACCACCAGATACATCTTTCTATCGATTAAATCTATTTTATTTTCGCAGACTCTTAAAGTTTCCTACGTAAGCATCATATTTTATTAAAACACTTTTTAAATATCTGCCTTGCACACTTTTTTTTAATCATTTCAGATGTTTGATTAAAAACGCGCTTTTTCTGTTTTGTTTCTAGAATCCACCCAATTCAAAAGATTTAAGCGTACGTCATTATTTTACTTAATTTACTTAATTATTTTGACATACTAAATACATTTCTTAACACCATAATTCTTGTAAATTTTTAGCGAACTTCAGGAGTCCACGACTTGGGTGTAAGTAAACAAAAACTTTCATAATAAAAGCAATAACCCTATAGCAATAATGATAAATATACTTCTAACTAATATCATTGTGATATTTCTGCGTATTATGAATTTGTATTACACTATTGTTAATATAATTAGGCAGCACATAAAAAATCTTAAAATAATTGACAATCATTTATTCCAGGATCTTAACTTCAAATATGTAAGTAATAGAAATCCTGTTAGAGCTCCGAAAATATATCCAATAGGACCGTCTATCTACTACAATAGTGATCGCTTTAACCGAAATACGAAGAAAATCTCAAACTATCAAAACAATCAGCATCAACACAGTGAAGATCACTTGCAAAATACGAAGAAATTCTCAAACTATGGAAATATTGACCATCAGTATAGACCAAATGAACTGTAAACCATATTTATTTGTGTATTAAAAATCTTTTGTTTTTATTTAGATCGCACCATATCTGAAATCACTGCAGAGATACAGCGAGGTAACACGAATCAATAATTAGCGTTTATAATAGCAAAAAGTTTGCAGACCAACAGCCATATCTTATAGTAGAGGACCAAGTTGAGACATGAGTTCAATTTTCTCTGTACTGAGACTCTGGGCCAGCCGAATTGCCGTTTCCTGCCATTTCTGGATCCACTATGCTATGTGTTGTTATTTTTGGACCTTGATCCTCTGAAATACAACAGATGTGACCAGCCCTGATCTACTTTTCTCCTTCGTTCCATTCCATAGCTCGTTGACAAACTTCAAGTGCTGTCTTTTGACTCTTTGTAACTGTGCGTTTGCACTGGCGAAACATTCACAACAAAACATATGGAAATCTTTCTGTTCTGTCAATTTTCCAAACAATGTTTGACAGGAACTAGAGATTTCAACATGTTTTGTTGTGAATGTTTCATCAGTGTAAACACACAGTAAGAGGACAAAGTTTAGCTCGTTTGGGGTAAACCTTGGAACTATTCCATTTCATCGTTGTTAATGAAAAATGTAGGAGGATAGTCCTGGATTACAGTGACTTTTTTGTCTCAGTGTGCTGTTCTCTCGCTCTGTTGTTCTCGCCTTCTTGTATTACTTCTACTAGGCCTACGATGTCCGAGCTAATATCCTACAAGACTTCTTCTGTTGGTAAAGTATTTGCATTGATTGTTAAGATTTTTAATTTATCGGTATCGTTTTCGCTAGCTGGGGTTGTTGGGCAGTAGACCAGTCCACGACTACAATGTAAGTAAAGGTTTCATAATGTATAAATTCTCTTCTTATTTACTTGACCTAAAATAAAACTGATCTAATTATCAATGTCAGCGTATTTTTGATGTTCATTGATAGAGTGTTCATTTTAACTAAAGCCGTCTTGTACACGAATGGAGCAATGAACATTGAAAAGTTGCTCATTTAATTACTTTTGCGCAGGCGCTCGTAGGTAACGGTTCTAATATTTACATGTACCATCGAGGAAGTTCATATCTAACCACCGTAAGGACTATTCTTGCTTGCAGCGCTTGGCGTCTATAGAACTGGCCCGGTAACAGATGTGGTCATCGTGTTCACGGGAGGTTGTTTTGAAACTGGTTAGATATGAACTTCTTTGATGGTACATGTGCTATGTATGTTTAATTGTAAAGGAAACACTTAGATTAAAGTGTGATTTTCTCCTTATTTAGAGTGAGCGAGCGGCATTCAGACCCAACTCACCAAACAACGTAAGTTGAAAGTTATATTTAAAATTTATTTAAAGACTATGCAAATCCAATGAATTCGGGGACTTCTGAACATCGTTCCTACCAAACCAGTATAATAAACTCTGCCACAGCGTGGATATATATATATATATACGTACATCCACGTATACCGTTTGACCTGTAGCTAGATTTGCGGCATGGTACGAAAAAGTTTGTCAAATCCTGCTGCTCATGGTGTCGTTGCAAAGGTCGTATTATTGTTCTAAGTATTTCATGTCCGGCACCCTAATTGAGAATGAACTTTCAATCACAATCCGAGAGTTTTGAAGGATATTGCTAATCCATTGCTTTATAGGTTTGAAAAGTTCGTCTGCTCAACAATGTAAATAACGCAATGGCCGTGGGTGAACTGCCAAAATGAAACTCATTGCGATCAGTTGCCATTTTATATGTGTTACTCAATTACCCCGCTGCAACGCAGTTATTATTGCGATGTACTGTTGACGCATTACTGCTTAACAGTTGAGTAAAACTTACACGCTCACGAACGAAGGCTTACTGTTTACAAAATATCGCTGCTCAATGCTGCACGCCACATTCAATTACCCTGCCAGAGAAAGTCATATAACTAATTTGAGCAAAGTATGCTTTGTAAAAGGACGAGACACGATGAGTGATGAGTGATTCAACCACTCAATTTAATATTGTATTGTTATGTTTCTTTTTAGTATTTACCCCTCAATTACAATAACTTAAACTAGAATGGGAATGTGAGTATCAGAAATAATTATTAACTGAACTGGTGCTCTTTTTTTTGTGTTGCGGTAGTATGATTTATGCTCTTCTGAAAAATATTTACATCTTATTTCCTCCCTTCCTACCTCCTTCCTAGCTTACAAAGCTGTTCTCTTCTTCGTGTTGGTGCATCCTTCACTTTTTAAACCGTGACCGAGCTACTAATCGTTATAATCGTTTTTTCTTTCAATTTCCAAAAAAGAAATCCTTTGTCTACTTGTACTCACGGCTACACATGAAGCTATACATTTTCAATAAAAGCTGACATCGCATTGTGCGGAAATCCTATATAATTTATAAATTAATAATTTATATATTTTAGTGTTAGATGTTTATTATATTTAAGATGAATGAATGAAATAAATCAAAGTAGTAATAACCCCCCCCCCCCCCCCCCCTATACCTCTAAAAATTTCCTATTTGTGTATTTTAAAATATTGTTTCACTCACAGGATTTGATATTTAATTTAAGTATTTTATTTTACAGAGACAGTCGCGCTATCTCCGTGAAAATGACGATGATCAAAAAAAATAAAACACTCCGAAATGTCAGTAGATGTACTATTTACGACCACTTGCCACTCACAGACGGACATGATATGGAAATTTGCTTATTTTTGTTAAAGCATTGAATCAATTTATTAATAAAGAGCATAGCTGCAGCAAATTAGTGTTAATTGTTTTTATTTGCAGGTTTTTTTTCGATGATACAATCGCAAAAAAGGAAATAACTTAACAAATACTCATAATTTTTTTTTTTATTATTTAACGTACACGTCTGTGGTGAACCACCCCCTCACTACTACGACATAAAGCTGACAAGTTGCGGTTGACTGTAGGTACACATCTATCAGACTTATTTAACAAAAAAATAATGTGCCAATAAAAGGTTATAAGTAGAAAGTTACTATTTCTTACACGCCTTTACCGTATGGCTACAACATTGATCACTAAAGACAGCTGTTTATAAAGATAAAACATCATTCTGTTTCTGTCAACTTCAAACAATGGGGATAAAAACTGCCACTTGCTCACTTCCGACGTCGCTACTATCACTAGTCCACTACGGCAGATTTCAGATTTCAGATTTTACATCAGAATTTGACAGCTGACTAGCAGCTGTCAAATTCTTATTTGACAGCTGGCTGTCACTATCCATACATTGTTTGTATCGCTCTTGTTCTATTACGCTTAATTAATTAATATGCTCCGTTGCTCAGCTGCTAACTGCAAAATTGCGGGGGCCAATGTATTACCTAAAGCTGTTAAAAGACGAAAACTGTGGATCCGTAAAAAAAAATTGAAATCTGGTAATTCGTCGAGACTAAGTGCTATCCAGTGCTATCCATGTTAAACCTGAAGACTTGTATGGGAGAAATTCGTAAACAAATGATGCTCCTTTTCATAAAACAGAGAACCATATCTGTTTTCATTACAGGCTCTTGTGGTGTCAAAATTATTTAGGGGTGTTTGTGTGTTTAACTTATCATATTTATTAGATCGGTGCTAGAATAAATTTCTCTGAATTTTTCCAATGCCGGGATGTTAAGAAGATCATCCTCGGGTTGGTGTTAAACTCCAATCAGGTTATATCTGTCATAAGCCTCTAGTGGTACTTAAAATGGCCAAGTGCGTGTCGGACCACGCACAATGAAGGGCTCCGTAGTTGGGATGAATTTATCCCAACAAATTTAACATTGAAGTTGAAAAACATTTTCTCCCATAAGGAATGTAAGGGAAATCATGTTTTTCAAACTGCAAATTTAAGTTGGTCGATTATTACACGTTAACCTGTAAAGCCTACTTAGCTGTGATAGTTTTACTTTTAACTTCGTTATACATATTACTGCTGGGATTTTTGTTCACAAATCCAAGTACAACCATGGCATGGCTGACAGGAGGGGCGGGACACGTGACTTCGCAAACGGATTCCTGAATAGAAAAATGATTTTCACACACCCTTAATATTTTTGAAGACCTTTCCAACGACACTATGGGATAGACGAGAAAAAAAAACATCCCCACTTTACATGTAGGGGCGAAACCCTTAATATTTTTTTAAATTGTTTTTTTACCACTTTGTCGGCGTGATTAATATCCATGCCAAATTACAGCTTTCTAGTATTAACCGTCTCTGAGCTAAGCCGTGGACAGACAGACATGGCGAAACTATAAGGGTTCTTTGTTTACTACGGAACCGCAAAAAGAACTTATAGTTAAGAGTCCATAATACCTCAGCTCAAATTCACTCCTTATCTCGCTCGCGGGGAGATGATGATGACGAAGATGGCGAAGATGACGATAAGGATGACACTGGCGATAGCGATGGCGATGGCTATGCGCCTTGGAACCTTCCAAGGCGCCAATAGTTTAGGTAATTTATTTTTTCGGCGAAAATAAAGGTAATTAAAAAATATATACTCATAGTATTTCCTTTATAGTTAGTTCAGTTATTATGCAAAGTTTCATGATCTTAATTTGAAGTATTTTTTTAATACCACTGTCTTTATTGTTCGTTTTGGAGGTAACTTTAGTTTACATAGAGAAAATTTTATGGAATCGTGTTTTGTTCACAGTATCTACTTAACATTAATCCTCGACTTTACCGTAATATATTTATTTACAAATTTATTCTGGTGTGTTTTCGATATAACGGAGAATCATGATAAGCATAGTGAGGAATTATAGACTCTAAAATTTAACTAAAAGATCATAATTTATTTACCTTTCCACTAAAGCTGCTATTTTACTAGATAGACGCTTCCCCTTTCCATAACTCGTCTTTCTATAGTGCTACACTCTAAGGGGTTCATTTATAAACGGTTGCATATAGTTAAGTGACGTTCAAACGTCTCTATAGTAAAAAACAGTCGCTTATCATTACTTAACTACAAGCAAAGTTTATTTATAAACCCCTAAGTTGCATACGTTTTAATGTAGTTTTCGTCTAATTTGTAATTGACACAACAGTAAATACATACACAACAATAGCGATTTCTGGAGTAACAACAGTGCTGCCACCTATGACGGCTTTCAGTTTTTAACTCCATAAGCCGACACTAATTGTATTTAGTGTTATGTAGTGCAAACGTTTGTGGTACAAGTAGGAACAACAGTCTTGAAATAAAGAAAACAAAACTGACTAATGTGTAGTTAAAAAAATGATAACTGTACCTGTAACAAGCCTGAAATAAAATGTGAAATATTTTTCCTTTTTATAAATCATTTGAATAGAGAAAGACTATTCAAATGATTATAAAATAAATAAATAAATAAATAAATAGTGTTTTATATCAGGCAAAATACCCATATACAAAAATAAATAAATAAGTAAGTAGGTAGTAAAAACATTAAAAATTATTAATAAAAATTATCATTAGAAATTATCATTAAAATAAAAATAAAAATAAAATATCATTAAAAATTGTCATTATCATTATTATACATTGTCTTTCGTCATTTTTTATTCTCGTTTAGGTGAACAGAAATCCAGTGCACAAATATGGGACTCGTTAGGTTGCACGAGACAACCCTCAAAATGCTGTTACTGGAGCGTCTCAAACTTTGCCAAAAAGACGCGACTCTCGACCTCATGATGGCGTAAAAGTCCGGGACCCTCGCTTCGGCAAACATGCTCGAGGCACTGCAATACCTTGGCAGTTTCATAAGGGTTCGGTACGCATCATTGTACTGAACCCGTAATGAACCGTACATCTTTTTTGTGAAGTTGCACCAGAGTTGGCAAGTGTACATTGACAAGCAATAAGCCCTAAACAGAGTGTTCTTTACGTCCTTGGTGCACTTCACAAATTTGCGCGCGAGCATGTTACTCCTCACTGAGAGGGCCCTACGCTCTCTTTCTATGTCGCAGTCATCGTGAAGTTTGTCCGTCAAAATATGTCCTAAATATTTGAACTGCTTTACGACCTTTATGGTTGCACCATTCAAATACAGACTGGGTATGTTCCCCGGACCAGCTCCAGACCTGAATACCATGGATTCGGTTTTGAGTACATTATATTTTAGTCCGTGAGCATCAGCATAATGCTCACAGACAGACAAAAGTTTCCTCAAGCCTTTGATCGAGGGACTCAAAAGAACCATGTCATCAGCATAGCTCAAGCTATTCACGCAGACATTGCCTAGGTGACAGCCAACTTTGGTTCTTCTGAGTTCCGCAATCAGATCATTGATATAGAGGTTAAAGAGGTCCGGAGAAATCAACCCTCCCTGGCGCACACCACAGTCTAACCTGTAACCACTAGATAGCGTGTCACCCCATTTCACTTGATTGGTTTGGCCTCCGTACCAGACCCGCAACAGATCTACAATTTGGTGGGGTACTTGTGACTTTTTTAGCTTGTCCCAGAGGATTTCATAATTCACCAGGTCAAAAGCTTTGCTCAGGTCTAAGAAGCAAGCATACACTGAGGTTCTCTGGTGGGTGTAGTAGGCAATCGTACTCTTAAGGCTAATAATCGCAGAGTCTGTTGAGAGTCCAGGTCGGAAACCAAACTGCGCATCGTCAATTTTTAAATTCTTTTGCAGTTCAGGCTGTATGAGACGCTCCAGCACCTTGCCTATAACCGTACCGAGTGAAATTGGTCGGTAGTTACTAGATGCACTCAAATCGCCTGTTCTATTTTTGACGACTGGAACTACCACAGTTCTCATTAAAAGTTCCGGCAGGTAGGCGTGTTTGACACATAAGTTCAAAAAAGCACATAAATGTGAAAACAAATTGCCGCTTCCCCAAACAAGGTGCTCCACACTAAGACCATCGTGTCCTGGTGACTTACCGCGCTTCATACTCCTCACTGCTGAGATTACATCTTCCAGCGTAAATGGTGGCAGTGACTCAGTCACGATGGTATCATTGCTGAGCTCGCAATCCGCATGCAGGGGGTCAACTTTAAACTTACTGGCAAATAAATCAGCTATTTTACATGTTTCTTGCAATCCATCAACAGAGACCGGAAGGCTCTGTTTAAAATTAAACTTTTTAGTCGCGTTCCAAAACTTAACAAATTTTTTTTCTTTTCTATGTAAGGCCAAAATATTCATTTTTATACTATCCTCATTTTTCTGACACCACTTGATTTTATTTTTAAACACCGAACGACTACTACGCATATTTTCAAAAATCAAACCTTGTAAAGGTCTACCGGCCTCCACCCAAACCTTGAAATGGTACCTAGCAGTTTGATGATAGTCCCTCACGTGGTAGTTCCATCCAATCACTTTTTTGCATCGCCTCTGTTCATCTAAACGAGAACTCAGTACAGCAGCAGTCTGCAATGTATCAACAATATAAGTATAATACGAATTTATTGACTCACAATATTTGACACAATGCTCGCAATTTATATTGTCTTCACAATCACACTTAAAGATATTAAAATCGTCACTTAATTTATCAGAACAATGTTTTTGGTATGTATTAATTTGTTCTTTGGTGCGCGTGCCCCATTTGATTCTATTCTGGTGGTTACTGGAATCGGCGACGGCTGTCTCAACAGTCATGCAAGTTATATCGCAAACAATACGCAAGGGATAGTGATCAGACCACATGACGTCATATATGACGTCAGCCGCTATCACAGTATCCCATGCAGCCTTTGTTGAGATGCAGTGATCCAGCCACCGCCGACATCCGTGTGACTCACTCATAAATGTAAACGTTTCTGAATTTAGTCCAAGCAAATTAAAATCGACACATTCCCACTCCATATCCGTACAAAACTTTATCAACTCAAGGCCAAACTTAGCGGAGGGATGCGCATTAAAATCACCCAACACATAAACACATTGTGCATCGCCTTCTTCTATAATTGCGTTTATCGCACCCAAACAATCTATGAACTTAGTCAGATTATCGGCGTTATCAACCGGCATGTATACATTAATAATGATTACACATCCTATACCAATCGATATTCGCACAGCCGCTAGGCGGTCGCTACTACAACTAATAGGTGAGACATACGGAAACTTAGTTTTGTTCCACATAATGGCTAAGCCCCCATACGGCCTACCCCTTAATACCCCTGCTGAAGTATCGACAGACGACTTGGCTACACACCCAAAATCCAACGCAGCGGTAGCAACCAAGTCTCCTGCAGTAAAACAATGTCATTACTTATTGTGAGTTCACGTACACCTTGCTATACCCTTGCTATTGCCTTGATTATACCTATAATGATACCGACTACCTACTATCCCTAATATAATCATGAACCATTCGTAACCTAAAAATGTAATAACTCAAACCGTTTCCTTTGATCTTTATCCTACCCCGAGGATCAAAGGAAAAGGCTCTACAAATAAATTGAATCCAAAAACCGTACATCACCAAGTAACACAGCCCCTCACTATTGCTCGAGAATGTTATAAGAAAATAAAGTTGACATTTTGAGCATAGGTATATACTCATCTCGTTCACCTGGAAGTTAGAGAAAGAGATAACGAAACACATTGGCAATGCTAAAGATATACACATTAAAAATTTTCAAGTAAACGTCAAGAGAAGTGTTTGGTTTTGCCGTCGTAAAGATTATATTTCAATTGAATAAAATTAAATCATCAAAATGAGTAAAACGTCTACAAGTATAAGTCAGAAAGCTTATTTGCAAAAATATCTCGGTGGACCGTCAGGGGACAAAAAGAAAAAGAAGAAAAAGGCCGTCAAAGGCACTGGGTATGTCAAACTAATTTACTTTAAATATTTTCTTGCAAAAACCTAAACAATTCATTGTTTAGAATAGGTTTAGTCGTTGGTACGAAATGCTAATATAGTTTCATAGCACATCCTAACAAAATCGATTTTTATTAAGTGCCATTTCACTTACAAAAAACGTTTCCCTCTTAATAGTTTAAGAGGGAAACGTTTTTTGTAAGTGAAATGCAAAGCTTAAAAAAAAAAAAATTTGAAATTTGAAAGCTTTACATACATTAAAGGTTAGTTTGACTACGAAGGTAATGAAACTAGCATCTCACACACTAAATGGTGGACATAACATAACATCATCAATGTATTCCTCTAAAAAATAGGCAAAGGTTTCATCATCCTTTCAGCCAAAAGACCTCCACTGCTGGACATAGGCCCAAGCACCGGCAGAGGTTTATAGCAAACTATTGCACTAGTTATTTATTTTAATTATTAAAACTTTATGCACAGTTAAAAATAAAATACTGTACAAAGGCGGACTTAATGCCCGCGGCATTTTCTACCAGTCAACCTTAGGGTGATGCAGAGACAACATGGCAGGTGCAACATAAGGGATTGATAACACGAAACAAACTATAAAATACAAGAATAAATACATACATATATACCTGCATACATAGTATAAACAGAATAACTTTGTCAGGAGAAATAACGATCAGTAGAGGAGAAAACGAATCCAGCAAATCACCGCTGGGATGTTTCAGCCAACTTCTTGCGTATATGCTCACATACCTTATGGTACCTTAAGGCTCATGTTATGGTTTATGAGTCATGAAATGTTATAAGGGTCCCCTCTGCCTTTGCCACAAACCAGGCAAAAATCTAAACTCTAGGTTCCTACTATTGACAACTCATAACATCACACCTGTAATCCTTGAAGGGCTAGGCAGAGGTGTACCTATAGTAGACCCACATTTTGCCAGATATGTTTTAGTCCCATGTAATGGGAGGCGAGCCTATTGCCATCACTCCGGGCTGCTACTGAGAAATTCCAGATAAAATAACCTAATAACTTGATTATTCAGAACTCCTACTGAAAAAACCCAGCGATATTGCCTACATGAGCGTTGATGCTCAGCAATCATACTTACAAACATTAGACCAATAAGATTCATACATAATAACCTATAATGCTATTTATTAAACACTTAATTGTACACCAAAGTAAACAAAAAGGACAAACATCTTTGTTCCCACCGATAAGGCTTCGTCTCCATGAGAGCATGAACTTACAGTATGACACAACTTAGATGTAGCATCGGCAAAATTCGTAAAACTGATCACCATCCGAACTGAGTACGCCTTCAAAATCACCAATCTTTATTACTACTTTAAGTGAAAATGATCTTTATGCAAACACAATAACTTGTGTAGTCATATATTCAAATACATTCGTAAAATTGGAATGAATGAATGAAAATTTTCAGTCATTCGTTCATTTTCATTTTTTTTTTTTGAGTCGTTCTGTACCAACAACATAATCAGTTTTATTTACTCTCAAAACCCTTTGAATTAGTATTGTATAAAAATTATAGAAATAATACTGACAATGACCCACTTAGAAAACATGAGCAGTGTTTTATATTATCAGACTAGCTTCCGCCTTTGACTTTGTTTGTGTGGAAGTCAATAAAATATAGCCCATGTTACTCGCTGTTATATAATGGAGCTTTCTACAGGTGAATTTTTAAAATTGGTTAAGTAGTTTTTGAGTTTATCCATTACAAACATACAAAAAATCAAATCTTTTTTCTTTATAATATTAGATTAGACTAAGAAACTGGAATGAAGTTGTGTAAAGTACCTACAATCAACACTATTCTAAGTTTTAAAATAATTATCATGTAAAAAATTTAGTTTGATTAAAATTGCTTATTAGTCTTAGTACCTGGTCAACCAAATAGAGAATGCTCATTTAATAGTAAAGGATAGTTCATACTAATTCCATGCTGCCATGATAGTAGGTACTTACTAATTTCATGCTGCTATGTCATTATTCTAAGGTAGCCATTGTGTTCTAAACTTTGGGCGACCGAGCTCTGCTCAGATAAAAATACGGAGAAAGTGAATTTTCCCAGATATGTGACTTAGCTAGATCGATTTTTCGCCCCTGTAAACCCCTATATTAACTTTCATTGAAATCGTTAGAGCTGTTTTCGAGAATTTGATTAAAAATAAATATATAAACAAATATTGCTTGTTTAATAGTATAGGATAGGCTAAATTGTACAAATTATTAAAAAACCTTGTGCTTTGTAAAATGAATAAAAAATTCAATAAAGTTTTATATAATTTGTATGTTACTGTCATTTCAGATTAAAAATAATAGATGATGACATTGACCTGTCAAAGCTTCGTACCCTGGATGGCGATGAGCTAGATGTATTTGACCAGGGTGAGGATGCCCCACAGATAGCTGGTATCATTGATGATAGGCCAGACGAGGTGAAGAAAGCGGAGCAGTTCAGTTCTAGCTCTAAATGGAAAATTATTAATCAGGTACAGTACATATGTAATAGATTTTTCTGAAATGCAGTGAGGATAATATGCTGAGTCTGTTCCAAAAGTATCTGAAGAATGTGTAAACCAACCTGTTTCAAGTAAAATAAATTCAAACACTTTCACTCACTAAAGGGAATTAGTGTTACTTTTAAAATTATTAAACTGTAATTGTAATATATAATTATCATCAACAAACATTGTGGTTATAAAATTAACTTCAATTATCAAATCAAAAACATTTTTTAAGGTGATTTAAAATCAGAATTTCGGGTTTTAAGTATTCAAATCAAAACACTCAATTGATAAGTGGCACTTCAAAATGGCATCCAGGGGTATGTTTTCTTGGGTACGCCACAATTGTGGCGATAAGTCCCCTCTTTGAGGAGTGGCTAGAGAGGCGCCACGGCATCCTCTCCTTCCGCCTGACGCAGGTCCTCACCGGACACCGTGGTTTCGGGAGGTTCCTGTTCCGCATAAGGCGGGAGGAAACGCCCGGGTGTCACCACTGTGTGGATCGCCCGGAAGACACGGTGGAGCATACGGTGGAGGTCTGCCCGGCTTGGGTGGAGCACCGCCGTGTCCTCACGGAGGCGATCGGCGGCGGCGATCTTTCGCGTCCGACTCTGGTTCAGGCCATGGTTCAAAGCGAGAGTGCATGGGAGGCCGTCACTTCCTTCTGCGAAGCAGTAATGCTCGCGAAGGAGGAGGCAGAGCGCGTGAGGGAGAGGCAAGATTTGCGCCCTCGCGCCCCTAGTCGCCGCAGGAGACGCCCCGGGCGTCGGGAGTCGCAAGCCGACTTCCGACCACCGTAGGCGCGGGCTTGCGGACGGTGAGCAATGGGTAGCTCGCCGTCCGATAAAGACCAGGCCCGGGTCGACGGGGCGTTGTGTTCCACGCGCGCCTCAAAGAGATGTCAGCACCAACTGACGGGGTCCGTTAGGGCCAATGCCTGCCAGGGTTACGAGTTTGTTCGAAAGGGATATCGCGGCCAGGGCACACGGGCAACGGAAGGAACACGGGTGGGTTTTAGTTAGTAAAAGTCTGACACGCCGAGAAGTTATTTAATAATTTTCCACCCTCAAAGAAAAATGGGGTATGTTTTCTGAAGTATTTGTTTACATTTTAATCAGATAATTTTGGGATAGTAAATTTTCAGACATGTGGACTGAGTATTATTTCATTTCAGTATAAAATAAAATTATCTACCTAGCTGTATTTCCAATCAATCATAAGCTGTACTTGAACTGTCTCATTTTATAGATAAGTAGACAGATTATAAAAGTCACCACATGAGCTCAGTTATTAAATAAATAATTTTGATTATTTGTTGAACATTCCACTTAACTCTATAACCTGAATTGATTTGGATGAAATTTGGCACATTGGTAGACCATGACCTGAATTAGGACATAGATTACTTTTTATCCCGGTAAATGCAGACAATGTTGCGGGCAGAAGCTACTGCTACCACTTTTTATCCCGATATTCCCATGGGATCGAAACTTATGCGGGCAAAACCGAGTTGCGCCACTCGGTTTTAGTTTTGGTAGTCATAAATAATAGTCAGCGTCTGTATGAGTGAAAGCTAGTCATATATATATACGTATATCAATAAATCTTACCTTGATTGTAAGAACATTGATTTCACATTTCAGGACAGTGAATTAAATGCTGTTCTCTAGAACAAAAGAGAAGTAGAAAATAACCAAAATTGTATTCACAGGATGATGGCTTCAACAGTAAATTAGAAATTGAAGAAATTAAAAGTGACATAAAACAGTCTGAGAAAGAGAATGAACAGATCTTTGGCAAAATGTACAGTGACTCGGAAGATGAGGCGCAAAATGATTCCGATCTCTCTCCTCCCAGAAAACAGGATACTGATGACAAAGTAAAGGTTTCTAAATCTTCCAAAAAACATAACAGTGATAGTGATGTTAGTCCTCCCAGAAAAAAGGATGTTAGGTCTCCTAACAGAATAAATTATGATAGATCCCAAAGAAACCATAATGATAGATCTTCTAATGATAGACATGATAATTTAGCTAAGAGAAGGGATGACAGATCTCCTAATGAAAGACATGATTATTCTGCTAAAAGAAGGGATGACAGATCTAATGAAAGACATGATAATTTAGCTAAGAGAAGGGATGACAGATATTCAAATGAAAGACATGATTATTCTGCTAAACGAAGGGATGACAGATCTTCTAATGAAAGACATGATAATTCAGCTAGGAGAAAGGATGACAGATCTCCTAATGATAGATATGATAATTCTGTGAAAAGAAAAGATCACAGATCTCCTAATGTAAGACATGATAATACTGCCAAGAGAAGGGATGAAAGATCTCCTAATGAAAGGCATGATAATTCCTCTAAGAAAAGGGATGATAGATTTCCTAAAAAGAGGAATGATGATACAAGGAAAAGTTATGATAAGTCTCCTAAAAGAAGGGATGACAGATCTCCTAACGAAAGGCAAGATAAATCTGCTAAACGAAGGGATGACAGATATGACAAACCTACTAAAAGAAGTGATGAAAAATTGAAAAATGATGACAAATCTCCTAAGAGAAAAAGTGATGACAAGTCTCCTAAAAGAAAAAGTGATAGATCACCTAAAAGGAAAAATGGTGATAAATCCCCAAAGCGAAGGAATGATGACAGATCTCCAATAAAAGAAAAAAACAGAAATGAAAGGAATGAACCACCTAAACCTGAAAAACCTAGAGAGAGAGTGCGCAAACCTAGCCGATGGGGAGATTTTGGTCCAGAAGACCCTGCTACCTTGCAGCCTTCAACGTCAGAACATTCACCTAAAACAGAAGCAGGCTATTCATCGCCTTCCAGAAAGACCAGAACAGAATCATCACCACGTAAATCCAAAAATTATGACTCAAATGTATCTCCTCCTAGAAACTCTAAAAAGAACTATGATTCTGACCAATCTCCACCTAGAAAATCAAAGAAAAGTCATGATTCTCCCCCTCTAAAATTTAAAAAGAATCAAGGATCAGATGCATCGCCTCCAAGGAAATCTAAAGCAGATAACAGAAGGCAGAACGATTCGCCAGAATTCTTGTCTCCATCTAAAAAGCAAAGGCACTCTCCACAAAGACAGGGTCACTCAATCAATCCAAGGCATGAAAAACCTCGCAAACAAAGACATTCCCCAGATTCTGATCTCTCTCCACCCAGAAGAAACAGGAGAGACAAATCAGTCTCCCCACCGAGAAAGAACAGAAAACCTCCAGATAATAATAAAAGAAAGTTCAACAGTGACTCTGACCAATCTCCTCCTAGGAGGGAAAGAGACAGGGATACTTCAGAAAGAGAACGAAGTAAAAGAGGCAATGATAGTCCGCCGCCGTCGAACAAGAGAATGGCAAAGACTTTGGAAGGCAAGATGGCTGGTTTGCAAGACGCGAGGCAGTTGAGACAAGAGAATGACAGTTTTAGAAAAAGGGAAGAAGAAGTTTTTAATAAGATGACTGATGAAGTTTCTGGGAGGAATGCTCAAGTTGTTTCCAGGAAAAGTGAGTAAAAATCTTTCAAAAGTAATGTTTTTTCATTTTTTCATAACTTTAATAAAAAAAATATGTTTTTGCAGGCAAAAGAGAAACGTCGGAAGAAAGGCTAAAGCTAAAAGAAAAGGCGGAGCGACAGAAGGAATTAGATGAAAAATATAAGAAATGGACTAAAGGGTGAGACACTTAATATACTATATTTTGTCAATAAATCAGCCATTGACACTACTCTCCAAACTATTCTATTGTAAAATCTAGTGTCAAGGTATTTGATGGGCATTTGTTCTGCCCACATCTACAGACCGTTCACTATAACTTGTCCCTTGCCATCGTGTTGGCACTATTGCTTGTCAAGCTTAATTTCAATACTAATAGAGTTCAAAATGGCGACTGACAGAACTGTGCTACCAATGCGCGTCACGGGTCAAGTTATAATGAAAGCACTGTACAAGATATTTGATATCATGGAGATAGCCTTTCAAAAACCAGTTGCAATACAAGACGGTAACACCTGCAACCTAATTGCGTAACACACGATCACTATCTGTTTCATTTTGATAGTTCAACAACATTCATTGCATTATTTACGCATGACTATGATTTTCGGCAATTTTTAACAGAATTTGTTACTTCGCCCAAAAATTAGTAGATTTTCGGTCCATACATTGTGAAAAATTCAAATTTCGGTAAGGCTATCGATTCCGCCCGAAAGCCTGACAATCAGTCTTACCAAGGGAGATCGTTTTACCCAGTTACTGGGTTGTGGAGGTCAGATAGGCAGTCGCTCCATGTAATATAAATACAAAATACTGGTATTCAGCTGCATCCGGTTAGACTGGAAGCCGACCCCAACATGCTGGGAAAAGGCTAAGCAGAGAGGAGGTATCAATTACATAAGAAATATAACTAAAAAATAGTAGAAAACTGACGAAATATATCGTTGTTAGAAACTGTTTTTACAAGAAACGATTCAAGAAGATGCACGGTGTCCTCTGCATGAGCCTATAGAATCAAGAAGACGATTTTTATGAAAGGCTTACGTAAGTGGCAAGATGTAGTCGTTTTTTTTATATTGACAGCCTAACCTAAAAATCGATAGTAAGTATTTCTGAAATGGACTCACGGCGAAATCATGTGAAGTTCACCTTCCAGTGAAGGTATAATTCTTTTATCTAGTACTTGGTATATCCATTCAGACCAGATCAAGGCCCTTTGGGCCCAGAAACACGGGACATTTGGGGACAAGTTCATAGATAATGTAGCTTATTGCTGCATAATGTAGCTATATTTTATCTTTTTCCTAGCCAGTGAAGGCACTATTTCTCATTATTCTTCAGCTCTCCAGAGTGCTACTTTTAGGCACTCGAGCGAGGATGATTACATTCAGCCTCTGGTAGGATACTGAGCTATAAAACAATTTACATATTTGGCACCTTTACAAAAGAATCAGTACCATACATTAATTACCATGACTGCTGGAAAACTATCTATTTAACTCAACTCATCTCAAAACATTTATTTCAAATAAACCAATTACAGGTACTTTTGAATTGTCAAGGGGTCGGTCAGTCAGAAATATGAAGCTAGTTGCCCATTCCAACGTGTAGTAGGTTCCTATGGAGAAGAACGGGCAAGATACTCCACGGACACTCTTTTAAATCAGAATATTTTTACAAAATATTGGTTACATCATCCATGTTGTAATTATACATGTGAGAACAATGTAAAAATACGTGCACGTTAAAAGCGTCCGTAGTAAAAATAAAAACAAAAGCAATTCAAAAATTAAAATAAATTCAAATAAGCCGTGGCAGCTAAGAGATGACCAGTCCCCACTGACGGCGCCCGTTCACGAACATGACGCATGCATCAGCACCATTTAGCTCAACCATTTTGAAGGGAACTTAATGATCCAACGCACACGCCACCACCAGCGAGACATTTGAGTGAGCATGACATACTCTCAACCGCCAGGGCAAACTCAAGTCAATGAAAGACGTACCCAGTAAATGGTAGCTGTAAAGTAGGTACATAGTGCTCACACATGTGCTATGCAATTATACATATAATACTAAGAGATTGAATTTATACAATCTAAAGATAGTTTTACAATCTTCAGCAGCTGCAACAATATTTTGAATGCTAATCAATTAGTTTATGCGCCCTTGTGGAGCTGGACCAGCGTTGAGCCAAGCATTTTTGTCGTCGATGTAATCCCCCAACTTATAATATACTTGGCAGTATAGTGTGCGTTTTAAACAAGATTTAAATTTCGTTTCATTCAATTGAAGTATGTGGGGAGGTATTTTATTGTAACATTTCAAACAGGGTACTGTTTGAAATGTTACAATAAAATAATGAAGGATGAGTCTACTTTAGCCAGTCTGAAACCCGGTTGAATTAATTGGTCCCTATTTCTAGTCCTATAATTGTGTCTATCATCTCTTTTACTGAAAAGACTTAGATTTTTCCTAACGTACATGATGTTTTCATAGATATATTGACAAGGTACCGTCATGATATTAATATCTTTAAACAGTTCCCTTAGAGAATCGTGTCTGCGGAGGCCATATATTGCTGTGATGGCTCTTTTCTGCAGAATAAAAATAGAGTCGATATATGCAGCCCGTCCCCATTGTAAAATACCGTAAGACATGATACTATGAAAATAACTGAAATAGACTAGCCTCGCGGTATCTACATCAGTAAATTCCCGGTTTTTCTCACAGCATATGCTGCTGAACTTAGGCGTCCTGCAAGAGATGTTAAATGAGGACCCCATTGCAGCTTGGAGTCGAGCGTGATCCCCAAGAAAACAGTTTTATCGATGAATTCCAATTTCTCCCCATTCAATACTATGTCACAATCACTACTTTTAACATTCGGTAAAGCAAATCTAATGCATTTAGTTTTTTTCCCATTTAATACTAAATTATTAGCAGTGAACCAATTTTGGCCGTGCGTAGGGCGTTATTTACGTCGTCACGATTTGATGTACGTATCGCCACAGTATAAATAAGTAACAGTATTATATCTTCATCGAAAACGGCACAAACGCGCTTCGAAAACTCAGTGTATAAAGGGTGGCAGGGACATCGACGCGAAAACTGATACCATGGATTCAGTACATGATTTCGAACCACCCCGCGATGCAATTTTTCGTCGGTTATTTAAAAAAAATCTACTGTTCCATACATTTTGACCGCGTAGATATTGCACTTTTCTTTTAAAAAGCTGTTTTTTTTTTTGAACAACCTACGAAACCTTCAACGCGGTTCAGAATCATGTACTAAATCCATGGTATCGGTTTTCGCGTCGATGTCCCTGACAGCCTGTAAAAGTACGCAACAGTATCGAATGCGTGGCAGTTACGCACGGACGCAGAAGGTTTATCTACCGAGCGGCCGTAGGTAATTATTTCAAGGTCACTGCCAAGATATAATACTGATACTTATTCAACCTAGCTAGACAACCATGCGGCTGGCTACTGTGCACACATGCTTATCGACCGCACAATCGAAACCCATTTCGTAAAGCAAAAACAAAAATTACCAATAGATAAATAAATTGAACGTAAAATAGTACAGTAGTAAGTATTTCCTACGACAGAGATATTGTGATATGTTATGATCTCGTAGCTTTTTAAATTCAAAATAGATTTAAACTGATATTTCAAGTGACTACAGGCTTCTTTCTTTTTCGTGTGGTTAGTGACTAGCCTGGTGTAGAGTATTTATGCCGCCCATGGGCCTCTGACTTGACTTCACATACCGTCGAGAAATATCTCTCAGGCATTCCAGTTTCCTCACAATGTTTTCCTTCACCGTTTTTGAAGCAAGAGATTATACAATACTTAATTGAATCCAAACTCCTTGGGTTCGAACTCGAGAGCTGTGACTTGGCAGTCCGACGCTCACACCACTACGCTATAACTACTCATAGTGACTACAGCAATTAGGGTCGCAAGTGCATGAGGTCCCGGGTTCGCTTCCCCGGTCGGGCGAAGTGATATTGGGTTTTCCTTCTCGCATTTTTCAGTAGCAGCCCGGAGTCTGGATTTGTGCCCGATCGATGGCCATAGGCTCGCCCTCTATTACATGGGACTTAAACATAACTGGTGAAATCTGGGTGTACTATAGGTTCACCTCTGCCTAACTTGTCGGATAAATACAGGCGTGATGATAGAAAGAAAAAGAAGAAAGAAAGAAAATACATTTATTTAGCACAGACACGCACACAAAAGGCACACAACACAACATATTATACTATAAACAAAAATCAAATTAAAAAAGAATGAAAACAAATAAAGTGTAAATTGCGTTTTATGATACTCGCAGGAAAGTGTGCCTTGCGGCTGCGCCAAATAGGCCTAGTTCAGCAAAAATGCCAGACAACTAGTGCCTGACGCTGGTTTTCAACTAATCTAAACTGATATAATAATAATAATAATAATAATAATAATAAAGTTTATTAATCAAAAAGTAACAATACAAAGTGACATATTCGGTGAGCCACAAACTAAGCGTCGCTTGTATCTTGTGGCTCTGGAGTGCGAAATTTTTCAAAGTTATAAAAGTTACATTACAATTATAGAATGTTTGATAATTATTACACATTTTCCATAAACAAAAGATGAATGAAAATAAAATAGAACATTCGTGTGAATCTGAACACATAGCAAAAGAGCAAGTGTTGTCGTTTGACTTGCGCTGTGGTGTGTTTTTGTGTGTGCATGTATGTATATGTGTGTGTGTGTGCTTGTGTGGGTGTGTGTGTGCATGCGTGTGTGTGTGTGTGGGTGCTATATCAAGACTTCGGTGTCATCGTATGATAATTTTAAAAGAGCTGACGTTAGGGTTTTTTTACAGGTCGTGGTTGAGCAGCCTTTTAAGTCGCAGATTTTCAAAACTTTGTTGTAAGTGTTGGGATGGGAAAAATAGGTACAGCGTCTAGCTAGTTCGGATTTGGCTTTTGGTATGGGTACTCTGAAGACACGCTTGTTTATTATGTCGCTATAGTCGGGCCGTTTTTTTATTAAATCGTGATATTTAAGCGTAGCTTGGAGTACAAATATTTGTCGTACCCTGAGAACTTGAAACTCATGGTAAAGAAGATCTGTAGGGAATCTGAAAGGTTTTTTTAGTGCAACCTTGATCAGTGCCCGTTGTGTCCTCTCTAATGTTATAAATGTGCTTTTACCAGCACGACCCCAAATGCAGATACAGTACTGCATGATTGACTGGCAGAGTGCGAAGTAGACCATTCTCAAAATATCGATAGAAGTACAGTCGCGGAGTTTTTTCAAGACGTGTATTAGTTTACGTACTCTGGAAGAAAGGGCATAAATGTGGGCTTTGTATGTTAAGTTGCTGTCTATGGTTACCCCGAGATATTTAATCGTGTCAGTACGTTCAAGGACTATGCATGCGCAGGGATGGTGTGTCAGGTGTGAGGCAATATTGTATTTCTGTGGGCAGGTGTGTATTTTTAAGGACTTAGTCTGAGAGGCACTGGAGGAGCTTGTTTTGGAGAAAGCAATATATTTACTTTTACTAGCGTTTAGTGTCAGTAGGTTGGTGTCTAGGGATTGCGCTATCTGAGTGAGGCCTTGTTCCGCCAGTTGATACACTCGGTCCCATGACTTGTCGTGGAAAACGATGGCTGTGTCGTCAGCGTAGGATATCACTGTAGCGTTTCTGAGAGGAAGATTTACTACGTCATTAATATACAGCATAAACAGCGTTGGGCCAAGGGTACTTCCCTGCGGAACGCCAAAAGTGATCGGGAGTGCCCTGCTTTGGTGACTGCCTATTTTACAATATTGATACCGCGATGTTAAGTAGCTGCGAAACCATTCTAGAGGTATTCCTCTTATGCCTGTTGCCTCGAGTTTCTTCAAAAGCAGACCAGGTGACACGGTATCAAATGCTTTTGCCAAATCAAGAAAGACACCAACACAGCATTCTCCATTTTCTATGTGGTGCGAGACTTGATTTGTCAAAAGTGACACCGCGTCTTCGGTGGATTTTCCCCGGCGAAATCCGAACTGCATATCTGAGACAATGTTGTGCTTCTCTATAAAATTTACCAATCTCTTGTTTACAATTTTTTCTAAAATTTTAGAGACTATACTCAACAGGGCGATGGGTCTATAGTTTTCCGGCAAGTCTTTGGGACCACTTTTGTAGATAGGGGACACTGCAGCAATTTTCCAGGAATCGGGAAAGACACCTGATTCTAAACTTAAATTAAAGATGTGCGTAAGTGGCTTGATTATGCTTTCTCGGGAATTTATTAGTAATGGAGCGGTTAGTTGGTCTGGCCCTGGTGCGCTGTCTATTTTCAAGTTGCGTATTATGTTGGACACTTCTTCTTCGTCGGTCGGATGCAGATAGAGAGATTGTGAGATAGAGCTTGGAGCTATGTTTGATTCTATTAGTGAGTGGTGAGCGGTTGAAAGTTTGTATAGGATCTTGGCTGCATGGTTTTCCCCAACAGAGACGAAGTGTCGATTGCAATTGTCAAGTGCTGAAGTTGGGGAAATACTGGAAGCAATTAGGTGCGATGATGAATTTTGAAGAGTTTTAGTTCCACATATATCTTTTATAACCGTCCAGAGCTTTTTTGGGTTTTTCTGGTTCCCTTCAATTTCCTGTCTGTTATGTAAGTTTCTGAGTTTCCGAAGAAGCGTTGTCACGAAGTTTCTGTATCTGGTGTAAATTAGTTGTTTTGTGATATCTTCAGGGTCGGCTTTACATTCAAGATGAAGTTTATCGCGTTGTCTCATGCATCTAATTAAACCAGGAGTGACCCAGGGTTGGATGTTGGCCATTCTGCGGCTAATTTTAATTCTTTTTGTGTGTTTGTCAGCGGCGCGTGAGATAATGTTGTTGAAGTAGTTTAAAGCAGTGTTTACACATGATGAGCTAATAACTGGATCCCAGTTTGTATTAGTGATCTCACCAGCTACACCAGTCCAGTCAGTTCTGACTCTCCAGCGCTTAGTGTTTTTAGGGCGTTCCGGGTTAATAGGGACACTACACAAGGCTAGGTCGTGATCGGTAATGGATAAGCTACAAATGAGACCAAAAGGTATTGCAGGTGATTTTATAAATATGTGGTCAATACAAGCCCCGCACCTTGTTGGGAGAGTGAGCAGGGGATAAACCGTGTGAGGCCATGAGACAAGCGATAAAGATATGATATGTTACATAATCTGTCAATCAATCTGCATAGCGTTTTCCCAACTATGTTGGGGTCGGCTTCCAGTCTAAACGGATGCAGCTGAATATCAGTATTTTACTCAAACTCAAAGCATTTATTTCAATTAAACCATTTACAGGCACTTTTAAATTGTCAAATAGTCGCGTCAGTTAGTCAGAAAGTTGAAGCTAGTTGCCCATTCCAAAACGTAGATCTTATGGAGAAGTACGGGCAAGAAGTTACAAGTTACATGGAGCGACTGCCTATCTGACCTCCACAATCCAGTAACTGGGTAATACGATACCCCTTGGTAAGTCTGGTGTCAGACTTTCGGGCTTCTGACGACTCTTAATGACTGTCAAAGATCACGAATGACAGCTGGGCCCAACGGCTTAACGTGCTTTCCGAGGCACGGAGGAGTCTCGGTATGTAAGGATGGTCACCTATCCACGGACCAACCCCGGCAAGCGTAGCTTAACTGATGGATTGACCCATGCGACTATTATTACTTAGCCACGAGCTCCTATCTTACGTAATCTGTAATCCTTATTTTTCTTTTAATAAATTTATTTCTTCTTTTTTACTTTCAGTATAAAACAGCTTGAAGACCAAGAGGCTCGCGTTCAGGAGTTCATGCACGAGTCATCCAAACCGCTAGCTCGATTCAAAGACGACCGTGACCTCGAAGATAACCTGCGACAGGTGGAGCGAGCGGGAGATCCCATGTTGAAGTATATGAGGGAAAGGAAGCGGGAGAGGGGGGAATTGGGACCAGGTTAGTAATCTATATGACGCAGTAAGACGGTAGAACCCGTGATATATTTATATCCCTAGGAATATAGCTATACAGGGTGGCAGGGACATCGACGCGAAAGCTGATACATGGATCGTATGGAACAGCAATTTTTTTTTAAACAACCGACTAAACTTTCAACGTCGGGGAGCTCAGAAACGTACTGAATCTATGGTATTAGTTTTCGCGTCACATTGACGCGGACCTGCGCTGCCACTTTATATAGGGTGGCAGGGACATCGACGCGAAGCCGGCTACCATGGATTCAGTACACGATTCTGAACAGTCCTGCGTTGAAATTTTTAGACGGTTATTTAAAAAAAAAACGGCTGCTCCATAGAAAAGTGCAATACCTACGCGGTCAAATCGTATGGAACAGCAGATTTTTTTTATAATAACCGACGAAAAATTTCAACGTAGGAGTGTTCAGAATCATGTACTGAATCCATGGTATCAGTCTTCGCGTCGATGTCCCTGCTACCCTGCATACCGTAATATAGTTATATGAAAGTGGTTCATAACTGTTGAAGTGCCCTAATTTTGTTATTGCGACCAATTTCGAGGTAGCGTAGTTATTCACTGTTCTAACCTATTTAGTCGGAATAGTTATACTACTAGATCGTGCTCGTATCATAGTTATATTCCTAATAAGACAGTTATGAACCGCTTTCATTTATAATAATATTACGGTTGATAGCTATATCCCTAGATATCCCTAGGGATATAATTATATCACGGCTTCAACCATCTTACTGCGACTTAAACAAATAAATAAAATTGAAGTGTCTGTTTGTAATGTCTAACAGAATTTTACTAAATGCATAATAAATGAAAAGATGTGATTACAAAAATATATCATTTTAAATTTTGTTTTTCCGTTTTTGTTCCGGCTAGTCTACGAAACGGCTGGACTGATTTTAACGCGACATTCACTGGCAGATAGCTGATGTTATAAGGAGTAACGTTGGGTACTTTTATTTTATTTAAAAAAATAAGGGCTGAGTCACATCGTAATGGCAGCGGCCGACAGCGACGCGGCGAGCACTTTGAGTGTGAAATAATTTTAAATATTATCTACATACTTAAAAGACCAGTATCACTTGAAAAGCTTGAAAGGGTCGCGAGGCCGCCCGCGGTGACGCGAGCGGCCGCTCGCCACGCGTATCTTGTCGGTGGTTCTGCCCGCGGCTGCCAGTGGCGACGCGAGGCCGCTCGCGGCACCTCGGGCGGCCGCGCGTATTTAATGTAGAAACTAAACTAGTCAATAGGAGACTAGGCGCGTGGGATCTGGAGGTCGCGCGAGGCCGTCAGCGGCGACGCCCCGGGGGACGCTCGCGGCCGCTGCCATTCCGGTGTGACTCGGCCCTTAGGATCCATGCGGGCAGCACCTAGTTAATTTTGAATTTTATTCATATTTTGCTATCTATTCGACATGACTTTTGGCTGTCGCGGTCATAAAACGGGCGGGACGGTGAATATTTGTACGGTATTTAAAAAAATCTGTATTTAGTCTCGTGTCATCACTCTTACACGTTTTATAGTATAGTCAAGTATGGTGGTGATTGGAGTCAAACCAAGCAGTAAACTGGTTTACGGCTAGATCCTGATCCAACTAAAAAAGAGCTGGACTAGTACTATTTGTTTTGTATCAGACTGAGATTGAATTACTGGGTTGATGGACAACCCTAGCCAAGGAACGCGTATATGAGCGTCAGTAACCTATCCAAGAGTGCCTCAATATATGTGCACAGATAATTATTATTTTTTATTCCAAAAATACGTTAATTTTATTAGCTTTATTTTTTCTTTTTTAATTGTTTATTAATCGCAACAGTTTTAAATGCTCCTTTTTTGTTTTTTTTATTACCATTTATATTTCCTGTGCGTGTCCCAAATAATTTATTTTTATTTATTTAATCATAATTATGAGTACAAAGGTACCGCTTTTTTCTTCCTTCTTTCTTTCTATTCTTTTAATAACTTAAAATTTGCACCTGTCCCTAGCTCATCTTAGGTTTAGGTGCCTTTGAGCCAAAGATCCACAAAAAGACACCCACGCGTTATTTCATCATTTTCGGCTCTAGTCATTCTGTTATGGTCAATATAATAATCATGTTTTTCCTTATATCCACAGAAAAACCTATATACAAAGGACAATTCCCACCAAACCGCTTCAACATACGTCCCGGTTACCGCTGGGACGGAGTTGACCGTTCCAATGGCTATGAGAATAAATACTTCGACCAACAGAGCAAACGCAAGGCGCAGGAAGAAGAAGCTTATAAGTGGAGCACTGAAGACTTGTAATATGCATTCTATATACACGGGTATAATGATGAAATTAGTGTGACAGGACTTATGATGTTGTGTAGAAAATTACGTAATTATGTTTGTACAAGATTATAAATATTTTTTTATAGCATTAAAGTTATTAGTCAACGTGTTTTTTTTTTTTTTATTACTACGTTATTTTCTGAAAAATTAAACCAACAAAAATATTTATATAATTTATTTGATAAGTAAGAAAACTTGTAAATCAAAGGAATAACTACAGATAACTGTATTACAATAATAAATAAAATTACTATTTGCTTATTAGTAATGTCACTGCTAAATACATATTGCTCTAAGTTTACGTGAAGGCCTTATGTCCTGCTGGGGCTGCGGGTCTGTCCGAAAGGGATATCGCGGCCCCGGCACACAGGCAACGGAAGGAACACGGGTGGGTTTTAGTCAGTAAAAGTCTGACACGCCCTCTCGCTCCGCCCAGACCGGGAGAAGTCATTTGATGATTTCCCACCATCAAAAAAAAAAAAAAAGGCCTCATGTATAAAAATAAATTAAAAATACTTGATGGGCGTGACGAATATTAATTTTAATAGGAAAAAAGTGAAATTAGGAAAAAAAAATTGTTTAGAGATATAAGTATTTTATATCTAGAGATATTCACGATTGCAGTTTTGCAAGATACACATAAACAAGATGTATAGCTTTAGATTAATCCAAGATGTTGTTGGTCTATCAAATGCCAATTTCATTAAAATTCGTTCAGCCTTTTATGAGTTATTGAGTAACAAACATACAAACTTTCACGATTATAATATTCGTAGACTCATAATTTTTGTACCAAACTATAACATTACACAAACAAAAACACTAAATAAATATATTCAAATGCGAAACTCATAGACAATTCCAAGGATATATTTTGTTGCTAGTGTAAAAAATATTGAGATAAATCAGAACAGTTCCGTTTTTGCGGCCATCGCATCACGTTGACAACAAAAAAAAAAGTACCTACTTTCGTACATAAGATAGTAAATTATACTAAAATAACAACAACATATTCGATTTTCTATAGATTTCAATCTGATTTTGCCAAAGATTTAAATCTTTAGATTTGCCCACACCGTACTTAGTCACGCTAAAAGGTGTCCATACTGAGAAGAGTGAGCTCACATTATGTAGCGTTTCCATGACGATCAAGTTACTGCGTCATTGCGTGTCAAAACAGAAACGTGACTATATTTTGACGCGGTAGGACGAATTTAACAATTTAAATCTTTGGATTTTGCTAGTCTATATTTGACTACATCTAGTCGAGACATTTGTTACATACCAAAGCCGATGTGATTTGATTTCAAGCAGTAATTCTTATGGCGAGGTATATAATAGTACCACAACGTTATTTTCTTCCATTTTTCTGATAACTTCGTGAAAAATTCAAGTAATTAGTAAATGAGTAAAATTACGAACCCCCCTTATTTATAAATAAAGTTAAGTAATTATTAGCGCCTGTTAAACCATACATTTATGACGTTTAAACGTCTCTTCGCTTTAAGAGGGTTTATCCTAAAAGTTGGCAACGTCGCAAATAACTGTCAAATATTTACCTGTTTTGATTCTTATAGCAATATTACTGAATAGAAATAAGAAATGTGGCTAACTAGCGAACTAGAATATTAATAATGAATTGCAATTATAACATTGAATTTGATGTTGTACCCATGTTAGGTGTAAAAAACGCATTTGGAAAGTTTTCAAATAGTTTTTTTTTACATCTAAAACTAAACATTCGGTGTTACGATATTAATTATTGCATTTCATAATCAATATTCTAGTTCGCTAGTTAGTCACATTTTTTTATTTCCACACAGTAATATTGCTAAATTGATCAAAACAGTGAAATATTTGACATCTATTTGCGACGTTGCCCACCTTCAGAATAAACGCTCTTAAGCAGCTTTTATGAATAAGAGGGTAAATAGTAGGATAAATTAATGTTTATACTGAGTGTATCAGAAAGGTGTGATTAAATTTAAGGGTATGGTACAGACCTTCAACCTGAACAACTTTCTCCATGGTACCAATATCGTAATCGAGAAAAAATTATCAGCTGTCCCATATATTTGGGTCGAGTAAGTACCTATTGAAGTTGGTTGTGTATGTGGACATTTGACCACACCTTTCTGAAGCACGCTGTAGATAAGTTACAAAGTTTAATACCTTAGTATGACAAAACTAATTAGGGATACATTCGAAGACTATAAATATATATTTCTTCGCGAAGCTATTTCTTATAAACTTGCTACATTCGGTCATATGATATAGTTCTATTACATAATCAAAATATCTATTGTTATCACTCGTACTATTTTATTCTATTATTAATATTATCTGATATCTATGTAAAGCCGGGAATTCGCGACCTCAAAGAACGACCCAGTGACGAAATAAATATGTAAGTACTTTTTCACAATTATTATACAATGTGGAGTGTGGAGACAACAATAAATTAAAACACTGGAAATACTTATGCATAAGAGTATTTTGGAAGAAACGATTTATGGACTGTGTGAAAGAGGATATGTCTAGAAAGGGGGTCCTACCGAGATGACGACTAATAGAGAAGTGTGGAAGACAAAGACATGTTGCGCTTGCGCCGACCTCTAATAAATTGGGATAAGGGCCGGAGAATGGTGATGGAACTATCAAATAAATCCTAACATCAAAATCAAAAGAGGGATTTTTCAAACAAAATAAATAGTAGTGATGGGCCGACTATGGATTTTGCTGATGAACCGACTAGCTATAGTGACTAAGCTATTGGATATTATTTTATTGAATTTTCGTTTGCAGACTGAGAACGTCACGAGATATCCGCAGTTTAATTTATTGTAGTTTCCACCTTGTACAGATAGTGCCAGCCACGAAGACGGGCCCCGATCCGCGATTACTGTAGGTACTGTAAGCTACACAGTACATTTTCTTAATGTCCCTCGGCAAACTTCGTGTTTCATCAGTCGTTGGATTTCTATCAGTTGCCCGTTGCACTTGGTAATTATGTTTGACGGCAACGCGGGCGCAGCGGTAGGAGTCAATACGTACAAGCACCAAGAAATCCGACGACTGACGAAACACGAAGTTTGCCGAGGGACATTAAAATAATTGTACTGTACTTTACTTTAGTACGGAGCGGAGTGGGGTGCGTCTTCGTGGATGGCACTATCTATATATTTATTATACTAGCCCACAGACCACGGAGACGCCTCGGCGGCTGCTGCTAGTCGGCATTATCAACACTTTCCATACAAACCAAGTGTGTCACTATTAACTCGCATTACGACACAAAGCAAGCAAGCATAAAGATGTACAGAAACTCTTCAGCTTTGAATGGCGGTCCGTGACAGAAGTAAGCGCTCAACAAACTTTCGGCGCCACGAATTTTATTAGGTTGCGTTCCGAGTTAGGCTGTAATCGATTAGAGCGGGCTAACACCCGTACCGAATCAGCATGAGCGTGGTAACGATGTCCCGTGAATGGTCATGGATAACGTCATGACATGCGCCATCTTGCGATAACGCCGACCATGCCTCTAGTAATATCACCGTGAGCGCTGTCAAAAATTACAGTTATGCTGTTTTGAGTACTCAGCATCTTATCCTTCAACTAACTTGGCATTTTCGAAATTGTGCTTCTGGCTACCGTCACCACCTAACCAAAAAAGAAGGAGAAATTTGTGGTCTAAATACAAAGAATGATGATGTACAAGTTTTGACGTTGAGCGAGCACTGTGAGCGCGATCACGAGCATTCCAAATAGTTGACAGCTCTCAGCTGTCATAATCGTGCTATCTAAATCGCAAATGATTGATGTCAGTTCTGTGAGCGATTATGTTCTAATTCGGAAAGCGCCCTTAGTATTGCCATCTCTAGTCTTTACCGACGCGGCGACTTCGTGCTCTGTGGTTACGTCAACCTCTTCTAAAGATAAATAAGATACAATAAATTTGTAAGGATTTCCCACTTATGTAAGTGAGGTGCTTTATGTAATTGTTTAACGCATAATGTATAGCAAATGTATGTCCTTTGAGATCACAAATAACCTAGAATGGAAGTCAGTGGAAGATATTGTAAAACGCTACTTAAATCTGAACTCAGTGCTAAAAGGTAAAAAGTAAATCTTGTGGAATCATTACTCAGAAATCAAGTGTTTGACTAAATTACAATATTTTTATCAATGTGCTGTGAAAAAAATTATAAGTAGACAGGTAAACAGTTTCTAAAGTTTCCAGATTAAAATTTTGAGATTTTTTAAATAACTTATTGACCACCATAACTACTTAAGAGTTATTCCGCACTGCATCCGATCCGAACCCTAATTCAAATTCCGAGTTCAGTCTGAATTGGGAATGTTCTAAATTCGGATCTAGGGGCCTACTCGCTAAGCGAAATCCGTAGTTACGGCCGTCTTTACGGGCGTTTCGTTGTCCGTGTCAATTACAGACATACCATAAGTGAGGTGAGCGAGGCGCCCGTAACAACGGCCGAAACTACGGATTTCGCTTAGGGAGTAGGCCCCCTGGTACGTAACTCCACATACAAATAGTATTACGGCTACTTCGGAGCGACTTTTCTCGGATTCGGATCGGATGCAGGGCAGAACCACTCTTACTGTATTGTCTGTTGAATTTAAATTAAGCCTAGTAAGAATTTTTTTGCAAAGCTGCAATCATTAATTTTGTCTTTAATAATAATAAATTCAACCGATACCGGTTACACACAGGACACACCACAATACAAAGTGCGATGAATTTATGAATAAGATTGACTCCGCCATTTTGTTACGTTTTAGCTGTCATACTAAATCCAGTATGTGCGCATCATAGGGATGGTGACAATTTTTTTTTTTAGTCTGTCTTGGAGATTATTAAAAAATATTGGACACGTATTTTTTTTTTCTTTTTTTACGTAATCTAAAGATTACGACGATACATTGAGTTAAAATGTGCCATGACGTCACAAGTATATAGATTTTATACTTGCTTGTGACGTAGCGACCCCCACTCCCCAACTTAAAATTAGTTTTATCTAAGTATTGTATTGAGTAAGTTGTTATTAATATGATAAAGCAAAAAATACGTGTCAAATATTTTATTATTATCTGACTGACGGAGTAATTAGAATTTCTTTTTTTTGTTACTCCGGCATCATCCCACGTCCACGACACGGCATCACGATAAAACAGGGAAATATTATGAAGAGATTAAATTTCCGTCCACGATACCGTTATAACGTGCACGAATTTCCATACATTTTATGGACGACCACGATAATTTGGTCACATAAAATATTATAAAAGAGCACATACTTTGAGTGAAAAAGTATGGTCATAGAAAAATAAACAATAGTTCCGCTTCTCGTATTGAATGAATGAATGAATGAAATGCACCGATCCCAAAGTGGTTTAACCAGACTCGATAAATCGAATGAACCCCAAGATTTGGACTAAATGCTGGAGCCTCATGTTGCATAGGGCTACAGAGGCCATTGCATATCAAAGAGTAGACCGGGTGGCGCGGTAATGCTAAGGAAGACGTGCCCTGGGGATATGGAAGGATTAGCGACCCATACCTGATATGCATCCTTGAGTTGGCAATGGACTAGTGGAGACACGGGGGATATTTATCATGGATGGGCATCTTTTAACGACGTTGCCGCCAGATGGTTTCATGTCCAGCTTCCCCCTAGTTCCGCTTGTCGTATTGTTTATTTTTCTATGACCGTATTTTTATAGTTTCTAATGTGACCATATTATCGTGGTCGTCCACGTCCGGCATCTGTAGACTACAATAGCGCGATTTGGAACGCGGTCGCATCTCTAGCATCTATTCGAAGTAGTGTTTCTTTATGATGCAGTCGACCGCACGTCGTAGTTGGCAACAAGTTGAGCTGGCCGAGCGTATTAGAGCGCTAGCACACTAGGACGCCACAGCGACTTCACCGGCTACATATCCAAACAATTCGTATTGAAATATATGACAATTAACTCACTTGGCTACGGTCTGGCGACGTCGCCAATTGGAAGCGTAGCCACGACCGACCGGCTTCTACGTTGAGACTGGATACTCTGGCGACCTGGCGATGCTTAGCAAAGTCGCATGTGTGGTATTTTGTATACAACATAGTTACCCCTCCCTCACTCAGTGGCCAACTGATCGCCAGGACGGACGCCTGCGTGTTACTGACTACTTATTTGGTAACCTCATTTGGCCACGGTAGGTAGCCATGGCTACGTAGCCAGCGACGTCGCCAGGGCATCCCAGTGTGTTAGCGCTCTTACGGAGTTTCAGTAGGATAATAAGCCGGTTGGCACTGGTTTTGTTACCGCTGACGAGCGGTCTACTGTACCATCGACTTCTTGCTTGCAGCGCTCGGCAGCTATAGCACCGGGCCGGTAACAGATGTGGTCATCGTGTTCACGGGATTTTGTTTTGAAACAGGTTAGATATGAATTTATTTGATGGTACATTGTACAATCTCGAGGATCAATGCTATTCATATTTTGATCACAGTATACTTATTTTAATGCACTCTCTACTGCTGTTACAATTATTATTAATAATTATCTGCTTTTACCGGATTCAATTAAATTCAACTAATTTAATTTAGCCCTGTTTATATTTGCTAATCAATCTATAGGTCCCTCGCTATTTGATATACTTAACGTAATTTTGCTAGAGACAGTATTAAATATATATTAATATTTAAGCGATGATTTTTGCATTGATACTTGATGCCAAATCTCCAATAAAATAGGAGCTTTTAAATGAAAAATGTATAACAATGTATACATTACATAAACTAATGTTGCAGCAAAGAGAGACCTATGCCCAGCAGTGGGTCAAGTCGGACTGCGGGTGATGACAAAGCGAATATTAAATAACAAGTTTTTGCCCGCGACTGCGCCCGCGTGGATATCGGAAAATATCCCACAGGAACGTATTACCGAGATTTAGGACGAATTTTACCAATGAAACTGAACGCTATCAGACGCCCTAGTGTGAGTTTCTTTTAACCATCTCGATATTACGCATCGACCGCGTTCGCCGCTCTGATTGGCTCTTCACCCTTCACTGGTGACACTCAAACTCACACTGGGGCCTCAGCACATAAAACACGTACACGTAAGTGGCGCCCGGAGGGATCGGCTGTCCATAGTAATATCACGCGTGTACTCCCCAACAAGGGCTGTCAATGTCATTATTTTCTGTGACATATTGACACTGACAGGTCTTAAACGCGGTTAAGATGTGCTTAACGCGCTTAGTGTCAGTGGTGAAATTCGCACTAAAAGTATTGTGTTAATCCCGGTAGTAACTATGAGCCAAATTTCATACAAATTCGTTCCGCCGTCTTTGCGTGATTAACAAATATACAAACGTTCACAATTATAATATTTTATTAATTAATATTTAATATTAGAGTAGGATGAAATATAAAGACACAATTAATTGAGCCAAACGCATTGTATAATATATTCTAAAGTATACATATTAATAGTATGAAATAAATCTCTTTGTATACCAGATACAAATAAAATACTTTTAATGAATATAATATACTATTTATAATATAATTTTTTACTAGCATTTTCTATAAAATAATATATATATAAATAATATTCTTCCAGTAAAAAGGGAGAAGCTTCTAGTCAGACGGGTGATACAGTCTGTGGCATCTGTATACATTTATACATGCGCTACGAGCTACCACAAATCACTAAAATATTTAAACATTTTTAGGATTAGATACAAACGGTACCCTATTACTAAAGTCTTCGCTGTCCGTAGTGTCCGTCCGTCCGTCTGTCAGCGGGCTGTATCTCATGAACCGTAATAGGTAGCCAATTTAATTTTTTACATATTTCTATTGCCACTATAATAACAAATTATAAAAATAAAATAAAGTCAAAAATTCAAGGAGGTCCCCATACAAGAAACGTGTTTTTTAAATATTGTACTTTGGTACGGAAGCCCTTGTGTGCCAGTCCGACACGCACATGGCCGGTTATTTTTGTGATATAAAAAAAAACATTTTTTTTCTCGGTTTCTTGAATTCGAATAAAGAAAAACCAGTCAAATACCCTATAGAGAGAATTAAAACTATAACTGCTGGTACCTGCTATTAAATAAATAAATTAAGATAGATTAATTTGTGGTGCAAGCAGAAAATCAATGTCAATGCAAAAACCAGCGCCGTTTTTCCAAATTAATAATCATCGCAGGCTATTTATAAAGATTCATTTATTGGTGTCAACGCCTCCCCCTGTACCCGCCCCGTCCACGTCGGTCCCTATCGTCGTGTTCATTTTGGTAGCCGCCTCTAGATTGGTAGCCGCCCTGGTTAGGTTGGTAGCCGCCCTGGTTAGGTTGGTAGCCGCCCTGGTTGGATTGGTACCCCGGGTTCTGTTGGTACCCTTGGTTATTTTGGAAGGGTTTTTTATAACCACCACCTCCGCCACTGCTGCCGCCTCCGCTCGAACCACCGCTTCCTAGGAAGTAAAGAATTTCGTGAAAAGCGGGTAGTGTTAACTCTTGATGTCAAACCTGATCAAAATTTATAAGTTAATGCTCGACTTGGCAGGCACTGCCGTGCCCCTGCGATCTTCATTCAAATCACTGTTGCAGACAGTCAAATGGTTTGACAAGAGATTTACCAGCTGATCTACTGATCTCAGCAATGACTACCAGATCATACAATCAATCTGCCTAGCCTTTTCCCAACTATGTTCGGGTCGGCTTCCAGTCTAACCGGATGCAGCTGCATACTGTATTTTACATGGAGCGACCGCCTATCTGACCTCCACAACCCAGTAACTGGGTAATACGATACCCCTTGGTAAAACTGGTTGTCAGACTTTCGGGCTTGTCGTGCTTTCTGAGGCACGGAGGAGTCTCGGTATGTTAAGATGGTCACCCATCCACAGACCAGCCCTGGCAAGCGTAGCTTAACCTGATGGATCGAACCGTGCGGCTGTTATTACTTAAGCTCCTCACACCCCAGACAGTACAAAATAAAATGCTGATGTAAAACGATTGTCTCATTTCAGGAAACAACTTACTGTGACGATATTTGAATCCAACAATCACCACCTTATACTCCGTTAGTGTAGATAGTTAAATAAAGGTAAACAAAAAAACCATGTGACGACAGAGCTGTCATGTTAACCGACTAAACGTAATACCTGTCACTTCAGTTGTCATGCTACGTCACAGTTGTACTCTTCAATTTAGCAACGTTATAATTCGTTGACGTTTAGAGCACCTGTCTTTTTGGGCTCTTTACAATAGACAGATTACAAAATGTTATATTATTATAATAAATCTATCAAAAAAAATGTGCTCAAGCAGTTACATCTACGAAGAGTAGTTTAAGAATAAATGATAAAGTTTAACATACATTAATAAAAGAGGAAACTATCGTAAAAATCGAAAATAAATGAAATTTGGTTATAACGTATTTTTGAACAAGAATCAAGTCATCTATAAAAACCCTTTTTACGATTTGTTTACTTTTATTTGATTACCTAAACCAATGGAATATAGTATTATTATTCGCTTTTGATGATTGCATTAAAAAAACCTCCGCATTGCATCAAAAAGCCTCTTCGACTCAGCCTGGGCAACTGCCCAGGTTGCGTCGGACATACTTAAGAATCACGTCATGGATTTTTTTTCACCTTCCACAGTTCTGATTATGTTGACCAGATTGAACATTGTATTTATATAAAATTTTAATGACTTACATTGATTACAGCTCCCCATACTATTATAGTGCCTTATCTCCCCACCATATCCCTGATTAAGTTGACCATGTTGTTCTGATCGTATTGACTAAATTGAACCGTGTTTTTTATAAGTTTTAATAGCCTACCCTGATATGCACCCTGATATCAGCTCTCCATACTACCCGCCCAGGTTGTCTCCCCACCCCATAATCGGCCCATATCCCTGGTTTAGTTAACCATGTTGTTTGTAGTTCTGATCGAATTGACCAGATTGTTTTTTTTTATAAGGTAGGTAAGGACTTACCTTGATATCCTCCTTGATTAAATCTCAGCATAATATCATACTCGCCCCGCCCTCCCCATAATATCATAGCCCCTATCATATCCCTGGTTATGTTAACCATTCTGGTTGTATGTCTGATCGTATTGACCAGATTGAACAGTTAAAAAAAAAAAGTTTTAGTAACTAACCTTGATATCCTCCTTGATTAAAGCTTCCCATACTATCGTACCCGCCCTGGTTGTACCCCCCACCATATCCTGGGTTTTGACCATGTTGGTTGTAGTTCTGTTCGTGTTGGTGACCTTGGTTGAAGGGCGCTTGACCTTGGTTGTTGTAACCACCGGGGGGAACCTCGTAAGTTTGGTAGTTTCTGTTCTGTTGAGGCCTGTAAATTAATGAAAAAACGGGTAAACCTTGGTTCTATATCTTTGTCTTCACCTTTGACTGAAATTCAGAGCTACATCTTTTTTCACATTCTAAAACTGACCTCGAAGTGACCTTGTATTGTGCTTACAGTATTGCCGATGCATCATGGCCGGTCTGAACTTTGGGCAGGAGACTGCGCAATAACATTTTCAGGAACCAAATGGTGACATGAGGCGAGTGTGAGTGAGGGGACATGCGTGAAAGTTCGTAGTGCCTGTGTTCAGATCGGCCATGATTCATCGACCGTACTGTACCAAGATCAAAACCTTTGTAAACACGAAGACATTGGGAACAATGGATGGCCATTTTGGACTAGAAAGAATCGTAATTTTGACGATTATCAATACGAAGTACATTGTTAATGTAATAATTGAATATAATTAATTCAATTTTAAAAGCAGGGGAATCTGTAGGTAATCATCTTCAAAAATAAATTTTCTAATTTGTCAGAATTCAGAACGCAGGATAACTTAAGTCGTAACTGAACGCATTCGTAATTTTAACGTTCCTAGAGATGTCCATTTTTTTTTTCAACCGTATAAACTCATGATAATTATTTAAAAAGATAAGCGTCAGCAGAATTTTATGTTACTGTTATATAATACTTTAATGTACTTATATTTATATATAATTAGGTGTATATATTATATTTATAGTTTTTTATAGATGTTTATCTTTATATTTAAATAAATATTTATTCCTCAATTCTCGCTATTGCACCTGCCACTGTTTGTCTCTGCATCACCCAAAGGTTGACTGGTAGAAAATGCCTATGGCATTAAGTCCGCCTCTATACATTTGTGTGCTTGAAGTATTAAATAAATAAATAAATATAAAGAGTTTTAATAAAGCCAATTTATGATTAGATGATTTTACTTTTAAAACCGGTAAGTACTGATGTAAATAGATCCATAAAGTAGCTTCTAACAATAAATAGATTAATCCATACTAATATTATAAATTCGAAATTCGAGATTCTTTAATGAATTTAAAGGGAATCTTTTCAAACTGTTAAATAATAAGGTGTATTATTCTGTTGACGAGTATTTAAATGACAAATTTTAATTAGTCTGTTTTATCATATGTGACATACTGAATGATTTTGATTATTGATTTGAATTTAATTATTAGTGACATAATTTTTTCATTTTGTATTGTTTGGCCCTTTTACTTTATTTAACTGACATATTTTTAACAATTTAATCTAAATTTGACATACTTAATCTATATTTTTTTTTGTGATATCACCTACTTTGAAATAGTTATGTTTTATGCATGTAAAACCTGTTAAAATTTTGTATGCCTCTTGGCGGAGCACAGCTCGGATCTTATTATTTATGAAGACATCTACTGTATGTACCCTGTGTTCACGAAATAAATGAATTTGAATTTGAATTTGAATTTGAAAGTAACGGATTTCGATAAAATTTGGCAAGGAGATAGATGGTATCTTGGAGAAGGAAATAGGATAGTTTTTGTCTCAAAAATAATCTTAGGGGGGGTGATATAGGGGATGAAAGTTTGTATGGGAAATCCAGCATTTCTTAAGTTAGATATGAAAATTCAAATTTATACTTTTGGTAAGAAATAAAGAATTAAACCTTTCAGCGTTTTTGTAAAATCATCCCCCAAAGGGGTAAAAAGGGGATGATTTTAAAATTCACATGTAATATTGAATTTTTTGTGTCTTCTTTTCAAGTGCATTAAGGTATTGCAAATATAGTCACAGTCCGTATCTTGAATTAACATTTAGTCTTTATTTCATTATAATCAGGCGACTCTGTCAAAAGTTATTACAATTTCAAGTCATAAAGTAACCTTTCTAAAATGTAGGTATTTTGTGTTGAATGGCGGCACTAGAGTAGGTATTTCAAAACAATGGTGACAATAATAGTAAAATTATTATTTCGTTTTTAAGTAAGTCATTTAGAATCATAAAAACCTGTTTTATTCATTTTTTTAAACCGGTTAAGTGTGAGTAGGACTAACGCCCTGAGGGTTCCGTCTCATAGCTGTGTTTGCTCGGCTGCCCGAATTTCCAAATCTAGATTGAAGAATAAACTTACCTTTTAAATTGAAAAAAAAAAAATGTAATAGAGTAAGTACCTACTAAAATACTGACTAAATGTTACTTCAAGACACGGCCTATGAATATTTCATCCCAGATTGAAGAACAAACTTAACTTTGCAGTTCATATATAAATTACCAATTTTCGGATTTTCCTCTTTAGTTGAACTTGCCGTTAAAATTCATGCTGCTGGACCAACCGGTAGTACCAGAAAATAGACTGGTTTATTTGCGAGTGTCAAAATATGCGGCATAAATAACCGTATTTATTTATTGTGTTGACTTGGAAGTTTGATTTTCGTCACAGAGCTGTAACGAAAATAAAACTTCCAAGTCAACACCAAGACACGGACTGAGAAAGAGAGAGAGAGGGAGAAAGAAAGAGAGAGACAAAGAGAAAGAAAGATAGATAGAGGGAGAAAGGGAGAATTGTGAAGAAAGCACGCGGAAAAGCGTTAAGAGAAAGAGAGAGGGAGAATTGTCTTCTTCTAATTCGAGAGAGAGAGGGTGAAAGAGAGCGAGGGAGAAAGAGAGAAGCAGAAATAGAGATAGAGAGAAAGAGAGAGAGGGAGAGAGAAAGAGATAGAGGGAGAAAGAGACAAAGAGAGAGGGAGAAATAGAGAGGAGAGAGAGGGAGAAAGAGAGAGGGGGAAAGATAGAGAGGGAGAAAGAGAGAGGGGGAAAGATAGAGAGGGAGAAAGAGAGAGTGAGAACAGGAGAGAGATAGATTGTAGCTAGCGGCGGTCTATAGGTTCTGCCTAGCCCCCACGGGAAAATGGCGTGAGTTTATGTATGCGTATAATTAATTCTTTCGGGCTTTATATTTTGCTTCTAAAAGAGGAAACACAAAACACCCCAAAATGTATCGAGGCCTTATTTGTATCATCTACAATTAACATGAACCAGTGCCAGTAGTCAGTATCAGTTTTTGGATTCCGTACCCAAGGGGTGCCAAACCGAACCCTATTACTAAGCCTCCGCTGTCCGTCTGTCTGTCTGTGAGGACTTGGGCAGTTGACCGCCCGTATTTTTCTGAATATTCATGAAAAACTATCAAAAATTAACTTTAAAAGGGGAGTCTATCTTTAATATTTTTCATGTTATTAAATTTTTATTTTATTTTGAGTAGCGTTTGCCATAACTCCGATGTTATTGGCTCGTTATGGATTCTGTTTATTATTTCTAAAAGCTTGAGTTATTTTATCGGATTAACTAACATATTTTATTAAAATTTGTCGACTAAGAAAAAAAAAGGAGGTGAAGACATTTTTTCTATTACTTTCCTTCATTCTTACATAAAATAACAGGGAGATTTTGAAAAAAAAACTAAGAAAATATTTAATAAAAAGGAGAATTAAAGATAGACCCCCTTTTTAAAGTTTATTTTAGATAATTTTTCATGAATATTCAGAAAAATATGGGCGGTCACATGAGCGATATTGTATTATTTTAAAGTGAAAAACATCTCAATTCAAAATGCCACAGGTTAAAAATATACCACATAACCCCAAAAAACATTTTGAGTAGGTAATTACTTTATTATCTTTACTATTAAAAATATATAAATACCGTACTAACTTATAAATAAATAAATAAATAGGCAAATGAAACAACAATTACGTATATTCAATTTATCAAGTTATGTTTTATAAGATTTTTTTCTAGTTCGAGCATGTTAGGAGATTGGCCATAGTTCCTTCGGCCTACTGTAAGTACAATACAGCCGATGAATCATGGCCGCTCTGAACATAGGCTCTCCGAACTTTCGCGCATGTCCTCTCACTCACACTCGCTTCATGTCACCATTTGGTTCCTAAAAAATGTTATTGCGCAGCCATCTGCGCAAAGTTCGGACTGGCTGTGATTAATCAGCCGTATTCTTTACATGTTAGAAGACTTATGAACTTTTGATTTATTCTTTTAATAGAAGGTAAGTGATTTATTTATTTATTTGGTAAACAAATAACAGTTACATACAAAAAAAAAAAATTGCAGAACAATAATATAATCAAAGTACTGGTCAGCCCGATGCAAACTTTATGGCGGCTCTGAAGTGCGCCACTCGCTGCGCAGTACCGCACCCCTCACCCCCGCGGACACATGAATTAGTTCTTGCGCAGCTACTCGCCTCGTGTTCAGAGCCGTCATAAAGCTTGCATCGGGCTATATGTATGCATATTGTAGGTATACACAGCACTAATTATAAAAACAACATCGTAATTAACTACAAAAACAAGACACAAAATAAAAGATAATGTTTGCATTACCCATACTAAATGAAATGATATGATGAAAAGTGAAGTGCGAGTGAACGATATACATAAAAGATTTATTATGTACGTGAATTTACAAAAAATATTTATTTATTGGTTAGTTTATGCACTCTCTGTGATAATTCCAATAGCATGCTCAATCCTTACCTGCCGTGATCTCCTCCTCTACCATGGTCTCCTCCCCTACCATGGTCTCCTCCCCCCTGACTGTATCCCCCCTGCACCCTGCCCCCGCGGCCGCCCCTCCCCCCGCGGCCCCTCCCCTCCCCCCCCTGCCCGTGGGAGTTGTTGAAGGAGCTGTTGGAGTGGTTGGAGTTGTTGAACCCGCCGCCTCCCCCGCCCCCTCCGCGCCCGCCCCGGCCTCCGCCTCCACCTCCGCCCTGTAAAAACATTTAGGAATATTATTTTCTCCTAGCCTGTAGGTATCTAACTAGAACTGAGGTAATTCACGTACTTTTAAGAACGTTCGCATTAAAAATGCGTGATGAGATTCGAAATTCAAAAGTCATTTATTCAAACTAGGCTGAGAGTCAGCACTTTTCGAATGTCAAAATTGCATAAGACAGTCCCCCGAAAACGCCCGCCATTCACCACTTCCTAGTGCGTTAGCTAGGAAGAAGAAGTGGCGCAACAAACTGTCCAGCAGCACTGCTGTCTGTTCAGTTAGAAAAAAAAAAAATCTATGTACATAGTAGTATGCAAAATAAATTACATTACGCAACACAAAACATAATTTAAATGTTTAGGCAGCTAGCACACGCCAATATACCAACCAAAATCATCGAGAACTATACTCAGGCAGAAATAAAAACTAAGCGTAAACAGAACTTAATATCTAAATAAAAGCCTCCAGGCATAAAGGGCGTGCCCATTTTTTTTTTTTGCGATTGCGACTTTTATTGTTTTTTTTTTGTAAGGGAATTGTATACTTACACCTACATTGGCATTATAATAAAATTGTACTTATTCCCTATTTTGTAGATACGGCGGTGAATTATTGACATAGAACTATGATAAAATTGAATTTTGAGATAAAAAAAAATACAACAATGTGTTATTAAATATAAAATTGAAGAAAAATACAAAAAAAATTGAAGAAATTATGAAATGCAATGATAAATATCGTAACACCGAAAAATTAGTTTCAGATGTAAAAAAAGTATTTGCAAACTTTCTAAATGCCTTTTTGACACCTACAACATCAAATTCAATGTTATAATTGCAATTCATTATTAAAATACTAGTTTATTAGGCAGCGGTATTTAATATTGCCAAATTAATCAAAACAGGTATTTACAGACGTTGCCAACTTTTATAATGAACGCGCTTAAATATTCGCGTTAAACGCATTTAGTGAGTGATTCGTGGTGCAAGCAGGCCTAAGAGTCAGACACTCACGGCAGTTCTCTGTTGCCAGGAGGGCATCTCAGGAGGCGGGGGCTGTTGTTCGTTGGGACGACCGCCTCGGTCCGGGACCTGCGAATAAAACAATATTGAACAATTATACTAGCAACAAATATTATCATCTAATCACAATAAATTATAAAAGTGAAACGTTTGGTTCTTGCTTGGTTTGCAAAGTTTTATAACTTTGACGAGAAACAGCGTTGTACTTTGTTTAGGAATCTTAAATCAATCTTTATTACGATTTCAATTGGGTTTTAGGGCACGTATTGCTGCTAACCAAATTGCACGAATGTAAGCGATTAAGTGGTAAGATTTATAAACTTTGCAAGCAAAAATAGACCTTACAGTGCTATTATATACTGCTGTGGCGGTATCTACAATCGCCACATGCGAACTACGCATCAAAGACCTGACGTCACACAACATCCTGACGTCACACAAATCCTGCATCGCGCAATTAGAGTTTACCGCGCGATGGACATATATACAATCTCCCAACTTCAACCTCTGGCAGTTGCCCGCCAGACACGAAACCTGTCTGGTCGGAGGATCCTCCCTTTTCAATGGTAGATGAGTGAACTTTACACCCTGTTCCCCATACCCCTAAACTGCCAAAAAACTTCTTGTTTGACTCTTCACATCGAACTTACCTGTCCAATAATGACTTTGTTGACATCAGTCTGTGTGTTCTTCCTGACAGTTGCGCTGGAAGTCTTCTCGACCAATAGAAGCGACGTCCTGGCTGCTAGGAAGTCGGACAGTTTGATGTCCGGCTTCACTTTGAGGTTCTCGCGTTTTGGACGGTACGTGGATTGGATGAGGTCTTTCTTTGTCTTTAGGCGATCAGACCACTGTGGGAAAAATCATTTTAATTACAGCAAAGTGTTTTTAAAATAACAGTTTTTTTAATAAAAATAAAAAATAAAAATAAACTACAGTGTAAACTCCATGTAACGTCACTCTATTTAACGACAAACTCCCTTAAGCGTCGAAATCAATTGGCTTTGGTTGGTTTAGCTTGTCTTTCATACAATGTTTCACTCTACATAGCATTACACCCACTCTCAATAACGACAACAATTGAGTAATAAAAAGTACCTTTTAAGTTGCTAAAATTAGTAAAAACTGCGCAGCTGTGTACGATCTATTGTCGCTTTATTATCCTAGCCCGCAATAAACTCGACTGTCGGCATCATGCATACCGAACTTTCTAAGAAATTCGTTCTTTTGTTTACAACATTGGAAAAATACTTCCTTTATAACCAAGATGCCTCAATATTGCTAGATATGAATAAAATAAGTAAAAAAATACAACAAAATTACTGGTGCAGCAAAAGACGTCAGACAAAAATAACAGACTATACGCAATAGCGTTCATATAACATTCTTTTTTATGCACATAACTACTAACAATAGTCGGAAATAAACTTTTTCTTTTTCTAATTCTGATGTTTCTTCTCTCCATTTAACGACAACTCTCTATAACGCCATAAAATGCACAGTCCCTTCAGTGTCGCTATATAGAGTTTACACTGTATTTGGATGCAACATTTTATATTTTTGAGTGTAAGAAGATGAAAAAATTAAGTAGCATTTTAGAATTTCTGATTGCTAGTTACAATTTGAATAAAAAGGTTTTTGTTTTTGCAAAAAATCGATCTGTTTTATTGCACCAAGCGAATATCGATAGTAGTGAGGATGAAGTCCTGCATATGAATATTATAATGCTAAAGTATAACTTAAGTATTCTAGAATTTCAAGAATGATCTTAATTTCGGAACATAGAGGGAGTAAAAAGACCCTTCACGAAGCCGTCGTCTACATATTCTGTATATCAAAGTAAGTGCAGTACGACACAACTTAGATATTTAATTTTATCTTTTTTTTAAATATATTTTACAACTAAAAAGAACATTACAGAAAAAAGTTTATCGTTGGTGCCTGTACTAATGAATGAAAATCATTGTATCACAGACACCAGAAAATGATGACCACCAGATGTATCATAAATTTGAAAATTTGCATACATTCATTTCGATTTTACGAATGTATTTGGTTATATGACTTCACAAGTTATTGCGTTTGCGTAAAGATCATTTTCACCTAAAGCAGTAATAAATATTGGTGATTTTGAAGGCGCACTCAGTTCGGATGTGATCGGTTTTACGAATTTTGCCGATGCTTCATCTAACTTGTGTCGTACTGTAGTAATGTTTTAACAAATAAATGTATCTTTATCTCAATTCAAAATGCCACAGATTAAAAACATACCACCACAAAAACATTTTGCGTAACTACCTTATTATCCTATAAGAAATATATGAAATACCGTACTAAGTTTTAAATAAATAAATAGGCAAATGAACCAACAAATACGTATCATCAATAGGGATGATGCCTGGGTAAAAAAAATGAAATTCTAATTAGTCCGTCAGTCAGATAATAAAAAAATATTAGACACGTATTTTTTGCTTTATCATATTAATGAAAAAATACTTAGATAAAACGCATTTTAAGTTGGGGAGTGGTGGTCGCTACGTCACTAGTACGTATAAAATCTACATACTCGTGACGTCATGGCACATTTTAACTCAATGTGTCGCCGTAATCTTTAGATTACGTAAAAAAAGAAAAAATACGTGTCCAATATTTTTTTATAATCTCAAAGACGGACTAAAAAAATGTTTTTGTCATAATCCGTATTATACGTCGTTTATTGTATTTTATAATGGATTTCCGCAAAGTCACTCCTGAGTCAATTAACTATCTAGAAAACTGGTTCTACGGCACATACCTCGAAGCTCTGTATAGTGCACTCCAGCCGAGTGATAAGTGTCTCCCTCCTCAGCCTGTACTCCTCGAACATCTCCGTGAAGGTGGTCTCTAGCAGTTTCCAGTCTTTCTCTGAAATTGCCTTGTTGTACAGCGGCTTGCCTACTAGTTGTTCACCTGAGGAAAAAGTTTGTCAAATGTTTAAAAAAAAAAATTGTTGAAAATTTATATGGCATAGCACCCCGCATTGAAGTTTTAGCGAAATTTATAATAATGAATGAATGAATTAAATGCACCAGCGGCGTAGCGTGGGTGTCGGCCGCCCGGGCGGAAGACAATTTTGCCGCCCTCTTATTTAGGTATTTCAATTTAATGTATCTTATACATTACATACATTAAATTCTAGAGAACTTTTCGGCAAGACATCATTATTTTGCATTATACAGGTTAGATTTTAAATAAAAAAGTTTATTTAAGTTTTACAATCACGTTTCATTTATTACAAATAATATTTTACTTCAACCAGTATAGGCGGTCTTGCCAGCAGTCGCTACAAAATATCATTAAAAGAAAGGGGATTCCCCAAATTCGTCACAGAATAAAAATGAAAAATTCCGTGCTCTTTTAAATCGGTTCGACTTTGAAGTTGCAATAAAAATATGAAGTGGTTCAAATATTTTTATTATTTATTGTGAAATTATGCCGCCCCATTACGCCACTGAAATGCACCGACCCCAGCTTAGTTTAACCAGACTCGATAAATCGAATGGACCCCGAGATTTGCACTAGCCCCTAGAGCCTCATGCTTCATGGGGTACAGAAGCCATTACATATCAAGGAGTAGACCGGGTGGCGCGGTAATTGTAAGTAAGACGTGCCCTTAGGATATTGAAGGATTTGCGAGCCGTACCGGATATGCATCCTAGCATTGAAGCTTACGGCGTGAAAATAAGAAAAAAAAAAAAAACTCCTACAAGCGAAGCTGGGTGTATCCAGCTCCACTAAGCTGTAGACTAATAGCGCGAATTTAAACTTGTTGCCTTCGGAGCGGGTGTTACAAGTTCACACTAAGGATTATTTGTTCTCACTCCACTAACAAATCACCGGGAAAGAAGGGTTATGTTTTTTTCTATTATGTGACGAAATAGACTTGCGATAATGTGAATTCTATATAATGTCGCCCATAGGCATGTGTCCACCCGAAAATTAACTTTAAAAGGGGGGGTCTAAACAAAATTTTTTTTTTCATTATCCCCCTATGATTTTATGGATTTACACTTGTGTTTATTAAATAAATAGGTTTTTTTTTTTTTTTAATGTATTCACCTTCGTTTTTTTTTCATATTCGACAAATTTTACAAAAAAAAAGTTAGTTAATCCGATAAAATAACTCGTAAGCTTTTAGAAATAATAAACAGAATCCATAACGAACGAGCCAATAACATCGGAGATATGGCAAACGCTACAAAAAATAAATAAAATGAATAACACAAAAAATATTAAAATATTAAAGATTAATTTTAAATATTTTTTCATGAATATTCAGAAAAATACGGGCGGACACATGCCCATGGGCGACATTGTATATTACAGACTAGCTCCCGCCAGCGGCTTCTCCCGCGTCATATCTTAATAAATATGCCTATGTTACTCAGTGATAATATAGCATTCTACTGGTGAAAGAATTTATAAAATCGGTGCAGTAGTTTTTTAGTTTATTCATTACAAACAAACATCCAAAAAATCAAATTCACTTTATAATATTTGTCTAGACATCATTCTTTTATGTCTTTGACTGTATTAATTTATTATTGACTATCTTCGCGTCTATAAACAGTGGCCTTAGTGTGAGTTTTATACCAATTTGATCGTTAACGTAAACTTCAATTTGTACCGAAAGCACAGTATAAATAAATAACAGTATTCCATCTTCATAGAAAATCACAATATATATCAGTACGCATCAGTATCGAGTGCGCGGCGGTTACACACGGACGATTATTTCAAGGTCATTGCCGACACATAATACTGTTAGTTTATTATACTATGCCGAAATGAAGTGCCATCTGGTAACAATGTTGGGAACTACAATTATTTCATACAAATTAACGTAAGTGAACGATAATGCGATCAAGTAAGTATAAAACCTCGCAATAGGTTCTCAACACATTGTACCTCATAATGAGTAATGCCAATATTGACAACAAACCAAAGGCACAAAAGTTCAAACTGTACCTTCTTTCTGCATGGTGTCCTTGAGTTTAGCCTCGAGCTTTGAGAACAGCATCTCTGGCGTGATGTTCGGAGGCGGCTTGTTGAACTTCAGGACTATTAGGATCTCTTTTAAGTCTTTGGCTGTAGGTGACTCTTGCTGTGTAAAGAATTATTACAAATTAGATAATGTTGTAGAATAATTTACTTAAAAACGCAATTTTTTATCAGCTGCCATTGCAATGTATCTCTTATCTCATTGTTATATAGTATAAATTACAATCATTGTTGCTGGTTAAAGTTTTTTTTTCATTGCTTTTTATTGTATCTGTTTGATATTATTAACGGGTTTGTACAGAAGCTATCCAGTGACTGTCTCGTTTATTGTTAAAGCCTCTCAAATAAGGTTTTGAGGAATCGTTCTCTTTAGTCTTCTTGCGACTGTCTGGGTGTTAATCAGGTTTATTGCTAGGATGTTTGGATGATTTGTGATTCGCACTTTGTATGATTTTGTCATTTCTGAATTATAAATAATTGCTTTTCTACGTTTTTTGCTTGTTTAGGATGTTAAGGGAATTTATTTAGTTTAATAACTGTTATACTACAAGCATCAAGCTTACAGCTTTGTCCTCCTCGAGTGATGCAGTATTCCCAGTGCACATTCTGAGTCTGACCCATTGTGGAATAGGCCTGTTTTGTTTCAGCTTTTTGGCAAGCTTGCGCTTGATAATAAATGTTTGTGTGCCGACATTTTGCCTATCACAGTCAAAATAAAGTCTTTCTGATCAGATACAGAATAATTTTGTTCCTCCCTATTATACTTTTCAGCATTCCCAAGCAGCACGCTCAGCATGACCACAATAGAAATGGGTTTTGTCGACGGAAGAATAGACAAAATGACAGATAAACAATCACAATCTGTCATTTTGTCTATTCTTCCGTCGACAAAACCCGTTTCTATGGCTGTCATGCTACGCGCGCAGAAGGTTGTTCCTGTTAGGGCTAATCAAGATGAAGGAAAAGAACAGCATAACACAGGATGAATTTCAAGTAGAATCTAGTGCCATACCATAACAATCTCCATGCCAGCAACTTGCTTCTCTTTGGGACAGTCTACGTTCACCATCCGTGCCGCCATCAGCTCTGATATTAAGTAGTCCAGCAGAAGCAGGCGATCCTCTTTTGTTTGCAGACGAGAAGACATGTGACCTGAAAATTTGGAATAAGACCTTTGAAAATTGGTCTGCCAAAAACGTCTTTAGTTATTTGAAGTAAGATTCATTTAATTTATTGAAAACCTCAAGTAAAATAATTATTCATGAAACAACAACACAATAATTCACAAATTAATCTTTATTTTTAGTACTTAGTTTAAGGACTATTCATTAGTTTTGGTTAATACCCACAATTTATTTATATCACACTAGCTTATGCCAGCGGCTTCGCCCGCGTGGATGCCGCAAAATATTCCACGGGAACGAACTACCGGGATGACATACCTAATAGCCAACCCTCCTACCGCTGCGCTTGCGTTGCCGTCAACCATAATTATTTTGTTACGCGTAATTTTCAATCTGTGATATCTTTTTAACTATTCAATTAAATTATACTAGCGACCCTAGGCTTTGACGTACCGAAAAACCGACACTTTAAAATGTAAGCTCCTATTTCCTCATGACCCTTATTCGATCCACAGTGCGGTGGCAGACTTAGTTTACGGGAGCTTAACTTTAAAAATTTAATTGAAATAATTATTTTTCTCCATACCAGTAACCAACTTCTTGTATGGACACTTCAACTCCTTCAGGAAGGAACTCAACTCTAGCAGAAATGAGCTTGACTCTTCAACATCATTCATCATATTAACAGTCTCCTCCAGATTGCACAGTCTTTTGATCTCTTCAGCCAAGATGTGGATGAGCTTAGTGAACTCCAGCGACTTGGCACCACCGTCCATTGCCTTGGAGAAGGTGGCCTCGTCGGAGAGGGGTCCATCATAGCTGAAATTAAGTTTTAGTTGTTGTTCTTACTTTAATGATTATTTGAGAGAGATTGCATGTTTTATGTTTGAAGTTTGTGTAGAAAATATTAATTATTTCGATAGCTTATGTAGGATAGCTGCGCCCCGTGGTTTCACCCACATAAGTCTTGATCCCGTGGGAGTATTGGGATAAAAAGTATCCTATGTCGTAACCCATCATGGTTACCCATGTGCCAAATTTCATCCAAATCCGTTCAGCCGTTTTACCATAAAATACATACAAAAAATCAAATAAAAAAACTTTGTAATCATTAGACAATGAAATTACGCAACATTGTTGCCAGGAAAATTTGATGATGCAGGATAAAATGCTGTGCAACTGTATCAAATAAATTTTTTCATGAGTCTATATTTTTTTTTAGCCAAATAGATGTTTCATTGGATAGATTTGAAGGAGAATTTAAAGGAATTTGTATCAGTAATTTTGTATATTTAATCATCTATCATATTTAAGATAATTTTGATGATAGCTTTTATAACATTTTCATAAGCTTGTCACGAAATAGATTATGTTACACAATATTTTTTTAAATATTATTAATTTCAACAGACTTTATGGCTTGGTTTTATAATTAAAATTTTAACGAAATACCTAAATGTTTACTTGTATTTAAGTACTTACCTACCTATGGTCCTTGTATAACACAACTTTTGGGGTAGTGATGTAAACAGCAATTCCAAATTTTTTGAAAGCATTTGCTCTAACTTATATAAAATGGCTTATTTTTTAGGGATGGTCTATACAAAGATATAATCATTACAGCCGTAAAAGCGCCTTTTTGGTCAGTGGGTTGTCTTAGGGGCGTATTTATAAAATTATTGTGGGATGTTGAGAAAAATTATAATTAAGTACCTAACAAATTAATTAGCAAAGTCAAAATTATGAATATTTGACCATAAAAATATTTATTAATAAGGTTCTAAGTTATGTAGTCGTGAGTGTTGAATCTATTTGTAGCGTCTGATAAACGCTACGCCAACGCAACAAGTTCAAAAATCTAGCATATTGATTACTTTAGAAGACCTAAGCCAGCCACGTTTTAGCTAATTATAAACTTCTAAATACCGAGAACACCAAACATGTTATTCACACTGCAAATTATCAATACTTTGCAAATAATCGTTTCGAGAAATAATCATAACAATAAACATAATTCTATAGGTCTAAAAGAAGACATTATAACCTAAAATTATAAATACTTTTCTTACCCCAAGTCGTTTAATGAGTCAAGTATATCGTTTTCCATGTTTAAGGAAGTTTACACAGCATTCGTTGGATTAAATAGTATTATTTGACGAAAATAAACTCTGCCGGTAATAATTTCCAAGAAAATCTAATGTCAGAATGTCAGATTGCCGTAAAATGTCGCTTTGGTAGGGATGTCTATTCTATGCATTTCAAGAATATAGTAATGTAGTCGAGTTAATCGATTTATATTTTTTCTCTTAATCTCAATTATTACTGCTGTGTTATATGTTACTATACGCAACAATTAAACACAGCAGCAACACTATGTTTCTTAGCGCCATTTTTCAAACATGCACTATGCACAGAAATAAAATAAAGTTTCATTCTTTGCTATATGTGACCTAAATAGTATGAATCATTTCACTTTGCCAGAGTCACAGAGTTTTCGCCAGTCTATGCAGACTCTTTTCCAGAATGTAAAAAACTACTATTTGTGTTTATGGTAGAGAATTTACCTTTATAATTTACAGGACAAGCAGTCCAGCACAAAATATTTGATAGGAAATGGAGACGATGAATGCAGAATGTGAGAATGATAATATCGTTTTATCTGCATGGGTAGGTATTTAATGGTATCTACACTGTTGTGTCTATAACAAGATACCATAATATTATGTATTCATTTGTTATTGTTTTTCCAATGCCATGAGAAATGATGTCATACAATCGAATCTAAAGCGGGGTTTACAATTAAACTAGTCTCGTGTTACGTGATGTCGTGAAACAGTAACTTGACTGTTCGTTTCGGTCTATAGCTAATGGCCACTCAGTAAAAATGTTGGGATGGGCACTTAGATAGTTCGGCAGTTCGTAGATTAAGGCGACGATAATCGACTTTCAATGAATAAAACTTAAACAGTATAAAAGTTTTATACTGTTTTCATTTAGATGTATTTCTTCAGTTTTATAATAAAGCTGAAGAAATACGTCTAAATGAGTAGTGTTAATGATTTGGAAAAAATATACGTTAAATAAGAGTATTTTCCTAATAACTTTATCTGTGACTATTTTAGATTTTGTTTATATTACATAGTGTAATTAATTTGTAAACTTATGTCTAACGCGGATAAAAAACTGAGAATCACGCAAAAACTATCAAGCGTATTTTTCTGAAACCTTCACCATTTAAAGATAATTTAATTATTTATCTTTTAGTATACTTACGTGTTATAATACTCTTTGTTTTATGTGTTTTATTTTTTGTTGTGTGTGTTATAATTAATAAAGCGTCTAAATTGAGACAGCGCTCGTTGATGGGCGTGTCCTATTATTGGCTAAACGTACGATGCGTTGCGAGCTCAGTAAGTAGTGGATGCGTACCACGAGCTCTTAGCGCGATCCATTTTAGGACCTAAACTGAACTGTTCTTCTAATTCATACCATGACGTCAGTGTGAGTACTGGCCATCCAGTACCAACTGACACCGCATGTCGTTTGTCTTTTTACCTTAGTTACGATGTAGCAGCTGTGTCAAATAAAAACCGATATCTTTATTCATGAGTTATTTTAATAGATAAATCCCTCAGTCAGTTTAACGATTCAATTTAGGCCATGCCATCTGACAGCGATTGTCCCAAACTGAGTCACAAGTTTTGGTTTCATTCATTCTTGTTTGGTACCATGACGTCCATAGAGCAGCTCAACTGAAACGCTCAACTGTCAAAATAAGCGATTCAATAAAAGTTACTATTTGTCTCACATAAACTGAAACGTTTGGTGAATTATTGACGAAAATAAAGGATAAAATTTCCATTATGGGCCGTTGATTTGGAAGTTCATATTTTTTCTGTAGAGAGTAATAATCATTAATAGAAAGCCTTTTACAAATTTTCAAGTTGCGCAAATTCACTGTTTACGAGATATAATTTTTTAAAGTTTCCATTTAAATTCGAAAATAACACGCCATTTGGAAATTTTTAGGTTAGATAAATTGTCATAGTAGACGTCAAAGTTGACATTTCACGTTCCGTTGACCGTAGAGGTGTATTTTATTCAATTTTATGTCATATTTTTTACTTAAATAAAATATTATTATCACTTATTCACTTATTAAATTTGGTGTGTAATTAAGATGCACAATAACCGTGCTGTATTAAGCAATTACATTGACTTGCGATCTTTCATTCGCTTTTAACGATCCAAACGCCGCTGAGCGTATTGGACGTCATGGTACGACTTTGAAGCGATGCAGTTTAAGAACCTAAACTGAAATGCCTTGCTTTTGAATCGTTTTTAATTAGATCATGGTAGGCATCCAGAACACGCAAGCTAACCACTCAAGGCCATTGGCATATGTTGGCGTCTTAAGGTGGAAGTTTTGTGAACAATCACGCGCGAGCGAAGCGAGCGGTGCAGCGGCAGCGGCCAGCGAGTGGTACTTCCAAGTTAGATTTCTGACCGACAGGCCGACTAATTCCGATTTGTACTGCCCACACGTAACTGCCCGTTCAGTAACTGCTTAATTATTTATTTAATTGCCCATTTGAATGTTTATTAGGTATAAACAGACTTATGACTCATTTTTATTTAGCTCAGCCTCAGCTATCTAATTGCTTAAAACATTTTCATAAATGATTAGGGGCCTGTTTCACCACCTACGATTAAGTTCTCGCTAACTTACTTGGCAGATAAACTATCCTACAAATTCTGTTCCATTTTTTAATTTATGGACTAATGTTTAATTTTGACGGTTCAACAACATTCATTGCGTTACTTACGTTGATGAGCAGATTTTTTTTCGAATTTATTAAACAACGGTAGCAATATTTTAGAAATGATTCAAATTGTGATTAATCGTGTAAATATAACGCTATTATGGTGCAGTTTTTACTGCCGAACTTGTTAATAAACATGCCTTTTGTAATATTTTTATTTACCAAAACTCGCTTTTATAAATCAGTGCCATAAACGTTGTCTTGAGTTAATCACAGCGACTAACTAGGTATTCTTATCGTTTAAAGTCGTTGATAGAATACTTAGTAGGTAATTATGCCTTTGAACAAATGTTAGGCATTAAAAGTCAATTAAACTTGCAAAGAAGAGGGAAGCTTGTTAAAAAAGGTTGTAGCTACCAAGCCCAACAAATGAGATAATGAACCTTATGAAGCCGGTGAAACCCCGCACGTAGTTTGTACTTATTTTTGTGAATATTATAAAATAATGACTGATCCAGCTGTATCAACGTCAGTGTATTGTCTTACTTTCCTTTTTCTATCCTGACGGCCGCAGGCGGCCGAACTGTGCCACAATTGCGGCGATAAGTCCTCTCTTTGAGGAGTGGCTAGAGAGGCGCCACGGCGTCCTCACCTTCCGCCCGACGTAGGTCCTCACCAGACACGGTTGTTTCGGAAAGTTCCTGTTCCGGATAAGGCGGGAGGAAGCGCCCGGGTATCACCACTATGTGGATCGCCCGGAGGACACGGTGGAGGTCTACCCGGCTTGGGCGGGGCACCGCCATGTCCTTGTGGAGGTCTTTCGCGGCCGGCCCTGGTCCAGGCCATGGTACAGAGCGAGAGGGCGTGGGAATCCGTCAACTCCTTCTGCGAAGCAGTAATGCTTGCGAAGGAGGAGGCGGTAGACGCCGCAGAAGACGCCCTGGGCGTCGGGAATCGCAGGCCAATTCCCGGCCACCGTAGGCGCGAGCTTGCGGACGGTGAGCAATGGGTAGCTCACCGTCCGATAAGGACCAGGCCCGGGTCGACGGCGCGTTGTGTTCCACGCGCGCCTCAAGGAAATGTCAGCACAACGGACGGGGTCCACTAGGACCGATGCCTGCCGGGGTCGCGGGAAAGTCCGAAAGGGATATCGTGGCCTCTAGCAACACACTGGCAACTGAAGAAACACGGGTGGGTTTTAGTCAGTAAGAGTCTGATACGCCCTCCCGTTCCGCCCAGAGCGGGAGAAGTTATTTGATAATTTCCCACCCAAAAATAATACTGCTTTTAGGTTGTGGTAGGCCCCTGTTTCACGACAATACAAGTTTTATAATGTAGGTACGTCTTTCCAGCGCACCTGTTTGTCATGCAAACGAACTATCTCACAATAATTAGAACCATAAACATTAGTGGTATATTAATTTGATTACTTATTTATGTAAAATAACCGGCTTGTGACCATAATCTTCATCATTAAAACTTTGAATGCATAGCAAAAAGAAAGAGTACGAATTCACTAAGTATGTGTTCGGCGTTTACAACGCCACATGCGAACTAAGACCTGACGTGACACAAAATCCTGCATCGCGCAATTAGAGTTTACCGCCCGAACAGCATTATATAGTATAAGGTGGCAGGGCAATCGACGCGAAAACTGATACCATGGTTTCAGTACATGATTCGGAACCCCCCGCGTTGAAATTTTTCGTCGGCTATTTAAAAATAATCTGCTGTTGCATAGACAAGTGCAATACCTACGCGGTCAAAATGTATAATAGAACAGCAGTTTTTTTTTTAAATAACCGACTGTAAATTGCAACGCCCCCCGGCGGGCGGCGTTGCAATTTTTCGCTAGGCTTGATTTGTGTGATTCCCACTGTTTGCCATCTATCTTATATCTATGATTATGCCCAAAAACAAACTGCCGAGTTTACAGTTTCTAGCTCCTCGTATCTAAGACGATGTTGGGTCCGAGATTTCAAGCTACTAGGCCCCCAGTACCTCTAAAGCAGTATTATAAAGCTGGCTATAAAGCAGGGGTTCAGAATCATGTACTGAATCCACGGTAACAGATTTCGCTTCGATGTCCCTGCCATCCAGTATATAACTTCCCCGACATTAATCGTTGGGCAGTTGCCCGCCACACACGACGGCTGTCTGGTCAGAGGAACTACTTCCCTTTTCTATAGAGGATGAGTGAACTTTACACCCTGTTCCGCATACCTCTATAAAAATAAAAGTTATAAAACTAAAACCCCACTACGACAAAAAAAGTCATCTAAAAAGGTATTTATACAAGACAACACAGAATTGAACAGATTCCGTGTGACTCCGCATTTTTTAGTTGTCTGTCTGTGATGTTTTGTGTACTTATAACGGGCGATACGATGTGACGGGGTGGGGGAACAAGAAATGTCACGTGCACGAAGTCGCGAACAGAAGCTAGTTAGATAATAAAATGTAGAATAATATTTTATAAGAATTTCTTTCAGTGATAACTAGACCGTGTAGTAGAAACTAATTTGCACATAAAATCTTACTCACTTTCATCACTAATTTATTTCAAAACAATATTCTAAAAGGAATGCGTAGTTGCAAGATTAGACCCATAGAAAAAACAAATGTTTTCGCATAGTGCAGGATTTTTACGAATTTCAAATACAACCACGAAGGTCCTAAGCCGCCATGCTGAACCCCCGCTTAGCGTCTCAAGTCAGTATTCCACCATTTGCAGCCAGTTGTGTACAGTGAAACTACATCTTCTTTTTGTAAGATCTTTTAGAGCTATGAGGAACAGGGTGTAAAGTTCACACGGTGGAGCATACGGTGGAGGTCTGCCCGGCTTGGGCGGGGCACCGCCGTGTCCTTGTGGAGGCGATTAGTGCTCGGCGGCAGTGATCTCTCGCGTCCAGCCCTGGTCCAGGCCACGGAACGGAGCAAGAGGGAGTGGGAAGCCGTCACCTCCTTCTGCGAAGCAGTAATGGTCGCGAAGGAGGAGGCGACACGCATGATGGGAGGCAAGTTTCGCGCCCCCACGCCCCTAGCCGCCGCAGGAGACGCCCTGGGCGTCGAAAATCGCAGGCTGATTCCCGGCCACCGTAGGCGCGGGCTTGCGGACGGTGAGCAATGGGTAGCTCGCCATCCGATATGGACCAGGCCCGGGTCGACGGCGCGTTGCGTTCCACACGCGCCTCAAAGAGATGTCAGCACAACGGACGGGGTCCGCTAGGACAGATGCCTGCCTGCGGGGTCGCGGAAAATTCCGAAAAGGATACCGTGGCCCCAAGCAACGTACAGGCAACTGAAGGAACACGGGTGGCTTTTAATCAGTAAGAGTCTGACGCGCCCTCCCGCTCCGTTCAGAGCGGGAGAAGTTATTTGATAACTTCCCAAACAAAAAAAAAACAAAAAAAAGGTGTAAAGTTCACTCATCCTATGTATAAAAGGGTATATCCTCTGACCAGACGGGTGTCGTGATGTTTTGTCTGGCGGGCAACTGCCCTTTTCTATAGAGGATGAGTGAACTTTACACCGTTCCTCATACCTCTAAATTGGTGACCCCGAACATGAACGTCAGCGCAGCCTTCGTGCAACTACTTCAGTGTGACGTCATCATCATCACTCCCGCAAGCTTTCCTGCGGCATATCCCTATGAAGTGTTACAGGGTAAAACCCAATTAAACGATTTTTAACCGACTTCCAAAAAGGAGGAGGTTTTATGATCGTAGCTTATGTGTTCTTAATTTTTTTTTTATGTATGTCCACCGATTTCTCCGTCAATTGCGGACGAAATTTTGTATTTTTTTTTTTTGTTTGAAAAGTGGGACCAACTATCAAACAGAAAAAAAATTCAAACAAAAAAAATCGTAAGTATAAATTTTATTAACTTTGCTTGGATAGTTCTTGAGTAAGCTTCATGCTATATGGATGATATGATAAGTTCCTGTCACTGTTATTTACATAGCAGGTAGTGGTATTCGAATTTGTGTGGGGTAGGCACCACAACCAAAAACCTTTTTTTTTTTTTTTTTTTTAAGTAAACTACTTGTATTACTGCCTACCTCGACACTTAGGTACAACACAACGTAAAGACTAGTTGTAAAAAAATATAGATACTACAGAAACATTTAGTGGCCCTTCTATGTCCACGTGGACATGGGAAAAGCCATGGTATAATAATATACTTCGCCAGGTATGGCATTCCGAGACACAGTGGTCACGTGGGCAACACAAGTCTACGTCAACACATCTGTGTTACCAGAAGTTTGTAATAATAACTCCCCAACCACCTTTATTACCTGTGCGAATCCGATAAAACAATGAGGTTTTAATTAACAATTACGTTGGTTTATGTTTAAATTGAATTGTTTCGTTTGATTAGACACATGAAACTACAATTTAAAAGCTTTGTACATATTTTTTAACAGAATGGTGGCTGAAAATCTTTCCTTAATCGTGTTTTGTTGCAATAAAGTGGCAACTGGATAGTGACGTAAGCATGTGTTAGTCCCGTAATGCCAGACGTTGTTTTATTAGACCATGGGAAAAGCGTTGGGAAGGAACGGGGAACGGAGAGGTGGGAGAGGATATGTGCCTCTGGAGGAGGAGCTGTGCCATATATTATATTATAGCAAGCAACCACACACTATAGCTATACTATAATATATATTTTTACCCTCATTTGGTCTGCGGTTTAATCTACATATATTAATATGTCTTGCTATATCTATCCACATATTTTGGTGACGTAATAGAAATACATATTATAGCTCCGTCTGAGGTCGCTCGAAGATTACTATGGAAAATATATCGTAATATGTCCAGCTGTGATTTATATTAATATACCGGCTGAATTTTTTTACCGTCTCGAGAATAAAATGGTGTGTTGCGTAAGTGGAACAGAAACCATACCCGGGAATATTTGACCACGCGGGCGGGCGGGGATTCGCAAGCGGCTTGTGCGACTGCGAAAGGATTACAAAGAGGCTGACGGCAAGTGCGGCGACTACCTATCGGCCGCTAAGGAAAGCTACGAATACATTGATAAATTCCGCGCATTTAGTAAGGTGCGTATGATATGAATTTCGATATTTTTTATAGTTCGAAAAAAAAAAACAAAAAAAAAACTGTGCCATAGGCTTGTACTCCGTTTACCTAATAAACCCTATCTTTTTTGAGACGGTAAAAAAATTATGCGGTATATTAAAGCTACGTCAGTATGATGGGCTTGACGCTTTCGCCTTAAAACCAATGCAATTTAATTTGATCCAGCTGTAGGGAAATAAATACAGGTGTGCTTCATGTGTCTCCCTTAGGGTGACAAATCAACATCGAGCTATGCTGCGCTGTACTGCGCTGTGCTATGTTTGGTCAACTCGCTCGTCTAATATTTTAATGAGGATACAAACAAACCATGCTGTGCTGCGCTGTGTGAGGCTACGCTTTGTTTAAAAACGCAGCAGTCTCGAGCGAGGCGCGCTACCCTATACTCATACGACAACAATCATTAAAAGAAATCGAATAAAAATACTTACGTTTGACTGTTAAAAAGTAATGAGGGCTTCTACTAACGTCAACGTCGCGCGTTGGCTGACGCAATACTGTGAAACACGGTCAGACCCGCGTGGCGCTCCCCTCGCCCCTTACACCCTTCCCGGTATTCCTTATAGTTTCGCTAATATTACGATTGTCACTACCGTACCCTGTCACTTGCGTACCCAGTCTACCCTATAGTAAAATTAGACTTAGTTGCATACTTAAGATTCGCCGAAGGAAATTAATGTTGTTTCATTTTATGCCAATAAAATGCATTTTTAGATACAGATGTTAGGAAGTGATTTCAACGCAATTTACCTGACTTTTAGAGAAGTTGCACATCACAACTAATAAACTGAACATAGTTTAGACTTTTCAATACTGAGATATCCACTGATGAAGCCAATAGAGTATTATATTATCTGTGCCAATAGTTAAAACTCAACCGATTTTCCTTTAGATAAGGTTCGGAATGATTTGGCAGTCATACAAAATAATTTCATAATCACAGAAACCGGTAATTTTGAATATTTTATTTAGTTATACCGTAGTATTATATTATCTGTGGTAATACTTATCTATAAATTAGTATGTCTTGTGTCTAGACAGGCTGGAGTGAGTTACGATAAGATTTATTATTTATTAATAAGATATTTATTATACTTACACCTGTGGCTTGTTTATTAGCTAATAATAATGAAATTATTATTATGCTCGTAACTAAGTAATCACAGCCCCACGGGTCGATCGTAGGTTACCGCCGTCGATGGTTCGTGGATGGGTGACCATCTATAACATAAAGAGATCCCTCCGTGTCTCTGGTCCCTGCTGTCATTCTTAGATCTTTGACAGTCGTTACGGAAAGTCAGAAGCCCGAAAGTCTGACAAACAGTTTTACCAAGGGTATCGTATTACCCTGTAACTAGGCTGTGGAGGTCAGATAGGCAGTCGGTCCATGTAAATTACTGGTATTCAGCTCGATCTATGCTACTGGTTAGACTGGAAGCCGACCCCAACATAGTCAGGAAAAAGCAGATGATGATGACTGGGTCTGGGTCTGGAACCTACAAAAATAATGGTTTGCACTATAACTGTCTCGAAAATCAACTCACCATTTTTTTTTCTATATATTCTAGTCGTTTTTGCGTCACAGTTCTAATCTAACCTAACCCTTTTTTGCGAGTTTTTGTAGTTAATAGTTCATTCAATTAATTTTAAAGCTAAGCATACCTATTGAAAGTGGAAACCATTATTTTTGAAATGTTTTTATTTTGGTAAGTACCATATTCCCCATTTTATATTAACTTTACTTGTGTAGTTTTTTTTTTTTATCTTCACATAGTAAATAGTGGTTCTTGAATTGGTGCCCCCGTACTACAACAAAAAGGTGAACATTAAAACGTTTTGTCTTTTTACGGAAAAAAAAGCGACTACAAGGCGAAAAATATTTTTTGTAGCAGTGTAGTTACAGTACGACACAACTTAGATGTAGCATCGGCAAAATTCGTAAAACCGATCACCATCCGAACTGAGTGCGCCTTCAAAATCACCAATCTTTATTACTGCTTTAGGGTGAAAATGATGGAGTCGAGAGTCGACTGGAGTCGAGAGCCGACTGGAGTCGAGAGCCGACTTCCGGCCACCGTAGGCGCGGGCTTGCGGACGGTGAGCAATGGGCAGCTCGCCGGCCGATAAGGACCAGCCCGTGTCGACGGCGCGTTGTGTTCCACGCGCGCCTCAAAGAGATGTCAGCACCAACCGACGGGGTCGAAAGACCAATGCCTGCTGGGGTTGCGGGTTTGTCCGAAAGGGATATCACGGCCCCGGCACACAGGCAACGGAAGGAACACGGGTGGGTTTTAGTCAGTAAAAGTCTGACACACCCTCTCGCTCTGCCCAGAGCGGGAGAAGTCATTTGATGATTTCACATACTCAAAAAAAAAAAAAAAAAGTGTGTAAATGATTCTTTACGAAAACGCAATAACTTGTTTATAACCAAAATAGTTTTATAGTTTGTTTATAGTTCGTAAAATTGATATGCATGAATGAAAATTTTAAAATTTGTGTTTTATCTAAGTTGTGTCGTACTGTAAGTCGGTGGCAATTTGTGATTCTTACACCCAAAGCCGGTTTTTTTAAGATTAAAAAAAATATACTTGAAATAAAATGTTGTGTCGTACACACGGCTACACATCAAGCTATGCATTTCCAGTATAAGCTGACCTCGTATTGTACGGACATCCTATACAATGGGAGATCAGCATTAACTGGAATTGTATAGCTTGATGTGTAGCCGTGTGTACTGTAAGTCGGTGGCAATTTGTGATTCTTACACCCAAAGCCGGTTTTTTTAAGATTAAAAAAAATATACTTGAAATAAAATGTTGTGTCGTACTGTAAGTCGGTGGCAATTTGTGATTCTTACACCCAAAGCCGGTTTTTTTAAGATTAAAAAAAATATACTTGAAATAAAATGTTGTGTCGTACTGTAAGTCGGTGGCAATTTGTGATTCTTACACCCAAAGCCGGTTTTTTTAAGATTAAAAAAAATATACTTGAAATAAAATGTTGTGTCGTACTGTAAGTCGGTGGCAATTTGTGATTCTTACACCCAAAGCCGGTTTTTTTAAGATTAAAAAAAATATACTTGAAATAAAATGTTGTGTCGTACTGTAAGTCGGTGGCAATTTGTGATTCTTACACCCAAAGCCGGTTTTTTTAAGATTAAAAAAAATATACTTGAAATAAAATATTGTAAGCAAACAAATTTAAGTAGAGAAAATACCTATAGGTCCGCTATGGCATTTTCTATCAGTCAACCTTTGGATGGCGCAGAGACAAACAGTTCGAAGTTCAAATTATGAAAAATTTATGAATAAATATTTTTATTATTTTTCGTCGGTAAATTTTTATTTTTGTAAAAAGTTTTGTTTCTTCTTTTTATGATAATGAACTCTTTTAAGGTAGGCAGGCACTAGTAGCAAGTTTCTTTACTCAAGTGCTAGTAGGCAATAGGCACACCTTGGATCTGAATATATTTTCTCTTCACAGTAGTTAGGTACCCGATTACATTTACTTTTAAAACTTGATGATACCAGAACCTGATCCCTATAAAAAGATGTAGCTACATCTCGGATCACAACAAACTACGCGCATACATTGAATATATAAAACCCACACACACGTATAAATTTGTGAAGGTAGTATTTGTGTGTGTGTGAGTGAGGTGTGTCAGAATGTGTGTGATACCTGCACTCACGCTCGCTCGCTTCTCACAGGTGTGTATGTGCGTCAGTGTGGCAGGTCCATGTGGTATTTTTTATGGTCGTTTTTGAATATGTTTTAAATGGGTGCTTTATAATAATATAGTTTATGTTACGAAGACACTTACTTGTAGTATCTTCATAAAAAAAGTTGTATAGTTTTGAAGAGTTTTGGTTTAAGATTTATGCGCTGAACTATTATGTAGGTACTTACTATTACTTACTCCTACGCTCACATTTTTTTTTATATACTTACCTAATTTTAGGTTAGGTTAACCAGAGTATTGGGTAGATACACAAATGTTGATAATTTTTTTTACATAAACTAATGCTCACTCGAAGATACAGTTTTTTTTTACCTTTAAACTAGGGCTCAATTTTAACCAAGAACCTGATTTAATTTATTAAACTCTAATAAACTTATTATGTACCCGCCGTTCTAACGCACACCCACCGGCTGTCAAAACACGTTCTCCACACACGCTCTCTGTCCCACAATCACAGCCTTTTCACAACCGAAACGACCGATCTACTATGAAAGAGAACGAACTGCCACAGTCGACCGCGCAGGCTGACGCGGCGCACGTCTTTACCACTGCGCCAAAAAAAAGTTTTAAAACGCATTCCGAATTCGAAAAATTCAAATTTTAGGAATGTGATCGGTGTCCGTCGTCGAACCATCTATGTGCCATATACAGTGATGTTAATTTGTGTGGATTAAAAATGGGTGTTTTATTAAATTTGGTTTTATTTGTGACCGTTTTGGTGCCTAGTGTTTTTGGCCAAGAGGTTGCGTGCTATGGAGCTGGCAGCGTCGCTGGCGCAGCCATCGGTGCCTTTGTTGCTGCTCTTATTTTGGTAGCAGCTGCATACTACTTGAGGAAACTGTATTGGAAATCGCGGAAAGGTACGTGAGTTATTCCAAGTATTTATTCGCGAAACGCCTGCGGCATAAAATGATGAGTCTGCGGCCCACGTATTTCAAACTTGGAATTGTAATACAACGACCTTTGCCTTTTTTAGTAGTGTGTATTTAGAAAAAAAAGAAGTTTTATTTATTTATGGTCAAGATGGCGAATACAAACTTAATTAAATTTGCAAAAATAAACGAAATTGCAATCGCATATCCGTTTAAACAGTTCTCAAGTTACTGTTAAACGTTCATTGAATATGTATGACTGAGTTTAATGCTTAACGTGACTTAATTGCGAAATATTCCGACAAGAAGCTGGTTACATACAAACAGGTTTGGAATATACCTTTTATGGGCACATAGCAAAATGTTATTCGAAAAGAGACAGGTTTTTAAGTGTCATATTTTTATAATGAATAACAGTCGAATAGGTTTCAATTGTGACAGATGTAATCGACCATGAGAACAGGTTCTATATTGGCCAAGAAGTATTTGCCAGTTGGCCCAAAATAAGAATGATTTGTGCGCAAAGTTTGGTTGAAATATGGCTAGGAATTTTGGAATGATCGTACAAACAAATCCTAGGACCTACTTATCTGCCTAAGGGTGCAAAAGTTTCATCAATGAACACGATCAGAGCTGGAGCTGTCAATGTCAATATTCCACATTATTGATGACCGTTTAGATGTGACGATTGCGTTCAGTTTCATTGGTGAATTTCGCCCTAAGTTACCTACTAAAAACGTACAGTAATCATGTGGCTCTTGTTTATTATTCGAAGAGGAACTCCTATAACAAGAGCCAGGCCTACACTGATGTTTGTGTTTTGAAGTCAAAAATAATTAAATATTAATAAATAAAAAAAACTATATGGTAGGTGTTAATAAGCAAATAAACTCGTGATTCTAAACATCTACTAATAAAAAAAAATAAAAAAAAAGATTTTTATTACCTTCAGTTGTTAATAATAGGTAGGTATGGCTAGATCTCAAAGGTCAAATGAATCGCTAATGCACCTGAAACAAATCATAAGTAATTATTTTATCCTAAGCAATTGTATTTTCTACCTACCTCTAGGCACAATTTTTTGTTTTGTTTACCGACACGTTGCCTTGTCATGTCTTGATAAGTTCCAAATTCAAGCGACTCCAAGTAACCTAAAAAATATATTAAAAGTTGGCAACGTAGGTATAATATCTCTATAGATATTATGAAAAATCTTCTCAACGTTGAGATAGGTAGTATGTAGGTAACTATTCTAAGAATTCCGCTGTTTTGATGATCTTTACATTGTCAAATAAAACTAGAGAAACTTGATAGACAGGCGATGAAAACTATCAATACACCAAGAGACAATACCCATACAACAGTAGAATACGACGAATTTTATCCCAAAGACGAAATTCATGGTCAATTTCTATGAGAAATTCTCTAGAACAATCATAAACCCAAATCATATATCTTTTACAATATAAATTAAATAGCAATTTGCTCGAAGTAATATAAACTTTCGCCGCTGGCAAAGGAAACTAATTAACACCAACAATTGCCATTATCGATGCGCATAGAACCTCTATAAAACGTCTACATAGTCTATGAATGCACAGCGCATATCACATGTCAGCGAAGTAAGCACTTTCACGATTTTCACATGCTAACGACAGCGCCGCACATCAATCATTAATCGCTGCAAACTGCTGATTTAAGCGCTGATCATCGGATGATTTTAGTTTTTTCGCTGTGTTAATGTGTTATTATTATAGAGATTTTTTGTGGGAAAGAGTGCAATGGAGAAAAAATACTCTTTTAAAATGGTCTTTCTTGATGAAAATATATAAAAAACAGACAAACTCCTAGTGTTTTGGAGGTGTAAAAAGCGTAGGAATGCTTAATGAGGCAGAATCATAAGGCAGAAATCTGGTTTCTCTTAGATCAAGGCTAGGGCAAAGGTCAGGTGGCAATCGCTCTAGCTAGTATAGTAACCAGAAACTTGTACATAAGCAAAGCTTACAGCACAAAATATTAAGAAGATTCGTACAAATTTTTTTTGGGCAATTTTTGTAGTACACGCTTTTTCGGACTTTTAGGAGTGCTAAAAAGATTTCCCCTCATACTGCCCCTCAAGAAATTACTTCTAAATACCTTCGTTTGTCTTATTATGTGAACTGAATCCCAAATGCGCCGACATTTTTGTAAAACAGCCAGTCTGACATCCATGGCCACGATTTGTCCTTTCAAAACCAAATTCATTCATAGATTCTAAGTCGAGTAAAACCTTTTCGAAGTTTAAATGTCTATTGCTCTACAATAATTCTTTAGTGAACCAGTAAATTTAGGATCGATCAGGTTATGTGGGAAATTAAAAGAAATCCCATACAGTTTTGGGTTCAGAGGAAGAAACGAGGGCTATAAACGGAAGAGGAGGAAGTATAAAAGTAGACATGACTAGAAATAGGGTGAGAAAGATGCTGAGATGATAACTGACAGAAATCTACTTATGGAAGAAAAAGACTTGCTGCGCAGACGCCATACGAATTGAAATTGAGATAAGGACAGGAAATTGGAAATCCTTCTCCCCTGTCAACATCATTCGATGACGACACTGGTACCTTACTCCTATCCTCTATCCGTTCAAGATCGGTATCACCAGTCTCATTCATGGTTTGACCTTTGTATCTTCTACCTACAATTATTATTGATTGAAGGTCTGACCACAAGAATCTGAATCAAATCACAGATGTCACTGTAACCGCAATCGTTTAGGGATACCGTCATCAATATAAACACAACACACACCTGCGTCTTGTAGGTTTATTAGTAAAGATGATTTAAATATTAGATGCCTTTGAATTCTCCTTAACCTTTTGCATTTGGATCTATTCAGACTTTGTAATTTTAAACTCGTGTGCTTTATAACATTAGCAAGCGTTTGAGCTGTTCCTTTATCCATATTAGGAGCTGGAGTTTTTTCCTGGAAACTACTTATTCCTTCGCATTGTGGTATCAATATTCAGAGACTTTGTAGATTCGCTTTAGTTAACTCTTCCAACCTAAACGTGAATTATTTCACTTGTGCCACAATCTACCGATATGTAATAGCTCCTTTTCCTCATCACTTTATTTGGAGACAGATAAAACATCTTCGGCCACCTTATCTCAGCCATATTCCCAAATCCCCTTTCAGAACCAATCTTCCCCATATTGTACGATCTTTGCTTTGAATGGATTGCCTAACTACTAACTCTTGTGTACCCAATGGCTATGTTAATATTCTGTCTACACAACCTAATTAAGATTTCTACTCATTCTAACCTTGTAGACACTTAAGACTTTCTGATAACACGCTTGCGACTACAGAAGCCCTCTGGTGACCTACTAAGCTAAATGTTCCCCGCCATACTCGGCCACTTGGCTATACACGCAACATGCATTCAAGCGGAGTATCTTTGGCTTTCAATCTATAACTGTATACAATTTATCGACTTCTTATGTTCTTTTTATTGGAAATTGAGTTCAATATTGTCTTAGTTTGTTCATCCCGGAGTCAGAATATCAAGGAACGACATATAAGCAGCTCATTATTCCTGGTGAATCGTAAAACATGCGGAAGGGCACACAATCGTAGACCTTTTCTGTCCTTGCGACGATAAAATTATTTGTGGCAATCCCTCGATGGGCCGGAAATATTTTCATACATCCGAGAGATAGCATCTTTTCGAACTCTCACAATGAATGCAATGCTCTCAAATCCTCAGCAATGTGGTTTGGATTTTCCATACGCCAAGAAATAGTGTTCCCAAAATCAAGTCTCATTTATCTAAATGTAGGCTGGCTATCAACAAACGTTACTCTATGTAATGTAAACATGTAAACATTCACGCTCGAGTGGGGATTAAATTCCACCGGCTACGTAAAGGAAAAAGCCTTAACAATATAATGCGTAGGTTGCCTAGTACTTGTTAGCCATTACTTACAAAACTGTGCTATTAAACTCAAGGGTATGCCGTATACCGCTTATGGTCGCCCGCTAAGTGATTGTTCTCTCAGTTCTGTCCATCGCATCTTAAGCATCATTATGGTTGTCATAACTTTATAATAATGGCACACTTTACTAATGACATCCTCCATCATCTTCAGGTATTAATCTAGTACTTCTTTGCAAATTACTGCGCCATTGGGCTGCTATGTTTTTGGCACTTTAGATAAAGCACATATTCTAGATCAGAATTTCCCAAACTTTGAGACGCGACCCACAGTCGCGAGCAAATATTGGGTGCCTAGGCCTTCAAAAAATTATTTTCAGCTATGATTAATATTAAAACTAGATACCGAAATAAATTGGACGTATCAAACTAACTGCGTTTGCACTGGCGAAACATTCACAACAAAACGGGTTGGAATCTCTATTTTCTGTCAATGTTCCATACAATTTTTGACAGGAACTAGAGATTTCAACATGTTTTGTTGTGATGTTTCGCCAGTGCAAACGCACAGTTATGGTGATTAAAAGTAACTAAAATTGCAGTTGATGCTAAAGCTAATAATAATGTAAAAAAATAGGAAACAAATACACCCTTCTCATTGAAATAGCACTTCTTGTATTTAATTAAGTAATAACATTTTCGATTGTATTGTAACTGAATGGTTTTTCCCTTTTCTCTCCAAGAGGTGAGTCCCGAATTTGAAAGTTTTTGTTAGGTGGGAGGTGGGTCGCGGTCCAGCCAAGTTTGGATCACTGTTCTAGCTAGATGGTCAAGTCATACAACTGCTGTCTTATTTGTTTTATTATCTTGTATTCGAATAATAGTGGTATTTTCAAAGGGACCCCTTCCTATCGGGCAGAATGTTTGCTAAACTTAGATAGAGGTTTGCTTATTTTAAACTTTTTTTGTTTAAGGGTATTCGAAAAAATATGTTAATTTTGTTAGTTTCAAATGCTCCTTTTTTATTACTGTTTGTATTGCCTGTGCGTGTCGCAAATAAAATTGCAATACCTGCTAGCTGTTCCCAAAAAGTGATTTTAGTTACGTTATAGGTATTTTTTGCAAAATCCATAAGGTCAGCAATCTATTGTAATTAGCCGAGATAAATACTTCCTTATGCCACCATCAAACTACTGATGTTTCCCACGACAAAACTATCAAGAAAGAACTCATGTAAGTACCTATATACTTTAATAGTGAGTACGCATTCGGATTACAACTCACAATAGGTATTTACCGTACTTAGCTGCGTATTAACATACCATAGATAAGACAAGTAGACTGTCCCTGCGTTTTTAATCTGGTTATAACTTAGAGATAATAACTCTTTGGTGTAAATTCTTAAGCAACTATTCTTGCTAAAGCTATTGTTTACTTGCTGGTTATTTTAAAGTCAAAATCTAAATATTTTATTTCACATAAACCTACATGGGCACTTATGAAACGTCAGAATATAGGTGCACGGTTCCAATCGGTCGTTTCCTATGGAGAAGAGCCGGCAAGAAACTCCACAGTTACTCTTTAAACCCAGTAAATCTCAAATTGCGAAGACATTTATCAACGTCTCGCCCATTGGGCCATGGCCCCATTTGTTTGGGAGTGGCGCAGCCTGTCTTCTTTTTCCATACTTACATAAAACTCTATTAGCCCTCATCTAAGTAGTCACCCCCTTTCTGGCCATTATTATCAGCCTTTCAAAATCCAATTTGCCTCGGATCTCTTCATTTCTGATTCGATCACGTAGACAAACTCCAAGCATAGCCCTCTCGTTCGTCCTTTGGGTGACTTTCTAGCCCTTTCCCAACTATGTTGGGGTCGGCTTCCAATCACACCGGATGCAGCTGAATACTAGTATTTTACACGGAGCGACTGCCTATCTATTCTCCACAACCCAGTTAACACGATACCCCTTGCTAAGACTGGCTGTCAGACTTTTGGGCTTCTGACTACCTGTAACGCCCGTATTATCATCCTTTACACTATCAAATTAATAGAATCGATCTTTTGCAGTCTTGCTTTTGCACAATAATGCTTCTTTTTCCTCCTTCTACGTTTGTGTTTAGTCTTTACTCCATCTCGAATCTACCTGGGGCTCGGGGGCTTCCCATACTAGATAACTAGGTACATTAAAGTTTGTCGATTTGCGGTTTCCAAAGGGCGAAAGAAATACCTTATACCTATAAAGGTACTTAATGAATTCCATTTTGCAAACGCCATTTCTACAACAGGTTCAGTCTCAATCGACAATCCGATATCTTTTTAATAAAGTTAATTTCAGCTAATTGAGAAACCATTTTGAAGTAATTTCGAAATCCATATTGTAATTGTTTCTGACGTACATTACATTAACATAATCTATGGGTAGGCAAACCACAGATAAGAAAAACTTAAACAAAAAAGTTTTAAATTAAATTCAAATTATCGCAATGACCTTGCAAAGGAAGACGTTCAAACATCCAAATAGCATTATGAATAATTCTACGAGACATTTAAATCTCGAAAAGTTGTAAAACTGGAGAATCTAGTTTATTACGTGGCTTAGCTAGACTGTTTTTATCTTTATTTGGCGAAATACTAAATGTTTGAATGTCAAAAACGTTCTAAATCACGTGTAGAGTATCTGATAGTGATTGTGACAATTCATTTGTAAAATGATGTTTTAACACATCATGAACAGATTTCAGGATTATAGAATTAATAATATGATATTCGATGACTGATAATTAAGATTGCACAGGTATACCTACACTCGATGGCTTAATAATTAATAATAATAGCCGCACGGGTTGTTTTCAAGGTTAAGCAACGCATACGGAGTGCGGTCCGTGGATGGGTGACCATCCATTAAATACTGAGACCCCTCCGTACCTCGGAAACCATGTTTAGCAGTTGGTCCCGACTGTCATTCGTAGATTTTTTACAGTACTGGGTAGACAGAAGCCCGAAAGTCTGAAAACCAGTCTTGCGTCGTCACATGAATATAAAACCGGTATCATGTTACCCAGTAACTGGGTTGTAGAGGTCAGATTGGCAGTCACTCTATGTAAAAACACTGGTATTCAGCTGCATCCGGCTAGACTGGAAGCCAACCCAACATAGTTGGGAAAAGGCTTGGCGGATTAATTTAACATTCACTCAATGATTTCAAGTAATAACCCTACATAAAATCCATCTATGGTTCTGTTAATCGTAGCCCCATTGGTCATCAGCTTGGAGCTCAGAGACAGTCGAAAAACCCTTTCTAATCTTTCTGGTGACCATAGAGAAAAAATAGCGTATTCTTCTTTCAAACTCATCAAAGATGCTTGCAGTGTAGGCCATTGCCTAAAATCTTAAGTAAGTTACCCGGTTTTCTGAGTTGACTGAATTGTACTTATCTTGAAACATTCACAAATACGATAAGAAATCTAAATATGATTAAAATACAGGCATAAATACGGAACACGTTGCGCTAGTTTTGGTGTGCGTCAGGATGGCGGGACCAAGTAAAAAATATGAATGTTGAAGTTGTTGAAGCGTTTACAATATGTAAAAAAAAATCCTGTTTGATCCGAAACGGGCACATAGGTACTGCAATAACATTACCAAAAAGTAATAAAAAATCTTATTATTATTGAAAATAGAAAGATACTACTATTTAAAATTCACATGTTCTGTACCAAAAGTATCCTAAATCTAAAAAAATCCATTAAAAAAAAAAACTTTTTTTTTTCTTTTTTCCTAAAAATTACCTCATAAATAGACTCTCAGCGTAATACCCAACTATTATTGTATACTTATTATTTGCACCAACTACGGTCCCATTTTATGTCCAGGGCAATCACTGCCATTCCACGGTTGCCTGGAAGAGATCGCAGAAAGCGATAAGGCGGCCCATTGTATGTTTTGTAGTGTATGATTTTTTTTTTATTATGTATTTTTGCGGTGTACAGTAAAGTATATAATTATAAATAAATAAATTATACCTACCCAATTAAATATTGTATGAACCAACTTTAATCTTATAATTTAGTTACCTAATTAATTTTCATTGCACAAGTCATACAGCAAAAATGTGATGACGGGTTATTTTTACCCGACTGCCCCAGAAGGAGGGTAATGTTTTTTTATTGATGCTATTTAAACGTCCATCATACTTCATTCTTATCTATGTATTTAAATAATAAAATGTCAATCTGACATTCTTTGATTAAATTTAAATTAAGAGAGATAAGATAAAAAATAAATATTGGACAACCCAGTTCATTGAATTGTATACCGTCTTTTGTCTTTCATCTTTATCCAAAGAGAGAATGAGATAGAACTCTAAAATACCTAATCGAAAATTATCAGATAAAAATCAAGTGTTATATGAATACAGATTACATTTCTAATAGCTTTTACCACGCCGTTTTGATGATCTTTATCCGATCGTTTGAATAGTTAATGATACAAAAGTTATGTGTAGATAAAAACACCATTTTATGTGCTCTCTATAGCAATATTAATTTGCATAATGGGTATAGAGGGGCTTGTGGCTAAGTAATAACAGCAGCACGGGTCAATCAATCAGGTTAAGCTACGCTTGCCGCGGTTGGTCCGTGGATGGGTGACCATCTATACATACCAAGACCCGTCCGTGCTTCGGAAAGCACATTAAGCCGATGGTCCCGGCTGTCATTTGTAGATCATTGACAGTTGTTACGGGTAGTCAGAAACCCGAAAGTCTGATAACTAGTCCTATCAAGGGGTTATCGTATTACCCAGTTACTGGGTTGTGGAGGTCAGATAGGCAGTCGCTCCATGTAAAATAATGGTATTCACCTGCATCCGGTTAGACTGGAAGCCGACCCCAACATTCTTGTGTTCCCAGACAAGAATGTTGGGGTCGGCTTCCAGTCTGCATTCAGTATTTATATCATAACGAACTTATCCCCTGAAGGCCTCACGCCATGGCTCTGGATGTTCGCCTTTCCCATCCAGTACTTCGGGTTTTAGGGAGGCTAATCATTGGTAGACTCAAAATTCAAATATCTTTGTTTTTTGGAAAACTATCTTTAAGATACATACATTCATAGTCAGGTTCATCTCATATCCAAAATTTACTTTTGGCCACTTGTCTATGCAGCAACTCCCAAACTACTTACTTTAGCCGCTTAGGTATGTCTCTCTAATTTAGCGTTCAGTTGCTCCATGTACCTATTTTCTTCTCGCCGTTCCTCTTTTTCTCTTTTCATCGTTGACATGTTTTCAGTCTGTAAATGTTTAACACTGACAACAAGGGCTAACCCTATCCAATGATTCATGTAAAGTAAATTAATTAATTGTGTAGCTAATTGTTATTTGACTACCAACTCACAATGCTCCGTCCGTCAAATAACAACTATCATTTCTTTGACAGTTGTATGAAATGGCAAAAAACGTGACTTTGCGTAGTGTATCAATTTCAACTCAACCTTTTGCAGTCCACTGCTGGATAAAGGTCTTTCCCACACTGCGCCACTACACCCTGTCCTACGCCTCCCGCATCCAGTCTGTCCCCAGCCACCTTTTCAAGGTCGGTCCATCTAGCTGGGGGGCGTCCCACACTACGCTTACCAATACGCGGTTTCAACTAGAGAACTCATCCGCTTCACTGGCCATCGTGTCGTGGTGTCAATTTGCTTACAATTAATTTCGCTGTCTTCTTCTTTTCGTGTGGTCAGTGACTAACCTGGTTTCAGAGTTTTAAAGCCGCCCATGGGCCTCTGACTTGGCTTCACATGCTGTCGAGAAATATCTCTCAGGCATGTCGGTCTCCTCAAGATGTTTTCCTTCACCGTTTTTGAAGCAAGTGATAATTATACAATACGCACAAGAAGCCGAAAAGTCAGAGGTGCGTGCTTTGGGTTCGAACTCGAGACCTACGACTTGGCAATCCGACGGTCACACCACTAAGCTATCACTGTTTATCATACTCCTATCTACCATAAATTCCGCGATCGCGGTCTCAGTTTTATAGCAACTTTCAATTTATAACAGAAAGCAAAAAGCTTAATATTTTTATTGCAAAATCACCGTAGAGGTCGCAACACTCGCTACAGGATATGTATGTCATTCATTAGGTAAGGCTGTCGGTCGTTCAGAACCAGTTCCGTTCATTCGATCACGTTGATCGATCATGATGACCGATCAATCTGATGATTATTTTTTAAATCTAGTTGAACTGGTGTGGCCAGTTGTCAGATTGTTTTAGGCAGGTATTTTGTTAGGCTATGTCTTGACCCCACCAGTTGTATTGAAAGAGATAGATCTGCAGCCTAATTGGCTAACTCACTTACGATTGCAAAGCTTTTCATTTTGACAGTTCAACAACATTCATTGCGTCATTTGCGATGTCGAGCAGATTTTTCAAACATATGCAGCAATGGATTAACAAACTCCTTCAAAATTCTTATAAAAGTGTGTAACGTCATTGAGGTGCTTTTGCGTAACTTACATACATTGTCATTGGTATTTGCTTAGTGTAAGACATCGATATTCACCCAATTTTGCTAGAATCAGTGGATGATTTTGGGAGTGTCTTTGACGGTTGAAGTTCGGAAAATTTACTCTGCTATCATTGTATTCATTACTAGCTTCCACCAGCGGCTTCGCCCGCGAGATATCTTTATAAATTATAGCCTATGTTACACAGTGATAATATAGCGCTATACTAGTGAAAGATTTTTTTAAATCGGTCCAGTAGTTTTTGAGTTTATTTAACAAACAAAAATAATGTGTATTTTTGTTTGAAAAATATTGGTGTAGGTTTATGGTACATAGGTATTTTATTTTATCAGGCAAGTAAGTTGATTATGAAGTATGTTGATGTTACATCTGAAGATTAATTCATTGGAATTAGAGTGAGAGTAGACCACAAGCAGCCTATAAAGTTCCCACTGCTGGGACTCATGCCTCCTCTCTGCGAGAGGGTATGGGCTGTAATCTACCACACGGGTCCAGTGCGGGTTGGTAGATGTCACATGTCTTCGATTTTTTGGTTCTAGGACATGTCGGTTTCCTCGCGATGTTTTCCTTCACCGTTTTGAGAGCAGTGGTGGTGAAATTCTTCACGCAGCCTGCTTGTTTTCGAAACCACGATCTACAACTCGTAAGTCGGGGCCGGGACCACTGGGCCACCGCTACATCTTTGACAAATTTATGACCCCATTAGATACTTTTTCTATTCAAAAGCTTTATACAAAATGACGTTATGCCACAAAAGTTCTTGAATAAAAATTCTAATAACATAAAACCCAACTAAGTACCTATTAGTTTCCGTAAATGGAAATACCAAGTAATTACTGCTTTTTAATAATAAAAAAACATGTTTAAGTGTTTATTTAAAGTAATACATTAATTGCATAATTAATTATAATAGTTACTAATAAGAATTTAGATTTATCTAATGAAGTATAAAACCTGTATGTTTTGTAATGAATAATAAAATTAACAGTTACTTACTTAGTTAATTTTAATTAGGTACTTACCTATAAAAGGTTTATAATTATTATCTACTAGTTTGTTTCTTATCTAACTTATTTTTTTTTTTTTTTAACTTTGCCCCACACTAAGAATTTCTTCTTGTATCGTGGGTGCTGGTGGCTGGGTGGGTGGGATTTAAATTACCTTAACGATAAAGTTTACGAGAGTTAATCATTTGCAATAGTATTAATAATATTAAATTATTATTATTAATTTAAAATAAGCTATTATTTTAATTTAATTAAATAATTAATGCTATCTTAATTACAGTAGGTAGCGTTAGGTAGGTGTGTACGGCGCTCAGCGTGGCAACACGCCGTGTTCGGGTTTGCGACAAGTCAATCGTCATCCTGAGGATGCCTCGTTGAGAGGTGAAACACGTGTCGATTTCTTACAGCGTTTTTATGACTCTAGGAATAGTTAAGCGGAATAGCTTACTAAATATATCTACATCTATAGTATTTTTAGGTAGGACCTACCTGATAATTATGCATGCGATTTGCATAATCATATAACCAACAATAAAAAAATATTCTAATAAATATTCAAATAAGCTTAAGAATCAGCACTTTTTGAACGTATAATAAAAATTAAATTAATAATTTGATATACGAATGCTAACTTTTTTACCTATTCATAAATTCCAGAAAAACTATTTTTTTTTCGTACGCAGTGTAGTGAAAGGTTGACACTATAAGTACCTAATTTGTTTTTTTCTTCTATAACTTGCACAGTTATCTTGTACAACCATTACGGTAAGAAAACAAGTGGCCTATCGTATGCCGGAAACTACGCCACAGCCTGGCAGAGAAAAATACTTTTTTCACGCATTCCAATTTCCACTTTCCGGAAGCCACACAAGTAATAAAGTACTTGTACAAGTATATACGGTACTACATACTTACACATTATAAAAAGGAAAGTTTTTGTTGACTTTGTATGATTTTAAGTTGCACGGAAGCAGGTTTTTGTAGTTGACATGAAGCTTTCATTATGTTGTTACCTCTTGAACGGTACAGAGGAAATGGAATCTATACTATTCCGTTTCAAAAAAAGAATATGACTGTTGCGGTCCGTTGGGTAGACGATTACTAGCAAATAAGATTAAAAAAAAAAAAAAACTAAAAGAAACCTGAATATTTTATTTATTAGTAATAAGCAAAAGCAAAAATGAGGAAGTAAGTACCGGTAATTAATTAATATGAATGTGAATTTTTTTTTCTTTATATATCTGTCTGAAGCCTGGACTAGTCTGGAATAAAGTTGGTGTAAGCTAAAACTCAAAATTTTATTTTAATGTTTTTAGATTAGGTTTTAGTTATCTGTTCACTTAATGAAAGCACATAATAGGTCGACGGTTCGGACCGCGGTCCGCCATTTGGTGACTCCTGCTCTAACTATTATAAAACAAGATGGCTTTTCTTCCCACTTGACCTGCACCCCAATAGGGATGACGCCTGGGTAAAAAAAAAAAAAAAACAAATTAGTCCGTCATCGTCAGTGAGATAATAAAAAAATATTAGACACGTATTTTTTGCTTTATCATATTAATAAAAAATTACTTAGATAATACGCATTTTAAGTTGGAGAGTGGGGGTCGATACGTCACTAGTACGTATAAAATCTACATACTCGTGACGTCATGGCACATTTTACCTCAATGTATCGCCGTAATCTTTAGATTACGTAAAAAAAGAAAAAAAACGTTTCCAATATTGATTTATAATCTCAAAGACGGACTAAAAAAAATTGTTAGTCATCATCCTTATTACGTAACACAGTTTCGATCACAAACCGATTTTTTTTTTTTTAAAGTAAGTCCTAAGTTATTGTTTCAAATGTTTGAAAAATTTGTCTGTTCGACAACATAAATAACGCAATGAATGTTGTCAAAATGAAAGCCATTGCACTTGTAAGTGTGTTACGCAATTACCACGCAGCTTTCTGACGAAGCTAATAGGTAATACGGGCTGGTATCCGCAACTCCACGTCTAAGCGCGTATTTTGCGTACGGGCTCTCTGACGAATCAATTTAATCTCTTACATACCGAGAGTCTTCCATGCTCGGAAAGCACGATAAGCCGTTGGTCCCGGCTGTCATTCGTAGATCTTTGACAGTTGTTACGGGTCGTCAGAAGCTCAAAAGTGTAACAACAAGTCTTACCAAGGGGTACAGATCGGTATATTTGTATAATATCGTGGTCGTAAAGGGTTATCTTTAAAGACGCATCATTAAAAATAATACTTAATTTTTTGTAGCAATAAACGCATATAACACAATTTGCGTAACGAAAGTCTTCTCTTACGTTTAATTGCAAAAAATTAAACGCAGTCACAATTTATGTAGTTTATTAAAGAGAAACGTTTGTGCTGTCTCCATAGTAATATCAAACACGTGATGTTGAAAAAATTATAATAATAAATGTGTGAGTTTCTTATAATATTATTGTTGTGTTTAATTAACAACATATAGTAAAACCTCTTTACACTCGACCAACACTATAATGATGGACAATTCTTTTTGCCCCACTGGATGATTTTTTAAAAATAAATAGTTACAATGTGGTATTTAAATATACATAACAATATTGATAAGCATGCAGAAATTGCTGTTTAGTTTTAATTTGGAACCCCAAACATTTTTAGAGCCACCGTTTTTTAAAGCTAGGTGTATGTTAGGCTTGTAGAAGGTGGCGTTCTGCAGTTTCTGGCCCATGGGAAGATGGTGTGAGTTTATGTATACAGATCAGTGGTTGTTGGTTAATGTCCCGAAGAGAGCTCTCTTCTGGACATTAACCAACAACCACTAACAACTAACCAACCAATAACAACCACCAACTAACAACCACTACGAACTAACCAACCCACAACCACTACCAACTAACCAACCAACAACTACTACCAACTAATAACCACTACCAACTAACCAATCAACAACCACTATCACCTAACCAACCAACAAACGCTACCAACTAACAACCGCTACCAACTAACAACCACTACCAACTAAACAACCACTACCAACTAACCAACCAACAACTACCACCAACTAACCAACCAACAACCACTACCTACAACTAATCAACCAACAACCACTACCAACTAATCAACCAACAACCACTACCAACTAACCAACCAACACCCGTTACCAACTAACAAACTAACAACGACTGCTGGAAGGCTCTTCTACATTATTCGTAGGTCCTACAGCTCATCCAATGCCTATAATTGACTTAATTTCACGTGTACATTTGCGTGAAAGCTAAATAATTGTACTTTCCCTTAAAGGTTGCGCCACACTGACACTATGATGTAAGTTGACGTAAAGCGGGTGAATAGCTACCAACTCGTCACTCGTAACTACTCGTAAGTCGTCGGTAGGTACTCGGAACTGACAAGCGTACGTGGACGGTGAAAGTGAGATGAGTTACCTGGGAACTGCCTTTGTGATGGTACCTGGAAACTGCCTTTGTTGAGAAGGAAGAGTTAAGACCCTAATTAACTGAAATACTAAGAACTGTAAAAGATACAGGATTGCAAATGTTTTTAAGGGGGATTTGAACTAGGTATTCCGTATTACATTTTAAAAGAGAATTTTTTTTTTTCTTCTTATTATTTAAGCTCAGACCAAATTAAACGAAACTGTCAGGGTAGCCCGCGAAATTCAAATTTTCTTACGTTATTTTGCAATTAGCAGGTCAGTGTCAGGTGTATCCTGATCAAAATATAATTCGCGACCGTAACAAATATGTATTTACATAAATAAAACCTTATGAATCAAATCATCAATAAATCTCTCTAAGTTAGAATTGGTCTCAAATGTCATGATTTCATGAAATATTCATTCAATAGAGGGTAATATAAACTTAGAGAGTTGTATTGATATTTTTTTTATTAAAATTGTAATTTTAAATAGATATTTGATACGCCCGCGAATAATTATATTTAGATCAACATACAACCCAAATTGCAAAAAACGTAACAATATTTGATTTTTACGGGCTACCCTGACAGTTTCGTTTAATTTGGTCTGAACTTAAATAATAAGAAAATAATGTTTATTTCTCTTTTGAAATGTAAAGGCTTGTGCAGACCAACGCGACTTGTCGCGCGACGCGACACGAACAATACAATTTCTAAGAAAACTTCACAGTATAACAATGACCGGTGTCGCGTCGCGCGACAAGTCGCGCTGGTCTGCACAAGCCTTAATACGGAATACCCAGTTAGACGAGTATTGGTGTAGGTAATCATTTAAACATAATTGAATGTCTCTGATATGAATATTTTGTACCAATGATTTGCGAACAACGAAACCTGATTACCGTGTCAAAAAATCCCGGTAATGAATCCGTCACGATTTATACGAGCAGGTACTATTAAGTAGGTATTTACTATTTACTTTTTATCAGCAATCTTTCTGAAGGCTGGAATCCCGCAGACAGGAGCGATACGACATCGGTAGGAAAATTTCCATGAAGTTGATATAAAAAATTGTTCCACCAGAGTCGCGTCGCGCCGCGCGTCTGCCTCGCGTCGCGGCTGTACGTGGCAGCCTTAATGGTCCCCATAGTTCATAGCGATTTGTTTAATTTATAGCATCAGTTTATCGGTATCTCCTATTTTGTTATAATCTTTTGCTAACCATAGAAGACAGGGCTGCCAGTAATTAAAAGTAATGACTTTTAAAACATATTCTGACAAGACACTTGCCGTTGCAAAAGAAGCTGTTCGTAATGAATGACCTAGGGTATTTTTATCATCACAAAAAAGGATTAATTTCAAAAGTAAATACCATTAACTATCCAATGTATAAATTCTATTTATACATAGTTAGCCTAGGTTCGTATTTTTATCGCGGCGATTTGCGTAGCACTAGATGGTCAACGCTCTGTTTAGCGCCGAGAGTTGAAAATCCAACACTCAACAACTGTGTGTTTTCTTGATGCGCTGGGATCCGCTTTGTTGGATTCTCCATGCTCGGCTCAATACAGGGAGTTGAAAAACCAGTGTGCGAAAAAAATCGCCCGTGCGGACCTGGGCTTATCCTCGTCTTTATAGTATAGTTCTTCAAAGGTTAATATTACTTGCAAAAAGCGAGTGTTTATGAATAATTGAACGGATTAAAGCGAAGTGCACACGATACTTAATAATTATGGATGAGCTATGTATTATTGATACTGACCTCTGTGTGGTTGGCAAACTGGCAACCTCAATTCAATGTTTGTTTCACGTTTTTGTAATTCACGAATTTTAATAGGTAGTGTTTGAAATTGGAACTTTCACGCCGGCCTATTGATTTGAATGAATGGTTTGAAGAACAGCCAGAAAAGAGTGATTGTCGTGTGCGAGAAATTACGTTTGACCACAGATAAAAGATTCTGGATTTGCGACCCGTTGTGGCAATAGACTCACCCCCTATTACATGGGATGGGACTTGAGCATAACTGGCGGAATGTGGATGAATGTGTGAAACTTTGCCGCTCTGAAGTAGGCTACAAATGACTGCGCAGTAGTCAATCTTAGTTAAAAAACATTAACGCGCATGCCAGCGCACATGCGCAATCTAACTTCAGAGCGGCAAGTTATTTGACGCGAACTGTAATATAGGTACACCTCTGACTAAAGGCTCCCAAAGACACGAGCACCGCGACGACGACCGATATGATGCGACGCGATTCTGGTAGAACAGTTTCCATGAAGTTTTCTTAAAAATTGTTCTTCTAGAGTTGCGTCACGCTGGGGTATCGCGCCTGTCTGCGGCCGCCTTAACTCTTCGGGAAATACAAGCGTAATGTGATGTTCTGTTATATTTGAACTTTTGATTTGAAAAATGGCATAAATTGCTTAACTGTGTCCCAAAACCATAGTTATTCGAAACTATTAATCAAGCAATGACAAAACAACCCCAAATACTTAACTGAAAGCTATTATCGCAAAATGTCTTCAGAACGTCAATAAAATACCGTAATGTCCAACACCGTAAGATGGCCGAGCCAAAAAAGTAAAATTTTACGTCCACTGCATCCTTCAGTAAAAAAAAAAAACGATCTAAAATAGTTTCGCCAACTTGGGCGTATTGACAATAAATAGAGAAAGAAAAGGACCAGTTGGAACAAAATGCGGACAGAAACTTGCAATTTTATGCAGTCCCCTGTTGATGTGCAATTGACGAACAGCTACCTCATTGCGTAAACATTTTAAACGATTAAGGCTAATCTATTTCATATTGACACGCTGCTTTGGTCATCAATTCATCATAGCACTAGGGTGAGTAGCGGTTAAGTAGTGGTGGGTTGAACGCTTTTAACATTTCTTACAACAGTCTGTTCAAAATTCATAGGTATTTTATCAGCATTTAGCGTTTTAGGCTATTTGCATTCAATTTTTATGGTTCACTTGCAAACCCGACAGACATTTAAAGTCTTGTCCAAATTTCAATAATTCATACAAAATTCCCATTGAAAATGCACTTTCTGTTTTCCCAAATTTTCCAATGTTCCCTGCAACTTTAAAAAATGTTCTTTCTGTGAGAATATGATTCGAACTATAAAGAAAATTTTAATACAAAAATTTGCCAATTTGGTCCAACCGTTCTGAAGTGATGCGCTTACCAGCGAACAGCATTTTATTTTTATTATATAGATTCGCTGCACCCCGCACACCGATCCCGAGGCAATAAGGGGATAAAAAGTATCCTATGTACTACCCCAGGTCATGGTCTACCCGTGTGCCAAATGTGCCATCCAAATCCGTTCAGCCGTTTTAGCGTGAAAGCTCAAACAAACAAATTCACTTTCGCATTTATAATATTAGTTAGGATAGGATAGTTAGGATTATTCATTGGCCTTCTGAATCTTTCTATTCTATGGCCGAAGCGTGTTGCCTTATTGGGATACGTCCTATTACATCTGGCCGGTATTACAGTTATGTGGCTGCTTGCTAAACCGAAGAGTAAAACCTTTTTTAGTTTTTAGATTCGTATTGAAAACACATTTTGTATGTGGAAAAGGACAGAAATATGTTTAGTTTTTCAATGTTACTTACGGCCTTTTCCCACGGCCGTCCAGTTCTGCGGAAAAAGTTTTTTACTGGATCCCGCAAAAATCATTGCTGTGTTCACACACAGTAGTTTGCATCCTGTTTTTTGCGGTAAAGCAACTAACGGTTATTAGTTTAAATTCAAAATCATTTATTTGCTAATATGGGTAATGATTACATACAGATGTCAAAAAAGGGCATAGTTCAACCATATTACGCCTTGAGGCATGCAAATCTCTGTTTTTTTTATTAAATTAGTCTTATAAGAAAATTCAGAAGTGATGGACGTGAACACGCTTATGATATTATATTGGTATTAATCGCTGCCACCGGAGTGTAAAAAAAGATTTTGGGTACACCCAATGCTGAAACAACGATCGACATTGGGTACCTCTTGTAATCTCATGGGCGATTTGAGAAAAGATAAACCTAATTCTTTTAATTACTTTAGGATGTTTGTTATCCTTTTAGAAAAGGCGAAAAAAAAAACAGGATACAAATACAAGTAGGAACACTTCCTTTAAACTTTACGTGTAATTAAACTGGATCCTGTTGTTTACTGGACAACTGGATCCAGTTTGTAGTGGCAAAACCGAATGTCAAATTCGAACGGCTCGGTTTTATGCAGGATACTGTAAACAGAATACTCGTGTAGCTGCTAGTATTGAAACACGTACACTAATAAACGGGATCCTAGAAAAAAACTGTACCTGCAAAATACGGGTGTTGCCGTGGGAAAGGGGCGTTAGGTAAACTTTGTTATCCACGTGGTTAATGGTCAATCACAGTCAGCCAGCTACGTCCCCTAGCAAAGTCCTCCCTCATGGCTTACTTTGTCATACCAATAATACTATTATTATAAATAAAATAAGTATAAATAAATATAATATTATACTTTGGTCCATTGCTTGTTAGTTTTGGCCAGCTTGTCCCGCTATCTTCTACGTGGCCTACCGCGATGCCTTGGTTGTGTCAGGGCTCCACACAGTGGCAAACGTGGCCTGCCTATCCAACCATAACCAAGAAATATAATGTAGGTAATGGCCTTCTACAAACGTTGTATGGCATTCCATGCATTATCGAAACAACAAAAAAAAAAACAAACGCTTGTTTTGATGCATTCTGTTTACAAACACTAGTGTTTGTAATCTTCAGACGCGAATCCGATGAGATTACGAATCGATATCGACGCTTTAATTTGAGATTATTACCTTTTTTACAACACCAGGAATTTATTAATTTTAGGGTGTGTGGGAATTTGATTACTTACGGGATTTATTTACCTATTACCTATTGTGGTATAGTAATTTTATTCTAAGTAGGTACGTCGTCTTTACATATTTGTTTGGACTATGACATTATTATTTAATTATGTTTCTAGTATTGTTTGGATATTGACATTGTTTTTTTTTTTTCTCTTTTTGTGTTGCTTTAATTTTTTTTTTGTATTATTTGAATTTTGCCATTTTAATTTAAATTCTATTTTATTGTATTGTCTGCTTAGTGCGACTAATTTTGTACGCCATACATGGCAAAACATATAGCTACCTAACTTACATATAAGACCTAAATATTGTACTCATGTTTTACAAAATAAATATATCTTTATCTTTAAAATCTATGCAAAATATTGTAAAACATAAAAAGGTACCTAAACCTAAATGTGGAGTTTCTTGCCCATTCTTCTCCCGAAACAACCTTTTGTAATGGGAAACTGTAAATAACGTTCTAAAGTACCTTTATGTAGGTAACTATTTCAAATAAATGATGTGACTTATCCAAAAAAAAATCCCTTGGTTTTTTTGTGCCAACAAATTACCGATATCAATCTTTTAATTGTAAATTATCATACCTAAGTTCCCACAGCTAAAGAATGCAGTATGACGTAATAAAATCTTGAGCCTTCCTCCATTACGCCCTTGGTTATGTCATAAGAACGATAAAACTGATCAACATGCACTCAAGGAACCTTGGCCGACCATTTTTTTTCGGCACGAAGTTCGAAATTCAAAATTGAAGCACGTCAACAATGTTGCCAACAAAAACAAAAGCCCGCCTAATTGTTTTGGGAGTGGGAACGGGGGAAAAAACTCCTTCGGCATTCGAAGGACAGTGACGTCATTGATACAGGTACTTCAAGTTATTGTGTAGTGGGGTCGGCATGAATTGGCGTTGGAACGTGATTGATTTTGTTTTTGTTTGATGAAAATCGATGTAAGAAAAATATGACTGTCGTAAATTGCTTGATTTTTTGTTTTAATTTGTAGCGTAAAAAATATATCGATTTGTTATGATATTTTTTTTAGCTGCGAAGATATAAAATATCACACTCAAATCACTGTATGTTTCCTTCATTTTTTGCATAAAAACATTAATTTGTTTTGATGCAATTTCTTGAGGTGCGAAAAAAAATGTTTTATAGGTAATAATCAGCTCAAGAATTTTACTTATCAACTTAATCGCAAATCAACCGCAGTTTATTCAATTTGTCATGAAAAACTCCAATCATATTTGTGCTACTTATGTAAGTAAGTAAATAACTATTTACTGTATTCAGTAACAGAGCATATTTCATTTGTGAATGGAACACATGTACGTATGTTTATTATTACGAACAATCAGTTTCAAAGGCAAGGTTACGAAAGACAAACAGGTGGCTATGTTTAATTATATTATTATTATAACAAATAATTTGTCCACAGCTTGACATAATAAGCTTTGTATAAAACAAGTAGGTGTCGTGTGTTTTTTGCTATTTGGTACTAAGACGGCCTTCTCGAAGGTAGGAGAGCTATAATTCTATAAAACGTAAAAAAAACGATTTGCCTACTAAACTAAACTAGATTTGTAACTATAAATTTAAAACGTCGCGTAGTCGACCCAGAATACAGGTGGTTCTCCTGCTTGACCCGAACGATTCTTTACGTAAGAAAACGTGTTTTCGCAAGATACCTAACTATTGCAAAAAAATAAAGAGATTCAAAACTAAAACTGACATCATCTTGTAGTCTAATGTGGGTTATCAGTTTTTAATCATAATTATTAAACCAGTGTCCATTCCTAAAATAGATGTTAATTTAAAGTTGTTTTGCACATAATATTGCGCAACGGCGCAGAGCGTTAAAACATTTGCATTGATTTGATAAATGTGTGGTTTGTTTGATTTATGCGTCTGTGATTTTTTCATGGCCATCATAAACACGAGATTGTGTAAGTATAGGTATACGTTATTAATGCAAGAATGAGTACCTACTTAGTTTCTTTAAGATTTAAAATAAGATAATATTTTTCTTTCTCAGAAACATTAAAATGTAATCTTTTTAAGTTGCAGTACCTAACTCGCGACATTTATTTCGTTAATTACTATATAACTTTGTACATTTCTCAATAAACTGCATTCTTCGATACAATGCAGCCTTCGTCCTTCAACAATTCAACAGGTGATAAAACAACATTTATGGTGCAGTGGCCAATTCGTAGCGGGAGTACTCGAGGCGAGCTATGTGGGTCACTCGTGGAATGCTACCCAGCCGGCCGCTCCCACCTGCGAGAGACCGCGGTGCGTACGAGATGAGCGCTGGCAACACTGTCGTACTTATTCTAATTTCAAAATATTTATTGAATTTACGCACCATACTTAATCTGGCTGGAACTAGAGACTTATAAAAAACTATTTTTTTATAACTTAATTTAAAAAATAAAATTGCGCCTTATTCAATTATTTTTACATTTTTAAAACAGCAGTACGCAAGTTATACAATACTTCAGCTACTCTTTGAGATATGTTTTTGAAGGGCTAGGTCGTAAAAATAATTTCACAAAGCCATATTGGAAAAGGCGAACTTTCTAAGTACGCGTTGCATCGAACTGAAGAGATAAACTTTTCCTATGAAAGTATCGTCTTGTTTATACTACCTACCTACTATGAAATAGGGATGATGCCTGGGTAAAAAAAATGAAATTCTAATTAGTCCGTCAGTCAGATAAAAAAAAAATATTAGACACGTATTTTTTGCTTTATCATATTAATAAAAAATTACTTAGATATAACGCATTTTAAGTTGGGGAGTGGGGGTCGCTACGTCACTAGTACGTATAAAATCTACTAACTCGTGACGTCATGGCACATTTTACCTCAATGTATATCGCCGTAATCTTGAGATTACGTAAAAAAAAGAAAAAATACGTGTCCAATATTTATTTATAATCTCAAAGACCGACTAAAAAAAAATTGTTTGTCATCATCCCTATTATAATCACAAATAAAAACCGGTCAAGGTTCTGTACCACCGTGCAATAGTAAGCATTTTTTTTTCTTCAAAAAAACACTTTTCTTGTATTTATTTTTGTTATAAAATAAACATAAAAATTAAAACTGAAAATTTCAACTGTCTACCTATTATGGTTCATGAGATACTGCCCGCTGACATACAGGCGGACAGCGGAGGCTTAGTAATAGGGTTCTGTTTGGCTTTCGGGTACGCAACCCTAAAACGTTAACTAAGAATATAACCTTGGTATCATCCTTCCTTTGGAATTCGTCGTGTTTTCAATTAAATACGACTGTTTACAAATAGATTTAACACGACTGACGATTTAGGAGTGCTTGACATTTACTGTATCAATATTAAGAAATTGCTAGAGTTGGATGTTGCTAATAAATTGCTCAAACACGCATCAATTATAGCGATATTTTTCTTGGCTTTGAAATCACTTTCATTTTTACCCGACTACGGCGAAGCAAAAAGAGGGTTATGATTTTGACCCATGTGTATGTATGTTCATCTGTTACCTGATAACTTCTAAACTACTGAACTTATATTGACAAATGAGGTATAATGAGGAAGCGTCTTGACCGTCCGCTGGTTATAAGCTATGTGACGTCAAATTAAATCAATATGGCACCCTGTAGAGGACATAAAGTCATGAAATTAAAATAAAATGAATTATGCCACATTTCAATCCACCCTGTTTATATATATTATAACCCCAAAATAATTTAAATAAAAATAAAATTTATAAAAACGAACTGTCGTAGTTGGGTTTTAAAAAGTTTTAATAACTTTTTGAAAGTCGTTAAGTTCACGAGTAAGTAATAAATGTACCTACTGTAGTCCGAGATTTAATTTATGAGCAAAACATAGTAGGCAGACAGGACCCATTTACAAATTGTGAGACCAAAGAGATAGAACCTACGGGGTAATTGTAACACACTTACATTATCAATGACAGTTGAGCAGACAAATTTTTCGAACACATGAAGCATGGATTAGTATCATCCTTCAAAATCATCCACATCGTAATTCTGAACACACTTTCAATCACGATCTGAATGATTTAGAAAGCAATCTAAGCTTTTGCGATAATCGCAGAAAAATTGACTTCCTATCACAATTTCACAAACGTCTAGGCTAGTCATACACATAACTCACTCATCACTCTTGTAAGCCCCGAAAGGTTAGGCAGAGGTGTACATATAGTACACCCACATTTCGCCAGTTATGTTTAATGTTTAAGTCCCGAATCAATCAACAACGAAAAAATCAACCGGGTACAAATACAGACTCCGGGCTGCTATTGGCTAAATTACTAATGGAAAAACCCAGAATAATCTCATACATTAGCTTTTTTAACTGTTTATAATTTACCTGATATTTGACAAGAGATTAATTTAATAGGCTTTCCAAATCTTGTAAGAATAGCAGAATATCAATGAAACAGGCGCGATGCGATACCGATAGAACAATTTCCGAGAAGTTTTTATAGAAATTGTTTTGTTAGAGTCGCGTCGCGCCTGTCTGCTTTACCAGAGGGCGTGTATGACCAGACATTATTGTATGGACGTAAGTGAAGGAAAAAGAGTATGTAAGATCACATCTATAAGATCGTAGCAGCTGACGTTCTGTAGTTTCTGAGAAATGTATGATGGAAGAAACCCATTAACCAGTTAGCTAGTCCTTTACGGGGCATGCGCTAAGGTAGCCCGCGAAATTCAAATTTTCTTTAGTTTTTTACATTTTACAGGTCAGTGTGTGGCTTTATGTTGATTAAAATATGATTCGCGACCGTAACAAATATGGCTTTACATAATTATAATCATTACAATCAGCAATACAACTCCATAAGTAAGCACAATGGTCAAATGTCATGATTTTGTGAAATAGTCATTCAATACGATTTTAAGAACTTAGAGAGTTGTATTGATCATTTTTATGATTATAATTCTTTAAATAAACATTTGATACGGCCGCAAATCAAATTTAGATCAACATACAACATGATACTGACCTGCAAATTGCAAAAAACGTAAGAAAATTTGAATTTCGCGGGCTACCTTGACGCTTTCGCGAAATTTTAATGAACAAGTTTTTTGATAAAAAAAAAAACATTTATTTGGATCTACTTATATCAAACATTACAGGGGAAATCCAAGAGCAGAGGGTGCAAACACTGAATTTGTTGTTACTTTTTTGACAGCAGACAATCTGTCACAGATGTCACAGATTTGACGACATCACTCGAGCCGCCTTGTGTGACAGTGTGGCCCGTTTTGACTATGAAAATTAAATTGAGTTTTATAAATGAAAAATTAATATTGTTAATGTTAATATTTTGATGAATAATTCTTGTTTTAAGAAAAATAGACCACAAGGAACATTTTAAAGCGGTTTCCTAAAAACTGTCAACTAGCCTAAGTCCAAAGACAAGTCAGGAGACCTCCGGATACGTGTAGCCGGGGGGCTGATCCTCCAGCCTTCTACATAGCAACAATTATTCATCTACATAACTGATAAAAAACAAAGTAGCGACCTCCTTTTTCACGAACTAGGTTTAAAAACATACGTGACTTTAATTTCGTCATCGTTAAGATTAGATTGCAAATATTTTTAAGACAAAGTATGCAAACACGGCGAGAAATAGTGTCGTGTGTTTACAAAATGTGTTATCAGTTACCTGCTATCTGATAACGATTGTATGAATATGTTAAAAGTACTGATTCATACGAAGGTACATTAGTGTCGCATTGTTTGTTCAAGTGCTGCTAAAAATTGTGAAATCACTTGGCGCCTAATTATCATCTTTTTTATTGCAACATTTTGATTTGTAATGAGTTGTAATTTTTTTGTAAAGATAAAATTATTATCGATAATACTGTCTGTGAATAATGTCAATTGTTGAAGAAGACTTCCTGAATAAATTGTTATATGAGCAGAAGGATTTTATTGCCATCTTTATAAATAAAACAGTCCTGATGTCGCTAAATTGTGCCAAAAGGGTACTATAGATGCCACTGGGTACCTGGAGGCGCATCCAAGATTTAAAAAAAACCCTAAAGTGGATAGGATAGGAATACCTATCCGTTGTCACTTTTTTTTGTTTTTACATTGCCTCTCGCATGTCAGCCGTTGTCGGCTAAACCGGACTATCCTGTAGATAAACCAAAAACTTAAAAACTAAGCGACTTCACGCTAAGGGCATCCCCGTGGCGTACCGACCTCGGCTTAGGGCGTCGCTGGGTAGGGCAGCAAATGACAGGCTGGATCGGATCGTAAACAATTGTCACGTGAAACATGATTTCTATTATAGACATCTTTATTCTTCACAGCACATTAACCCATAAGAACAATTGACTTACATAACAAACAAACTGTTGACAAACGTGTTACGAATTAAGAACAATTGGATTTCAAATTCACATAATATTTGATGCGGAATCTTAGTAGTTGCGGGCATGTAAGTATACTGTGTATAAGATGTTGAGACACCTGTGACAACTGTCACCTTGACCTGAAGACGTGGTTACACGATGTAGGGGAAGATGAAGAAGACAAAGTGTGCAATATTCTTGAATAGTCTAACTGCATAATACGAGTAGTACAAAAAAGGAATGACGCAGCTCTAATCAGTCTAGGTACAGTAGAAAATGATTTTTTCCATGACGACCATACGCTACCTGTCGTGAGGAAAGTTTTGTGTATGAATGTGAAATGAGACTATTTGTGAACTTAAAACAGGATATGACTTCGACAAGAAAATCATTTTTGGATGGACACGGCTGAAGACCGAGACAAGAAAGAAGATTGCTAGCGAGATTTACAAGAAACCTGAACCGGATAGCAGTGAGAACCTCGGAACAAGAAATTGGAAACAGCAAAGAGCAGATGCACCTGTGAAGCTGGACCTGAACCTGAACCAGAGTTGCAGCGCCGCGCCGTCGTAAAAAGATGCCCATCTATACATAATTATCACCCGTCTCTCCAATATTTCATTGCCTACTCAAGGATGCATATCCGGTACAGCTCGCAAATCCTACCTTATCCTAGGGGCACGTCTTCTCTACCATTACCGCGCCCTCCGGTCTACTCCTTGATATGCAATGGCCTCTGTAGCTCCCTGAAGCATGAGGCTCCAGGGGCTAGTGTTAATCTCGGGGTTCATTCGATTTATCGAGTCTGGTTAAACCACGCTGGGGTTGGTGTATTTCATTCATTCATTAGTAATGGAACGCCAAAGAAGCGATGGATAGATTGGGTAAAATATGATAAGGCTCGAAGGGGGTGACTAGTGAGATGACGCTGAAGATTATGGAAGAACATGGTAGATTGCGCTGACTCCAAATAAATTGGGATAACTGCTGGAGGATGATAGCGATCTAGCACCATCTGTAACAGTCTTTGGCAACGTCGAATTCTTGGAGGAGTTTGACGTCATAAGATTTGTGAATGCGACTGATGATGACCATGATTTGAGCTAGATGAACTAGAAGAAATCGAAAGCCTTTTTGATTTGGGTGAACCTATGCGTCAGACCAAATAAATAACCAAGACATAGCCCTCAAACAATACAGTCAAGCATACCATAACTACACCCCCGCTCACACGCACACATTTACAACCATTTAAAATCAAACTACACCTCGCTAAGTGCACACATGTTTGTGAAACCGGCCTCACGTTTTTGTTGACAGCGCTATGTCTTTTGATTTTTTATTTGGTCTGAAACCTATGCAGGTTAAAGTAATGTGACTTTACCGGTACAAAATGGTCTTCAAATCTACAAACCCGTAACACACAGTAAATATTACACTATGGCCATTTACCTGTCGGGTCTAGATTCAGATAAGATGTCGTGTACCTACCTACCATACAAGGCAAGGCGTTGGACACACCGATTGTGCCCTGCATACAAAGTATAGCACTAAAGGTTACAACACACGAATTCATTGGCATTCTGTGTGTAGTTGTACATTGTTGTATTACTACAGACTGGAGACGCAGGTGGATTTGAGGGCACAAGTGACAGAAAAACATTGTTTCACGGATTCAAGATGCGAATTTAGCTTTTTTCTGAGGGTCTCGTCGAAATTTCTTCTTTATCAACGAAACAAGATAGATCATCTACCTAAAAACATAAAGGGCACATAATAAAAATCGGGCGAATCCAAAATGGCCGCCTTCTGGTCCGCCTTCTGGTCACACATTTTGGACTTAATATTGCTACCGAGTGTGACAGCGATATCGCATAATCTTTAAGGCCTGAGGAAGAAGTATTCACTACAAAAAATTGTTAGTCTCTCCGTATTTGGTATAATGATGACTTGTTGATGTATTGTCAAGTCTTTCTTTATATTCATTCTCACAAGAATTAAAACACAATTACGATTTATTTCCACTTCATAAATCTCTTCTTCGATCGTCGACGAGTTGTGCACTGGATAATAATTGGCATAATTTTATGAAATCGTTACGTATCAAGCCTCCTTTATTGCCGGGTAACACGCAATACCATAGGTTCATATCGTAGATAGAATTTGAGCTGAAATCTGGATTGGATTGGCTGTGCAATCAAAATATTTCGTCGACACTTTCTCTTATATAAAATACATGCAATGTTGTATTGGTTTCGAATCGGCGATAAATATCTAGTTTTATTGTTTTTTTTTTACTTTTGTTTTTGAGAAAACGATGTTTAATTTGTAAAAGTTATTTTTTTTTTTGTAAGTTAATGTTATTTGCGTACGAGATGAAATGTTATTTAGATAATGATTTGATGAAAATAAAAAACAATTCCTACTTAGTTTGTAAGTCAAACTATTTATCGTAGTACCTACACCTAAAAAAATCAGTGTTTCTATGTTCGTAGACGATAATCTCCGAAACCACCCAACCGATTTCAATGATATTTTATGAATGTGTAGGGTTGGTTCCGGCTTGAAGGATACGATAGTTTTGGACCCGGTAGGTGGCGCTCCGTGCGAAGCAGTTGTGGGTCGCAAGTTTTTATTTATTTTAATAACGGAAGAAAAAAAAAGCTAGTAATCCCTTTTATATTTTAGTTTAGTTCTAAAACGTTCTCCAGCTCCTAAGTGAAATCCTAGTTTCTTATTGAGAAATACATTTCTTTAACCATAAAGTTACTTTCAGAAATGAATTTGCAGTTGATAAAACTGTGTTAAGTAATTAAATTTACGATTATTTCTTATCGACATGGTCATTAGCGCTTTTATTGATGTTTTTATTGAAAGTTTTATTCGTTTATTGTTTTATTTGCTGATTCGAGTCTGAGTGAAAGGCGTTCGTGTATCAACGTAGCATCATTTTCCCTGTAAAAGTGGTGACGATGATGATTTTTGTAAATGTTTTAAAAAATCAAGATGTTTTTGCGGTCTCATGATCGAGGAAATAACCATTTTAGAACAATATTTAGGTAGTTTAAAAACGAAACAAAAGGATAAGGTCGTTTTCAAACATTTGTCAGTATTTGAAGACTTCCTGATACAAATTGTAGCGATTTATCTTATTCTCGTTCACAGCCTTGTATTGGACAAAAAGATGGTTGACCATGTTTTTATATTGCAATTCACACTATTCAATGTTTTTGCACTAAAATATTGTAGATTTCTTCGCATAGTTAGGTACTTACTAATGCGGTAATTTTTTTTTTGTTTTGCAAAAAAAATAAAACTTGATTAATTATTTCAATTTGTTGAGAATCACACTTTCAGACTTCAGTATATCCTACTTTGACTCTAGATCTTTTTAATTATGTATACCCGATGTATTCTGTCAAAAGCTCACCGTCAAAACGCACTGTGAAAGAAGTCTGAACGCAATACTCACCGTGAAGACATCTGACAATCATTAGTGCCAATTTCATCAATGAAACTGAACGCGATCAGCTTATCTAAACCGCGATCAAGAGCTGTCAGTGTCAATATTCCACAACAATGACGACACTGACAGCTCTGGAACGCGATTTAAATGTGCTGATCACGTTCAGTTTCATTGGTGAAATCGGCCCTTAGTCGTCAGATGGAATGACAGTTCACTTCACCTAAATCTCACGGTGAGGTTTGAACAGAATAGACCAGCTGTGCTATTCTGTAAAAATATCACATTGTGAAAACTTAGGTGAAGTCAGCTTGAATTGAGCTGTAATTCCATCTGATGCTAGAGATTAAATATTAAAAACTCACTTAAAGCTCACTTCACCTAAGTCTTCACTTTAGGGTAATCTCTGTACAGAATAGATTGGCTGCTAGTGGAACGCCGCCGCCGGTTCACTTCAAGTCAAGCTCACATCATCAAATGCTCGGTTCCTTTAAACAAGAACGAAATGCTTAGCTTACCAATGGTAAGTTGGTAACTTCTTTTATTACGAAGCTGGGCATATTATTGATTCGTAAGCTAATTTTACCTGTGGTGATAGCTACTTCCATATAGGAGGGTCTACTATTACAATGCTATGAGGTATTTGCTTCATTATTGGTAAAGATACAAGAGTCCTCATTTTAACCATTAACAGTTTGTAATTTATATGAATCGGCCATAAGTTATCCTGGTGAGACTTTTACAGAATAAACCGGCTGGTCTTAAACGCACACCTTTAAATAAATTTTCTCACACACAATCATCCATACATAAACCCATCATCAAGTGCACCGGACGTAGCAGCAGACGATTTGAATACAATCCACTGTTTACTATCCCATGAAATGAAGCTCATTGGAGATTGACCGCTTCGTATTAAACAACAGGCAGACGGGAAATTAAACAATCTTATTTTGATTATTTTTAAAAATTATGTGTGGATACGTAATATTGCTATTATGTAGGTTCACTATGAAATGATTTTAAATACTTAGATAGGCACTACGGCCGGAACCCCGGTCTATGAAAACTTAGGCGGAGTGAACTTGAAGTGAGCTATCGTCAGCCGACCTATTCTGTGTATTCTATTCTATTTTTCTTTATGGCAATGATGCCGATGTCGACAACTCTGCCAATGTCAATGTGTGGAGAAAACGTGCGGTGGGAAACAAAATAAAAAAATAAAAATTGATAGAAGCTAAAATTAAATACCAATAAGTAATTGAGATTAATGCGAAACTTGTTGACGGATATTATTAGTACACTGAAACAGACAGATAAAAAATATTGTTATCTATATGATTAAATATGTGCATATATGGTCACAGATCACAAAAAAAAAACATCATAATTTGATGTCATTGACACGAGTAAAAAACATCAAAGCTGCAAAGAGCTTTGGGGAAGAATGTGTTAGTAGGGATGGAAAGTTAGTTGGGACAGGGATTTTTAATTTAGGAAGATGGCTATATAAGTCATGAGCTGGGTTATTATTGGAGCAGTTAAAAAAGATGTGCTCCAAAGTACCTTCATCCAACCCACATTCGCAGAGCGAAGAGTCTCTGACCCGGATTTTATGAAGAAAAACCGGAGAACAGCAGTGGCCAATACGGAGACGACAAAGAATTGAAATTACTTTCTTAGATATTTTTTTGTAGGGATAAAACCAGGGCTTGGGTGTAACATTGGGCTGTATTGCGTGATAAAAGGCTCCTTTTTGTTTACTTGAGTTTTGCCACTGGACTTGCCATGAGGTTAGTAAGCTCTTTTTGGGAAGGTTCAGCAAGTCGTAGCCCTGACATTGGAAGTGTTTAAGGTCAGAGTCTTGGGACGTAACAGCATCCTTAGCAAGAGCATCAACATATTCGTTTCCTCTTATGCCACAATGACTTGGAATCCAAACCAAGTGTACAGTTTTGTGATTCTTGACACAAGAGAAAAGGGACTTTTTGATTTGAAGCAGTACTGCACTATGGAGTTTACTCTTAAAAGGATTCTGCTCCAAAGCTTGTAGACAACTAAGTGAGTCCGTAAAGATGACACCAAGTCGAACGCTATGAGCCTCTATAAATAGACATGCTTCTAATATGGCCACGCACTCACCCGTAAACACTGAAGATTGTGGAGGGCACTTGAATTTTAGAACAATTTTAGAGTTTTGGTAATATACCGCAGCACCAGTGCAACTTGCATCTGATAATTTAGAGGCGTCTGTGAAAAACCTTTCAAAATTATACCAACGCTCACCAACCGCCGCATTGAAAATAGAGTCCGCCGAAGAAGACTTTTTCGATATGCCAATATTGTAGAATATATCTGGTTTAAAGCAAATAATTTCATAGTCGAAACTGAAAATGGGAAGTTTCGGAAACTGAATAATGGGGTAATCTAAATTTTTATAACAACGAAACGACTTTAAAAACAAAGGGACTTCTTTATGATTCCAATAATTGGAATTCCGGCATACAGCATCCAAATCGCTCACTTTTTTGGCAAGAGGGTGGGAGGATTTGGTAATGACTCTAGCCCAAAATCTCGATGCTAGATACTGTCTTCTCAAGTCCAACGGTGGATCTGCGCACTCTACCTGCAATGCGTTAATTGGTGAGGACTTCATACAGCCTGATATGATCCGTAGACACTTAGCCTGAATTCTGTCCAATCTATTCAAAGCACCTTTGTTGCAGGGGATTAGGAGAAAAGATCCGTAGTCCAGAACACTCCGGATTAAGGCATTATATACCAGTTTCATGGTGTAGGGATGTGCACCCCACCAGACACCAGCAAGCACTTTTAATATAGGAATAGTTCTCTCGCATCTATTCACTAAATAGTTTAGATGGTGTAAACCACTCAATTTGGAGTCTAAAACGACACCTAAAAATTTTACTTTGGAAGAAACTGGTATACAATTGCCTTGGATGCCCACTGAAATTTGATGGATCAGCCTCCTGTGTGTAAATACAACTACAGCACTTTTGGGGGCAGACAAACTCAGACCATGTGAATTTAGCCATTGGTTTAGAGAGTCCAGGGATACGCAGAGAGATGATGCTGCATCGCTAACAGAGTTACTGGTGACATATAAAGCCAAATCGTCAGCATACTGAAGAATTTGACAATCGTTATTAAGGCATGAACCAATGTCAGCTGTATACAAATTGTACAATAAGGGACTAAGAACAGAGCCTTGTGGTAGGCCTTTCCATGACGTCCTGGCGTCAAATTCTTCACCTGGAACCCTCAAAACCAAAGTTCGAGACATTAGCAAATTACAGATACACTGTATCATTCTCTCCGGTATTTTCAGCTGATGCAATATTTCCCTCAGAATGGGAAGAAGGACATTGTCATAGGCAGAGGAAATGTCTAAAAAGGCAGCGACTACGGATTCATTTTTGGAGAACGATGAACGTATATCTGAAACCAAAACCCCAACACTGTCCATGGTACCGAGTCCCTTTCTAAAGCCAAATTGAGACCTAGGAAGTAAGTCTCTGGATTCCACAATAAATTCGAGTCGGTTCTTTATTAAATATTCCAATAATTTAGCAAGAACTGATGACAAAGCGATTGGCCTGAAACTGTTTGGGTCATCAGCGTGCTTGCCAGGTTTTAGAATAGGTATGATAATTTGAGTTTTCCACTGATCGGGAACCCAGCCATAGGTGTAACAAAAATTGCATATATCTAAAAAATTGTTTTTTGCTCTATGGCCTGTGTGTGACATAAAGGAATAGACAATTCCGTCTATACCGGGGGCAGAGTCATGAACATGTTTCAAAACAAAGTCAAGCTCCTGTATAGAAAATGGTGCATCAAAAGGATCCTCTGAAGCAATGAGAGACGGCTGATTATATTCTGCTTCCAATGGTACATACGGAGGGGCAAGTTTATCAAAGAACTTTTCAGCAGTCCCTCGGGGGATGGGAGAAGAAATTGAAGGGGAACAACCACACCTAAAGCGGTTGATCTTCTTCCATACAACTGATAAAGGAGTGGAGGGGGACAGAGAACCGCAAAACTCGGCCCAACCGGCACGTTTCTTCCTTCGCAACAACCTTTTAGATTTAGCGAGGGCTCTATTGAATGCTATTAGGTTATCGCTAACCATCGCCTCGTTATACACCGTCTCAGCATCATCCCTTTCCCTTATGGCTGTTGTGCATTCCTGATCCCACCATGGTGGAGGGGGAATCTGCCCACGTGCTGAGTTTTTAACGGTGAAGCATGAGTCTGCACTAGTTGTTATGGCAGAAATGAGGTTATTATAACAGTTTGACACATGGAGGGGACTAAAAGTATCAGAATCATGGGGAACTAAATTTGGAAGAATGTCAATCTTTTCCTACAATAGTGAGGAATACTTTGACCAATCAGGATTAGATAAATTATACCTCAAAAGTGGAGGGTTTGATTTTTCTAAATAAGTCTTTTCAGCTAAAGAAATTAAAATTGGGTAGTGGTCACTGCCATGTGACAAACTGGTACACTCCCAATGGCATGACGCTGCAATATTCAGTGAGCAAAAGGTGAGATCAACACAGCTCTTATTCTGTCCAGGAAGAGACCTACGGGTTGGGCAACCATTGTTCAAGATACATAGGCTAAGGTCATCTAAGATTTCAACAAGACCTTCCCCAAAAGAGTCGCAACGTTCAGAACCCCACCTGAAGTGATGGCAGTTGAAGTCCCCCATAACAAGTACAGGGCCTTCTAAGTTTTCCAAAATACGTTTTAAAATTGGAAGGAAACTTTGATGAGGGTGAGCAATATAAACGGATAAGAGGGTTATACCCTCTACCCTACCAGCCACAATACTAATATCATCACATAGAGGAGGCAAAGATACTACCACAAGTGGAACACGATTGTTCACGCAGAGAGCCGACCCGCCATAGCCGTCAGATCGGTCGCATCTGAAAATATTAAAGGAAGGTACACGGAAACTAAGACTCGGGACTAGCCAAGTCTCAGCAAGGGAACAAGCTAAAGGTTTGTATTTATTCAAAAGGAATGTGAGCTCGTGCTTCTTATGCCACACGCTCCTCACATTCCATTGAAGGAACACCAATCGAGCCATTATTATGGGATGAGAGAGAGTTAATAAGTAAAGTAGCAACGTTGGACGGTATTTGAGTTTTATTTGATGAAGACATTAAAGTCAACAGGAGTTTACTGAGAAGTTCAATTATTGAAGACGAGTTTTCAGGAGAGTCTGTTAGTTGACTATTGAGAGCACAGCCATTAGACTGGGAAGATTGGGGAGTGCTAGTAAGCTGCAGATGAGCTGTTTTATCATAAGAAGGAGAAAGGGGGGCATGGGTCTTTGGCTTAAGAAATACAGTTTTGCGGGATGACTGAGACTGTGGTTTAGCAATGTCTGCATAACTGCGAGTAGAAATGGGAACAGTTTTGCTTGCTTCTGAATAGGACATTACTTTCTCAGCCATTATTGTTTTAATTGTCTTCTGCCTGCCGTACTCCGGACATGCCCTGCTATTAGCAAAGTGACTTCCAGAGCACAACACACAGAAAGCTTCACTCTCCGCAATGCTACAACCATCACCGGGGTGGTCATTGCCACATTTGCTGCATCGAGGTTTGGAACGACAGAGAGATTCAACATGACCAAATCGGCAACACTTGCGGCATTGAATGGTGGGATAGACATACTGTTCTACAGTTAACGATGTATAAAAACAGAATATTCTTTTTGGTAAAACTTGGCCATCAAATGTGATGACACAAGTTTCTGTGGGCCTGTATTCAATTAAACCATCTTTGTTAACCTTTCTATTCAATCGCCTAACTTTTAGAATTGGACCACAGCCTACTGGAACTTTTAAATATGACAGGACTTCCTCTTCCGAGAAGTCAGTAGGGATGCCACTTGCAACACCCATACGGGTTATATTAAAAGAAGGAATTATAGCATCATATAAATTTGTACCTAAAATTTTATTAGAAATAAAAGCGTTTGCATCCTGAGGGGATGAAAATTCAACTGATACACGATTTCTACCGACTCGCTTGACTGTAATAATATTGGAGAGATTCTGATTAGACAAGAACCGGCCAAATGTAACAGGGTGTAGGGTGGTTCCAGAGTTAGGTTGAGCTTCCTGGCGGGAAACGTGGACTAAATAAGGTCCTTTATCTGTGACTGAGTACCTAACACGGCCTATTTGCGTTTTCGGTTGTTTGGTAGGACGATTGGATACCTCATCTTCATTACCGGGACGTTTACGGGAGATAGAATGGGAAGGAAGAATTTGGGAATCCGGATTACGGACCACATCTGCAGACTGGCTTAATGAGTTGGGAGTGGGACTTAAGTCAGAGGGGGAAAAGCCGGAAAGGGGAGTAGAAGGTCTATCGGGAGGGTCGGGGGGTTTGTTTTTATCCATATTCATATTGAATATGGATAATGGTGACCAATGTAGTTAAAAGCAAACACTAGACAAACCTGCTAGCAGGTGACAACGAACGCACACAGACAAACACAATAACAAGACACAATAATCACAATTACACTAAAAAACCGCTAAAATTCTGAACACACGTGTTACCCAAGAGCACACTGTGGCGAGAATCCGACCTATTCTGTGTAAATCTCATCGTGAAAACTAAGGTGAACTGAGCTGTCAATAATGTCAATCCCTTGCATCAAGTGGAATAACTGCTTACTTCACGGTCACTTCACCTAATAATGTTCACGGTGACATTTTTACAGAATAGACCTAGGCTGATGCTAAGCATTGACACCATAGACAGCAATTTCTACGTAAACATCTAATAGATACAATTTTAATGTTTTAGAAAAATGCATTTGAAATTATGTTTCATCCTATTGTAGGTAGTAAATATATGAGAAAGTCCATGACAAAGTGAAGAATGAATGAATAAAGAACGGATGAGAAAAACTTGGAAACGAGGATACCCCAAGTGAAGGTTCCCGCAGACAGGCGCGACGCGACTCTGGTGGAACAATTTCTATAAAAACTTTAAGGAAATTATTCTACTGGTGTCGCGTCGCGCTTGGCAGCGGCAGCCTTAACATGGGATCAGGTTTAGAAGAAAACTTTGATGGTTGCTGTTTTCTTTAGATGAGCAATGCGAAATGGACTACCAACATAATATTTGTTTAGTAAACATTTTCCTTTGCATATGGAAAACATTAAATAGAGAAGACAAATAACCTTATCGTTAAGTACTCTAAGTAGTAGTAACTGTTTACTTGTTAACGGGGAGCTCGTGACGAACCTGCATGTTTTGCATATTTTCCACTGAACGGACGCGAAAGAACCGTTTCTCACCATGATAGCATGGAAGCAAAATGTAAAGGAAATCGTGGAATGGTAGGAGATGTGTTTGGGTCTGTAGAAGACGTATGAGTGAAGGCTGATAAATTAACGTTACAGCACAGATCAATACTCATAGTCAATGTATTGTATCTATTTATTTAATAGATATATAAACACTAACTATACCAGCTAAATAGACCGACGACCTTAAAAGGTGGCTGGGACAGACTGGATGTGTAAGGTGGAGGACAGAGTGCTTTGGTGCAGCCTGAGAGAGGCCTACACCAGCAGTGGACTACGATATGCTGAGTTGATTGATTGATCTCATGCACATCAGTAATAAGGTAGCTGTCACTAATGTCAACTGTCACTTCACCACGAATGGCGGGAAGCAGTTGACATTGGTGACAGCTACCTCACTACTGATGTGTTTACATAACTATAAATTAGCAAGCCGATCTTCAACTGTTAATCAGCTGAATAAAAGATACCCTTTGGCATAAATACATACTCGTTTACGGACTGGTTTTTCCGATCTTTTATCGGTGGAATAAAATTGATGCCTGGCAGTTTTTCCTTTGATAAAATGTCGAACAATCCAATTAATTCCTCGTATTTATAGAGATATCTGGCGTTGGAAAAATCAGCCGTAATAGACATTGTAAAATGTAAAAATTCAGAGTTAATGCAAAGGCCGTTGAATGGACTCGTAGTCAATAAAGGTCTCTAAAGTCAATAATGATAATACACTTTTTAAAGTGTGTAAAGTGTATTTTTGATAAACAACGATTATACAAGACATTATTTGGTTATGGTAATTAACAGCGAGGGCAGGTATTTCACATTTAGGCAGTTAAGAAATTAGTAAAAGTTTATTTCGCATTGACATGTGGAATGGAGAATCAAATTTAAGCACAATTAACTGTACCTAGACGATTGTATGCTGTCTCGAAACATCAGCCGATCTATTCTGTAAAAATCTTACCGTGAAAACGTGTGAAGTGAGCTGTCATTTCACCTGATACTAGGAATTGACACTATTGATAGCTCACTCTAAGCTAGGGTTGCCAACCCTACTTTATATAATATAGTATCCTGCTATATTAGAGGCTCAAATACTATATTATTTAAAAAAAAAATATAGTAAGCGAAACTACTATATTTTCATTTCAGTACAAAGTGGCAAGATGATGAATAATAATAATAGTTAATAGTTATGAGACATTTACGTTAACAAAACCAGTTAAGAAAGGCTCAAAGTAGCAATTCTTTTTAGTAATTTTTAAAATATTTGTACCTACTATATTTTTGCAATGGCTTCGAAAATACAATATTTGATATAAAAAAAGTTGGCAACCCTACTCTAAGCTTACTTCACTTATTCACTTAGCTGAGATTTTTACAGAATAGATCGATTGTATTGCTTGGTACCTATAGTTTCAAGAGACAGTCCCTACTACAAAAATAAGTACCTATGATCTTTTTCGTCGAATCTAAACTGAATGCAAATAAAATAAGCGCAACAAACTAAACGGAATGTAAATTAGTTAAGACAATAAACGACACTAGGACATGTCACATGATGTGACATTATGACATAAGGAAGTAAATTTTAAAGTTTTGAAGGCAAAATATTCAGGAAAAACTTTGGTTGAGTTTTATTGTCAAAACGAATTAATATGCACGTTCTAATTGTAATCAAAACGTAGTCAATTTAGATACTGAGTCCTGGAGACAATATAGGTTATAAATTGTTATTGAATTTCAATGTCTTATTGCTCTGATTAATTGAAATGTAGTAAGATAAATTAATTATTTTAGAGTTCCGGTTGATTAAATGATCATTATATTAACTCAATATACTGTTTTAAAGCGACCGATTTGGGAAAACAAATTGATGCTGTCAAAAACATGCCATCGACCAATAAGAATAAGCACATAATAATATCTTCTGTCATCGAACATTTACTAATCGCTTCAACAACGTTTGAATAAAACATGCAAGGAAAACCGCGACGCTAAACCAAAAGTTTTATACAAAGCGTTCGACACGGATGATCACATCTCGCCAATGTATAGGTACCTTGTATATCAAGTCACAAGTGTTATACGATATGGGTATTGTGTGATAAAAAAAACTATATAGATGTACTTGTGTTCTATTGACATATCTGGGAATAGGTAAATGGCGAAATATGCCTTAATGTTTATATCTCATATATTGCTAGAACAATCAACTGGAGAAATCACAGTGTCATTTAAATGACATCTGTCTAGATGGCTTCTGTGTTTTTCTCTGTTATGTCTTGCCAGTTCTGCTGTATTCCTACAAACATGATGATTAAAGAGATAATAATGGATTACACAATCGCATAACTAATAAAATTAATGATGATTGACTTCTTACCTTTAACAATATCCAAGCTTAGTCACTAATTACGTACACGTGTTATCTTTAACACCACACTTAAATATCTCATTTTCATACCTCTTATTTATTAGCAAAGCAATAATAACTTTAACATCCTGACACCTTAAGGAAAACAAGCGTCAAAAAACCTGTACCTTGGTATGTTAAATGACATCAACCTCCCAATGCCATCAAGGTGGTAGGTATTGGAAGAATTCCAATAGCGATGCATTGCGAATGCATGCCCGCGATGCTCCACAAGGTCGTTTACTGGGACCATCTCTGTACAATCTATTACGTGTAAGTACCATAAGTTCGTGATTATAAAACATAGCACAAATCATGTAGCCTTGTATGGTTGACGTTTGGTTTCGCTTGTAAACATGTTTACGAATTGTGCGTTAGTGTTTCTTGTTGACACCGTTCTTAATTTAGTTGTCGTTGATATCAAGTCGCATCATTGTAAGATATAAATATCTTTCCTGACATTGATGCGAATATATATATATAGGTATACAAAAGTCTCTTCTCGGCTATAATGTGATTAACCTAAGCAATTAATCAAGTCAAATGGGGCTAAGTATCTACATGTTATTAATTAGATAATGCTTCTGTACATGAATAACTCAAAATATTAATCTGTTTGTTATGTTTTGATTATTAGAAGGCAGTAATTTAAAATATATTTAAATATATTTGGGTTTTCCAGGTAGGTAGTTAAAATAAAACATGAGTCAGAGATATTAATAACGCTCGGTCATAAGACAAATCATTTGTTTAGGCTTCATATTCTAATCAAACAAGGATACGAATGTTAAAGCTAATTTCTTAAGTTCGTCACATGACCCTTAAGTAACGGTAATTTAATTATATCATTTTATAACACTAAAACTAACTCGAGAACCAGAAAATCATTTCAAAACTCGTCAGTTAGTTGGCCAGTAAATTCCAATCGCGAGGGTCATAACCCTACCACACCTTGATTCCAGTTTCATAGTATTATCTGCGATCATTCATGTGTTTATAGTATAAAAAAGAGTTAAACAAACTTTGATCCCTTCAACAGAATCCATGTCAACCAAAATTGGACTTTCTCCCATGGTAATAGAATTATTAACAGGCTGTTTGATGGTATTGTCAACATAGCAATAGATGTGAATATGGCTGCTATAAAAGCCTGCGACAGTGTTGGCATTAAAATGACATCACCTGCCCCGTCCGATGCTTCTTACGAGCACAATGGTGTACGTGACCATAAACTTAATACAGAAGGGTAATTTCTTCAAGACAGTCTGAGAAAACCAACAAATCTATCATCAATACATATATTATAAACCAAAGTCGCTTTTCGTGTTTTTCTGTATGTCCGCGTTGATCTTCTAAACCACGCAACAGATTTTGATGAGGATGTTCACTATCGTTTAGAGAATTTATTCCAGAAGGTTTATGGGTCTAACAGATAAATATTAAACTTGCATATAAGACATCTCGATATTTCGTCAAGTCGTAAAAATCGTGCGAAGACGGATTTCTAGTACTCGCATAAAAATTTAACGATTTGAATTAACATACAAATGAACAGTACTGAGGCAAAGTGCAATAAGAGATCTTACTTAATTTGTAATTATACAATGCAGTTGAGATAACAGTAGCCTCAAAATCACCCTTAATAGTTGGTGCAGTCTCTTTGTTGTCCCTTTAATATTTTCCTCGCATTCTTGCAGACCAACTTACAGTCGGTCTGTAATGTGTTTTGTCGATAAAACTTATATAATCTTCTACTAAAGTGATCGAAGATTGCTTCTCTTTTATTTACCAACACCGTTAATGAGACCGTATCGATATCTCTAGTTCCATTATAGTTATGCTTGTCTTTGATTTGATCAATATCTCACTTGGGGCATGCTTGCCTTGCATGTTTTATTAATAGTAATATGTAATCTACGTTCGCAATTTATTTGCCAAACATGTAAACAAAGACGAGTTTTAGAAAAAACAACTGTAATGCCTAGACATAAGGTTCAGTTTGAGCTACAACTTCAAGTTTTTTATGAATTTTTCAGCAGCACTAGTCAGTCTAAAATCAACTTTGTTTAGTGGAAATGACATCAAGTGGAAACAAGAATTTAATAGACCTTAGTTCATTTATTTGTCGGAATATTGTTACTGAGTTGCGATTTGTTTGTGTTGTTGTAGTTGAGTTGTTATTTTTTTTTTTACCACTACCGGGTTGTTCTTGGCTTGCATCTCACCTGAAGGTAAGTGATGATCAGGCCGAAGGTGGAAGCGAACTTAACTCGGAATCCTCAACCACTGAGGAACTGACTATCTTACCTCTAACTGACGAAACACAACAATGCTGCAGATTTAAATAAGATGGTGGTAGCTGGCCCGGCGGATTTAGAACAAGCCCTACCACCAACCAAACTGAGCAGTGTTTTTCAGTTTGCCTTCTGTAGTGTCTCTATCATTTGCTTCCATGGTGAGCATGGCATCCGAGTCGATTACACATGCATAACGCGTGTCATATTGAATATTGTATGGTTGTAAGTGTGTGTGTGTGGATGGATACTTACTTTTACTTAATATGTGTTGGTAGGCTCATCTTCATGGAGGTGTATTTGTTAAGACGTTCGTTTCTTTGGCTGTTATTCATCTGTAGCTATTGTTGCTATGATTATGAACCTGTTGGCCTGACCTGCCTGACATGCCTGACCAGTCTATTATGTAAAAATCTCAACGTGAACACAAAGTATTATTCACCTTACCAAATACTGGTTAACAGAATACCAATAGCAAAGAGCAAAGTATTATTGGGTTTTTTCTATTACTTAGGAATTTCTTAGTTGCTACTAAGAAATACCGTTTGCTGTCCGAAGTCCGGATTTGCAGGTATACTGTTGATGGCAATAGGCTAACCACTTATGACAAGGGACTTAAACATAACTGGCGAAATGTGGGTGTAAGTACTATACAGGCTGGCAGGGAGATCGACGCGAAAACTGATACCATGGATCAGTACACGATTCTGAACACCCCTGCGTTGAAAATTTTCACCGGTTATTTAAAAAAAATCTGCTGTTTCATACAAAAGTGCAATAACTTCGCGGTCTAAATGTATGGAACAGCAGATTTTTTTCTTTTTTTAACAGACGAACTATTTCAACGCAGGGGGTTTCAGATTCATGTACTGAATCCATGGTAACAGTTTTCGTGTCGATGTCCCTGCCACCCTGTATAGTTACCTATACCCGTGCTTAACCCTTCGGCGATTTAGGCGTGATGTTAAAATACATACCAATACCCAATTAATGTCTGTTCCCAAATTCATTACTCAAGAAACTATAAGTCAGTTCAATGTTGAATTAATTAGAAATGCTTGTTCCGGCTGTTGCCGCTGTGAATAGGCTTCGAAAATGATGGACTTTGGGCTTGGTATTAAATATATTTTATTATTTTAAAGTATTTGAAAATACATCCGCCATGCGACGTCTGAATAAAATTCTTCTTTTTTTAAACTCGCGGCGCCCCTGACAGCGCGAAGAACACTGACTGGCGAAACGGCATGGCTATGGTAAGTCCCGCCATGCGCCACCTGGCGGCTGCGGGCCGTAACAGTGCTTATAAATCTTTTACTTGCTCACAAATTAGCGCGTCCTTTAAAGATGATTATCATAATTATTTCTATAGATAGAAAGACCTTGGATGATCACGATTTGCCAATTAGCGATGTAGGTACTTTCGACTATTGATTGAAAAATGCAAATGAAGTGGTTATTAAAAAATATATTAAGCTGAGCTAAATATTTTGTAGATAATACAAGTCCTTGCATTTCGTTGGGATGTGTATATGTTTGTTACTCAAGCACGCAAAAACGGTTGAACGGATTAGGATGAAATTTTGCACATAGATAGTTTATAATCTGGATTAACATATAGGATAATTTTTATCCCAATATTCATACGGGATCGAGACTTATGCGGGTGAAACCGCGGGACGCTGCTAGTATAATTTATAATTAATTTATTTGTCAGAATATAATAAAGAGTTGTTATATAGTTAGTAGCTCTGCTAAACACTTCCTTCCTTAGATAATAATTCCCGTTTCTTTTTCATAAACCACTGTTAACGCTGCCATACAATTAACGTTTGAATTTTATTGTTGCAGGTAATTCAAGCTTCCTCCTCGGATATGGACCGGTTTCACCGCACAAAACGGCAGTTAAAGAAACAGTAACGATCTTACGTAATTAAAAATAAAATAGCACTTGTAAAGGCCTGTTGTACATTAGTGCCAGCTCAAACTGTGCGTCTTGTCGCTGCGTCTAGTCGCCGCAACAAGACGCAGAGTTGTCGTTTGCGTCTGCGGCTAGTCGTTACGACAGAGTTCGTGCAGGAAGTGATAATTTTCCTTGAGTATTCGAGAGAGTCATGTTGTACATCTTGTGACTGAATATGGAGCCTCTACTGCACTTGACTTGTTGATTATCATGCGAAGGCGAAGCGCCGATTCGATGGGAGATCCGATAGATCCGATTGTCGTTGGGTGTGCACGTGAGCCGGGCAACTGTCGTTGCGACTCAAAAACTAGACGCCAAATGTGCGGAGCTTTGAACAAAATATATGAAAATTGTCGATCGCAGCCTGTCGTTACGTCTAGTCACCAATCTGTAGCAGTCGCATATCGCATAGTGTGCGGGATGTCATAGTGTGTAATGCATAAATGCAGGATGTTAAAACGGATACAGAACTAGTTGTGCCATCGGCCGCTTGGCGCTACATTGTCTGATGGTAATTTTATGTGCTGGATAATATTAGTAATACATGTTACATTATGGTAACTAGACATTTATGCATCAGAAAATTATAAAATTCAAGGTAGGCTCTCGTGTATCTTACCATAAAAGCTTATCTTAAAGTGAGCGTAGATTTTCAAATGATTTTTATTACGAGGCCGTTCGCTTTCGTTTCGATGATCCCGGCTGTCATTCGCAGATCTTTGACATCTTTGAGAGTCGTGACGGGTAGTCAGAAGCCCAAAAGTCTGACAACCAGTCGGGCCAATGTGTATCGTGTTACCCAGTAACTAGCAAAGTAAGTGTATAAAGTGTGAGAGAGAGTGTGAGTGTGTGAGTGTGAGTGTGTTTGTGAGTGTGTGTGTAAAGTAAGTGTATGCTTTATGTATGTATGTATTTATTGTGTATGTAAATGGTACACCACTGACTACCTGCAGTATTGTCTCTCCTTCTTCCTTTAATCCATCCAAAGGTTGTCTGTAAAAGATCGCTTTTAGCGATAAGACCGCCCATTGTGTCACCCTATGTAAAATGTCTACATTTATATCTGTATTTTTTATGGTGTACATAATAAAGAATATTCTATTCTATTCTAAGAATATTCTATTCTATTCTAACTAGGTTGTTGACGTCAGATAGGTAGTAGCTTCATGAAAATTACTGATATTCAGCTGCATCCGGTTAGACTGGAAGCCGACCCTAACATAGTTGGGAAATGGCTAGGCAAATGATGACCTTTCGTCTTCTTGGAGTCAGATGATTATTAAACTGTTTAAATAGATATGAATTATAATAACAGTTTATCAAAATCGGTGAAAGAGCGTCTGCAAAGTATATCAGTTAGGTTTAAAATATAACCAGAATCTTTCAGTTTAAACCTAACCAGAATCTTTCAGTACTTCTTCTTCTTCTTCGTGTGGACACCAGGCTAGTCACTAAGACTAGCCTGGTCTCAGAGGTTTAAAGCCGCCCATGGGCTTCTGACTTGGATTCACATGCCGAGATATGTCTCAGGCATGCCGGTTACCTCATGATGTTTTCCTTCACCGTTTTTGAAGCAAGTGATAATTATACAATACGCACATGAATCCGAAAAGTCAGACGTGCGTGCCTTGGGTTCGAATTCGAGACCTATGATTTGGCAGTCTGACGGTCACACCACTAGGCTATCTTTCAGTACCCACTCAATCATGTATTTTAACAAACCATTGTTTTTTTTTTCTTTCTAAAGGATGACAGTCAAAGTCAAAGTCAAAGTCAAATCATTTATTTCAAATAGGCCCTTGCTACTTGCTACTTTTGAACGTCAACAATTACAAAAAAAAAAAAAATGATTCTAGTCGCCCCTTCCAAAAGGTAGTTTTCGTATGGAGAAGAATGAGCAAGAAACTCCACCGTTACTCTTTTAAAATGTTTTACAATATTTTGTATATGTAGGTACATTAGTTATATAATTATATGTGAAGACGATGCATCTAAAATAAAAAAATTACTATACCACAATATAGGAAAAAAAAATTTTTAAAGAGAGCGACAACAGATAAATTTATTACTTATGTGATAGATACATGGTTCTCGCATATTTACAAACATTGTAAAAGTAGACGATGTTCCAAAAAAAAAGTTACAATTAATAAGTCAGTGTGTGAAGATGAATTATCATTAAAATTAAAAACTCTATATGCTAGTCATTTTCGTCAAGTCATACGTTGCAAAAAGATTATGTATTATTAAGAGTAAGAAGGTGATATTTCTTACAAGTTACCTATGACAAAAACCTGTATTTTCCCACGATTACCGTTACTCAATAAAAGTTTATTGTTAACCAGCGGCACACCATTACATGATAAGTATGTGCAAAATTAATACATAAAGCGTACGAACTATTTTCGGTACTTAAACGAATTAACTAATCTGTGGTAAACCGCTTAGTGGTCGTGAAAACCGTATTTAAAATAAATACGGTAGTATTTAAAATGAGGCCAAATATACAGAAGGGCGAGGACAGTTTTTAATAAGTAGGAAGTGTTTCTTCAAAGGAAATACCTATTTGAAACGTCACGAAATTAGAAGAAAAGCTAAAAGTTAAATGTATCTGGAAAATGTGATGAAATACAACGTCACTTTACGATTGAAGGTATAAATAATGAATTAATGAATGAATCAATCAAATGAACCGACCCAATCGTGGTTTAACCAGACTCAAGAAATCGAATGAACCCTAAGATTAACACTAGCCCCTGGAGCCTCACGCTTCAGGGGGCTACAGAGGCCATTGCATATCGAGGAGTAGATCTGGGGGCGCGGTAATGGTAGGAAAGGCGTGCCCTCAGAGTCACAAGCTATGTGGAGAAACACGTTTCCATAAAAATATGATTTTGGCTATAATCATTAATTATCTATTATGGTACAAAACGACATGACAAGGAATAACACATTAATTTCAAAACTGCGCAGGGAAACTCGGAATTAAAAAAAACACGAACCATTGACTCACGTGTTGTCAAAGCGGATAAGGCAAAGACAAACAAAACGTTTTTAATTAAAAGAAGCGATTGTTTCAAACAACGTGACATTGACGTATGTCGTGTGTTACTCATTCGTGTACTTTGTAAGGAATGTATCGTTTTCTTACTTTTTGTTTATGGGAAAGTATTTGCATGATAAATGACTGCCAAGTTTGTCTAGTAGTCGCAAGCGCTGCTGAGCATGAGATCCTGGGATCGAATTCCGGGTCGGGCAAAGTGTTATTGGCTTTTTCCATCTGGAATTTTTCAGTAGCAGCCCGGAGTCCGAATTTGTGCCCGGTTGATGGTAATAGGCTCGCCCCCTGTTACGTGGGACTTATACATAACTGGCGAAATGTGGGTGTACCTCTGCATAAACCCTTCGTGAAGTAGGTACGGGCGTGATGTTATGTCATGTTATGAGTAGAGAGTAAGATACTTTAAATACTAAGTTTTCTTTTTATTTGAAACGTAGAAAGCGTGTACATTGCTTAGTTGTACTTAGTAGTTTACAGAAAAAAATATCATCAATTCTGTGTGCAAATAGCCTTTACAATGATGCTTGATCGGAGTAATTAGTTTTGATTCGAATTTTGAATGAACTAATATATCATCGAGGTAAAACTTTCAACTCCAACCTTAAATGGAAATAAACATGACCATAGACAAAAAAATAACGATCAAGACTATAATCGATATAATTCGATCCGATTCGAATATCGGTAATAATCGATTTCCTGTCTCGTTTACTAGTCTGCCGTATTATTGTGTGCGGTGTTACTGTTTGTTAGTTCTGCTTAACCCTCGGTTAATAAGCGTGAAGTTAGTGTCAAGGTCAGCAATCAACCTTGCCGAGTAATACTGAGACAATTACTTTTAATTGATTTTTTTCTGAAGCTCTTGATTAATCTATTCAAATAGAATAGATAATAATTGTATAATAGTAGTGATTGGACGGGAATGGCACTATTAATGGTAATTTGTAGTTTTTTTTCAATGGCAATAATTTTATGTGCCTACTTAATTAATTCTAACAATTTTACGAAAAATATTGAGACTTTCAAATATTAAATAACAAGGTTTTTCATTAAAAATAATAAATTATGCACATCCTACTATATTTTTATATTATAAACGCGAAAGTTTGTGAATATGGATGGATGGATGTTTATTACTCTTTTACGCAAAAACTATTGAACGGATTTGGATGAAATTTGGCACACAGATAGTTTATAACCTGGATTAATACATAGGATACTTTTATTCCGATATTCCCACGGGGTCGAGACTTATACGGTGAAACCACGGGGCGCTGCTAGTTATTATATAAATGCCGATGGAAACCTGGGAGATTAAAAATAAAATTGACAAAAAGCAACGTTATCTGAGAAGATCAATCCGTATTAATTTTTTGTCATATCCCAAAGCTAATTTAGATACTTAAGTGAAATTAAAACAAGATCAAACCCTCACAAAATATACAGTAACAAATATAGAGATTATCTAATACGCAACCAGAAAGCAGTAAAAAAAAAACAATTGTCGATTTTTCACAAATCAAACCGCAGTGGTACAGAAATCATTCAAGTCAGCCAGCGTCACATGCCGTATCGAATTTATTACTCAACCATAGACAATTACTTAACATTCCCGCCATTACAAGTCAGCTGTCAAACCAAGATGGCGACGACCGTGAGGTATGGCGACCGGTTTACTCGATTGATACTTGAATGGTTACAATAGAAGTCGTGTTGGCACATTAAATTGCATTTAGATCATTGGTTTGTATTATAAAATGCAATGGTTACTTGTGTACATTTGTTCATGAGCGATTTTATTACGGTGTTACCCGAGGTCATGGCTGCTTTTCCTTTCAATTTCATCGTTATTTTTAATGGCTTTCCTCGGAGCCCATTTTTCACATTTCAATCTTAATTCATGCATCAATGATTGCTAAATGTAGACTCTGAAGACTTCTAACACAAATCTAAAGCTTTGGAAACTGAGAAATGATATACGTTGGTGAAAGCGGCCTTTTTACTATTAACAGAAAAAGGTCAGAAAATGAATAAAAGTAGATATTTTTTGTATACCAATATCATTATCATAGTTCTACGTTATTCTCACATAAAGAAGCAACAAGAATAATTTACCCAGGCTTTTGTAAATCTTGATTTAAAAGAGTGTCCTTGGAATTTCTTCCAGTTGCCCGTTCTTTTCCATAGAGAAGAACCGGCAGGAAACCGCTTTGGAATACGGAATGAATGAAGCGTTTTTGGAATGGGCAACTAGCTTCAACTTTCTGACAAACATGACTGACTCTTTGACAATTCAAAAGAGCCTGTAAATGTTAATTAAAATAAATGCTTTGAGTTTGATTTCGAATTTGATAGAGCTGCATTTTCTTATATCCAACGACACCGGTTTTGGTAGGTAAAGCATTATATCGCGAAACTTGTCAACACGTATTAGCACGCACCCGCAGGTACCGATAAATTGCACTCAAGGCGAAGTTTCCACATTATTTTGACTCACTAATTGGTTTATATCATTATTTACTCCTTAAGCATGTTTACTGAAGGTTCGTTAGGTAACTTTAGTCATGGTTTTACTACCTTATCTCTTGCTAAGCCTTTTTGGCGTTCTTTCATTGTTTGCTTTGATAAAGCAGTAATACTTTTAGGAAATACGTTGTCTTTAACGTTTTTGTATGTTATAGATAAGGCAGCTTATGCAACCTTAGTATAGGGAGTTAGCTTATCTTCAAATGACTGTAGTCCGTGTTTAGCGATTATATTAACAAAAAAAAATCGGTGTGTGCTATGATAGAAGTGAAAACTTACGACTGGAGCCGAGTATACGCGATTCAGCGTCACCGACGCGAGCGTGACGCGACGGTTCAGCTTCGGTCACTGTTCATAAAGAGCACAAAGTACGCTTTAATAATTTGTACCTCAAAAACCTGGACTAATTTTATTGCTTTGGGAGTTTTTTGGCTAAGCTTGTGGCGGCATCTACAGCGCCACTGGCGAACTACGTATGAAAGACCTGACGTCACAAAAATCTTGCATCGCGCAAGCAGGGTTTTCCCGGCGAAGATTAATTAATATACAACCTCCCGATATCAATCGTCGGGCAGTTGCCCACTGACACAACAGCCGTCTGGTCGGAGGATCCGCTTTTTTTATGAAGGATGACTGAACCTTACACCTTGTTGCTCATACTGGTGACCCCGAACATTTAATTTTACACTTAAAAGTACCAACTCTGCTTGCAAAGGTGTTCATTGGTAAACCGTAATGGCATAACCACGATTCGTAACCTATTTATTATTGTCAATCTGAAAAACGTTCAATAACGGCTTTCTGCAGCTTCAACTCCATGAAACCGTATTTTTTTGCAGATTATCCGAAATGATTTCTGACGAGATCCCGTTACAAATTTTTTTGCAATGTTGGATTACGTGCCTACTTAATTTGTTTATTTAACTGTGGCTACGTTCTTTATTTATTCTGTTTGTATAATTATCTAGGCTTCTTTTTTCATGGACAGGCTTTCACATCTCCCTTTCCTCTTCTCATCATGCTCGTGCCCTTATCACGATTTATTTGGGGTCAGTGCAACCTTTTTTCTTCCATACTTCTCTATTAGTCATCATCTCGGTTACTCACCCCCTTTCTATCCATATCATCTTCCACACAGTCCATCCATCGTGTCTTTGGTCTTTCTGTTCCATCTTATCGGCTGGTATATGTCTGTCTCTGGTACACTTTGACGTCTATGCGTAGGTAAATGTCCGTTATATATGTACTAGAGATACGTTTTCAGCTTTCCAATTTTGCGATCGAGACATCTATTGGGAAAATAAATACCTCATTTGATAAAAGATTTTTAATTTTTTTGCTGTGCTACCTACCCCCACACAAACCCTTATATCACTACTTGCTATATAAAAAACAGTGACAGGAATTTATCATAACATCATCAACACACACTAAGTGGAAAAGAACATATTATTGAAGCTAACTCAAAGAAGATCGAAGGAAAGTTCATAAAATTTATATGGAACTACAGCGCAAGCTTCCTCGAACAATATTTTTTTTAATCTATCCAAAATTTTGACGATGAACATAATAATATATGAAAAAAAAAATATATTCAAATATATACAAACGAATTCAGAACTCATTTAAGAATTTGGTTAAAAATAGGTAATCTTCATTAGAATGGTGATTGTGTGTGTGTTCAGTGTGTCTGGTTAAAATTATTATATTACTGTGTTGGCAGCTACTCACAATAAAAATAATTCACGTACTTATTCTTGTATGTCGTGCTTCAAACCGGTTTCAATAGAAGCAGGTCGACTTAGGTTTTTATCCGTCATAGGCGTTAAAGCTAGGACTGGATTCGTAGTGTTAAACTTATCTTGATTGAAAACAATATTACTTTTATAGATTGTATCTGCAAATTCCCATGAGAAGTCATCAGATTATGGGATTACGTCATGTAGCTTATTTAACCTTATCTAACAAAACATAACATCACGCGTGTATTTCCCGAAGGGTTAGGCAGGGTTGTACTTATAGTACACCCACATTTTGCCAGTTATGTTTAAGTCCCATGCAATAGGGGGCCAGCCTAACTTTATCAGTTTTTATTTTTTTTGTAACTGAATAAAATCATAGACGAAAATCTGGTAACTGGCAAAATTTTCTGATCGAGAAAATTGTCTTTTTTTGTAGCAAAGAGTTCGCCAAATTTGGTGATTAATGTAGTGATGGCGGTATCTGTTCCAGTCATTTGGTAGTCTTCCGGAAGTTTTGAAAATTGGTGATTTTATTGATTTTAGACGTGCTCTTTTCTAATTTTCACTTTGCCACCTTCTTCATTTTGCCATTTTCACTTTGCCATTCTTCGTATCTCTGCCGCTCACGCCGCCATATTGCATAAATCGCGCTCAAAAATACGTTTTTGACAATGTCTCCTTTCCGACTCATTTTACGAAGAAAATAGTTAATAGTGAAATAAATTAAACTAGAGAAAATTTATTAGATTTTCTGACAAACTTTTTTTTTAATGAATAGTTTTAACGTACCAGCGCCGCAAGTAGTAGTACCTAGTAGTTCTTACTGTTATGAACCTTGAAGCAAAAGCGACATCATCCGCTTTATCAATCAATCTGCCTAGCCTTTTCCCAACTATGTTGGGGTCGGCTTCCAGTCTAACCGGATGCAGCTGAATACCAGTATTTTACATGGAGCGACTGCCTATCTGACCTCCACAACCCAGTAACTGGGTAATACGATACCCCTTGGTAAGACTGGTGTCAGACTTTCGGGCTTCTGACGACTCGTAACGACTGTCAAAGATCCACGAATGACAGCCGGGACCAACGGCTTAACGTGCTTTCCGAGGCACGGAGGATTCTCGGTATGTAAAGATGGTCACCCATCCACTGACCAACCCCGGCAAGCGTAGCTTAACCTGATGGATCGACCAGTGCGGCTGTTGTTACTTAGCCACGAGCTTCTCCTCGCTCGCTTTATATAGGTCAGTATAATATTTTAAGAAGTTCATCAATAATCAAGTATCTAAGTAATTCATCAACACTTTCTTGTAACAACGGACTTGGTTATTGCGTTCGCAAGCCGTTAAAATTAAATGACAATCTCATTTTATTAGCTACACCCCATAAAGCCATGGTAATAAACAGTACAGTTGAAGCATTCCGTTTTCGCCGAGGTATACCGTTTCACGTAACATTGTTTTCCTTAAATAAACATGACCAGGCTGTTTGGCGACCTGTTCCACAGTTCCACTCCATCTGAAACTGGTTCTGATGGAACAGACTATACCAAATGTCTTTGCTAGTGTAGAAGTATGGAAATAAATAGTACTACGATTCCATTTAAAAATGTAGGTACTATTTGACGTATGGATGATGTTTGGCGCCATTGTGTACTGTCAGAATGGGATTGTCACTTTAAATTGCAGTAACTCTAAGCATCGTTCTTCAAGTATCAATTTTACTACGTAGGGAAAATTTTCGTGTAAAATGTTGTATTCCAAAATGTGTTTTTGTTAAAAAACGCTGCTGTTAGAAAATTAATGTCAGTGACATTTATGTACCTACTTATAGCCCACATAAGGAATGATAGGAAACTGGTTAATGTGAATGATAGGAAACTGGTAAAGAAATTTATGTTTACGATCACGGAACCTTGTAAGCTGTAGATCTAAGAGGCAAAGCCATGTTCAGTAGAGAAACAAGCCACAAACTACATCAATTTACTACTCTAACCTCTAATTAATCTGTCAAACGCGATGACGTTAAACAAAGATGGCGTCATCAAAACGTAATTCACTGTTTTTGCCGCCATTGCCGCCATGTGAACTCCAAAATTTGACAATTTCGCACAATTATGAATCAATTAGCTTTGTTATTTCTGTTTCGAACAGTTTTTGCGCGAGTTGCAGTTGCAATTATGCAATTAGCGTCCTCGTTTTTCCTACAGTATTTATTAAAATAAATTAGACCTTATCGTTTCTAGAAATAAAGTGCAATTTTCCAGAAAATTAAGTTATAAGAACACGGAGCTAAGAATTAATGTTTGGAACCCAATTATTGTAGAGTTCTCAATGAATTAGAACTTGTTTTGACATTTACGTCAGACATGACGTAAATCTTTTGTTTTATTTATAAACATTCTTGAAATTACTTTGACGAGATAAGAGATTTTTCTGCAACGTGACTTGCGTTTAATTATTTTATCAGTGTTACATGAAATAAAATCTTGTATCTGTAAATGTAACACAGTTTCTAATAAACACAGGATTCTTTCACATCTGTTTATCGATTTTATCTAGCAACGGAGGTAGCTCGGAAATTAATCTTCGTGACCAAACCGCAACCTTTTAATAACAATTTGTAGGCATGGTAAAACAATTTAGATTTTATCTCTGGTACTATTAACTTATTGATTAAAAAATAGTTAAAACTGGTATTAGCGCCATCTATATTCTATAGCAGAGCACTACGGCGGTGGCGCGAATCCACAAGTTTACCCCCTAACAAAAATCTTTCAACGCGCCTAAAAGTTTTCACTTCAATAAAAGTTCAATTCAATACAAACTGACTCCACTCGCGACATATAAATTGTTTATTTCTTTATTTTTTTTTGCATAAAATATGGTACAATAGGTCTTAACTTAAATATAAGAAGTTCCACATATCTTGCTTACTTACTATTTCAGCATGTAAAAAATACCTTATAATAAAATTATATACAAAAACACTTCACTTGTTACTATTGAGATCATGAAGTAAAAAATATAAATAAAATAAAAAATCTTTAAAACTACGTTATTTAAAAAAAAAATACTAGTGACATTATATTTCGAACTTTGCTTATAATTTAAAAACTCACTTATTGTATAGAACGCATTGATAAAGAGCCATTTCTTAAGTTTATTTTTAAAGTAGTTTAGTGGTAGCTCCCTGATCTATTTGGTTATAGATTTTGACAGAATTGTTTTGTCAGATCTCTTCTCAACTTGGAAGACACTTTTAAAATGGTGGACTGCGATTGGCTGGGTAACTGACATCATCTCACTAATTCTTGCTGGTGCAATATCATATCCACTCGTCCAACTTTCCTACCTCTTCGTCTCTCAGTAGGATTTCTCAAAGCATTTTTTCCCAACATATAATTACGTATATCATGCAGTTAAGCCAACGTATGATACTTATCCATAAGTCATGTCAGCACAGCGCATTCCTCTCGTTTTAGTCATTACCTTCTTAATTACGTCTTCATTTGTGTTTTATAATTAACACTTTGATGACAGCATAGCTTGCTGGCTAGAATTCTATGAATATCTTGGGGATTTTCTCGAAGATATTTCGTAGTAAATCGAGCCGTAATCTACCACGCGAGCCCAGTGCGGGTTCGTGGATGTCATAATGTCCTCGAATTTTTTGTCCTAGGACATACCGGGTTCATCACGATGTTTTCCTTCACGGTTTTGAGACTGCAGTGGTGATGAAATAATTTATCCAAAGTAAAGCGCTTGTCAGGGTTCGAACCTACCACCTACATACATAACATAACCTACTCGTAAGTCGCGATCGTTTCTACTAAGCCACCACTTAAAGAAAAGAAAAGAAAAAACATCTATTTAGCACAGACTAAAACACACACAATTACACAGCAGATAAAAAAATTAAAATAAAATAAAAAAGTGTAAAGTGCGATGTATGCAGAAATTTGATGGGCAGTGTGCCTCAGGGCTGCACTAAAAAGGCCCACTTCTCTTTTCTTCTTTATTTGACTGCAACAGCCAGTAGCAGTATTTTCGGACGCTGCTGTATTAATTGTCATTAAAGTATGGAGGAATTGTCTCGATCACAGCTTCGCATGTCACTAATAATTTTATTACTATCGTTCCGTTCGTCGTATCTTTCTGCAATTCTTTTTTCTTAATTGGCTATCATGTTTGTTGTATCACGTTTTGGTCAGAAGGAAAATCCGCTACTGCTAACTATAGCAATTTTCGTCGTCATCCTTTAAATCCTCTTAATTTGTTAAGAGACCAATTTTTCTTCTACGTCGTTCCCGCACTACTGAGGATCGCGATCGAGCGAGACACGTCGTCAAACGCATCTCGTCTTGTTAAACGGTCTTCTGCAGTGTGTACAGCAAGGTACATGGTGTCTTCGACAGATCTCTTGATCGCGTCAGGCTACTTTACCGGCGCTCTGTCTTGAGCTCTGACCGTACCAATAAAAAAGGCTTAAATTCGGAAGAGTCAAGTTAAAGTATTGACAGCCTATCGTATAACACGGCTAGATCCATTTGTACTTATCGTGACTCCTGTAACACAAGTACGGTACCAGCTACCGTAGCAGTGCTTCAATTGAAAATGTTCACCTAACGTAACACCTTTTTGGTGTCAAACAATTTATTTTTATTTATCTTTTCTTTTGCCTATCCTTAGAGAGATTGCCATTGGAACGACGAATCCATAGCCAGTATAGCTTCTAACTATAAATTCCCAGTACGTCTAATGGTAAAGCTAGACACCGTTGTTCAGTTGAGAAAGGCTTTCGTTTAGTGCTAGAACTAACAATGCGGTGAAAGTGTGACCCGATGATGCGGGTCATTGTCACTGCAGTGCTGCACTTTACTGACGTGGTAATAGTTATTGAATGGATGGTATCGTGAATGTAGGTAACGTTATGTCGCTGTGTTTTAAAAACAGTCTTCTAAGTTAGCTCGTAACTCGGGTACGGTTTTCCTCTAGTTCTTATGATGTGGCACTTTCAAACCTCAATAGATTGCGCTTAAGACTCAAGACTACAATTTGTAGTGGAATGCAGAAGTTATCTAATAAGGCAGGGCAGTCTTCGGATCATATGTTTCAGAAAATCAAATCTTATGTCGACTTCTGCTGCTGGTTTACAGTTTAGCCAAGCAATTACATAAGGTTTTATAGCAAATTTACCGATTATTTATTAAGGCTGCAGTGGTTACACCGCCACATGCGAACTACGCATCGAAGGAGTCATTCCCGCTCGTCCACACCCCGTCGTCCACACTGCGGACGACTGGGAATGTTGCGTTCTGTTCGTCTACACTGTGGACGAACAGAACGCATTATTCCCAGTCGTCCACACCCCGTCATCTCACGTCTAGTCTAAGAGTTAATAAAGAAAATATGATGATAGTTTTCCTTATATTATAAACATACTTTTAAAATATTATGTACTTAGCTTTATTACTTTAGTAAGGCAAATACTTTAAAAGTACATACCTAGTAAATCTAAAGCTTTTTTGCGTATTTTATACTAAATGTATAGCATAAGAATGTTAATTTTACACATTGGGTATTGTATCAATATCAGTTTAAATGCAATTAATATGTAAAAAGTTTTAAAGTTACAATCGCCTGGATATACTCAACTATTATAACCAGTGATCGGAGTAGGTAAATTGATTTTTAGTACTTGTATCATAAATGCACACAGAAAGAATAACATGGATAAGCCATTTTTCCGGAAAGTAATTCCGGTATTTCCGGATTCAATTAAATATTGTTAATGTTGGTAGTGATATTATTACTACTGTACCACCCATGATCCTTTGTTCTGATTGGTCGTTGGGTTTTGTCAAATCGTGACAAAAAAAAATAGGAAGTATAATAAAGAATAAATTTGCTCATTTTATTACAATTCCTACCTTTTTTTTGAGGATGGCAAATCATCAAATGACTCCTTCCACTCTGGCAGAATACAATTCCTACATAAGTTCCGGTTTTTTTTTAATAATCCACCAATTCCGGAGGAATGTCCATAGTAATATATACGTTTCGGATCAATGACCCCAGTTCAATCTACCTACTCCGATCACTGATTATAACTGCACCCTGTCGATCCTCCAACAAAAGATAGTCTTTGCTTATCAGTTTTGACGACGCTTCCGGGAGTGAACAATAGATACATGGCCTTGAAATAGCCAATCAGCTCGCTGCATATTGCAAGCCCACGGTATATGGCAACAAAGTGACGATGAGCTATTGCATACGGGATCATGTCGGGGTTAAGTGCACCGGCTGGTGGTTCAAGTGACCAATCTGTGCTCGTGTATATAAAAAGAAAGCACGGGACTGTTTTACTTCATGGAGGTCACCAATATTATTTAATTTAAAATTTCTTTACACTGACTCTTAAACTAGACATGAAACGAGGTGCGGACGACTGGGAATGTTGCGTTCTGTTCGTCTACACTGTGAACGAGCAGAACGCATCTTTCCCAGTCGTCCGCAGTGTGGACGACGGGGTGTGGACGAACGGGAATAACCCCATCGAAGACGTCACGAAAATCCTGCATCGCGCTATTAGAGTTTACGACATATATAAGACTATCCGACTCAACTTTCGGGCAGTTACCCGACAATCACGACCCCCGTCTGATCAGAGGATCCTCCCTTTTCAAATGAGGATGAGTGAACTTTACACCCTGTTCCTCATTCCTCTAAAAGGCTTCCAAACCTAAGCAGGCGCTTTACTTTGTGTTATTTATTTCATCACCACTACTCTCACGGCTCGTGGCTAAATTAACAGCCGCACAGGTCAATCGAAGGTTAAGCTACGCTTGCCGAGATCCTCCACCGAAAGTCCTCCGTGCCTCGGAAAGCACGCATTAAGGCGTTAGGCCCGGCTGTCATTCGTAGATCTTTGACAGTCGTTAGAGGTAGTCTGAAGCAAAAAGTCTGTCAACCAGTCTAACCAAACGGTATCATGTTACCAGTTACTGGGCTGTGGAGGTCAGATAGGCAGTCGTTCCATATAAAATACTGGTATTCAGCTGCATCCAGTTAGACTGGAAGCCGACCCCAATATCGTTGGAAAAAGACTAGGCAGACATACCACTGCTCAAAAAACGGTGAAGGAAAACATCGTGAGGAAACGGCATAATTATCCTCGTAACTAAATATCCATAGACATTTAAGAATAAGGCATCCACCAACCCGTACTGGGCTCGCGTGATCGATTAAGGCCCACTCCTTAGAAGGCCTAGCTATGTCCCAGCAGGGTGGGAACATCTTATAGGCTTCCAAAAACATGGAACACGATTGCACCGGATACGACAATGCAAAAACTACGCTCGTACCAAAGTCACAACATTATTATTTAAATTAAAATGCTTCATTTGAAGATTAGAATCGCTGTGACATCAATCATTGTACTGATTCACACAAGGATGTACAAAGTAGACATGACAATGGTGTGAAGTCATCTTTGAATACCGCAAGGTAAAGTTATGCTCAAGTTTAGTGTCAGAGTATATTTAACAAAATATATGACTGTTGAAGATGAATAGTAGATGGAAGATGACAGAACACAGCTAAGTGAGGTGGAAATTAGAATGAAACCAATCATTTAAAAGGGTAAAGACACTTGATGGTTTGGGTAAGAGCAAGGCAATTAATGACAGCATGTTTTGAAGGACTAAACTAAATATAAGGGAAGGTATTTTATAACCCATTAAAACTATCTAGATTGCACCCATATCTTATTTCATTGAATGCAAATTAATATATTCTTGCATGATAATTTTATTTGCAAGTTTGTTATGTCTACTGGTCATTGACTTTTAACGCCAAAGGCAAAGTAGGTTGCCCAAATATCAACAAAAGGTCAGATTACAAAAACACAATGCTTTGCCAACAATAGAAAACATTCTATCCATCTAATTGTTCTCGAAAGTAATACAAATAAAAGTTCACACATTGAGATTACGTCCTAAGTGTAGTTTTCGCGCATGCCAATTGTTTTAAGGAGACCACCCGTTGCGGTTATAATTTTGGCAACGTGACTCGTCCATCCAGTCAGTGCGTTCGTCGTGACCCGAATACTCCAATATTACATACAATTAAGCATAATATTGAATTTCTACAAACGTTAGAAGCCTGTATAATTTAACGCCTCTGCCTTCGGGCCATAAAAAAATCAAAACGTCACGTTTTCGTAATGACAGTTTTGACATTTCAATGTTGCTGTATGCAAAAAATTTAATTATGAAATTATGGAAAATAAATAATGTTGAGACGTGTCTGCATATTTTATAGACATGTTGGAGATATTGATTTCATTATATCTACAAAGATACTATAAATAAGATACTATGGATAAGATAAGTACTACATAACTACATGTAGTCGCAGTTTTGTATCGTACCTTCTAACATTTACACCTCTTATTTGTATTTAATGTTACAATTTGCCTATCCCCATACCTTTTAGTTGCTAAATTGTTTTTTTAAGTGTCTTCCAAAATGACGACCTCCAACGGTAAGTCTCGCATGTTTTTTCAAGGTTCTCCGTCATCCACAGCCCGCTACTGGGCATAGGCTTCTCTTTTCTTGTGTCAATCCTCGCGCTCCTGTGCCAGTCTCATCCAGGGTTTGCCCGCGATAGCAACAATGTCGTCTGCCCATCTTACCACCGGACAATCGTCTACAGCTCGTCTTTCAGTCCTTGGACGCCATTTGGTGACAGCATTACTCCACCTGTCACCACTGCGCCTTGCCATGTATCTTGGCCAACTCCATTTGAATTCCAAGGTTCTCAAAACTTTCGCTGACATTACAAAATCGGCACTTCTTCCAACTTTACCAATACACTTTTCGACGAGTCTTTCTCATTAGCATTAGTTGCTAGACTTGCTAAGAGGAGCTGAATGTCAATATGACTGTTGCTTAACCTCCATCGTGTAGACATACCATTATTGTAGCACCCACGCAAAGAGGTTGATGACACTTCTTGCTGTCAACTGTCAAACTGTAATGGCGAAACGTTAGCGAAGGTAGGTGTGGGAACATACCTTTGTTGCATGTTTTGTGTGGATTTTTTTTAATGATCGTGAACTTCATTGCGCTATTAATTTGTTGTTCTATAAAGACGTCCTTTGGCTACTTACTGTAAGTAAGTTAAAGGTGTTTTTTTTTTTTTGTGGAATACTTTTGCGAACAGCATAACTGGCGAAATGCGGATGTACTGTTGGTATACCTCTGCCTAATCCTTAGGGGAATACAGGCCTGATGTTATGTTATGTCTCCTTTTGCATTAAAATTACTTGTATTCTGTGCCATCATGCAAAATCATGGTGTGACAGAGACATCAACTCTCCCATGTGGCTACGATTAGAAAAATATGAAATTCAAATAATAAGTACCTAATTATGAATCAGACACTCATTTCTTGTAACTTGAAGCCTGCTCTTAATAATATATTCACGAACGTTTCATTGTAACGACAACATGGTGACGGCACCGTATGTGCAAATTAGTTACATTTACCGACTGATTTGAATGCAAGTTGCATTATGAAATTACTTTGGTCGTCTTTAGTTCTTACCTATACTTCTTATTGCGATGTGACAAATGACGTCACCAAGTTACGTCAACAGTTTGGCATGTTCTAATTTTGAACGCCCTTGAATTCTTGGAAGAATTTTTATAGGATTTGAGGGTCTCTCAAATGACAAGGCATAGTGATTTGTTCCGTTGCCAAAATGTGTGGTCAAAAAAAGATAAAAGGAACCAGCTAAAATACCTGTGTAAAATTGACGTGCTAAAGGATATACGGGCAATTCAGCTTACTGCTGTCACTAGCGAAAATACCGCTGCTGTAAAAACCTGTGTGTGGATGTGAGATTTTGAAATTGCCAGCGAGTCGCTGGCGACATGAGACTACCACAACTGCATTCTGAAAGTGGGAACGTCGCAAATAGATGTCAAATAATTCGCTGTTTTGATTAATTTGGCAATATTACTGTATGGAAATATGAGATATGGCTAATTAGTGAACTCCGTAATATAATATTATGTAGGTACTTCGATTAAAGATTAATTGCTTCTTTTTTCTTCCTCTTCTTTGTGTCGCTGGCACGAAAACATTTAATATCTTGTTGGCCCAAAACCTCGCCACTTCCACGGCGTGGGTCTTCATGTTTTGGGATACAGCGGGCAGGATAGGTGGTGAGCATAGTTGCTTATTGATTTCTTCTTTTAAAGAAAAGTTTACTCTAGACAGTTGCAAACTTCAAAGTTGCAAGTTTTTATTCCGAACTAATATAATATTTCCCATCGAAAGAAAATTCTCTTGAATATTTTCTTTAGGTTTAAGCCAAAGACATACTTTAACTATTACGGTATACAAACTACCCACAAATAATGTTACTTGATTGTATTTGCTTCATCCTTGACAGTACAATACATATTGTTTATAATTTCCATGAAGAATCTACCGCGTGATTGTTATTGTATCTCATTACCCCAGATGTCGCCACTGACGCAAAACAAGAGAAAAACTGTTCCGACTCATTGAGCTCCAGCACGTGGATCTTTTTTGTTTGCTGTTTACTACTAAGTATACAGTTTAACATTTTATATGAGAACCAGTAGGAAATGATCTGTCTAGAGTTTTAAACATAATTTTTTTAACAGTACTTATAGGAAGTTTTGAAAGAATAAAGAACCGAGAACTTACCGGCTCTTCTCTACGCCATGTATCAGAAAGGTGTGGCCATATTTAAAAATTATCAACCCGAATCGTATGGGACAGCTGATAATTTTTTCACGATAACGATATTGGTCCCGTGGATAAAGTTGTTCAGTTAGATGGTCTGTTAAGAAAGAAAGAAAAATATTTTATTTGGGACACGCATAGGAAATACAAACAGTAAGAAATAATAAAAATATGTAAAATAAAAAACAAAAGAGGAGCATTGAAAAACTAACAGAATAATAACGACTTGTGCGAGGCCAAAAAGGCTCCTATCTCAGCATAATGCGAAGATATTAAAAAAAAAATATTGTTAAGGCCCACCCGCACCTCTGGGTCTGTACACCCTTTAAATATGACCACACATTTCTGATGCACGCTGTATCGAACGACCAATTGGAATCGTGCGCCTAGCTTCTGACGTTCTACGACTGACATTTGGTGGGGCCAGCGCAAGAAGCCAGTGCTACACGAAATGTTACAAATGAATACCCGATAACACTCAATCTCTTTGAAAACTACTGATCATCTTAAGAAAAAACACACGTCTTTCAAGTTAACAGAAGAAAGCAATTTATTATTTGCGGGAATTGAAACCGTTGGTCGTCACATAAATAGAACAAAAACACGAGTGTCGTGAAAGTGTCGACCCACTTCGTATATCCGATGTCTATCGAAAGCAAGAGTCGATAATTACGTGTGAATTCACCGCTAGTGCTGCGCAACCTGTCATTTGAGCAGACTGTATACCGATATTAGTTATGCTTTACAATTTTGCGTCACCACCGGCGCCGTCGCAAACGTCTCTCAGATCGAACTTCGAGATTCTAAATACCTATACCTATCTCTTATGTCAAAACTTCACTATTTTCTGTATGATTCCACGAAAGCGTGTTACCCGGTTAACCGGTTAAATAAAGCCCACTTCGCTAGTGTTCTAATAAAAAATGCTGAAGTAGGTATTCAGTCAAAGGCTTCTTGTAAATGTGAGTGTAGCTCGTATCATTATGAAGATTTAATAAAACATATAACAGCTATGTTCATACTGTACAGACTAAGCGTAAAACCGCCAATAAATAACGATAAATAAAACATAATAAATAACTCAATTATTTTTAATTACAACATCCTACTCGACCTTAATCTGCAGTTGCGTGCGATCGACTAATTACCCACAGATTATAAACGCTTGCGTTTATCTGCTCGTGCGTACCCGGCCTAATGATTTCACTCGGTGCAAACTGGGCTATAACAATATCACTGAAGAAGATTATAGAAGGTTCAGTCTTGTTATGGCATGAGGAATGGAGAAAGTCTATCTTCAAATAGTTCGTAGATACGGCTTAAATTCGTCATAGAATTGAAAGAAAGAAGAAAGAAAGAAAAATGCGTTTATTGCCAATACAGCAGAGAAATACACCTTATAACAAAAAAAAAAAACAGAAAACAATTATTACATATAATGCCAATAGGGCCTCAGCTCAGCATAATTGTCAGATGGCAACACAAAGTGTACCACCTGATGCTGATTTTCAGCTGCAACCCACGAGTGCCATACGCTAGAATAATAAATACAGGGAAGTGTGTGTCCGTTTTAATAAATTATAATATTATTGTTGTTGTTATTATTATTGTCATCGTGCTATTCCCATAAAAATTATAAGTAAGAAATGCAATGTAGACGTGTAAAAGGCGGAATGCAGAAGTTGACGATGCAAGATAAAAATAGCACCGTGCTTACCACCCTGCTAATGCTAAATTAGAATAGGGATGATGCCTGGGTAAAAAAAAAAAATTCTAATTAGTCCGTCAGTCAGATAATTAAAAAATATTAGACACGTATTTTTTGCTTTTTGAGATTAATAACAAAATACTTAGATAAAGCGCATTTTAAGTTGGGGAGTGTGGGTCGCTACGTCACAAGTAAGTAGAAAATCTACATACTCGTGACGTCATGGCACATTTTAACTCAATGTATCACCGTAATCTTTAGATTACGTAAAAAAATAAAAAATACGTGTTTTATATTTTTTACAATGCATTTGCTCGAAAAGAGCGTTTTCCAAGCAGTCCATTTGTGCGGAAAGTGTCACTTTTTTCACTAGTGCTTTTTAGGATTTTGTTTTTTTTTTTTTGAGGCCGTCGTCAGCCCGTCTCGTCTCAGAGATTTTATTATTTGAGAAAAGTTTTTCACAAATTAGTATTTACAAATCAGATGATGATGATGACGATGGCGATGATTATGACGATGGTTAAAATCAAAAAGTCAAAGTCGAAGTCGAAGTCAAAGTCAAAGTCAAAGACGAAGTCAACGTCAAAGTCAAAGTCGAAGTCTAAGTCGAAGGCGAAGTCGAAGTCGAAGACGAAGTCGAAGTAGAAGTCGAAGTCGAAGTCGAAGTCAAAGTAAAAATCAAAGCCAAAAGTCAAAGTCATGAATTCATTTTGTTTTTATCATTTATATACGTCGTAGGTCAGATGTTACACATCACAGGCAACTGCCGTAAGGCTCACTCGTTTTTTTTTTTTTTCCTCGCACAATGCATAGTAAAACGTTGTATGATACACGTGCGTAAGATGATTTCCGACTCGTGTCGACTTATACACTCGCTCACTTCGCTCGCTCGTGAATAAAAATGCCACTCGTCGGAAATCACCTACCTTCCGCACTTATAGCATAAATAACTATTAATAATCTCCATTACGGACTAAAAAAATAATTTTAGCCATCATCCCTATTGTTGACATTTAGTCATTGTATTGTAAAAGCAATACACATAACTTGATTGTGGCGGTAGGCCAATGGTAACGACCCACATCACTATTGCTGTCAAAACGGTTAAAGGAACATAGTGAGGAAACCAGCCTGTCCGAAGACCTTTTTCTTCTGAGTTAGTCAGAAGAAAAAGGTCTTCGAATTTTTGAGGTGAGTTCCACTGATCCTCCACGACCCAATCCTTCTCACAGAGAGGAAGCTTATATCCCAGCAGTAAGTACATTAAATCAATATGTCTAGCTACTGCTAGTTTTTAACCGACTGCCAAAAAGGAGGAGGTTTTATGTTCGTCGCGTATGTATGTTTTTTTTATGTCCACCGATTTCTCCGTCTATTGTGGACCGACTTAGAAAATTATTTTTTTGTATGAACGGGTATGCTCCTAAGTTGGTCCCATAGAAATTTTATTAACTTTGCTTGGATGGTTTTTGAGTAAGCTTCAATAATACATATTTTTCCCACTTAGTATTTGTATGGATGATATGATGATAACTTCCTGTCACTGTTATAAACATAGCAGGTAGTGGTATTCGAATTTCTGTGGGGTTGGTACCACGACTAAAATGTGAAAAATAAAAACTTTTCCCAAAAAAAAAAACGACTTCCAAAAAAAACACTTCAAAGTGAAAAATAACTTTAATATCGGAAGTCGGTGGCAAAAAACGAAAATCCAAAACCAAATACACATTGCTCTAGAAATGTCTATTTGTCCGCTAAGTGTGTTGGTATGTTTGTCCTTACGCACTATAGTGTTGCCCTTCTGACCTCACTACATCTCAACAGCATTGTTAATAGTAGCTTGTAACTAGCCACAACGAGACTATGCACTCACAGCTACTGTTTCATCAACTAATTACTGTTAACTGCAGTTGTAAGAAAAACGTTAAGCCGGTGGTAATCTTGCGCATGTTACCATGACAATGGAACCGAAGTGGGTTACTGGCGCCGGTTATGTACATTACTGGTCACAGTGAAACAAAATATTACAGTTTCTTTAAAGCATTAGAATATTTCCTCTATACTCCTCATCTATACTAATATTGGGTTCCCACCTATGAAATTGGCGTTTTTTTTCTCACAAATAGAGAACCTCGTCCCTTCGCACTTGATTTAAAATATTCATCAATTGCTTGGTATTATATCGAATAATGACCATCATAGACAACTATCAATAGTAATAAAACCTTATTACTTATTAGTTTTATAAACAAAAAAAAATACTTTAAAAATTACTCCCCATTTTGTTAGCAGAAATGACCACTATTTGTTTTAACTTAGCCAAAACTTATTTTTGTCGCTTAATCTAAGTGGCATATTACGTTAACTTAGTTTTTAAACATTAGTGCATACAATTTTTAGAACATTCGTGTTCATGGTTGTTATAATATAAATTAAGCAAATGTTAGTATGAAAAATGCAACTTCTTTAAAATTCTCCATACAAAACGCTGATTTCATAGGGGACCTAATCATTTATAGAAGTATTTGTGAGGTTGTATGTAAGGGGCAATCTTCGGAACTACAGATCCGATTGAAAAAAATATTTCTCAAATGGAAAGCTACTTACACTATTTTATGTCGAAAAAAGAAATTTTACGCGGGCGAAGTCGCAGACAGAAGCTTGTGATGATCTATGAGCGTGGAGGTATTCAATGCTGGCTTACGGTCAAGAAACAAATTATGTAGGCGCAAAATTTGAAATGGATTTTTTCGTCTATAGGTAACCGACAACAAGCGATGGTCTATGATAGTCACTGCACGTTTCTTTCCTTCATGAGGACCTTCCTCTATCGTGGGACAGGGCTGTAGCTAAACTTGAATTTAATATAGGGCAGCTGTTGTTACAGGTAGGGCGGAAGTAAAAATTTTAATTGAGCTGGTCTGGTCAATCGATTTTTGGCTTTCTTGACTTGTGAACATGCGTGAGTCAGTAAATACTTAAATGTCGGGGGTGATAATGTGTATGGTGTTAAAAAATGTACTTTAAATGAGGTGCTTTATACCATCGAACTGAATAAAGTTTAGTATAGGACCAACGTGGAAATCACGAAAAAAAAATCTATAATACTAAAGTTTAATACCTACTGTGGTTAAACTGTATGGGACGGCAGTTTTTTTTTTTTGCGATTTCCATGTTGTTCTCATAGTAGGTAAAAGTTATTCAGTTCGATATTCTAAGTAGGGTATTGGTATTTTAAGGTAGGGCATTGCCCCATAATGCCGCCCCCCCCCCCTCGCTACGGCCCTGTCGTGGGAAAAATACAACTTAGAAGCTTCTAAGATTTACTGATCATGACCGACCTCTCCTAATAGATCGCTAAAACTAAGTGTCCCATTAGTTTAGGACACATGCAGACAACTTCATGGCTCAGCAGCTTTGGCGATGTCTAATCTATATTGTAGAAAAAAAAGAGTGCACAAGTTGAAGTAAATAATGATGACCGTTGGAATCGAGACTTACACGTCGTGTATAAACTAGAACTCTCTGCTATAATAAATGTCTTTGAGAAAACCAGTAACGCGTCACAAATTGCTAGTATTCTTACAAAAACACACAATATAAGTGGGTACAAGCAACCCAATTAAATTGTTAGGACCAATTGACTATAGACGAAGCACTAATGACTGTATTCAAAGCTGCCACAATACTACAAGCTAAGACATAGCCAAGGTTGAAAAACTAGAACGAAAATAAAAATAAAGTAAAATAAAGAGAAATTCTTAACACTGGTATTACCTTACGCTTTGTTCACTAGAATGACAATTAGTGTGAGCTATAGGATTAATGATAGGGTTGCCGGCACTAAAATTGATATCGTGCTGGCCCGTTATGACGTCATTTGTCAGATTCGATTTATGAAAAGTGACAGGTCAGGAAATTACTTGAGGCGTCTTTTAAGGATGGAAAGGATTCCGCGCCCAAATGTTTGGACTTTCTTCGGGCTCCATATTTTTTCTGAAACTTGTAGAATGGAGCAGTACAATAGCTACTTATAATAACTCTTAAAAATGATACTAGGATATGGAACTGTGAATGTTCTTTTACCTTTAGGTAGGTAGGTACGATGCTACAATTCCAAATGTTAAGATTTTGTTGTTTGAAAACACACACTGACACTGTGACACATCTCAAAACGTAACATGGTTAAGAGGTTTTGGTTGGTCATCAAAATCTGACGACTCTAATTACCACACAAATAACTAACATACGGAGAGAGAAATACCTTTTCAACGGGAACGGGAATGAATTTATTACTAAAGCCCATGACCACGTTAGTTTTACGTCCAGTTGGGAAAGATAAATAGCGTTTTTAATGACAATAAACGGCATTAATATCGGCAATAATTCTGTAATAATCCGACAATGTTTGGTTAAGACGTATCATATTTTTTACAGTTGTTTTTCGTAAGAGCTGTAACCGGTTACACCAACGCATTGGAGCTAACAGTTTTAACAGATACGTATAATTTACTTGACCGCAACCACAAGCTTGTTACTTAGATACATCTCATCCGTAATCACGAATAGTATACAATCACTCGTAGATACATCTGGTCAGAAATAACAATATAGATGGGTCCGGTTTCTATAAAAAACTAATGCTTATAATTATTGCTCATGCTTTTGTTTTAAATGACCAAAGACACGATGGATAGACTTTGAAAGATGATAATTATGGCGAGAAAGGGGGTGACTACCGAAGACGAATAATAGAGAAGTATGGAACAAGAAGAAATGTTCCGCCGACCCCGAATAAATTGGTATTAGGACAAGAAAATTATGACTTTTATGTGTGATTGTGATGGATTCAGGATTGTATAAAATACTAGCTGCCCGCCCCAGCTTCGCACGGGTAGCACTAAGTACTTCTATGGCGCTCTTCATCTACCTACCCTACCCTACCTACCTTACCTACATACCTACCTACCTACCTCTACCTACCTACATACCTACCTACATACCCACTTACCTATCCTAAGAACCTTCTCCTGATAATAACAAACACAACAAAAAAAGAATTAGCGAAATTGGTCCAGCCGTTCACGCGTGATGCCGTGACCAAGGGAAATAGGGATTCATTTTTATTTATTAGAATAGATAGATAGATGACGAGGCTAGATGAAATGACGGCGAAAAAGACAAAACAAATGCTGCACAGACCTGAAATTAATTCGGATAGGATCATTTATCTGTTAATATGTCAAAACATTTTCATTTTTTTTTGGAAGATGTAATGACCCATCGATTCTTAATTTGAACAAATAATGTCCAGCAAATATCAAGAACTTTAAAACAATGACCGATCGGTTTGTCGATATATATCTTTTCAGATACAAGATCGTACGGTCATAGGCACGTCTACCTACGTGCAAGTTGAGATGGTTCGATTTACAAACATTGTGACTTGCAGATTAAATATTATTTCGACTGCCTTATTGGTATTTTCATTTGACTCAAACGTAGCTGTTGAGATTGAAGATCACATTGGATTAGTCAAAGATTGGATTGGTTTTAGAAGGTCCGGGAAATATATATACTCGTATAATCTGGGTTTTCTTTCTGGAAAATCTCACTTTGAGTGTTTGGTTTTGGGGCTTCAAACTTTTATACAAAATACAACAACTTAAAACTATGTCAAATTCTTCTGGCAAACTAAGACGTGAGGTTTTATTCGAAAACATTAATCGCGTTATTTTCGTTGTCGAACAGATGAATTTTTGAAACATATGAAGTAATAGATTAAGTATTTCTTTCAATATCCTTCAGATTTTTTAAGAAACTGTGTTAGGCAATTACAGGCCTTATCAATCCTATTCGTAAAAATACTGATTAACAGTGGTGTCAGCTCAGTAGTAACATATGCAGTACACGATTCATAATCACAAAATTAACATCTCCATTTTTGTCCACAGGCAAACACCTAGTTTTTACAACGGATCCTGAATCCGTGAAAGACGAGTTCGCGTTTGACAACCCTGGCTTCCGTCAAGACGAGCGCACAGCTTGGCAGCATGAGGCGCCAACCCTGCCTCTTAGTGGGAAGCACCAGGGTCTGCATGTGGAGTTCACCAAACCAGAGCATAGCAAAGATGATTCACATTTACAGGTAATTATTCATAATATTAATTTATGTTACTGGGTAAAGAAATGGTAAGTAGACACGGCAAGCTCGAATCTCGCGAGATCTCGAGTCTTTTTTCGAGATGTTCTTCTAACGGGGTCGACCCCGTTAGAAGAACATCTCGTTCTTGAAATCTTCTATATATCTAATAATTACTGGATTTAAATTGTGTGATGTTCTGTGCTGATTTGTTGCGCAAACGTTGTACTTTTTTTCAAAATGCGGTTAATGTTTTTTTTTACAAAATATTTCATGATTCCCTAAGGTAGGTTTTGATTTTAACTATCTAAGTAAAATTCTAACACCACTTACTATTACTGGTGTTAACTCTGACACCAGGTTTGTCGATAACCACACGAAAAGAATAAGAGTTAAAAAAAACGCATTATTTCAAAATGTAGGCGAAAAATCTATCGATGGAAAATTTGAAATCGATTGGCCGAACTTACACCAGACTTAGCGTGCGAGATCTCGAGTTGCCAAACTGGACTCGAGATTGCATTCCCTAGGGCCTAGTGGCTAATACCTGAACCAGTAAGAGTTGCTATCAGATACAAAGATGAAATGTTTAATGTTAATTTAATTACACCGGCATTTATACCGGTTGTTGATGAGGATGACTCAATTACGGTTAAAAATATTACTCATGATAGGAGAATGTTGGTGGAAGGAATTTTAGGAAACTCTTAAGTCGTATACTTAGAGATATGGTCAAAATGTGAAACGTGTTGCACGGAATAGTTACCAGAATTTTAATGTGACTGATAATGAGGGATCTGTGCCCTTGTGACAAGCATACTCACCAATGTTCCCACTGCTGGGACACAGGCCTCCTCTTTGTGAGATGGAGTGGGCCATTCATCATAATTCATCACGCAGGCCCAGTGCGGGTTGGTGTATATTGTCTTCGAATTTTTGATTCTAGTACATGTGTATCCTCGCAATGTTTTCCTTCACCGGTTTGAGAGCAGTGGTAATGAAATAATTTACACAAATTAAAGCGCCTGTTAGGGTTCGAACACCTACGACAACCTTCCAACAAGCAGCATGCATTTTGTGGCACCTATTCATAACTATCTGATCTAGCACATCTAATTCAGGCTGATACAACAATGCACCAGCTAAAGTTGTAGCCTATCGAGCCCACCATGGCTCGCTATTAGTGTTTGTTGTTTGCAAGTAGGATATTATTTCTTATGTAATAGATTGGTATCTACTCGAATTAACTATATTTCCTTCTCCTACGTATATATCTACAGGCTCTGCCTTGGCCACTTTTACTTTCGCCAGTAAGATAGCAATCAAACCAGCAACATCACAAGTAAACAATCATGACCTAACACTTCGCCAGAACGACTAAAGTCCAATAATCCTTCTGACCTTTATGAAAATCCCAAAATTCTTCAATATATTCCAAGACTATTAGCCTAGGAACGCCGTTTTTTTTATGGCGTACTGGAATTTCAACTCTCAGTAATGAGACGAGCATTGAGAATCCAGCAGACCGCATCAAAAAAACACATTGTTGGATTTTCAGCTCTCAGTGCTAAGCAGTGCGTTGAAAATCGAGTGCTCGAAATAAAAACGCCCGTGCGTACCTGGGCTTAGAATCCCACAAGTATATTGCAGGGTAACAAATAAACATCATCAAGATAACTAGACGTTTATCGTCCATTACAGTATCTCTATTGAACGAGCTGGTATCGCCAATTCAGCTCTATTGGCTGGCTATTTCTGTCTCAACGAATTGGATGGGATTATCTAAGATGTTTATACGTCTATCTGCCTGTTGAAGTATGCTTGAAGTAAAGATGGATCTTTATGGTTTTAGGTATAAAGTAACTTGAAAAATTATGGAATTAGTAATTGTTTGTTACCAAGACTTCACTCGTTTTTCTTTTCGGTATGTAAAACATATCAGTATCTAAGATAAGCCCCATTTACAAGCAAGTTTCTCGCCAAATAGGGCTTCATTCTCTAATATTCTATTCATGGGGGGTTGTGGCTAATAACAGCCGCTCGGGTCGATCGTTCAGCCTACGATTGAAGCAGTTGGTCCGTGAATGGGTGACCTTTACATACCGAGACTCCTCCGTGCCTCGGAAAGCACGTTAAGCCGTTGGTACCAGTTGTCGTTCGAGGATCTTTGACTCTTTACGGGTTATCAGAAACCTAAAATTCTGACAACCAGTCTTACCAAGGGGTATCGTTTTACCTAGTAATTGGGTTGTGGAGGTCAGATAGGCAGTCGCTCCATGTAAAATACTGGTATTCAGTTGCAGCCGGTTAGACTGAAAGCCGACTCCATCATAGTTCAACATAGTTGGGAAAGCAGATGATGATGAATGTGTTCATGAATAGAAGGAATTAGGTCGCAGGAATCCGTTGGACATGGGAAACACAGAACCGGTCGAAGTGACGATGCTTGAGGGAGCCCTATGTCCAACAGTGGACGTCTTTCGGCTGAAATGATGATGATGATTCTATTCGCTAAACTGTCCCTCCACAAATCATTAATCGGTAACTCGGCTTAGTTATTTGTTGGGAGTGATTCACGTGAGAGGCGCGCTCTCGTATGTTTGACATACGATAATATCGAAAGTCATAGTAGGTTCGTAACAACATTGAAGTGTTGACCATACGTGTCACGATCGTTCGATAAGTCACATGTAATTTGATGAAGTAGAAACAGAACTTAAATGGTAATGTGGTATGTGCTTATTCAAAAATTGATCAACATGAGAGGGCCATAAAAATTCACGATCTGCTAACAACAACATTAATTGCGATCACTAATATTCATCTGCCAATGACAATATCTCATACCATTGTTTAATGCCCGGGCAATGTGAAGTTTAGTTTCAATACAAAACATTCAGGGGCTGACAATGATATAGATAACCATCTACGGACAGATGGAAAAAAAGTAAAACAAAATCATAACACAACGACCATAACATAACAGTGTGGTTTTTACTAACATTAGTTTAACACCTTTACTAACAACTTACGAATCTTGTCATTTATCTGAAATAAAATAATATATACGAGTATATACAATGTCGCCCATGGGCATTTTTTTTCGAAAATTAACTTTATATTTTTCATGTTATTCAATTTTTTTTTTTTTTTGGGTAGTATTTGCCATAACTCCGATGTTATTGGCTCCATTTGGATTAACTAACATTTTTATTAATATTTATCGACTATGAAAACAGGGGACGTGAAGACATTTTTGTCTGAAAAAAAAACAGAATATATTTAAAAAACACAAGTGTAAATCCATGAAATCATAAGGTGGATTTGAAAAAAAAAGAAGAAAAATAAGAAAAAAAAACAAATTGGATAGCCCTTTTAAAGTAAATTTTCGAGAATTTTTCATGAATATTCAGAAAATTACGGGCCGTCACATGCCCATGGGCGGTATTGTATACGTATATATATATACATATATGTATGTAAATCATACATGAACTAAAATTCACATCCCAACGCAAGAAGTCCAAAGCGAAAGTGTTACTCAGACAGACTCACTCTTTGACAAACTATTGAATCAACAGATACTATACTTACATAACTGCATCACTTCCTCAAGCTGTAATGTCAAAATAGCTGCATAACCATGTAATACTCAGTTACATACTGTCACGCATGTTATACAAGCAGTTTTGGGCAATAGAATTCGAGTTATAAAATGAATATCTGTAATAAAAATGGCTGTAAAGAGGTTGTTGTTTCGGTGTGTTAGTTTAATGGGGATTCCGAATCTTTTGAAGTATGTCGTCTGAGCCGTCAATTGTCCTTTCTATTTCGTAGCCACTGCCTTTATGGTACCTCCATCATCATAATCTGCAATTTTAGACGTTAAAGATAAGCTAGGCAATAATCAAGGTGCTTAATGATTTCTTTAGATCGTATCAGAAAATTATGCTGCTGGCCATCCAGGAGTCGCCTCTTACGGCATCCACAAATGGAGAAAGTGAGAGGGCTTTGACAGCACAAAAGCACTATTTACACTTAGCTGGATTCCTTTTGAAGTACGAGTAGAAGGCTTTTGCAATGAAGGGTCTTCCCTTTAGCCTTCTAAAGACCGCAAAACAAATAAATCTAGGAAACCCTTTTCTTTAAGTGTTATTGGGTTTGCTTTCCCATCAGGAATTTCTCAGTAGCAGCTCGCAGTCTGGATTTGTGCCCGGTTTATGGCAATAGGCTCGCCTCGTTTTACGTGGGACTTCAACATAACTGGCCAAATGTGTGTGTAGTATAGGAACATACACATTTGTTGTGTGTTATACTATTTTAAAGTTTTTTCTCTGATGTATGATCCTTTAGGATCTTCATTATAACGAATCAAATAAGAAACCCCCTAAAACATTTATAAACAAATCTATAAAAGATATTATAAATCTTTATAGTTTTTAAGGAGCCTTTGTGGAAGAGAAATAAAATGTATTTCCCTTTTCCTTTGTTCCCTTATTGCATTTTTTAATATATTAATTACATTTTTATAAAAAATTCTACACACACTGTAGAATTTTGATCGGGGGCTAACATATTTTTTACTCAAAACTCGAAGCATTTATTTCAATTAAATCATTTACAGGCACTTTTGAATTGTCAAGGGGTCAGTCATCGCGGGAAAGTCCGAAAGGCATACCGTGGCCCCTGGCAACGTACAGGCAACACTGAAGTAGCACGGGTGGGTTTTAGTCAGTAAGAGTCTGACACGCCCTGCCGCTCCGCAGAGCGGGAGAAGTTATTTGACAATTCCCATACAAAAAAAAGGGGTCCGATAGAAATATAAAACTAGTTACCCATTCCAAATATTATATTATATTCCAGTAGTAGGTACCTATGGAAAAGAACGACCATTAAATTATATTGTTACAAAAATATTAGTTACATCATTAATGTTGAGATCGCCTTTACACAATTTCGCACAATGTTAAAACCATTTACTACACCAACAAATTCTATTTAATAAACACCACACGTTCATTCGCAGATTACCATCGAGCGTAAAATATAAAATAAACACCACACGTTCATTCGCAGATTACCATCGAGCGTAAAATATAAAATAAATACCACACGTTCATTCGCAGATTACCATCGAGCGTAAAATATAAAATACACACCACACGATCATTCGCAGATTACCATTGAGCGTAAAATATAAAATAAACACCACACGTTCATTCGCAGATTACCATCGAGCGTAAAATATAAAATAGAAGTAAAGATAACGCGTACTGTTATTTTCTGCGCGCGCCCAGCTTTCGAGTAAACTTTCAAATTATGCACACATTCCGTCCCCTGTCATTCCCCTGCTTGTTATCGTAGCACGTACATCAGCAATAGGCAGGGCTTCCATTACAAGGTAAAGAGGAAAGTAAATATAAAAACTCGTGTGTCAATATAGAAAGTTTGGAGGTGACAAATCTTCGGACTTAGGTAATGTTGCCTTCTTCTCGGCTTCAAGCTCTATTTTTTTATATGTAACATCTTTTGTCACGCTTTCCTGCAATCTGTGGGAGTGATTTCGTGAAAAGGGACGGAAGTGTGTAACAGGGAGCCGGGGAACCGCGCGCTATTTGATTTGACCAATGAGCGCGCGCGGTGCTGACCAATCCATTTTCCGAGAGTTTGGTACTGTCAGCCAAGATGTCAAGATGATGTAAAGATATTACACGTCTTTATGCGTCCAAGATGTTAAAAATTCGCTCGGGGTTGTAAGGGCTGTAAATACAGCCGTATTTAAGCATTTATCAACCATTATCATCGACAGCTCGACTTCACTCATCTCTGGATCCTCTGGCCTCCTGGCCTCTCTTTGCTTGTGCCTATCCCCACGCTCCAGCCTCATTCATCTTCTACCCGCGATGCCAACAATTTAAACAATAGTCTTTTACTGTCTCACAGCCTCGTTGGTCTCGTGGTTGAAAGCGCTACTGCTGAGCGGTCCTGGATTCGATTCCCGAGTCGCGGGAAGTATTATTGTGTTTTGCCGTCAGAAATATCTCAGTAGCAACCCGGAGTCTGGATTCGTGCCCGATTGATGGCAATAGGGTCGCCCTCTGTTACATGGAACTTCAACATAACTGGCGTAAATTATGCCAATGGTTGCATAAAATACATCCACATTAAATGCGGGTGTGCTATAAGTACACCTCTGCCGAGCCTTTCGATTAAAACAGGCGTCATGTTATGTCATCAGAATAACCGAAGTATCACATTTGAAAAGAGAACAAATATCACCGAACTTTGTTATTTACTTCAAGTCGAAAGCGTTACTAATGCACCTATATGTATGTTATAGTTAATATGCAATGAATAATTCTCGTATTAACCGGGTAATGTGCGCATTATACTGGCAGTTGTGCATAATGACCGAATTATGCATATTTCGTGTTGTGATCTCGTGAATGTGGTTTATTTAGCCTAGGTTTGACAGTTTCGTGTAAAACATTTTTGTTTGTCATATAATACTGTATGTATACCAGCATGGGCCTGGATAATCTAGCTAAGAAATCTTTGGGGTTAAAACCGGAGAATTCTGACGCTTCAAAGTAGGTAGGTAAAATCTCATATACTCCAGCCTCTGTCTAAGGGTACCTGGTAGAATTTTACAAGTTTTTGACTGTAAGAAAGAAAGTTCTACGCTGCTGGCTCATTCTTTTACGAAAACCTCTCTTGCTATAATATATTTAATCGACCCCATTCATGAGTGGAGCCAAAAACGTTCCCGATTCATAGAGTTCTTTGACTGTCTCTTGAAAGTTTTCAAAGAAATTAAAGTGCGACAAGGATACTTTGGCACCTGTTTGAAAAACGTAAGGCGCCCTTTCAATGTCATTCAGGCAAACATTTGTGAAATTGTGTCACAGAAATTGTATTGACAAAAAACTATTTTACAAAAAAAAAAAAAACTGCAACTACATACTACAACTACATTTATTAACGGTACCTATCCCACACAAATTCGTAAACAACAGTGACAGGAAGTATTATAACATCATCAAGATACACAAAGTGGATTAAATACTTATTATCGACGCTAACTCAAAAAGTACCCAAAGTGCAAAGTTAAAATAAAATAAAATATGGGACCACGGCAGAAACATTCTTATACTATATGAAAAAATAGTTTTCAAAATCAGTCCACATTATTGACGAAAATATCGATGACAAACATAAAAAAGTGCATACAGACGAACATACCTTTTTGAAGTCCGTTTAAAACAAGATGGCTAAGTTAGTTCCGATTTTGGCCACGCGCCACAATAAACTTGTATTGTTACATTATGAATATCTACTGGCTTTATCGTACCAGCCCTATTGCAGTATAATTTCGATCTGCATTCCTATGCGACTCGTTACAAATCGATCCAGGCTGGATTTGCTCTGCGATGTGAATGAACTTATTCTAGTTTCAACGCTTGGTGCTGTGATACTAATACGAAGATTTGTTAACAACTGCCTACAAACAACACTTCTATATCTACAGTAACTGTATATTGTGACATTCGCAATTATAATTGAATAGCTTATGGCTGTGGCCTGTGTTATAAAGTAAACTCCACCTTCTCACATCAGTGTCACAGTTAAATCTGCCAAGCCTTTTCTCAAGTCTGTAGGGGTCGGCTTCCAGTTCAACCGAACACATCTTTCTTTTACTTTCGCCTCCTACTCCGGTTCCGGTTCCGATTCCGACCAATCAATATTTTTTTATTTTTTTATATATACATTTATATTCCGGTTCCGGTTCTGGTAAAACGACTTCCGTAAAATCCCTGGTTAAAATCGTACCGTGAATACTAAGATGAAGTGAGCTGTCAATAATGTCAATCCCAGGTAGCGTTTGATTGTTTCGGGAGGTTCCTGTTCCGCATAAGGCGGGAGGAAAAACCCGGGTGTCACCACTGTGTGGATCGCCCGGAGGACACGGTGGAGCATACGGTGGAGGTCTGCCCGGCTTGGGCGGGGCACCACCGTGTCCTCACGGAGGCGATCGGCGGCGGCGATCTCTCGCGTCCGGCCCTGGTTCAGGCCATGGTTCTGAGCGAGAGTGCATGGGAGGCCGTTACTTCCTTTTGCGAAGCAGTAATGCTCGCGAAGGAGGAGGCGGAGCGCGCGAGGGAGAGGCAAGTTTGGCGCCCTCGCGCCCCTAGTCGCCGCAGCAGACGCCCCGGGCGTCGGGAGTCGCAAGCCGACTTCCGGCCGCCGTAGGCGCAAGCTTGCGGACGGTGAGCAATGGGTAGCTCGCCATCCGATAAGGATCAGGGCCGGGTCGACGGTCGACGTTGTGTGCCGCGCCTCAAAGAGATGTCAGCACCAACTGACGGGGTCCGTAAGGGTCAATGCCTACCAGGGTTGCGAGTTTGTCTGAAAGGGATATCGCGGCCTCGGCACACAGGCAACGGAAGGAACACTGGTGGGTTATAAACAGTAAAAGTCTGACACGCTTCTCCCGCTCCGCCCAGAGCGGGAGAAGTAATTTGACAATTTCCCACCCAAAAAAAAAAACAAAAAGGTAGCGTTTGGTGGAATGACTTCCGTAAAATCCCTGGTTAAAATCGTACCGTGAATACTAAGATGAAGTGAGCTGTCAATAATGTCAATCCCAGGTAGCGTTTGATTGTTTCGGGAGGTTCCTGTTCCGCATAAGGCGGGAGGAAAAACCCGGGTGTCACCACTGTGTGGATCGCCCGGAGGACACGGTGGAGCATACGGTGGAGGTCTGCCCGGCTTGGGCGGGGCACCGCCGTGTCCTCACGGAGGCGATCGGCGGCGGCGATCTCTCGCGTCCGGCCCTGGTTCAGGCCATGGTTCTGAGCGAGAGTGCATGGGAGGCCGTTACTTCCTTTTGCGAAGCAGTAATGCTCGCGAAGGAGGAGGCGGAGCGCGCGAGGGAGAGGCAAGTTTGGCGCCCTCGCGCCCCTAGTCGCCGCAGCAGACGCCCCGGGCGTCGGGAGTCGCAAGCCGACTTCCGGCCGCCGTAGGCGCAAGCTTGCGGAAGGTGAGCAATGGGTAGCTCGCCGTCCGATAAGGATCAGGGCCGGGTCGACGGTCGACGTTGTGTGCCGCGCCTCAAAGAGATGTCAGCACCAACTGACGGGGTCCGTAAGGGTCAATGCCTACCAGGGTTGCGAGTTTGTCTGAAAGGGATATCGCGGCCTCGGCACACAGGCAACGGAAGGAACACTGGTGGGTTATAAACAGTAAAAGTCTGACACGCTTCTCCCGCTCCGCCCAGAGCGGGAGAAGTAATTTGACAATTTCCCACCCAAAAAAAAAAACAAAAAGGTAGCGTTTGGTGGAATGATCGCTCACTTCAAGTTTACTTCACCAAGTGTCATTACCAGCTTGCTGGTAAGAATAGCGTAGCATAACAAACTCCACAATAACGAGTAAATAATAGGTATTAGGTAATCGATAATTAAACCCTGACCACATCAACATACCCGACACAAAATAATTACAAAAAAATATCAAAACACTAATGATAAAACTGATTAACTAAAACCAGTCTTTTAATATTTAATGACGAAACGCTAGGATGACGCGAGTTAACCTAAATCATGAGATTAAGAGCCGTTTAAACTGTGATAAAGTTAGTCATATAGTAATCTAGTGGAATATTCCTTTGGCTATTAAAATATAATTATACTGAGGTGATTATAATGGCAGAACTTGTGGTATGTCGCGTTCAGATTAATCGGAGTGAGGAATGATTTCGATTTCTGTAATGTTGATTGGTGTTTCTGATTCATTTGTAGCTACTTAGCTGTAATGGAGTGGAGACCTATAATATGACTAATGCCCGCGGCTTCAGCTGGCTGGAGGTCGGAACTATTCCCACTGGAATATTTGAACAGGATAGAAAGTCAATACATCCTATGTCAGCCATCTATCTAATTATGTAACATATTTTCGTAAGCGATTACTACTAATGTTTCATTTTGACAATTCAACAACATTCATAGCGTTATTTACGTTGTTAAGCAGATTTTTTTCCGACCCTATGTAGCAATGGATTAGCAATCTGTTTCAAAGCGATTCAGATTCTGATTGATCGTGTATTACGCAATTAGGGTACTGGTCATGATCATTTTCATCGAAATCCGTTCAGCCGTTAAGGCTTCAAAAGGTAACAGACAGATAGTTACTTTCGCATATATAATATTACCAGGTTCTGCCCGCAACTTCGTCTGCATTTACCGGGATAAAAAGTATGTATGTACTAATCCATGTCATGGTCTACCCATGTGCCAAATTTCATCCAAACCTGTTCTGCCATTTTAGCGTGAAAGTGTAACAGACAAACAAACTCACTTTTGCGTTTTGAGATTTTAGTAATAAGATTATAACTGTATTCAGGGACCCAGGAGTAAGTGACACTATATGTAGAAATACGTTCGGCATCCTTTACGATCATAGCCGATACCAAACTGGGTCTTCCAGAATGAAATTAGTATAGAACAGCTGAAAATGGTATATTTTGCATTAGTGGAGTCCAGAATTAGATATAGTATACTTCTTTGGGGAAACAGCTATGATTATAACTGCAAAAGGGCTTTCATACTACAAAAACGCGCTATTCGTACTATGATCCGCATCTCTCAAAGAGAAAGTTGCCGTCAACATTTTGTAAACTTAGGCATACTTACAGTACCTGGTATATATGTGCATGTACTTCTAGTTAATATGGCTAAAAACATGCATGATTACGAAACAGGGGAAGAGCGGCTGATAAGGGAAGCCACCCGTAGACTGGATTTAAAAAATAATATGACCAATCATAACCTCAAAATTGTTCAGCATAGTCCGCGTTATCAATCTGTTAAATTATTTAATAAGTTGCCTTTAGACATAAAAAGATTAGTTTATAATGGCTCTTTCAAATTAAAATTAAAAAATTTCCTATTGAGTAAGTGTCTATATGCCGTAGAAGATTTATAATATTGTCATGTCTGTATATATGTATTGTTTGCCGTTTTTATTTTTTTTTGACATGCTGATTGTATTTTATTGTTGTTAGTTTTATTTTTTATTTTTTATTATTGATCTTGACATCGTAATGGTAATTTTTGTAGGTATAAAGACATGTATTTTGTGTTATTTATTTTTAATTCTAAGACGTGTAATTTATTTTTTTGTTATTAATTTATTATTTCATGACATCTTTAATGTAATTTGTATTTATTGTCATTGTATGTGTTTTAATTATTTTAAATTCTATGACGTGTAATTAATTATTTTGAATCTATTTTATTATTAATGATATCTTTTTTGTTATTATTATTTAAAATGTGTAAATTCAGATACAAATAATTGTTCATGAATAAATGACTATGACTATGACTATGACTACGACTATGACTAATCTTCAGACCCGAGAATTCTTTTGAATTTTTTTTTCAACATGCTATGAGCTGTCCTCGAGGCGACGCAACAGAAGAGAATATGAAAAAAAGACGGTGTGTGCTTATGAACCGAATATACGCGATTCAGCGCCAAGTATACGCGATTCATCGTCACCGACCGACTGGAGCCGAGTATACCCGATTCAGCGTCGCCGACCCGAACGTGACGGTTAAGTTTCGTTCACAGAAAGAGCGCAAAGTGCGCCTAAAGAAGGTTTCATTCACTTCAAAATGCTAATAATGACGTCACAAAAATTATAAGAATCTACATAAATAAGAAATTATCAGCATCAAATAAGATAAATAAGATAGCTTGCCAAAAATAAGATAAAAATCGAGACGGTCTTCAAACTTTCAAAGTCAAGAGCAACATCGGATCAGATTTGGAGATATGATATCTATTTATTCTGAGACATAACAATATACAACGCTCTCACACTTGAGACTGATTTAAAAGTAAACAAAGAAATAACGAGGGCAATGGTTTTTGTATCAGAATGCATTATTGGATTTTTTGCATGAAGAGTGTTCCACAAGTCACAAGTAAAATGCGCTGTTCTTCTTCCTAATCTCACTGCTGAGGATCGTGACTCAGTTTCAATTTGTCAACAGTTCTTCTCCATCTATTACGATCAGTGGCCTGGCGGAGTAAGGGACTGATAGGTACATTTGCTCGGATATTTAATTAGACCACCGTAGGGCTGCGGCCTCTTGGTCTTTTGACCTCCATTTTTCCTGTCCCCATTAGACGTTTCATATTGTTATTAGTACCTCTGCAGGCAATGTAGCCGAAGTATCTCACGACACATTGCAGGCAGGTTGAAGACAGTTCTTGTGATTTCTCTAGTTTGAGTTATTTTAAGAATAGAGAATGTTGTGCGGTGGGTTGTCAATGATTTCCGCAATAGGCGGCGCCAGCACCACATTTTGAAGACTTCAATAAGTTCAACTTACGCGAACGGCAATCTTCCTTGAACGATGCAGTCGTTTTGTTTTTATTTTTTGATCACATGCAAAATACTTAATCAACTAAAAAAAAAAAAAAAAAAAACTATCTTACAACTTAACCTGTTTGTTCTGCCATAGCACACAAATTAGATACGAAAAATATTATGACAAGAAACACAATCAAAAACCAGCCAGTCAGTCATTTCGGTAGAACCTCTTTATGAGCGTTTATTCTGAAAGTGGGCAACGTCGCAAATAGATGTCAATTATTTCACTGTTTTGATTAATTTGGCAAAATTACTGTGTGGAAATATGAAATGTGGCAACCTAGCGAAAAAAAGGCATTAGGAAAGTTTCCAAATACTTTTTTTTACATCTAAAACTAAATATTCTGTGTACGATATAAATTAAGTATTAGATTTCACAATAAATATTTTAGTTCACTAGTTACCCACATTTTATATTTCTATACAGTAATATTGCCAAATTAATCAAAACAGGTAAATATTTGACAGCTATTTGCGACGTTGCCAACTTTTAGGATAAGCCCTCTTAAGTCCCCAGTTTCTGTATAAGTTATCCCAGTGTGAATAGTACATTTTTAGTACCGAGTTATGAGTTTTATACAATAAAGCCTCCATAAAACATGAATGTCACTCATTTATTTAACTCTACCGACATTTCAAAGAGTATCATAAACACAAATGTACATTTTTCAAAACTGTCAGAGATGACAATACAATATTATTGTCTCTGCGCAAGTTTTAATGGTGTATTTTAATTTATTGGTGGCAATCCGAAGGTTGTATGCAAGGTCGCTCCTCTAAGCTTGAGAAGGTGTTGCCATATGGTCGGATATTGCTTTATTTGGGGGTAATTTTGTAGGTCAGTGTAGTTTTTATTAAATAAGTGGTCAACCGTGCGCGTTTTTTTTAATATTTGTATTCCAATACGGATATATATTAATAATAGTGATTATAGGATCATTTGATTATGAATTGAGTAGGTATATACAATTGTCCAGGTCAATAGATATGTAAACAAACTTAGGACAAGGTTCATAAATAGGACGCTAAACCAGAGATAATAAATTGTTATCGTATTTTAACCTACTTGTTGTACTTAAGTAAGTACGTCGGAAGCAGTCAATGATTGCTACAAGTAGGTAATACCTATTGTTATTTTCTAGTATCGATGATAACGCGATCGTAGCGGTAACAATGAAAGTAAATGAACATTGAAAAACCTTTAATTGCTATTCGATTATTCAGACATTCCTTTTAATGTTGGAGGTGTGGCAATTAAGATTATTTACGAATACTTACTGAATTGCTAACATAAACTTATGTTTATGTTAGCCGAGTACACCAACATTCTGCCAGTTATGTTTAAGACCCATGTAACAGAGGGCGACCCTTTTGCCATGAACCAGGCACAAACCCAGACTCCGGGTTGCTGCTGAGATATTCCTGATGGAATAACCCAATAACACTTTCCCCGACCTGGGAATCGAAACCAGGACCTCATGCTCAACAGTAGCGCATGCGACCACAGACCGTGACCAAGTCAATGCATTTATGTCAGTGCATTGCTTAGGTACCTTTGCGTGTTTTAAATTATGAGACATTCAAAACATTAATAAAATTTTGTGTTGTTTTCAATCATTAAATGAGATACCTACCTACGACTAATTGAATAAATATGGTCTAAGGAAATAAGGGAGAAAGGAGGAGAGGGAGGGAGGGAGGGCGGGGGGATATGGGAGGTATGGTTTATGGATGTATGTACCTACTTGGTACATGCATATTATAATAATGGCAACACTAAACGGATACAAAGCACGACCAGGCACGACCAACTTCTTGGTAGCTGATGTCATTTTTAATGACATGAACTTGACCGTCAAGTCATCTAGAGTCATCTATACTATAGGTACGTCAGTAAAATGATCGATAGATATAAGAATTTTATGCTCTAGCTAAAAATAAATCGACTAAAACAAAGACTGTGTGGCGGATGACCTTTGTCTGCCCTTTACCGAATTAAGAAATAAAAAAACTGTTATGGCTTTTATTTTTAAATTAATTTTGGTGTTGTTTGTAATTATGGAAAATAATAGCCCTGTTTTTATTGAATCCAGTATGTTTCCCGGACAGGTAAAATAAAAATTAAATATGTTTACAATGGCCAGTCATTTAACATCTTGCTCACAGATTATGCATCTTATCAAAAACTCAAACTCAAAGCATTTATTTCAAATAAAGCAAATACAGGTACTTTTGAATTGTCAAGGGGTCGGTCAGTCAGAAATATAAAGCTCATTGCCCATTCCAACGCGTAGTAGGTTCATATGGAGAAGAACGGGCAAGAAACTCCACGGACATACTCAGAGAAGAGTCGAACTCTTTTCATTCAGTTTTCAGCAATAATTTTTGCAAAGATTACTAAAGAGCTAGTTACAAAGCGCCTGCGCGTGGTAAGAAGGTAGGAGAATAATAACTTACTTTTACTCGTCTGGGTATCTTGTATGTCGTCTTGTAAATCTCGGCACAGTGGACAGAGCTCCGGCGGGATCTCATGGCGTCATGGAGAGTGCGATTGTCCATTGTTGCAACCCAGTGCCAGGCACGCCACAATTGCGGCGATAAGTCCCCCCTTTAAGGAGTGGCAAGAGAGGCGCCACGGCGTCCTCACCTTCTGCCTGGCGCAGGTCCTCACCGGACACGGGTGTTTCGGGAGGTTCCTGTTCCGCGTAAGGCGGGAGGAAACGCCCGGGTATCACCACCGTGTGGATCGCCCGGAGGACACGGTGAAGCATACAGTGGAGGTCTGCCCGGCTTGGGCGGGGCACCGCCGTGTCCTTGTGGAGGCGATCGGCGGCAGTGATCTCTCGCGTCCAGCCCTGGTCCAGGCCATGGTACGGAGAGAGAGGGCGTTGGAAGCCGTCACCTCCTTCTGCGAAGCAGTAACGCTCGCGAAAGAGGAGGCGGAACGCGTGAGGGAGAGGCAAATTTCGCGCCCTCACGCTCCTAGCCGCCCCAGGAGACGCCCTGGGCGTCGGGAATATCAGGCCGATTCCCGGCCACCGTAGGCGCGGGCTTGCGGACGGTGATCAATGGGTAGCTCACCGTCCGATAAGGACCAGGGTCGGGTCGACGGCAAGTTGTGTTTCACGCGCGCCTCAAAGAGATGTCAGCACAACAGAAGGGGGCAACGTACAGGCAACTGAAGGAACAGGGGTGGGTTTTAGTCAGTAAGAGTCTGACACGCCCTCCCGCTCCGCCCAGAGCGGGAGAAGTTGTTGTTAATATCCCAACCTAAAAAAAAAACTGGGGTTCTTGTCGCTATACGTAGTTCCCAATCTTGTAATTGTTTTGTGAATATTTTTAAAACTGAACAAAAAATAAATAAAAATGCTTGGATTTTAAAACCAATGCATATAATAATAAAGGCTTGTGCAGACCAGCGCGACTTGTCGCGCGACGCGACACGAACAATACACTTTCTAAGAAAACTTCACAGTATAACAATAACCGGTGTCGCGTCGCGCGACAAGTCGCGCTGGTCTGCACAAGCCTTCAGGCGTGCAGACCAGCGTGTCGCGACTCTAACAAAACAATTTCTATGAAAACTTCTCGGAAATTGTTCTATCGGTGTCGCGGCACGCCTGTTTCCAGGATGACAGACTATGATATTCTGCTATTCTTACAAGATTTGGAAAGCCTATTAAATTAATCTCTTGACAAATTATCAGGTAAATATTTTTTTTAACCATTTAAAAAAGCTAATATACGAGAACATACTGGGTTTTTCCATTAGGAATTTAACCAATAGCAGCTCTAAGTCTGGATTTTTGCCCGGTTGATGGCAATAGGCTCGCCAACTATTACATGGGACTTAAACATTACTGGCGAAACGTGGGTGTTACTATACACCTCTGGTCAACGCTTCGGGAAAATCAGTAGTGATGTTATGTATGTAATTGTAATTTTCTCTGAATTCAGCCCATACAGTAATGTCCTTTGCTAAACACGACCTTTAACATAGAGAATCTATAAAACCAATACGTTCTATAATTTATATTGCTGTCTCATTCATTCTCAATGAAAATGATAGTGACAGATAAAGGAAGACGCGATTCTGATAAGATAAGATATTATTTTTTTTTTTTAAACATTGTATACATACATACAAGAGCATGCAAGATCGTTTGAGTCCAATCATGTTTAGCCGTAAATATCGGCGTACAAATATTTATATAACATTGAAATGAATTAACAATAAGAAAAATCGAAATATTACCTAGGATATGCACTTTAGAAAATTTATAATTTAGTTACTATAATAGAAATTATTTTTATGATATAATGTCAATACTCAAGATACTTCAAAAATTATAATGTCAAGCAAGTACAAGAATAATGTCAAATCAATATTAAAAGATTTATGTCGAATTGTTCAGATCGGACTGTCTGGTAGAACATTTTCCATGAAGTTTTCATAGAAATTGTTCGACTAGAGTCGCCTCGCGATGTCGCATCGCGCCTGTCTGCTTTAAGCACCAAGCGAATCTCTTTCAAGTTTTTAACCGTCGTAAAAAGGACGAGGTTCTCAAGTCGACGCGTATATTTTTATGGCGAGGTATGCTAGCACAGGTTGGCAAGACTGGCCCATTACATTTGCATTGAATTGCCAATTGATCCGCCGTTGAAGGAATGGTGATTATAACTTCTGTACTGGAGACGAAGTGTTATAAAAACGGAATGGCTTATTCGTAAATCAAGTGATCTATGGCTAAGTTGGTAGTTTCAATGTTTTCCCACAATGTGCCTATTGTATATTTTTTTATTTTATTATTATTAATATTGTCTAGATAGAGTGTCATGCTTCAAAAGAACTAAAACACACAAGTAATTTTTTTTTATGCTGGTGTGCGTGACAGCTACGTCTTAAGCCTCGTGCAGACTAGCGCGACACGACTCAACAAAACAATTTCTAAGAAAACTTCACGGTAGAACAATTACCGGTGTCGCGTCGCGCCAATCTGCACGAGGCTTTCCACTCGCGCGACGTCATTGTGCTGTCATTGTGCTTTTCTAGTGTGCGTGCATTTAGCGGCTAGCATTTAGACGGTATTTTTTTTCTATATTGACATACAGGGTGTCAGGCTCATCGACGCGAAGCCGGTTACCATGGATTCAGAACATGATTATAAAACCCCCTGCGCAGACATTTTTCGTAGGTTATTAAAAAAAAAACAGCTGTTCCATACATTTTGACTGCGTAGGTATTGCACTTTTCTATGAAACACCGGTTTTTTTATTTTAATAACCGACGAAAAATTTCAACATAGGGGGAGGGGGTTTCAAAATCATGTACTGAATCCATGGTAACAGTTTTCGCGTCGATGAGCCTGACAAATATAAATTTGTTAAAAAAACAAAAACACAACAATGACATACAGTTTCGGGTATTATGAATACTTGTGAATTCGTCACATAAGCTACGGTTTCCTTGAACGGTGGCCGCTAAATAACGTCTGCAGTGACGGCTGTCACGAAAATTATGGCATTTGACTAACGACCCCCGACTAACGGCCGACATATGTACAGTATGTATCTGAAAGGTGTAGTCATTTTTTAAGGTACCTACTTATGGTATAAAGGATGAGGTAAAAAATTATATATCAACGGTCCCATACAAAACTTCAATACAGTAGGTATTGAAATTTTGTATGGGACAGCTGATAATTTTGTTCGTGATTACGATGTGGTCCCATGGAGAAAGTTGTTGAGTGTGATGGTCTGTACCACACCCTTAAATTTTTTCTACATTTTGTGTACCCGTATCAAGGCTTATGCAGACCAGCGCGACTAGTCGCGCGACGCGAAACCGGTTATTGTTATACTGTGAAGTTTTCTTAGAAATTGTATTGTTCGTGTCGCGCTGCTCTGCACAAGCCTTTATAAGTTGCAGATCCATCTTCCTAAATTACTCCTTACCAATAAAGTTTAAGTTCTAAAATCCAGCGTTTTTTGTCCACAGCGAGCTCGCATACGCCGCGTGAAACTCTGGGCGCGGGACTTCACTGGCTTAGGTCTACGATGTGGGGGCGGTGCAAGAGACGGCGTCCATGTTCACTCTGTGCTGAGAAGCGGTCCTGCTGCCGCTGCCAAGCTGCAGCCAGGTAATGTACTACATCATAGTCCTTTGCTAATAGAAGAAGGAAGAAAACTACAGAGTCTTCTCTTAGTAGGCTCGGGTTCTCCGGCTGAACTACGTTTTTCCGTTCGTACGTTCTTCTTAGTTTTTAGGGTTCCGTGCCTCAAAAGGAAAAAGCCGGTACCCTTATACTTAGGATCACTTCGTCGTCCGTCCGTCAGTCTGTCAAAACCCAATGGGCAATGGCTAGATCGCCGTCCGATAAGGACCAGGCCACGTGTTGTGTTCCACGCGTGCCTCCAAGAGATGTCAGCACAGGTGTGCTGACATCTCTTGGAGGCACGCGTGAAATCCCTGCATTGGAACCCCGACAGTTGACGGGGTTCGCTAGGACCGATGCCTGCCGGCGTCGCGGTAAAGTCCAAAAGGGATACCGTGGCCCCTGGCAACGTACAGGCAACTGAAGGAACACGGGTGGGTTTTAATCAGTAAGAGTCTGACACGCCCTCCCTTCCGCCCAAAGCGGGAGAAGATGTTGTTAATATCCCTACCTAAAAAAAGAGAAGAGAAGTTATTTGATAATTTCCCAAACAAAAAAAGACTACTTTCTAAAAGCTGAGAACCCTGCTATGATGCAGCTTGGATACTTTTACGTTTTAGCAGAGGGTAGTGAAAGGCTGAATATTGGTCCTTTCTGAAATAATCAGATCGTAACTGAAATAGCCCATGTGAACAACCTCGCAAACTAGTCAAAAAAATAAATTGACCATTAACTGTTTTCTCTTCTTTCTGTTTTATTTTTGGACATTTAACGCGTAAGGTAACGAGGTGGAACCTCTCTAATGTCAGAGACAACATTAAGTTTGACATTTGTGAGGTCGACAGACGACGGGGGAAAGTCGTCCCTCTGTCTAGACATGACACCGTTCTTACTCTTAAAATGTCACCGGGTTATGTCTGTTGACCAATTAATATCATATTAATTATTCTTGCTGCATGGAAACATAGTAGCAATAAACGAGTCATGAGTTTTCGGTTTGCAAAATATTGAATAACGAGTACCTATAATATAATAAATAAAAATAAAAATAAAAATATAAAAAAATTAAATAAAATATATATACACCCACATTCCGCCGTTATGTTTAAGTCCGATCTGGGATGTTACGGACCTTCGGTTCCAATCCCGAAAAGTTGGAACTTCCGATTAATTTTACACCTCCGATTCAGACTTCGGTTCCGATAATTTTAAATCGGAGTTATACCAAAGTTCGAAAGTCAGCGATGCACGTGCTTATCGCTAATATTTGACTGATTAAAGAGACTAATTAAAGAGACTGATTGAAGAGACTGATTGAAGAGACTGAATTATATTTCTATTGTTTCAATAACCCTCCCCTTAACACATTTTTCTGCTGCTTCCGCCTTCGCATCCGGTTTCGGTTTCAATTCCAATCAATCAAATTTAAAACCTCTGATTCCGGTTCCGGTTCTAGTAAAACGTCTCCCGTAACATCCCTGAGTCCGATGTACCTAACAGGGGCGAGCCTCTTGCCATCAACCGGGCACTAATCTAGACTCCGGGCTGCTACTGAAAAAATCCTGATGGAAAAACCCAATAACACTTCGCCCAACCCAGGACGCTGGGTCGCTAGCACGACTGCTGAGCATGAGTTTGAACTCATGCTCAGCAGTCGCGCTAGCGACCACATAGACTAACGGGGCAGTTGAATAATTATAACAATTACCTAATAAGTTGTAGATATCATGTTCGTAGAAAGCAACATTGAGCTCGTGGCTAAGCCACACGGGTCGATCTTCAACATTAAACAACACTTGCCGAGGTCGGAGAATGGATGGGTGACCACCGAGACTCCTCCGTGTCTCAGAAAGCACGTTAAGCCGTTGGTCCCGGCTGTCATTTCAAAATTCAAAAGTCATTTATTCAAACTAGGCTGAGAATCAGCACTTTTCGAACGTCAAAATTACATAAGACAGTCCCCCAAAACGCCCACCCTTCACCACGTCCTAATGCATTAGCTGGGAAGAAGAAGTGGCGCAACAAACTACCCAGCAGCACAGCTGTCTGTTCAGTTAGAAGAACAAAAAAATCTGTACTTCTTTGTCATTCGTTACGGGTAATCAGAGGCTCGAAAGTATGACAACCAGTCTTACCATGGGGTATCGTGTTACCCAGTAACTGGGCTGTGGAGGTCCGTTAGCAGGCGTTCCATGTAACATACTGGCATCAGCTGTCTCCGGTTAGACTGGAAGCCAACCCTAACATACTTGGGGAAATGGCTAGGCAAATGATGAGTCAGCAATAATATTGTGACCACATTTGGGAGACAGCACATTTTGACTACAATGCCATACTTCTGAATTTTAGGAGCTTACGACAATAGCCAGAAATCAGTCTTATTCTCAGTCTAAATCCCACGTAAATTCTCCTAATCATACAAGAATATTTCTGGCTTCTTGCCAGGATCTACGGAGTTCGGAGAAACTGGGCATTCATTTAGTAGTTAACAAATCATACTATCAAGTGCACGGTCAGGGATCTCGGCAGTGTAACTACAGTTTTATTTATTTACATTTAACTTTAAAGATATGGACAAAAAAGGTATGTAAAAAAATCTCAATACCTTCATGGTCGCTTATGTCAATCGGTCTACGGTTTTCAAAAACTAGACATTTATGTGTTATAGATTTCCAATTCCAAGTGGTTTATGTGTTTGGCTAATTTTATTTTATTTATAAAATATATATAAAATAGTGCTTAAAACTATGTTAGTTCACACATAAACGCATACAATGTTTAAAGAACCGACACTCATACCTGTTCGCTATCACACTCAGGATGCTGTTGCTACTCACACGCACCCCGTGCAGCAGGGACGCCGCTTTCTTGCGTAAGATTGCCGCGAAACCATCAGTGCGTGCCTCCATGAACATGGCGGACGCGCTACAAAACGGCGGGAGCCTCAGCAGCATCCTGAATGCGTTATTATATTGGACCCGCAGAGCATTGACAGCCCTTTGCGTATATGCTGTCCACAGGCTGCTGGAGTAAAACGTCTGACAAAAGGATTTAAATAACAAAATCTTAATCTCTTTTGTGCAGCGTGCAAACCTGCGGGCCAGCATATTAGCCCTGACCGTCAACGCTCTGCGTTCCCTTTCCATGTCACATTCGTCGGTCAAAGAGTCGTAATATTGTCGCCATTTTAAGATATACGACTTCCTACTGTGTGTTAACTGGCGAAATGTGGGTGTACTATAGGGACACCTCTGCTGAACCCAACGAGGAAACAAGGCGTAATGTTGTGTTATGAGTTATGAGTACGTCAACGCACCAGCGCTACAGGGAAAATTCAAAGTAGTCTGGGAGAGTTTTTATAATTTGGTTACAACAGTAATTTGGTCATCAATAAATTATATGTAATTTGATCACAGGTAGGGACATTGGCAACCTTATCTATCTATGTATATAAAAATCAATTGCTGTTCGTTTGTCTCGCTAAAACTCGAGAACGGCTGGGCCGATTTAGCTGATTTTGGTTTTTAAATGTTTGTCGTAGTCCAGGGAAGGTTTAAACGCTGAGGTAGGTAGGGTAGGTAGGGCAGGTAGGGTAGGTAAGGTAGGTAGGGTTTAGTCTACCCGTGCGAAGTCGGTGCGGGTAAAGCTAGTTACTAAATAAGCAAAAGAATAATGACGGCATTTTATCGCCATTTAAAATAAAACACAAATGAAACTTTTTGCTTCTGCTATTATTCACAAAGTCAAAGTAAGTCACTTTTGAATGTTAAAATGTACAAGAAAACAGAATTGCTTCTAGTCGTCTCTTCCAAAAGGTAGTTTCATATGCAGAAGAATGAGCAAGAAACTCCGTAGTTACTCTTTTCAAATATTTTGTACTTAACCCATTTCCATCTCCAAATTCCAGGTGACAAGATAAAAAGCATCAAAATCGAGTTCACCGGTACGCCGCTAGAGGACGCCGTCGCCATCCTGTCACTGGCATCCCCTTACCCTGTAGAACTGGAGGTGGTAGAGGGGGGGAGGGCGAGCGGCGCGGGGCGGGGGGTGCACCATCCGCTGCTGAAGCGGGCCGGCTCCACGGGCGATGTTAGCACGGTGAGTGGAGGATTAATCAAGAATAATATCATCATCACCATCTTTATTATTTCTGCCGAAAGACGGCCACTGCTGGCCATAGGCCTCCTACCAAGCGTTGCCAGATCGACAGGTCCTGTTTCTAACGTCGAATTTAGACAATTTACTAAGGGCAAAAACGTACCTGATTCTTCCTATAATGTTCCGGCATCGACTGGAATTTATCTACCAGGGGAAAACAAAAAACAAAAAAATCTGCCATTAGTTCCTACTTCCAGACGAATTTGTGTTTTTATTCCTTGTGATGACTCCCAACAAAAACGAGAAATCTAAGTATAGCTATAAGTTTTCCCTAGGTCAAAATTATGGCAGTCATCTTTATATATTCTCATCATTATCATCTCATCATTATAATTTCTAATGTCAATATTCATTTTGGCGGTCTTAGAGGTCCCATTTTCCAAAATGGACAGCCATCACGGCTTGTAGGTATACAAAGATTGCATAAATTGTCGATTAACTCAAGAGAGAGTTATTTGGTAAGCAAGAACGTCTTCACAGACAAACAACATGGCGCCACGCAAAAGCCACAGGCTACAACGTCATCATCATAATTCCAGTCGTAAGACGTCCACTGCTGGACATATGCCTCCCCCAAGGCACTTCGAACGTTTCTGTGCTTCTCGCATCCAGCGAATTCCTGCGGCCACAACGTATTTTGCCAAAATCTATGCCACTCTTTACCTTTTACATCTATAAGTGCACCTGACCCATTGTAAACATTAATTTATACTGTTTATACATCACTTAGCAGGTGTATTGGAAAGTGTGAACAGCTATAAGAACTTTCTTGGCGACGTTACTTTCCCACGCTTCGCATAGATTTTCTTCGCCAACGCTTTCTTGACGATTCTGATTGATTTTCTTTCATGCATGATTCTTGGATAATTAATGATGGAGTGAATGGATTACATAATATTTTAAGACAAATGGGTGCCAGAGTGCGGTTGAAAAACAAAAATAGGGCTTAAAAAAAAAAAAAACGAGTGTTCAAATCCGGCAATATCAATGTGACTTTTTCAATTAATTATGTTCTTTCTTAGTTTATCTTGGACATTACTGACATCGGTGAAGAATATCGTGAGGTAACCTGGATTTATAGTCAATATAAGCCTGAAATCGCCAACCCATCTTGAGCAAGCGTGGTGATCAATGCTCGTGCCTTGTATATGAAGAGGCGAATGTCCGCAGTGGACAACATAATAACAGTTATGTAAGAAAGAAAACAATCAAGCAAATGTCTATAAATGCGGTCGATAAAATAGTCTACAGTGTCATTCTTTAGGGGTGCGTTCTGAATCCCTAATTAATAAAACCAAAAATATTTCCTGTCATTGTCACAAACTGGCAACACTGAATACTAAAGAGGTTGCATTGCATAACTTGAGTCATTTCGCGTTAAAAACAATGAACTAATAATAAACCTAATAGACGATGCAACGCAAATGCTAGGTAATAAAAACACGATAATGTCCACCGTAGCTATTTCTTTCTACAATTCATGAATAAAACATGTATGCAAATGAATAGTTTGTCATTTCATTATGCAAGCATACAAATTATTTAACTTGGCAATTCGTGCAAAAAAAAAAACATTGTACCTATGGTATTTGAACTTCGATCTCAAGAACTGTCATATTAACAGAGGGCAAGTTAGAGTTGGCGCTTTTAAGTTGCAAATAATAATGTTTAAAGTGTGTTTGTCTTCAGAAGTCTTGGTAAACAAACTTGGTACTCTAAGCTTGAGTTTTGGCATCAGTCATACACATAAAGTTAGCAAAAACACATAGAGAATCAAATCGAAAAGATATTGTTATATACGTAGATAGATTTTGTTTACCAGTTCATCATCCAGTTACACCGGATGCAGTTGAATACCAGTATTTGTCATGAAGCGACTGCCTATCTGAGTTTCACAGGCTAGTTACTGGGTAATTACGATACTGGTTGTCAGATTTTCGGGGTTCTGACTGACCGTAAAGACTGTCAGAGCTACGAATGACAGCCGCGACCAACGGCTTAACGTGCTATGTGAGGGTCTCGATATGTAATGAAATGGTCACCCATCCACGGATTGACCTCGGCAAGCGTAGCTTAACCTTCGATCGACCAAATGCGGCCGTTTTATTAAGCCACAAGCCCCGCCGTTTGCCATTTTGTTTACCAATTTGAGACAATTAAAGAAAAATACACTTTATACTTAAATCTAAAACAAAATACTACACGGAACGCTAAACATTACATCTTTAGGAAGTTTATCAAATCCCAGTGCTGGTGTATCACTATGTTATCGTAACTAACAATGTATGTTTAGAATACAATCCACGTTGTCGATGGAATGTCTGTCTATTGTCTTGTGCTAGCTAAACAATGGTTGGTTTTGTGCAAGTATTTTGACGAATATGTACGCTTATAGATTGAGATGAATCGATATCTTAATTTATTCAAAGTGACTATTTTCATCGCCATGTCTGTCAGCCCGTATTATAGTTTCTACTGCACATGGACTTCCTAGGAGATTGCTGCAATGAATGGGCAAAATAAACTTGCGATAATAAATACACTTCTCAGCTGATTTGATGATTATACTCGCAGCTCTTATGACACCATCGAACACAGCGAACTGTTAAATTCATCATTTAATAATAAATCATTACATACATACTATATTACGAGTATATAATAAATAAATAGAACTGAAGTGTCTGTTTGTAATCTCAAAATAACAGATTTTTACTAAATGCTTATGAAAGTATATATAAACGATACACATTATAACAAAAAAAAAAAAAAAAAAAAAATTAAATAAATATGTCTGTCTGTTTGTTCCGGCTAATCTCTGAAACGGCGGGAAAGATTTTGACGGGATATAGACGATGTTCTAAGGAGTAACTTAGGCTACTTTTATTTTAGAAAAAATATTAGGATCCACGCGTGCAAAATCAAAAGTCATTTATTCAAACTAGACTGAGAAACAGCACTTCTCGAACGTCATAATTACTTAAGATAGTCCCCCAAAACGCCGGAGCCGCGGCCAGAAGCTAGTAATTCCATAAGAAATGAAATGGAGCAAAAGTAAGCAGAAAAACACATTAAACAGTATCGATTTCAATCGATATTACAACCTCAGAACGAGCTCAGGTGCTCGGCAATCACGACCCTATAGGTAATGAGGTAGCAAATCATGATATTACGCAATCATACAATCAAGAATGAGAATGCTTATCTGCTTTGCATAGAGGACATACCTTTACTACGGAAATGGATATATAAACTAGTCTTATAGAACGTATGTTATTTCCCCTTCTTATTCAATCACACAGCAAGCCAGCCGGCTTTGGTATGTTGACAAACATGATTAACTTTGTGAAACCTTGTTGATAATTCCGTTAACGTATCTATGTTACCAACGATACACAGATCGAATTCTCAATTAAAACAAATCAATATCAATAAAATCACCTGCAACTAGTTAGGCTGGGTTTAAAAACACACACCATTTTAAAAGTTTTACATGGCTTCACATTTATAGCCGCCTTCTTCTATTCTTCTATTGTATAACAATCTCCGTGACTGTTCTCACCATAAAAATCGAATAGCATTAACAAAAAAATATAATAGTCTTCTTTTGTTTCAGCTTGAAAAAGAAGGAAAGCTCCTGCACCCGCCGAGGTCACCTAACACGTCACATTCGAACAACTCTACGCTCGAAACCAAACAGAGTAAGAGCGGCATCAAAAAGATGATATCAGACAAGATCATCACATCTACAACTCTAGAGAGAAATAAAAAAGAGAAAAAAGATGGCCACACAACACTAGAAAGAGAGAACGAAAAGAATAACAAACTTGCAAACAAATCTAGACTTTCTGATATCCCAGCAGCTGTCAACAAACCAGAGAGAAATAAGAGACAATCAACTGACAGTGATATTCAAATCATTCAACCGGAAAATGGAATCGCTGCCATGACTCATATTGAACAATCCGAGATTCAGAAAAGAGAATATGATCCGAAAAGGGCCATGAAATTCGGTATCAGAGTCCTACCACCAAACGTACCTGACGATGGTGTCTTAAAACAAAAGAGCGTCGAAAACGGAGTCGTTGCTATAGAGAAGAAATCTGTTGACGAAATTGACAAGCCTGAACCACAACGTCCCGCTCCTACAACTCAAATTAAACACGAGAATGAGACAGAACAAAAGAAACCTGTTGTTGCTAAACGTAGAGAAAAGATGGCTCCACCAATTCCAAACGCTAGAAACAAAGCGAATGAATCTGACACAACTATTAGTCTAGAATCGTCACGAACATCCGAGACTTCAGTGATGACGACATTTGCAAGGTGCGACCTCAACTCTAGCGGAATCAAAAGAGACGAGAATGGAATACCTCAGGAATTACCACAACATATGCTAGACGCGGCCAATGCAGCTAGAACAAACAGAAAGAGCTCCACAGACGTGATTTATGAGAAAGAAAAAATTGATCATAAGAAAGAAGAAGCTCCTAAACCGAAGAAATCAAAAGGCAAAGCTCCCTCACCACCAGATACAGATAAAAACAAAACTGATGACAGTATTCTCGAACAATTAAAAAACGTTAATGATTTCTTAAGCAATGAGAAACAGCATTCGAGTCTTTTACACGACTCTATTACTTCAAATAAGTCATCCAATGCATCACAAATAAATACCTCAACGCCAAAAGTCAGCAAAATGAAGAGCTCTACTCGTCTCGAAGACTCGATCACCTTCAGTCAAGATGATTTATACGATATTGTCACGAAGCCTTTCAAACGAGAAAGCGATTCCCTCAACAATTTCTTTGAAGATTCAAAATCTATCATGTCTTCCAATCAAGATGTTCATTCAGTGAGGTCATTGAACCAAAGTGATAAGAGTGATAAAGGTTCCACCACAATAGAGCTTAATAACAGTGACATAACTATCCACAGTTCGCCAATTAACGATACAGTACATTCTGTATCAGATGATACTTCTATTTTAGATGAGAATGAACGTAAAGCTGCTTCTCTCGGCGATTTATCCAGATTTGAAATGAGGGCCAAAGCTAGCAAACCTGCAACTGGAACGCTAGAAAGGGCTCAAAGTCTTGATATTTCTGCAGAAGATGCTGAGAACCATCAGGAAAGTACGATATCGCCTAAGAAAAGGAAGGCTATGTCAGTAGTAGAAACTACCTTCTTCGATTCAGGACATGAAGATGTTCTGCCAGATATGATTGATTCAGATAAAGGCATAGTCATCAAACACAAAGAGCCAAGATTGAGCTTGAATATTGCTAAAACATCAGCTATGGAAGGGCTCAACACTTTCCAGAGAAATCGGTTGAAGAAGGGTTCAGAATTTGGTAATTTAGAAGATGCTATAGTGAAAGGATCTTCTAGTTCAGTGGATTCTGAAAGAAATGACGAACACAGCTTTACTAAGCCCAAAGAATTTGAGCTGTACAAAGAACCTGAACATGAAACATCAGATCATCTCGCTAGACGGATAATGGACGAAAATATGAAAGTTCATTTGAAGCTTGTATCAGAATTCGCTAAATCTACATCGGATGGAAGTAACATGAGCTCTTTGGATAGTACGCAAGAAATCGTACCAGTTATAACTGAAACCAAACCGGCACCTGCTAAATATGAAGAAAAGCTAGCAATGGCGTATGATACTAACGTACCAGATGACCTGAAGATGTCCCGTAATACATACGTAAACAGTTTAGAGAGACCTAAGTCCGATATGATGAAGAAACTTCTCGCTAAAAACCCAATATTGAACGTACACATTGACCAAAGCCCTGAAAAAGAGAAGCATGAAGCAAGTACCAGTAAGGAGACACCACAAACAGATGCCTTTAAATCAGCAATGCATCAACCAGACATCGTTAACTTCGACTTAAAAACATCACAAGCAGACAAAGTTCGAGACTATGATGACTTTGTCAGTAACATCAGAATAGGATCTAACAATAACAGTCTCAATTACAAGAAAAAGCTTGAAACGTTTTCTTCAGAATGGACAGAACCCAAAGATTTAAAGACCAATACCAATGTCGTAACCATAACAACAGAGAAATCTCAGCCTGTTGAAGAAAAACGAGAAAGAAAAACATTTCATGATCACACAAAGTCTATCGAGATAGGCGAGCCTACTATACGTATGATGCCCCCCGATGTGCTTGAAGGTATTAGACGAAGACATGATGAAAGAGAAAAGACCTTATACATGGAACCTGTCAATGTTTCCTTAACGATGACGCAGGAACCCGTACAGAAAACTGTGACAGTCAATGTTAACGAAGACGAATTTGGTAACAAAGTTATTACACAAAATATTGAGAAAATATCAACTAAATACATCACTACGAAAGCTGAAGCGCCTTTACAAGTAGAACAGATTAGCTTCGGTATAATGAGAGGAGGAGAGATCGATGAAATGCAGTTAGAAGAAGGAGATGTAAAAGATATTGATAAGAGAGTGCTCGATGAAATCAAAAGGCAGAATCCTAACATGCACTTCACTACAGACGAACCTGCTTACACAAGAACAGAAACTATAATACTAAACACAACAGAAATGGATGAGGAACAAGCACAAGCGTTGATGGAGAAACTCAAAAATGATCCAAGTTTCATGTCACAGAAAACTCCAGAAGAACTCTCACGTATGGGAATAAGAATTATTCAAGATCTAGAAGACGTACAAACTTCAAGTCAAGATGCTGTTGAACTCACCAAAACAAGATACTCCATCAATCCAACGATAACTGAAATTCAAAAAGATTGCAAAGAAATAGACAGTCATAAAGACACACACATCACAGAAATACAAGTAGTCACACCTCGCACAGAACAAATGCAAAAACAGAAAGATGGTAAAGATAAAATCTTAAGCAGACAAAGAGCACCGCCTTACGAAGAACCCCCTCTATCCTACGAGTTAGACATTGAACTGCTAAATGATTTCATTCTCAATGAAAGACACTTTTCAGCAAAACAACTAGCTGATGCGCAAAAACGATCGAAATCGAACCAATCGAACGAACCAAAGAAACAACGTCATTCTGACTTCGACCTACCAAGAAACACTACTATAAAATTCCGGACAGCTACCTACGAATCTCCTAAAGGCACAATAGTCACGAGCACAGATCTAGAAAACCGGAGACTATCACAACTAGATCAACTACAGTTACGGTCTCAAGAGCAACAAAAACCGCAGATTTCCGTGAAACCAAGTAACATACCCGTCGTCAAAGCGGAAAAATCGAAACCTCTAGCGCCAGGAGTTTCGTCGAAAATACCAGTTTTTACGACACAAAAGTCGTTGAGTCAAGAAAATTTGAGTGATACAAAGTTTTCGCTGCCTCGGTCGCCGCCACCGCAATTCAGTAGTTCTGGTAACATTTCTGTGACATCGATAATTAAGAGCAGCTCTAGGAGTCCTAGTGGTGGGAAAATATGAATAATTAATTATCGATGAATATAAATGCGATGGTTTTAAAGATCCTCATTACAGCACAAAGGTCAGACCAGAAACCAACGCTGCTCACATTTTTCAACCATTCAGAGAGCGTAACTAAATAAAGATACAGATAGACTATTGCACATGTTCGAGTAACATAGGTCATGGTCAATTCTAGGCAACATACTTTTCGATTCCAGATGACAGATAATTCAAAATGGCGACTTTAAAGACGGGCACCGCTGAAGTCGAGCTATGGTACAATTTGTGGCTATACAAGTTTAGAATCATATGCATGACTTTAAATGGCCAAAATATCAACTTTGCCGAAGATGTAATGATCTTTAAAACTATACACACGAGGGTCACATCATCAAAATGTGAATGTATATTTTAAGCTACACGAAAGTAGTTATTGATTTACAAATTGTATAAAATCCTGATATACATAAGTTTTAATAAAAATAATTATATTAAAAGATATGCATTAATTAAGTTTAGGCTTAATCTTCAAGTGTCTTATAAAGTGCCACAAACACTAAAATGTATTCATAGGTACTTTTCTTTCTTTTTTTCTATTCCAAATGTGCCTTTTATTATAACGATTTTATAAAAAAAATATTTAAAAATATCTTATTTACTCACTTTTTGACAGATTTTAGGTTGTGAAAATAAATCTAAATAATTTAATAGAATTTTATTTTATGTCACAATATAATATTTAATTAAAACAAATTAAATAATCATGAGATTGTATAATTATTGAATAATTAAATTATACTATGTATTACCATTTGACATTCCGTCCGAAAGTATTACCAATATTAAATATTAAGTTTATATAGTACTTAAGAACTTATTTAGGTTCGCAGCGGTTATTGCAGAAACTAAGGTTTCTGGGCCATTTTCTTTATTAAGTAGTTTAGTCCTCATGGCTTTTTTACATAATGTTTTAACGACTTCGATACATTAAATTATCAACAAATGGATGAAAATAATGAATATTACTTAACACCGAGCAGCTTAATAGCACCCGTATTTTTTACAACGGCAATATTTCAGTTCAATTTGGGACTGAATTTATTTAAAAATGTACCAAAACACTTGCTGATTTGTAACAGATTAGTATCGAGAGTTGAGTGTCGGCCATTATGCAAAAAAAACATGATATTTATTAACATTATGTTTGTTAAAGTTGATAAAAGTCGATGATAAAGTAAATAACGGTCTAATTGGAACAATTACAGTTTAACATGTTATTATATCACAGTTATAAATATTGTATTTTATCGATGTATTATAAAATAAATACGAATAAAATGTTGGCCATTGTTTTATTTAAAAATCTTGTTTATTTATTGGATCTCCAACGGAGGCTATACAATAACATGTTTGTTTACAAAAACAGAGGCAAATCGTTGTGTGCGCTTCCAATAAAGGAAACCACATCATTCGCTTATATAATCTAGGTAGGTACAATAAGTTTTACAAGCACGAAAATATTAAAATAAGGCTTGGCAAAAAGAGTTTGGAAAAAATGGGGCGGTAGTGCCACTACCGCACTTAGGTCACTTCGAATGGGAAATGAGTAAAAGAATTTAAGGAAATTGTTAAAAATAAATGCAACAGAAAACGCTGCTTGTGGTGAGTCGAAACCTACTAGCACTTGTTGGAAAACTAGTGCTATCTAGCTATCTAATTACGCAACACATTTTCGATTTGCAATTGAGTCAAATTGGTTTCGTTTGACTAGAATTGCTTTCAAAAGTTGTAAATTGAAAGCAATTCTAGTCTAACGAAACCAATTTGACTCAATTGCAAAACGAAATTGCGTAATTAGGCTTCGGGTCTGCATTAAGTAAAATATTTAGTTTAATTTGTCACCGTGTCATACTCTCTTTTGCCAAGTTGTAAATCAAACTACATTACACGAAAATCATACAAAGGATAACAGACAAAAAATAATCTTGAAAGGGAATTTTTATAATGGCATATTATCGCAAAATTCAAAATTCAAAAGTCATTTATTCAAACTAGGCTGAGAATCAGCACTTTTCGAACGTCAAAATGACTTATGACAGTCCCCCAGAAAGCCCACCCTTCATTACTTCCTAGTGCTTAAGCTGGGAAGAAGAAGTGGCGCAACAAACTCCCCAGCAGCCCAGCTGCCTGTTCAGTTGGAACAACTGGATTATACATAATAGTACGTACGTACATTTACTATAGTACTTGTGAAAAAATTATTGACATTACCTCAAATTGCAGTACAACTCATAAAATAAAAACATTGTAATGAGTAATTTATGTCAATAATAAATGAAAATTAAATTAAAGTAACAGTCAAATAAACTAAACAATTATATGAGCTCATATAGTGTCATGTAGTCGTTAATCTAAAACACTTGCTTGTTACTTGGGGGGCGGGGCGGGTACCTACATTGGAGTAGTATATTTAGTCGTAAAATAACCTATCTATGTTTTGTAATACCTACTGGCTGAAATTCGCTACGGTATAGTTAGTAAGTACCTACAGTGGGTGGTAACTATCACCATTCTTATTTTCACCACCCACACAAACCGTTTCACAATTACAAGGGTCTCAGTGTAACTACCCCAACGTTGACAACGCTACAAAATTTGTGGAACTGTCAGAATGAATTGTATTGCTGTTGCAAGTGTGTGAAGCATTTCCTTTAAGAACAATTAAAACTTAACCTTATCAGCATAGCTATTCACAATCATTCGACGGGCTTTGCGAGTCAAAAATTACACATCTTCGGCTATAGTCCGCGCACGATAGCTAGTAACCGCCAGAGGTATGTGAGCGGTGAGAGGGGGCATATAGACAAAGGCCAAGCTAACTCAGTCTGCAAATTTTGTCAATGGCGCCCTCGCTCGTCTCACCGCTCACATATCTCAGGCGGTGACTAGCAGTCGCGCGGGGACTATACCTACTTAATTTCCCCAAAAGCAGAAAGCTGTCGGAAGAATAGTGGCCGTCTATTTGGATAAAACTGTCAACATTTTCTGGTTTTGGGTTTTGAACAGCCTTTAGATACTCGTACCTCCTTCGAAAACATTGATTGATGTTCGATTCGGCACGGAAACCTATCGAAAGGTTGTGAATAGATATGCTGGACTTATCCTATTATTAAGACCATTATTGTACCTACCAGGTTTTAACGGAAATAAAAATATAATATTCTATTCAAAGAATTCCTTGCAATTTTGCTTACATTGTTTCTTTAATAATTTCTTTAATTTTTTCTTACATTTTTCCTCTTTACACGCGTTTTTGTACGACGCGCTGCAAGCTTTGCGGCAGTATTTTGATTGTGTCTTCTTGCACGATTTCCAACGATTTTTTCTTAAAGGTTCTATATATTTTTTTTCGAAGTTCATCAATTTGTCTTTTAGATAATCATCCTCATGGTAGTAATTAGATTCGCTGTCTGTATCTGATTCCGTATCGGAATTGGAATATTCGTCAGAATTAGATTCACCTGATGAGTCTTCGTCATTATCTTTGGGTTTGACACTTTCTATCCATGGCAACATTATTTGAGGGTTTTCTATCCATGGCAACATCGGAGCTTCGTATTTTATAGATGGATTTGACTCTTCTGATTCCTCAATGTCCTGTAATCATATTATTGAATCGGTAGGTACACACTGTAAATTGATTTCATTTATTTAGTCCGTACTTTTATGTATACCCATTACCAATTTATTTTTTACAATTAAGCGGATTAGGTTACTAAAAATAGGTACGTCGTCTATTGTATTTTACATTTTTTTCATCGCATTTAAGGGTGTCTACACACCAAAGCGACTCTTTTTAAGCAAAACTTGTCCGACTTGCAACGTTCTGAAGCCCCGGGCTAACCCACTGGTACCTGGCGGTTTCCATATGTATGTAGACATCTTAAGAAATAATAATAACAATAGATAAGTCAGCAACACTTGCAGACCATTTATTGGAATCCGCTTTCAATAATTGGACTTGGAACATAAAGAGATGTAAACAGACCGTGTAAATGAAGAAAATTAAATTAGGCCTTACTTCAATAATAACCAGGGCAAGTACTTTTGCCGGGTTCTCTTCAGAATTATTCTCGGGGACAGTGACAATATCACTTCCACCTCGTAAGGCCTCTTTCGCTCCATTTACCGCCTGGAATTTGAATAATTATCATTACCATCGCCTCTAGTTGTCTACTACTGAACAATCGCACGCCATGCTGGCGTCCTGCACCCTTGCTGCCTAACACACTTTCAATCACAATTTGAATGATTTTGAAGGATATTGCTAATCCATTGCGTTATGTGTTCGAAAAATCTGTCTGCTCAACAACGTAAATAACGCAATGAATGTTGTTGAACTGTCATAATGAATGCCATTGCTACTGTCAGTGTCTTACGCAATTACCCCGCTGTGCTACCTACCCTTCGTTTGCGTCATTCATCAACTGTACCTACATATTAACCCATTTCTGGGTAATAGGCTTCCTCCTTCTTTTGCCAACTCTCTCATATCTGCGCTGAACGCATTCAGCATAGCTATGCACAACCGTTCGATACGCTTCCGTACCGAATCAAACATCAATCACTGTTATAAAAATTGTTCCTTAAGAATCCTCTACAGGCTGTTCACAAATCCAAACTCCGGAAATTTATTTTTGTCCGTTTATAGAGGACCGCCATTCTTCCGAAAGCAATTTGCTGTCGGGGGCAAGGCAAATAAGAAATGAGTGATTTTCGATTCGACAACCTGTCGAGTAGTAGCTGGTCTTTAATTTATAAGTTATGTATGTATGTTCTTACGGTTCTGAAGATGAACCTCCTTAAAATTACTAAAGTTACCCGTCAGAGAGACTATTTCCAGTATCGGCAAGCTTTTGTGGGATTTACAGATTGCACGTTTTACGGACATTGCTGATTCCCATCATGTAGAAATCTTATCGCCTTTTGAGACATCCAAAGGCAGTGGGCTGACCATGTTTGTCGAAAGACCGATGGCCGGCAGAGCAGACGAGTCCTGGAGTGGAGACCGCGTATCGGCAACCGTAGTGTGGGACGCCCCCCAGCTAGACGGACGACCTTAAAAAGGAGGCCCGGACAAGGGATACGGAAGGCGGGCAGGATGTTGTGGCGCAGCCTGGGAGAGGCCCATATCCAGCAGTGGACTGCGATGGGCTGAGTTTATCGATGGAAGACATCCAAAAGAGATTGAGAAAATGCCTGTTTTTATGAAAAGTCACTCTGCATACAATGTAGGTTAATTTTTAATTCTATAATTATAACAATAAGTACTTACACCATAAAACAATAACAAAACAGCAACTCTATGAAAATCCATTGCAGTGACTAAAATGACGAAAATCATCCAATCTATGCAGACGTTTGACGACTAGCATCACGTTTTCAATTAATTTTTAGATTGCCTTTGTAGAATAATCGTTTTATTTTATTGTAGCTTGCTTACATAATGCTACAATTATCTCCATTGGCTTTTTAGGGTTCGTCGAATGGGCCTCAACACTCACCTAGATCCCATACATCTAAGTGTCTCGACCTCGAATTGACCAACGTACTTGTAAAGTACCTACGCCTACTTCGACAGGAAATGCCAGCCAGTCAATTAATTGTGTTAGGGCAGGATGGTCAAATGTAAATGCCTTGCCTAGATTGTCTCCTTCTAGTCTACCTGCAGTTTTGTTTCGCTTTCTCCTTTTCAATCCGTGTAAAGGTTGTCATTTAAAGATCGCTTTTAGCGACAAGACCGCCCATTGTGTCACCCTATGTAAAATTTTATATTGTGTACATAATATAGAGTATTCTATTCTATTCTTTCCCAGTTTCTGAAATCTTAGCCAAGTCTCTGATCAATGCATTCTTTTTTTTACGAATACCCATTGATAAATTTGACCAGTCTCTGCTAGGTACACGGAGAGGTTTGCCACGGTAGCTGTACATCATTTTAATTTATTTACTACGTAAGAATGTCGGGATATAAAAGTATCCTATGTCCTAATCCAAGTCATGGTCTAACCATGTGCCAAATTTCATCCAAATCTGTTTTGCCGTTTTAGCGTGAAAGCGTATTTTATACAAACAAACAAACAAAATTTCGCATTTATATGCGCAATTATGTCTCGATCCCGTGGAAATATCGGGATAAAAAGTATCCTTTATCCTAATCCAGGTCATGGTCTACCTGCTGGGGTTGCGGGTTTGTCCGAAAGGGATAACGCGGCCCCGGCACACAGGCAACGGAAGGAACACGGGTGGGTTTTAGTCAGTAAAAGTCTGACACACCCTCTCGCTCTGCCCAGAGCGGGAGAAGTCATTTGATGATTTCCCATCCAAAAAAAAAAAAAAAAAAAGGTCATGGTCTACCTATATACCAAATTTCATCCAAATTTGTTTAGCCGCTTTAGCGTGAAAGCGTAACAAACAAGTAAACAAACTTACTTTCGCATTTATAATATTAGTTAGGATACATCTTATTCTTAAAATTTATTGAAGACTTAATTCCCAACTTAATCAGGTATAAGATATATCTATTCTTCATGAGCAGCTCTGTCCCTATCAAGTTCAAAATTCTTCATGCAGCTTTTCCTGCATTCTTTTTTGAGTGCTTTCTTGGCTCTTCTAGAACACTTACGTTTCCTACAAACAGATTTATAAGCCTTTTGACATGACTTCCTGCACATTTTACTCGCTTTTCGTATACAGCTTTTATGCCAGCGTCTAGTTTCAAATTGTTTTCTTGCTACTCTGTTATCGTAATTATGGAAATGTTCTATAGAGTCGCCAGGAGAAATGTCGTCAAGGTAATCTGTGATGTCTCCTGAAGTGGCTTCATCTGTAGAAAATACCTGATGACTGTCTCCGCTGGCTATACCAGAACTGACATACTTTTGTTTTGCTTTTATCGCGGCCTGAAAACCAAATTAATATGATAAGCCGTACGTTTTCAAATTAAACATGACATTAATTATATTGAACTTGGGTAGCTAGTAAACAGTAAGTAGGGGGAAACTCCTTTGCATATATATATGTCGCAGTAAGATGGTTATAGTCGTGATATAGTTATATCCCTAGCGATATAGCTATATAGCGCAATATCGTTATATGAAAGCGGTTGATAACTGTCTTACTAGGAGTATAACTATGATACGAGCACGATCTAGTAATATAACTATTAGGGCACTCCAACCGGTTAGGTTAGAACTATGACCTACGACGCGCGGCAGCGGCCGGCGAGCGCTACGTCGAAATTGGTCGCAGGAACAAAATTAGCCCCTCAGACAGTTATGAACCGCTTTCATATAACTATTAGGATAGGGATCTTATTCCGCTATATCCCTAGGGATATAAATATATCATGGCTATAACCATCTTACTGCGACATTTACAAAGAAGAAGCCTGGTAGGAGGTAACTATTGGAAAACCTCGAAGGTTCACCTGGGTAAAATTGCAGGTCACATATATCTTAAAAATTTAATAAGTTAGAGAAGCTACTTACAAAAATATTCAGCATCACAATCGCTACCACAAAATTCATGTTCCATGTAAGTATGTGACTAGGTCGTCGTAAAATAAACAAATAAACATAACATTTATATCTTTCTTTCACGTATTTTTTATGATTTTATTTTATTTTATTGTCCTAAATCAAATAATCCATGATAGCCAGTCGCCTGCCGCAGATCATCACAACGTATTTATGCAAAGGAGATTGTGGCTGCTAGCATTTCATTTTGTATACCTAAATGTGGCCAAAAAAAATCCTGAATATTCGTGATTCCTTAAGTGTTAGCCGTCCTACCCGGCGGCACCAATACTGCTTAAACTGGAAGACAGAATAAATTTAACCGAACCAACTCTTGCGCACAAATAATACTACTTCACACTGGGCTTCCGGTTAAATGACGAAATAGGTGATATCAAATAAAATGCCAAGATAAACCTTTATTTACTCAATCTAGACTTCAAGGAGTACAATGAAACTGTTTGCCACTTATGTTGTAGATGTCAAGTATCACAATCTTCGGAATTGAACACTTTCTTACAATTGACGCCGCACTCTGTTCTGAGAGTCTTCTTAGCTCTAAGAGAACAGCTACGTCGGGCACAAACATCTGAATGGGCTCTGTTGCAAGCTTTGGAACATTTATCTGTCTCTTTATTATTCTCATTGATACATTCAGTTCGTAGTATTTTAGATTTTAGTGCGTTTTTTGTTTTTTTACGAGCTCGCATAGCTGGTGGTTCAACTATGTCTTTCAATTCTTCAGATATATTGATATCGGGATCATTACCAATTCGTGCTTCTTCATCATCTCCACTTTCATCGTCACCCTCTCCTGGGTTGTCAGGTACGTTAATATTTCTTCTTGTTGAAGGATCAGTCTGAAAAGGCATCATTTCTTAAAAAAAACTTTAAAATAATATACGACTCCTGTTGACCATTGTTGTAAATGCGAATTGGTACATATGTCTTTGTGTGCCTCTAATCAAATGTTTATGTCCATACTTTCTATACTGCCTTACTCTGTCTGTCTGTCTGTGTGTTGTTACGTTAACGACGTAATGGCTGAACTGATTTGGATGAAATTTGACACATTAGGACATAGGATATACTTATTACAGGTAGTACGTAGTACATTCCCGTGCGATAATTTCCGACCTCCACGCGGGCAAAGCCGCGGGCAAACACTAGTTAAAAATAGGAGCTATCACTGTGTAGCGATATCTGTTCTGCCACATAGGTACGAACTACTCTAGAGAATACACATACAAACAACATACAAATCCTACATCGTTGAAGCGAAAGTTTAAATAAAATATATAAAGTAAGTTAGTAAATAAAATAAAATTGCGATGGAAAATTTTATTAATTTTATTGAATACAGTTTCACCGGAAAATTTATTAACAAGCTTCAGGAACAAAAATTTCTTTACAACTTATTTCGCACTCTTTTCTAAGCTCCCTCCGCGATCTGACAGAGCAAGCAAGTCGACTACAAACGTCTTGATGTGTCCTGTGGCATGCTTGAATGCATTTGACTACTTTGAAGTCAATTTCGCTAATACATTTAGCCTTAAGTTCCTTCTGTACTGTATCTCTTTCGTCACGTTCACGCAATGCTGTATGTCTTTTAGTTGGTTTTTTTTCTTTCCTTTTGGACATTTTATGCTTTGTTTTAGATTTATCTTTGGAGTGATGTTTTTTCTTAGATTTGTCGTGAGCTCGTAGCTGTATGTCTTCAATGTCGTCATCGTCTTTACTTTCATTTTCAATGCCTGCTGAGTTGCCATAAAGATCTATATTTCTTCTTGTTAATGTTTCATTACCCTTAAAATGTATAATTTTATAGTAAATTATATTTATTTATTTAATTTAACAGTTTATGTACACACATTATAAATAGACAAGAAGAAAGGAACAGAAAAAAACGTACAAAGGTGATGCTTATTTCTAAAGAAATCTCTTCCAGCATACCTGCGATAGGAAAGTAGTTAAAGAGATGACAACTGTGTAAGATTAGAAGAGAAAATAATATACATAAAATAAAAACACTTAATTATTCGCTAATTTAACTATAAACATACAATATGAGAATAAACTTACATACATACTTCTAAAATAAATAACCCTAAAACATATATACTTACTTAATTATAATGTAGTATAAAATAATAAATGCAAAATATGCAACTATGACGAAGTGGACAGATACTGCCGTTCGATTCTGTAAAAATATCACCGTGAAACTTAGGTGAAGTGAGCGTGAAGTGAGCTGTCAATAGTGTTAATCCCTAGCATCCTGCCGGTCGATTCTGTGGCAGTGACAGCTCACTTCACGCTCAGTTCACCTAAGCTTCACGTTAATATTTTTACAGAATCGACCGGCTGTTCTTTCACTCCTCTTTTAAAAACTGCAATAGTTTGGCAGTCCCTAATGTCAGGCGGAAGTGAATTCCACAACCGAAATGCGTGCACGCTGAAGGAGTAGGAGTAGAAGTCGGTTGAGTGGGGAGGGGATTTAAGGAGATTTCTAAGATGCGACCTGCAAAGTGCATCAGAAGGACGGGCGTAGGAAAAGCGTTCGCGCAGATAGGATGGCGTTTTCGGGTTGTGAAGGATGTTAAATAGCAGACACAATATCCGAGAGTTCCTGCGAAGTCGAATAGGGAGCCACTTGAGTATCTTGCGATAGTATAGTACTATATTGGAGTTCGTATCATAGTGGTTTCTGTTTACTATGATTATTTACGGTTTTACTCACTTTTTAATTTCGGGATTGCCTAAATAGCTTCATGAGTTCATCACGCCGTGAGCTAGTAGGTCATTAAATTTGATCGCTCTGTCATTTTACTATATTCATTCTGTCATCTCCCTCATCCCGCCTAACCGCTATCTTCCTGTGGACCTCTTGTATGTATGGAATTTACTAACACGTCTCATTGGCCATCGTATAAGTTGCCGAAGTTACCATTATGGTTTTTATATAATAGGTACATCTACTTGCAGGTACAACTTACTTTTACGCAGATCAGATTCCGAAGCCAGTCGAGCAATCCCGAAACGTACACGAGAGTACATAAAACCGTTAATAATTATAAAGTTTAATGTTATCAGAAAAAAGAGAAAGATTCGTGGAAATCACACATCCTCGTGCACATTTATTTAGAGGGTCAGATAGAAAATATTTTACGCATTTTCAAGTTCGGTACACCAAAAATTTTTGGCGGCAGTCCGAAATAGTTTTTTTATTTTTATTACCAACAGTTTTCTTTACACAGCAACTGCTGCTGCTGCTGCTGTCTGCGAATTCTTTTGTTTACCATCACTTAGCCTTTCAATAACGTTTAATTTGCACCTCTATGTCCACTAAAGAACATTAACTTCCACGTTCATGTTTCTATCCTCTTATCCAAACCCCAAAAGTTTAAGCTGCGCGTTAACTATCACTTAAACCATAATAATTATGATATATGTGATAGTTAATTGTTCTATCATTTTCGAAAATATTCCCAGAAAGTTGAAACTATGTATTACAGCAGTATTATTTTAATATTACTTCACAGTGGGAAAGAGATGGAGATATGCAGGGCGTATAGCTCCATCTCTTTTTCGGCCCTCTGTCACAACCATAGACAAATAGACTTTGTCTTTTTCGAATTCTTATTTTGAAGTGTGTTTCATCAAATAGTTCCTATGCCGTAATGTTGATTCCACTGTTAAACGTGAACAACGGACCTTTAGGTAGCTCCGTAGAGTATTCGTGTGCATCCTACAACAGTGGGGCCAAAGTGAGTAGTTATGTCATGCAAGTGTTATTCAACCTTAAGGTTAGATTGTAAGCAATTACGAAAAAATACAAACAAATCTTACTTCAAAAGTGACTAGTCCAAGTAGGTTATATAATATTTCATCGTCATTTGCCGTAGGTTGTTTGTCTTCAGCCAGTCGACTCTCTCCATCATCACGCAGTACTTGGTATTTCTGGACGATGTTCTTCGCATCAACGGCACCCTGGAAATTGAAAAATGTATAACATAGCATCACGCTTTTTTTCCCCGAAGTGTTGGGCAGAGTTTCACCCACATTTCGCTAGTTATATTTAAGTCCCATGTTATAGGGGGTGAGACTATTGCCATCAACCGGGCACAAATCCAGACTCCGGGCTGCTACAGAGAAATGTCATGTTACATGGAAAGATTAGTTTTACTACAAAGATAATGTAATTAAACTAGCTGGGTGGAAAATTTCTCTCAGATTTTAATGACTGTCAATTTTTGTCCGAGTCCTTATTCACATCCGACAAGACACTCTACAACTCGAAAAGTGGTCAACCTAATTATGAAGACGAAAATGTCAGAAATGTATGGTCATATTTAAGGTTGTGGTACAGACTATCAAATTGAACAACTTTCTCCATAGTACCAACATCGAAATCGTGAAAAAAATATCAGATGTCCCATCATCATATAGCAGTCCACTGCAGAACATAGGCCTCTCATTTGCTCGCCATTCAGCTCGATTCTCGGCAACTCTCATCCAGCCGCTACCAGCCACCCTGCGAAGATCGTCAGTCATCCTAGCCTGAGGGTCCACTGATCTAATCGATCCAAATGTATGGGACGACTGAGAGCAGATTTTTTTTTTGAGAAGTCGTGGTGCACTTGTATGGTTAAGACGCCCTCAAGTTAGGCTGGTTAGATGCAGCGACGATCTGGGCAGGTTGCAGCTGGAAGAGAGTAGCCGAGAATCGAGCTAAATGGCGTGCGATTGAAGAAGCCTTTGTCCAGCAGTGTCTTCAGTCAAGGTTGTGGAGTGGCGACGGCATACTGGAACACGTAGCATTGGAAGGCCTTTCACAAGGTGGACCGATGACCTTGGAAAGACTCGGGAATCCGCGGGATACACAGAAACGGTAGAAGTGGCGGTGCTTGGCGGAATCCTATGTCCAGTAGTGTACGTCTTTCGGCTGAAATGATGATGATGTCCAGCATGGAACTGCTATAGGTAAAGAAGTCGTAAATAAGATACATTACCTAATTATGGTCACTTGAGTAGGTAAGGCTAGTGTTCTTCAGGATATAGTGTTTTGCGATTCGTAGTATATCAAAATATACAAGGCTTATAAGCAATTTCAGCTTATACAGCGTGTATCAGAAATGTGTGGTTTTATTTAAAGATGTGGTACAGACCATCAAACTAAACAACTGTCTGCATGGGACCAACACGGTTATCGCAAAAAAATAATCAGCTGTCCCATACAATTGGGTCGAGTAGGTATTGAAGTTTTGTGTGGGGCAGCTGATATTTTTGATTGTCTGTACCACTCCTTTATACATGACGACATATTTCTGATTCACGCCGTATAAGCTGAAATCGCTTTATTGCTTTTTTATTTTATTATACATGCTGTATAAATAAAATTGTTTTCAAGTGATTCGAGGCAAGAACAAATATGCGGAAACCATTAAATTAAAATATTTTTTATTCCGTTATTTGAATTTTATGATGACGGCTACGCGCAGTACTTGGTATTTCCTTACATAACTTGTTAGTATAGTAATAAGTGTTTAGAAGTTTCATCATTAATTTCATTTTCATGTCAGGAAGTGCTACTTACTGCTGTTGGCCTAGACGAAGTGACATTCTATTTAGTAGCGATAACGATATTTGATAAGTCATTTTGGCGTCTGTATCCTGGCTGCGTTTCGGTAACCTCTTCGGGGAAACCGAAGGTTTTGTCTGTGCGATTATGGATGAAGTTATCATGACGAATAATTATCGGAAATACAATGTCAACTGTCAAGGACGGTACGGTTGACATCTGTGGGGCGTGCTACCGCCCGGTGAATCAATCCGACATAATTGTTTTCGGTTGTTCTCGTTTCGCTATCGGCGAGTACTTGCACAGACACAATCTCGTAACTAGGATTATCCAACAGCAACTTGCCTTACAGTACAACTTTGTGAAGTGTGCCCAGTGTGCCTATGGTAATAGAGGTATGTGCCCGATCCAGTTCTCGAGAATGGTCACGCCACATTGTACTGGTATCTGGGATCGATCTATCATCACCGACAGAACTACATAATAAGCCTGATATTTTGATGATAGATCGACGAGGGCGCCATGCAATGATTGTTGATATCGCTGTCTCTTATGACGAGAATCTCGTGAAAGCTGAGAAAGATAAAAATGTCAGGTATCCTGACTTAGCACACGAGGTTGTTGACGTCCTGAACTCTGCAATCATTGTACCGATAATCGTAACGGTTAATAGCCTAATAGCAGAGAGCCTCGACAAACACCTCAGGAGGCTCTCATTGCGCGGCTGGGTCAAGAGCTTGATTTAGAAAGCAGTACTCCTAGACACGGCACGCATAGTGAAGAGGTTCCTCTCTCTAGAGCCCTGACCACCGGAAGCTTGGACCCTGTTCTTGATGCCGATGGACTACTATTTCTTTAATATTAATATTATGTTTAAAAAATATATTTTAAAATGTTTATAATATGCGTATTGAAAATGAAATAAAGGAAAATAATGTAATTGTAGAAATACGAAACGCTTTGAAAGTGGTAATCACTTTCCGGGACACTAAACGCCCATTGACGTAATACCATGAAATCTTTTATTTGTGTCTCATTCAGTGTCCCGGAAACTGTTAAGTATAGATAGGTCTCCCGGGCTCCTAACCCTAAACCCAACTCCTAAACCTAACTCATCATAGAAAGAGAACTCGTGAGGTTTTAGTTGATAGGAGTCTGACATAACCCTCTGTTCTCCCCAGACGGAGGGCACCTATCTAACAGAAGCCCCACAGAAAAGAAGTCAACAAACAAGACTAATCTAATCAAATTGTATTTAATACCCGCTGTAGTACCTTTGAATATACGTCAGATTTACTTCTGTGTCTTTTTGCCTTAACATTTTGGGGAATCAATCGATGAAGGACATTTATTTGGAAAAAAAAAACTTATTTAAATATTTTATGAAAATATAATTCATCTATTAAGCAACACACTCCATATTGAAGACTATCATAAACTTTCAGGCTCCTTTCATGCTTAATGCAGTACTTAACAATGTTGTCCCTTCATTCATTAATACTTCGGTAAACACAAAATACTAATTAATTTTGAGATTTTAATTACCTCATTTCTTAACTAGAATCATCACTGTACGATTCATTACTATTCTCATAACTACTTTCATAACTGTTGTCTTTACTATTCTCATTACTATATTTACTAGACGATGATCGAAAAGTTTTCTTACAACTTCGCTTACACTCCTTTTTCAGCGCCTTTTTCGATCTTGATGTACATTTAAGCCTTTGACAAACATTTTTGTAAGCGCTGATGCAGGATTTACGACATAATTTTAACGCTTTTTTATTCAGACCCTTTGTGAAAGGCGTTCTTCCAATATGTTTGCTTTCAGGTTGAACAAATGCATTTTGAATCAATTTAGGATTATTCTGTGGCTTGACCTCCTCTGCTCTTCCGTTTCCCACATTGGTAATATGAACTGAAAATTCTTCGCCACTCTTTTTACCGTTATCAAACATTTTTACGCCGTAATAATCTGTATCTTTTTTTGGTACTGCATTGATGTTATCCCCATATGGCAATTGTTTAGCTGTGTTCGGCTTATCTTTGTGGGAGTTATCCCTAACAACTTTGTGATCCTCAAAACCAGGATAACTTCCATAAGGCGTATCTATAACTGTTTTCGGCTTATCTTTATTGGAGTTATCTCTAACATCTTTGTGATTCTCAAAACTAGGATAACTCCCATAAGGCGTATCTATAACTTTTTTCGGTTTATCTTTGTTAGATTTATCTCTAAGATCTTTGTGATCTTCAAAATCAGGATAAATGCCATATTGCATATCTTTAGTTGATTCTGGAATTACCGGTTTAGTACCGTAAACATTTTCACTAGCTAGTGTAAGGAATTTATTGTTATCTATTTCCTCAACATCTTTATGTTTTATTTTATTAAATATAAGATCATGGTTATTTATGTTTCTGTTATCCTTATTTAAGTTTGGGTTTTTAATACTAAAGTTGTTTTCACCTGCTGTATCACTATTCACGGTACCATATTTTATTCTATAGTCATTTTTACGGGTATTGGTTTCTATGGGTGTTTTATTTAGGTTAGATTTATTTTCATTAAATTTAAGATTTTTATTACTGTGAAGTTCTATGTTTGGGGTATTGTTATTTATTTTAGGATTATGATGATTATTAATATTAAGGTTTTTGATAGAAATATCAGTATTCATGCGATATTGACTATTATGATCATTTTCTATATTACTGAATGGAGAACCGTAATAATCTTCATCTATACCTTCTTTAAGATACTTAGTATTTTGTCGTTTACTAGATAACATGTCTTTTATTGTAATTCGTTTAGTCGTCAGTTTATCATTTTGTTGGTTACTCTGAACTTTTACCTTTGGGGTAAAATTATTTGATTTAGAATTATGATGATTATTAACATGAAGGTTTTTGATAGAAATATCAGTATTCATGCGATATTGACTATTATGGTCATTTTCGATATTACTGAATGGAGAATGTTCATGTTCATCTTTATTTTCTAAAGGATACTGAGGATTTTGATGATTACCAGATATATATTTTACTGTAATTGGTTTAGTTGTCAGCTTACCATTTTGTTGTTTACTCTGAACTTTTAGCTTTGGGGTATATTTATTGATTTTAGGATTATGTTGGTCATTACCATGATGCTTTTTGGTAGAAATTTCACTAATCATTTCGGTATATTGTCTATAACCGTCATTTTTGATATTACTGAATGAAGAACCGTAATCATCTTCATCTTTTTCACCTTTACCTTCTATAGGATACTTAGAATTTTTATAATTATTAGTTATTATATGTTTTATAATAATCGGTTTAGTCGTCAGTTTACCATTTTGTTGTTTACTTTGAACTTTTATCTTTCGGGTATATTTATTGACTTTAGGCTCATATTGGACATAATCATGTAGCTTTTTGATAGAAATTTCACTAACTATTTTGGTATATTGTCTATTACCGTCATTTTTTATATTACTGAATGGAGAACCGTAATCATCTTCATCTTGTTCACCTTTACCTTCTATAGGAGACTTAGAATTTTTATGATTACTTGATAATAAGTGTTTTAAAATAAGCGGTTTTGTCGTCAGTTTATCATTTTCGATTGGAAAATCTATTTCAAGATATTCATAACTTTGACTATTGTATCCAGCTGTTTGAGGATATTTGTTACTCTTGCCATCGTCATTCCGAAGTTTTTCACTCGCATTGGGATGTCTTCCCTTATTTCTTACTATTTCATATCTACTATTTTCTTTATGATGTTTTCTGTCTTCATTTGCTTTAAGAATAGTTTTTGCTGCTTTTAATACATTACCCTCAGGTTTTACTTCAGCTCTTAGGCCTACTTTGTTATATTTAAGTGGTTTTGTTGTAGTAGTGATTTTTGTAATTCTATCGTTAGCTCGAAGTATTTTTGTCGGTCTAGAAGCTTTGGGAATATTTCTGAAGATCGATTCTAATCTATTTTCCTTGTGAATGTTTTGAGAAATATAACCGGCCGGATCTAAGACAAAGTCTAGTTTGGGATGAATGTTGTTATTTCCAGCATCGAGTGACGGAACTGAATCTACGACTTGAAAGCCAAATTTTCTCCTCGACGGATCATTTTGATTCTGGAAAATAATTATAACCTAATTTAAAGTTTATAAATAGGTGTAACTTTAAAAATCTGTGTTTAACCATTTGTAAGAGTTTTACCTTTTTAACTGTTTTTATGTAAGACAAAGTTCTTTGTTAAGTTTTCCCTGATTTTTACATCGCACTGTCGTTGAACAACATACGGCTACCAATGGTAAGACCAAATCAAACTTGTAGGTATAATTTGAGATATACCTACATGCTCCCAAAAGTATTAAGAAACTGATTGTTACCTGTAGGTAGGTACATGAATTAATAAGAACAAAACCATTAAATAACTACGTAATCGAGATTCAGCCAAAGAGGTAGGAAAAGTAAAAAAGATCAAGGAACCAAAGAAAAATAAGAATTCAAAGAAAGAATCTTTAATAAAAACAAAAGCTGTTGAGAATTCACAAGAGATTTCAGATTTCCGAGTTCCTTCGTTGACCACCACGTCGTCGGCGTTGATCCTCGGCAGACTATAGACAGAAGAAGAGTTATAGAACAGTAAACTTATTTTCATATCGTAGAAGAGCAAAATATTCTTTGCCGGCTTGCAGCGCCAACCCATCCACCACCACCACCAAACAACCATTTAACGCCTAACTTATACATATAAAATGCTTTGTCCTGAATGACTGTCTGACGGATCAACGCACAGCCTAAACTGCTGATTGTAGAGACCTGAAACTTGGAGGGTGTGTTCTTTGTATGACGTAGGCTTTCGATAAGAAAGGATTTTCCGAAATTCTACCCCTAAGGGGGTGAAAAAGGGGGGCAAAGTTTGTATGGGACAACGTGATTCCTTTGTCCAATCTACTTCATGCATAAAAATTCCTTAACAGAATTGATGCAAGACGTGTTTCGTATTTTATTGAAATTCATCCCCTAACGGGGTTAAATAGCGGTAGAAAGTTATTTTGGGAGTGATTTGTTTCGAAGTTGATATCAATACTCTTTAGTGCTTTTGATTTAAATTACATTTTATTTGAATTTCGTTTGAAAACTCAATCCGATTTTAATCAAGAAAGGTTGAACTCACATAAAAGCTTGGTGCAATGCAAATACTCTTTAAAATTGGAATGTATCGAAAATCACCGTGCTATATTAGTACCGCATTTGAAGGTAGAAACCTTTCTTCTAAGCTTTACTGTATGTCTGTCTGTATTTTTTTCCTAGGATTCCTCTAACACCATCAAGTTACCCCTTCGAATTCAAGAGAGTGCAATTTCCCATCAAAGTCTGCTTCGCAATGACCATAAACAAAGCTCAAGGTCAAACTCTTAAGGTAGCGGTAGTAGACTTGAGGAAAAGCTGCTTTTCTCACGGCCAGTTGTACGTGGCATGCTCCAGAGTAAGCGCACAGAGTAGCCTGGTGATTCTAGCACCCGAAGGAAACACAAAAAATATCGTTTACAAAGAAATACCGCGGTAGGTGTAGTATTTCGATTTCTTTGTAAAAAGATAATACCCCCGTGTAACTTTTACCAGATCAAAGGCCGAGCTTCGTGTTCATAAAATTTTAAAACCTTTAAATCGCTACATAATATAGATTGTTATATTTTAACACGCGTTTTTTTTATTTATTTTATCACGTCGGGGTCCCCAATTTAGTGGCATGAGGAACAGGGTGTAAAGTTCACTCATCCACCATAGAAAAGGGAGGATCCTCCGACCAGATGGGTGTCGTGTCTGGCGGGCAACTGCCCACAGGTTCAAGTTGGGAGATTGATATGTTCATGGCGCGGTAAACCCCAATTGTGCGATGCAGGACCTGTGTGACGTCAGGTCCCTGATGCGTAACTCGCATGTGGCGATTGTAGATGCCGCCACAGTATTCAAACATATTAACAAAATAATTATTTATATATTATAACAAAATTAATAACGTAAAAAACCAATAAAAAATCCTTTTAGAACCATTTTCGACTTTTACGCGTACGAAGTCGCGGGAAAAAGCTAGTCATTAATAAACGATTGCCGCAAACATAACGATGTTTTAAATTCCTTTAACGATTTGTGGTGCAAGTGGGTCCTAGTAACGATAGTCTTGACAGTAAAAGAAATATACAAGGATTTAAAGAAGTGTACATATAGACATCATATTGTCATGCACCCACAGAGTCACAGTCAGGGCCGTCTTTACCCGGGGGTGCAAAGGGTGCGTGGCACCCAGGCGCCAGGGTCTTAGGGGGCGGAAGCCGATCGCCTTATACCTATACATACCATGTGTTATCACAATTTTTAAGAATTACTTAACAAATATTCATTATACCTATAAAAATATAAGCACCAATATTGTTTACAAAAAATACGCCTCAACCCTCGTGCAGACTGGCTCGACGCGACGGCGGCGGCGTTACGCCGCCGTCGCTTTGAGCTTGCTTCGCTCGCTCTTGCATCCTACTCTATCTTAATTGTTAAAAGCCACAGTTAGAACACAAAATTAAGGTTTTTTTTTTCGTTGGCCATGTGGGCGCAGGCTGAAGTTCGCACCCAGGCGCCCAATATTTTTAAGACGGCCCTGTTCACAGTCACCAAGTATACCTTCTCAGCAAACTGTGGCCCTGTGAGTGTATGAACATATGCCAATAGAAATCATTAGCTCTAAGAGCAAAATGGAAATCTTCTTCATCCATTTTCATTCATCTTCTTCAAAAAAATGAAATCAAGCGTCATAATGCAGTTGGCTCTACCTTAAAACTGATACCGTGTCATCTCAATCGAAATTGTAGTAAAGAATTTGTTCCCAAGTGGCGATTCGTAAATGTGGATGTCTGGAGGTCCGACAGTCTAGCCCGCTACCACCTTGCTGACTGCTAAATAGCTAACTACGTCATCAGCTTGTCCAATGTAGTTCATTTGAAAACGAAAAAAGAAGATGGATGAATTCTTATCTACCTTGATCATGATCACAAAACTTTAATTAACTTACTTTAGACATAACAATCAAAAACAAGTTGTTAGGGTTCCCATTTTCTGTCTTCTTATCGCCTGATCTCAACACCTCGCTAAGAACCCCGTAGTCTTCAAGACGGTACAGCTTCTGAAGAACGCTGACTCTTTGCTCATTCAGATTTATCAAGGATTGAAGGAGATTCGAAAAGTCATTCCTTGTCATGTTGGATTTGAACATGTCAGGCACTATTTTCTCATCCTCTGTGTGTGCCTGTTGGAATTGTAGAATTAGAAACATCCGAATCATTCGGCAATTTTGTAGTCTACAATTAAGAAGGCTCCCTTTCAGGAGTTCAGGGTCATCACGAACCATGCCTTTCATTCAAAGCTTTACTTTAGAAAACTTACCGCGACGACCGGGACTAAGATATACCTAGAAATAAACGTGATTGTCATTCCATTCAGAAGTAACGCAAACAAACTAATATTAAGTAACTTCTATCTGCAATGCTTTGCTCAATTCGATTTATTGCAGCGTGGTTAATGTGGCTGCTGCATACCTAATAGGTACACGAGCCATCAAAGCAGCGCAGAAGTTATTATAGTGCACGAGTGTGTGTGCACACAGGTGCACTCTTTCTTTCCTCACTCTCATAGTCCGATGGGACTGCAATCCGACCCGACAGATGAGGCGCAGGACCGACGGCTTTATGTGCTTCCCGTTCCAAAGGACGGGGGGGGTGTCACACTTCCTACCTCCGGGCTGCTACTGAGGAATTCCTAATGGAAAAACTTAATAACACTTTGCCTGACCTGAGAATTGAACAAGGACCCAGGTAATTGTAATCTAACACTAAAACATAATAAAATGATACATACTTACACCCCATAAAAGTGTGACAAATGCAACATAGCAAGTGATCCTTCGCGTCATTTTATAACAAAAACTGTATTACAATCATAATTCACTAAACATGTTACACGTTACCTACTTTTCGACAAGAACGTCAATATAAAAGGCTTTCCAACCGTTTCGAAATTGATTGGATTGTCCAGACACACATATACTGGTAATTTTAATGAACAAAATAATCAATTATTGGGTTTGCTGATGTTTTTAGTTAATTTGTATTTCTTTTGCTGTGTAATTTTCACCAACGTAGGTACCTACTTGATTTTTCATCGATCTCTTTGGGTAATTACGTAAAACTAGTTACCTACGTTATTAATTATTGTTTAGTGAGTATCATTAAAACGTATTAATTTGCATTCGAGATACACTACCAGCTAATTTATGATTATTATCGCGTAGTGAAATTTAAATGTTGAACAGTGGTGGCCCAGTAGGAACAGCCCCGACTTACGAGTTCATGTCGTGGGTTCGAACCTAAGCAGGCACTTTACCTTGTGTAAATTATTTCATTGCCACTGCTCTCAAAACGGCGAAGGAAAACATCGTGAGGAAACCGTGTGTCCTAGAACCACCAACGAAAAATTCGAAGACACGTGTTATTCACCAGCCTGCACTGTGCCCGCGTGGCGGATAATTGCCATCTCCCTTTCACAAAGAGGAGGCCTGTGTCCCAATAGTGGGAACATAATATGCTATGCAAGTATACAGGTATAAATTGAATTCATGGGCATCTTCGTAGGGGGTCATTGTTCTCATCATTATGAACAACTTTTACTATGGTACCAAACTTGAAATCGCGAAAAAAAAATCTGCTGTTCTTTTTGACGAGCTATGCGAACATAAATGTACAATAGGGAACAGCAGTATTTTTTTTTAATAATCATCATCTTCAAGGTAAGTCTGGCAATTCTTCGGGCTATGTCGGCTGCCTTGTTTTTAATGCGGATCGCCATAGTTCTGATTCGATCACGCAGGAAAACTCCGAACATCATAGCTCTCTCCATAGCACTTTGGAAGATGAGCCTTCTTATTAGGGCCATTGTGAGCAACTACATTGACAACACGCACTGGTCAAAGACTTTTGGACTTTTGAAATTGGACCTTCCTAACTGGACAACTTGTCCTAGCCAGGTTAACGTCATCAATTTCGAGTGTACAGTCTCCAATTTTCACGGGAATGGATGTTGCGTCTGCTCCATATGCATGTTAGGACGCATTCTTTCGGAAGCTCTATTGAGGTCTTCGAGCATTGTGCATAAGTCCTCCATGAGCCTTGACTACTATGTCGTCGGCAAACTGAGGGTGAGTGAAGTACTCGCCATTGATGTTGATGTCTAGCAGTTTCGAAGAGAATACCAATTCCTCCACCTCGTTACAAAATTATAGGTTTCGAGGTCTTCCTGTACCTACTCGGTCTGACATAATGGCGCTTTCATACCGGCACTTCACTACCTCAGCACCTCGATAGTCAATCTGGCACCGTTGAAGAAACTGCAGAGCAGCCCAGGTCTCCATCGACGGCTTTCTTGTCGGACACAAATGTTAAACACGATAATTATGATTTATCATTCGGTAAACCTACTTATTCAGTTCATACAACAAACGTAATGTAAAAGAGGTAGAGCAGCGTTTTTTAATAATTATAAATAATAGCAAGTATGCAGGTTTTCAACTTTACTATTCTTCACACTTTAACGAAACTACACGAAATCATTATAAAAACGACTTGGAATTACGACGCAACACAATCATATATTTAAAACAATAAAAAGATTACGAATAGGTCGTAAATAAGGTACCCAACATTATTCTTTGTCGTGTTCAAAAAAGTTACTGCAATTTTCATGACATTCAGTATTAAAATCTCTCCTAGTATTGTGATTACAATGAAACTTCTCGCATAGTTTCCCTATCGATTTCTTGCAAGCGCTCTCACATAATTGTACTGAATGGCTGTGGCAGGCCGTCTTCAAAAACTGGTTCGTCCATAGATGAACATTATACCTTTCCAAATTAAATCTGTTGCACATGGCTCTGGTTATCCTTTCGTCTTCTGTTCTTCGCAGTTCTGGCATGTCCTGAAAACGAGAGGAAGTCTCTAAGTAGCGTTGACGACTGAAGAGTGGCGACGTTAACATCGGCCATCTTTGTGTCGTTGCGTGTGAGTATATGTACACCCCAGCCAAATTAACTGATGACCAGCATAACCATTCGACAGGCTGCCGTATCGAAAATTACAAATTGTCGGTAACCAGCGGGGTAATTGCGTAACGCACCAACAGTAGCAATGGCTTCCATTTTGACAGTTCAACAACATTCATTGTGTTACTTACGTTGCTGACAGACAAATTTTTCGAACATACGACGCAATGGATTAGCAATAGCCTTCAAAATCATTCAGATTGTGATTAAAAGAGTGTTACGCAAGTAGGGTGCTAATTTGAATTGCCACCGACAGTATATCTATAGCTCGGAAGAATAACGGCCGCCTATTGGATTTAAGCCTGACTGTCAACATTTTCAGATTTCGGATTTGTGATTTAGATGACACCTTCGCCGATAACATTCACTGATGTTCAATTCGGCACGGAAGCGAATCGAATGGTTGTAATAGCAGAAGGCATCTGGACAATCGTGGGGTAGATCATTTAGGGAGGTGCGAAGAATTAACTGAACATCTTGACGGCGTCACCTCATAATAAGTCATTAGGTACCTACTACTAGGTAGGTACCTAGTGACTTTCAAAGGTATAGCTAGAAACTGCAAACTTACTAGCTTGCTTGTCTTACTACCTACGTTGGGAATTAGTTATTTCAGTTCAGACCTGAAAAAATTATTTTATTTACAAAAAATTAAATCATTTCATCATCATTCCATTTTATTTCAGACCAGCTCACACCTTATCCGCAAATATACGAGTACCTATCGTAGATATAGCAGCTAATCTTTGAAAATAATCCGCTCTACCACAAGTGTGAAATTTCCTCTGTAGCAATTTAACAAGGCTTCACTAAAAACGTCCTTCATTTTTTTACTTTACCTAAACTTACTTGGACGATGTTGATAGAAATGATAGGACCAGTCATGCTGTGCAAATCACAAAATCTCACCAACCCTTCATACGTTAGTGCCCTTCTATTTTCCTTCCTACCAAATTTTTTTTGGGTGGGAAATTATCAAATATCTTCACCCGCTCTGGGCGGAGCGGGAGGGCGTCTCAGACTCTTACTGACTAAAACCCACCCCTGTACCTTCAGTTGCCTGTACGTTGCTAGGGGCCACGGTATTCCTTTCGGACAAACCCGCGACCCCGGCAGGCATCGGTTCTAGCGGACCCCGTCAGTTGTGCTGACATCTCTTTGAGGCGCGCGTTGAACACAACGCGCCGTTGACCCGGGCCGGGTCCTTATCGGACGGCGAGCTACCCATTGCTCCCCGTCCGCATGGCCGCGCCTACTACGGTGGCCGGGAATCGGCCTGTGATTCCCGACGCCCAGGGCGTCTCCTGCGGCTGCGAGGGGCGTGAGGGCGCGAAATTTGCTTCTCTCCCACGCGTTCCGCCTTCGCGAGCATTACTGCTTCGCTGAGGTGGTGACGGCCTCCCATGCCCCAGGCCCCCCATCTCACTCCGTACCATGGCCTGGAACAGGGCCGGACGCGAGAGATCACCGCCACCGATCGCCTCCACTAGGACACGGCGATGCTCCGCCCAAGCCGGGCAGACCTCCACCGTTTCCTTCCTACGCTTAGTTTCTTCTTTAATAAGTATAACATACATACCGCAAAAGTTAATAAAATCCGATTGTCTTCCTCTGTCTCCATGGAGTCAAACGCATCATCATCAGTCTTCAATTTATTCTTAGTCAGCATGTAGTCCTGCAGTCGAGTGATCTTCTCCATCGCCTGCATTCTCTCTTCGTTTACCTTGACGAGTGTCTTGAGAAGTTTAGCGAATGTGTGTTTGACGTCCTCATCGTCGCCTTTTGACGGTTTCTTTTTTCCTTCATTGGAAATAACTACCTGGGTAAGAAGTTTGTTTTGTTAAGAATTTAGTGAACTTGTTAGTAGAAGGACCCATGGCTGTCGGAGCAGACGACTCTCTATGTGGAAACCAGGAATTGGCAAGCTTATGACGAAAAACTGCTAGCTCCATTATACGTTCCGACTCGCCACCGGATTCCCGGTAGCGAATATGTAGGTAATCTAGGTTAAATCTACAATACCTACCTACATGTGAAAGCTATTATGGAAGGTCTGGCCGCCGGCTATATCTACCCCAGCGGCTATAATTAATCCAGTCTGTGTGTCTGCCAGGCTTAGTAGGTACCTAGACTGGCAGACACAGATGTTATGAAAGATAATGCTGACAATATCATACCTTAGCAAAAAGGAACAAAACACAATAAAAAATAACATTATAGAAAATCATTTCCAAAAAATTACACCATTATTTGAACAGTTTAGACTTGGTGCCCGTTATAAAACCACTATTTAGTCAAGTTCACATTCGGACAACCGCGAAATGTGTAGTCTTGATTGATTTTTTGTAAAACAATACATTTTTGCTTTCGTCGTGCGTTAGGATTTGATAGGATTAAGGTGGATAAGTCACAAAGGCTTAGAACAGTCACGCTACTGAATTACCTTAGATTTTTCGAAATTGCTGCTCAGGTCATACTGTACCTATTATACGCGTTACTACAATATGTCTCATTGTTCTAGTGGTCGTAAGCGCTACTGCTGAGCATGAGGTCCTGGGTTCGATTCCCAGGTTGGGCGGGGTGTTATTAGGTTTCTCCATCTGGAATTTCTCAGTAGCAGCCAGGAATTTGAGTTTGAATCCGAATCCAGCTTGAATTTGAATTTATATATACACCCACATTTTGCCAGTTTTGTTTAAGTCCCATATACATGGGACTTAAACAAAACTAGTGAAATGTGGATGTACCTACTTTAAGTACACCTCTGGCTAACCCTTTGTGGATTACGGGCGTGATGTTATAATTATTATGTTAACTTCAATATAATTTGTTTTTTTTTTCTCTTATGTAACAGTAGGGACCCATACCTAGTTGACGGATTTTAAGCTAAGCCGCCACATTGTCGATGGCAATGCTCCCAAGCTTTTGATAGAGTAAGGCGTAACACACGAGGAATTATTTACTTAAGCAATTAAAAAGTATATTCAAATGATTATTGTAAGTAGTTTTTACATCCTCATAAATATTTGACCGGATGTAAAACAGAGGATACATCACTTGGTCTAATAACATTCGAACTGGTGTTCCTTAGGGAGCTGTATTGAGTCCTATACAATGCTATATCTCTTTTAAGGTATGATATCTATCTCCTGTTCATAAAACAAGCCCTTGGAATTCTTTCTTCAACATATGTAGATTGATTCGTTTCAGCAGGTGATAATACCTAATATAATGTAATAATGTACTTATACAAAATATTGAAATAGTTATTTATGGTACGAATGCGGAAAGTAGGTGATTTCCGACGAGTGGGATTTTTATCCACGATCGAGCGGAGTGAGCGAGTGTATAAGTCGACAAGAGTCAGAAATAATCTTAGGCACGTGATCATATAACGTATGACAAAAACTAGTGAAAAAAAGTGACAGTTTCCGCACAAAGTGGCTGTTTGCAAAACGCTCTTTTCGAGCAAATGAATTGTAAAACATTTTAAGAATAATGGTGGAGTTTCTTGCCCATACTGATACCACATGAAACTATCTGTTGGAAGGGGCAACTAGAATAAAATCCTATTTTCTTGATAATCTTGACATTCAAAAGTGCAATATATTTGCCTATTTTAAATAAATGATTTGACTTTGACATGGAATCATCCAGTACTATTTATTATTTATTTACTGATTTAAACTTTTCACACTCAAAAAAGTACAAAGGCGGACTTAATGCCTTAGGCATTCTCTACCAGTCAACCAAGGGTGGTGAAGAGATTAGATGGCAGGTGCTCTATATGAGAGGAACAAGCATTAATTTAAAAAAAAAGTATTCTAATACCACCATCACCACCACCGCCACCTTCTACTATACCTTTACTTTCTGTATTTCTATTCTATAAGTGTATATATATTTATAGGTAAAAGAGAAATGATTTGTAGCTTAACATAATTTTATTAAAAATACTTTCTTAACTTGAAATACAATATGTACAGATTTATTCAATTGACTTTGTCATTGTCAGTACATAGGAATAAACAGCACCTAATTATAGAAAGACAACATAAAATTAAACACAATATTTAAAATGTAGGACATACATGTTCAATTTTCATACGAGAATGAAGGCAGGTATACTCAGTAATGCAATTTTTACAACTTCTTTATAAAACAAAGTTTTATTGCTCCTTCCGGGATGATATGGACAACCAAAACAGTTTTAAAATCCCTGTAAAAAGTATATTTTGAAAGTACAAACAACCCCTGCAACCTAATTGCGTAAAACATCGACGGCGGAAATTTCAAATGTCGTAAAGGACAGGGAATTCATTGTCCCTTACGACATTTGAAATTTCCACAGTCGACATGATCAATCACAATCTGTTTCATTTCGACAGTTCAACAACATTCATTGCGTTATTTATGTTGTTGAGCAGACAAATTTTTCGAACTTATGTAGCAATGGATTAGCAATATCCTTCAAAACCATTCAGTTTATGATTGATCGAGTGTTACGCAATTAGGTTCTTCTAGCTAAATTCTTACGCAATACCTCACTAATGGGAATTAGTAATTAATTCATCTGTACTTTTAACTTATTATCTCGCCACTTTTTCCAATAATTATTCTTTGAATAACATTGTTTTTGAAAAATCCTTGACGAACATTTTGGGTATAAAAATTACCCTCAATTTGTCAAATGAAAAACATCCTTAGGACCCTACCCGATTTAAAATTAAATATTCAAATAATCAAATCAAAGCACTCAATTTGTAAGTGGCACTTCAAATTGGCATCCAAAGGTAGTTTTACTGATCCATTTGTTTATATTGTCTTAAGATACTTTTCGAACAGCCCATACCAATTTTTCTTTTCTTTTTGTGGTACATGCATTAATTTTAATTTTTTTTCAATGTTTTCCACATTGAAAAAAATAAGTAAAAAATTAAATTAATTAGAAAATCTGAGTTAATTCTGTCATAATTATTAAACAATCGCCATGAACTGTATAATAATATGAATAATCAGACAGGGAACTAAAGTACAACTGCTTTTAAGTTGTTCAGAATAATATACCTTTTGTGAATATTCCCATAATGTACATCTTAAAAGTTATACATAAATATTATTTAAAAACAATATTATGTGGAGCTCTGTCTATAGTTTTTAGTGTCTAATATCTTCTTGCCGCACATTGCACAGATTCCCTTCTTGTAGGCACATGCTTGGCAGTAGTGGGAGCCCACTTGATGCACTTTTGTTCTGCATATTCTGGAAAAGATAATAATATTTTATAACAACTTTTATTTGCACATCTGTATTAATAGTAGCAATTAAATGTGTAAGTTTGTAAAGATGCTTGATTTGACGAAATAAGCACAATAATTGACCACCTATAACTGTACTGGATTAACAGGATACTTTTCCCTTCACTTTCTTGAACTTCTTTCTTTGGCAGTCGTTCCGGGTAGTCAGAAGCCCAAGTCTGACAACCAGTCTTACCAAAGGGTATTGTGTTACCCAGTAACTGGGTTGTGGAGCTCAGATAGGCAGTTACTCCATGTAAAATACTGGTATTCAGATGCATCCGGTCAGATTGCAAGCCAACCTCAATATAGTTGGGAAAAGGTTAGGCAGATTGATTGACTTTTCTTTAAGAAGTTGGATATAAAGTTATGAAGTATCAGCAACAAATAAAGACTGGAAGAGTTTGTATTTTAGGCCGATTTTGTAGTGTGTAGTCGAGCTAAGCCTTTATAGCTCCCGCAGACATACAATTTAGAAGTTGGCCAACTAAAGTAACTTATGAAGATACAGATACAGATTTAGTTGGACAAGATGTGCAGGCTAGCATATGTCACTATACCTATTGGTATACTCTGCGATTTAGCCAGACAACTTATAATTGTGAATCTGCGGTCGCTCTTATTCATTGCATTCTGTAGTAGATATTAAGTTACTGGCTGCTGGACAGTGACTCAGGTGACATTCTAATCAACTATCTTGGCATTTAAGTTGGTTGATAATAATTTTAAGCTATGTTTACAAAACTTGCCTGCATTCCTGAAACTTGCTTGTATATGGGTTGAATCGTCCTTTTTTCGCGGTAAGTGCTTTATTTTCACCTACTTTCCTCCCGCCAGACTCCACGGTATTCCTAGCTCCTGTTTTCCAAGGATCTGGTGTGATGACACGGCCTAATTTCTTTTCACATTTCTCACAAACCATTTTGCTAGGTTTGTTTTTAGAAAACAATAATTATAACCTTAAGGTCTCCACTGATAAATCAAATACACACATTAAATGTGTGTGGTATAGTTTTAACTTAGCTTCTATAACTAGTTGATTGTTAAATGCAGTGTTTTTTGTTTAGAAAAATTGTATTTTTTGGAAACTTCGCTGACAAAAACAAACAAATTACTGAAATCACCAAATGTCATAGTCAAAATGTCAAGTTTTCAATCGAAGTCTTACCAAAACGAAAAGTGTAATCGGAAAATATCACTTTTAGTCGAGTTGTTAACATAGTGTGACACAAATTTTGATGAACGTGGTGAAACAGACAAGTAAAAATACACAGATTAAGAGCGTTTATCCTAAAAGTTGGCAACGTCGCAAATAGCTGTCAAAAATGTACCTGTTTTGATTAATTTGGCAATATTACTGTATGGAAATAAGAAATGTGGCTAACTAGCGAACTAGAATATTAATAATGAATTGCAATTTTAACAATGAATTTGATGTTGTACCCGTTTTACCGAATATTTAGTTTTAGATGTAAAAAAAGTATTTGGAAACTTTCCAAATACCTTTTTTACACCTAAAACTAAATATTCGGTGTTACGATATTAATTATTGCATTTCATAATCAATATTCTAGTTCGCTAGTTAACCACATTTCTCATTTCCTTATAGTAATATTGCCAAATTAATCAAAACAGCGAAGTATTTGACATCTATTTGCGACGTTGCCAACTTTCAGAATAAACGCTCTTAACACCATTTGTTACGTACCTTTACAAGAACTGCCGCTATCCACGTAAGTATCGCCGCACCACTATAAAGGATCTGTGTCGTGCAAGCTTTACTTTATTAAATTTAAACATGAGGATATATTATTTCTTCATTAAACTCAAATATTGTTCAAACCATAACGAATACCGAGCCTTTCTTGCAAATAAATATCTGAAATCCAATAAAATACTCGATCCAGACATCTTTAAAAAAAAAAAATGCTTATGTCGCGGCCGCTATAGAACTCAACTCAAATATTGTTCAAACCCTAACTAATACCAAGTATTTCTTGCAAATAAATATCTGACATCCAATAAAATACTCGATCCAAAATTTCCTTAATTTTTTTTTATGCATATGTCGCGGCCGCTATTGAACTCAATCTACATTAAACTAAAAGTTAGAAAATCAGGTTGGGAATAGTAAAATATCATTGAAAAAAAATACAGTCATAAATTAGAAATAGGATCTAATCAGTACGATACGCCGCATATCATAATTATTATAATGTAGTATTAGACATCAATTTGTTAGGCATCAAAATAGTTTTCAACTAAATCGGCTCTGTGTCCAAAATCTTGCACTTCCATATTTTGTGGAGCCACATTCTGAGGTGTATCCTGGGGCAAACTAACTTCTGTGGGGATATCTTCTAGGTTGTAATCTATACAAAAGTTGTGCAGCACTGCTGTTGAAATGATAACATTTTGAATGTTGTGTAGTTTCAAACGTAGGGTGAAAGCAAGCACGGGGAAGCGTCGTTTCCATGCGCTAATAGTGCTGGAAAAACAAATCAAAATTAGTCATCGTGATAAGGTTTATTAAAATAATAGTTAAGTTAAGTGTCTGTAAAAGCCGGGTGTACCAAGTACTGTATTTTTTTTTTCAACATGACAAAAGGTATGGCGTACCTAAACTTTACTTACCGTTGAATAGTGTCCCAAGTCTTAAAATGTGCTTCGTTGTATCTCAGTTCATTTGGAGTTGTAGGGTTCAATATGGGTGTCAGCAAGTATGCTCTGCAGGGATAAGCAGTATCCCCCAGCAACCAGCGATTCCCAAAAGCACCATTCTCACATTCGGCTGAAATAATATTTGTTGGGTGATATATTTTTACACACAGGTTTCAATCTTAGCTACCTTTCTAGTACCTTATAAAACATAAAATGTTTTAGTGGATTTTAGGTGCATGAAGTTAGTTTTTAGTTTCAGAAGATATTATTTCATATTTACCTCTTAGAACAGAATTATCAAAGATAGTGTCATCATCTATGGATCCAGCCCATCGAGCAACCACATCCATCAGTCTCAGGTTAGAATCACACACAACCTGAACATTTAATGAGAAGAAACCTTCGCGGTTTTTGTATTCATCGCCGATTAAATGATCTGTCAAAGATACATTTCAAAGATAGATTTGATTGGTATTTACTCATTACAGAGTTGTAGCTGTAATCAGACACGACACAAAGTCCATCGAATCGAATCAAAATGGACTGAAAACATATTAATCTTCAAAAAGCCACGCACCTTTCACCAGACAATCCAATGTGAAGCAAATTCTTTAAGCAGGAATCAAGCAACAACCGCTTTATAGCGTCTAAATAAAAATCTGTTAATTACTTGGCGACTGAATCCGAACATGAGTACAATCAATAACCCCAAGCACCCGAGGAAATTGTGCTATCTTAAAATAGTTTATAGCGCTATCCTGATACCAAACAACGTGTTTGTCGTACAACTTGGCAATGGCTCCTGATATTCCTTGCACGATCCTGCACGCCGAAGACTTTGACACGCCAACGAAATCGGCGATAGATTCGAGCATGGCGCCCAACGCATAAAATCGAAGTGTCAACAACAGTTGATGCAGTGGCGCCACACCGTTGTTCCTAAAAGCAATCAGAATACAGAAGGTATTACTAGTACATACAAACTCCATAATATACCAATTATGAATTAATTAAAAAAGGAACATAGTATAAAAAATCGATTTGATGAACCTTAGCGAAAATCCAGAAAAATAGTAAAAATCTAACATAGTTTAAATCGATCATAGTTTCATAGTTTTAGTCGATTAAATCTTGCTAAAAAGGTGAGATACGTCTTGTACACACGGCTACATGTCAAGCTATACATTTCCAGTTTATGCTGTATGTCGTATTGTATAGGATTAACGTACAATGCGAGGTCAGCTTATACTGGAAATATATAACTTGATGTGTAGCCGTGTGTACATACATAAAAAAGTTACTTACCGTCTAGAAGTAACTTGTACATGTGGCATTATTTCAGTCAAAAGTGCCTCCACTGCAGCTTTAGACAATCTGAATCTATACGTAAAGTCTGTATCATTCAGATACTGCATTCTTTCTACATTTCTATAACGGCGCGAAATCCTACGCCTTCGTCGTTGTACCGGTGCGTTTGCAGACCCATTTGAATTTTGTGGTTGGACCAACCCTTCACGCGAAGCGGCGGTATCATTCCGTTGTTGGACTTGTCCGTTGTTAGGCCGCGAAGAAACAATTTCATCCCAATCTTCATCAGGATGTGACTGATTATTCAGTTCCACCTCCTCAGGAGTAGAGCTAAATTGTGCCGACTCTCCATTAGGACTTGAAATAGGACTACTTTTGATAGATTCATCGCTATCCCAATCCGATAGCATCATCAAAACTTCCAAATCACTGTCACTGTCACTAAAAATTAAGTTAGCCATCTTAAAATATCAATATGATCTTGATTAATTTCAAAATTCTAGGTTAAATAACTAAATATCAAATTATCAGTCACGAAACACAATTTTTCACACAAAAGACTCGTCTGAGATAGGTTATTGGAATGCGATAGCGCCATATTGAAACAGCAACATCAAACTGACAGTTAGACGTGCCGGCCGGCCGGTTAACGTATTGCTCATTGGTCAACTAACTACAATAGACGGTTATGTGTTTTTTCGTTTACACGCATACATAAGCATGGTTATAAAAGAGACAGCTATATGGCGGTTCTTTTAAAGGTTGGCTGAATGGAAGTAGCTGTTCTTTTCAAGAATTTGTTTACGTCTTTTGTTCAAATTCTATCTCTAGAGAATCGCGTGTAGAGTATCGTTACCTCTTTGAGTAAGTAATATGTTCTGTGATCGTTACAAAACTAGCTACCGGTTTAAGAAACGATAATTTGCAGTATATATCCTAACTAATATTATAAATGCGAAAGTGAGTTTATTTGTTTGTTACGCTTTCACACTAAGACGGTTGAGCAGATTTGGATGAAATTTGGCACATGGAAGACCATGATCTGGGTAAGGATATTAGATACTTTTTATGCTGATATTCCCACGGGATCGAGACTTATACGGGTGACACCGTGGAGCGCCGCTAGTCTACTATAAAAGGTACGAAAGAATGAATGAAACAATTTTTTTTATAATTATACAATTTTTTATTTCATTCCTTCATTCATTCTGTTCAGATAAAACGAACATTATAAAATAAACAAATAAGTACTAAGGCCATTTAACTCAAAGTTTTAAAGAGTAACCTAAATAGTCTAAGAATAAGTAGGCAGCTGTTTAATAATATTATAAATATTTAATTTGTCACCACAAATATTATGATGTAGTACAAAATAGTTTACACTTTCAATTCAACAGATTGATTTTAGATAGGACAGTTTCGTCATCTAGGTATGTGCGATAAAAAGGTGATTTTCTTGCACTTATAGGATTATTCAATTCAAGATAGTTCTGTGAGAACTATCACCATTTTTTTTTTTTTTTTTTTATCATATATTAATTATAAATGTGAAAGTTTGTATGTTTGTGTATCTGTTACTGTGCGTTTGCACTGGCGAAACATCACAACAAAACATGTTGAAATCTCTAGTTCCTGTCAAAAATTGTTTGGAACATTGACATAAAATAGAGATTTCAACATGTTTTGTTGTGAATATTTCGCCAGTGCAAACGCACAGTCACTCAATCACGCAAAAATGGCTGAAATTTGGCACACAGTCAACCATATAGCCTTTAGGATTAACTTAAAGCATACTTTTTATCCCGGTAGTACGTTCCCGTGGGATCATTTCCAACCTCCACGCGGGCGAAGCCGCCGGCGAAAGCTGGTAATTTATAAAGTAAAAAACCTTATTTTAGTAAGAGGCAAATAAAATGATACACAAATAAATAAACAAACATTACATAACTATTTAATACATAATATAATTTGCAATACATGGTGATTAATCGACTCTCACACTGTACTATAGGTTGTACCTCGGGATTGCCACTGAAATTCTCACGGCATAACCTAACCTCATTTCGAAGCCAAGATGCTGACAGTCGGCAGTCACATTTGAGAATACTATACCTAATAATGAAAAGGTACCCATTGCCTACGTGATGCACTTTACTGACACTATTGGAGTAGGCAAAGAGTTATCATAAGGAATAATGAAAACTGTCTATGTAGGTATATGGTAGGCTAACGCGCCTTTGACAATATCTGTGCTAAGCGTTATTATAAAACATTGTATGATCTTGATATTGGATTTTGATCTTTACTAAATTATCCTGTCTCCCGTAAAAATCGTAGATAATGTGAAGTTTAGACCGATGAGCAGCTTACATTTTGACTATGTGGTCGACCTTGGCTGTAAGAGAAGCCATCTTCCCAATAATTTGCTAGAAATAAACAAAAACAAAAAAATATTAGTTCCGGACACATTTCAACACAAATCTTACACCTATCCCGATCAAGATTTTTAGGATCAAAGGTTAAGGCATCGTTCCCACCCGATGAGGAACGACACGAAAAAAATTGTTGATCAATTTTCTCGTTCAAGAAATGTACAAAGGATTTTAGGTCCCGTGTAAGTTAAAGAGATTAACAGTTGATCGCTGGTTGTTCACACAGCCGGTGAACACTCGTTTGTCGCAGCGACACGAGTTATCACAGCGAGTACTCGCTTAACGACGGTCGTTTCGCAGGCAGAACACTCTGTAATCGCTCGTTGCCGTCGCGCCCTCACTGTTCGTTGCTCAAATGCTCAACGACTCGTTTTTAGTTGCTAGCTTTCCTCGCTTCTCGTTAATTGCCGGCGGTGGGACAGGTGCCTAAGGGTACTTCTTTATTCTTGTTTATTGATTTATGAATTCTGTGATATGGTATTCTCAAGGAAACCATATCTCTCTTTGAAATAAGGATTTTAAAAAATCCTTAGGAAGAATTTCTAAAGTGATCGTAGCCGTTTCATGGTGCGCTGCTGTGCATAATTCTGCGTCTCTATCATGCCAACACTACCAAGCGTATTTGATAAGGCTGCTAAATAATATTTGATTGGCTTTTCCACTATTCGCTTTTCATTAGAGCCGGCTTAGCAATGTGCATTGACATACGCTGTAAGTACCGAGACCGCTCGGTTTCGTCTTTGACCTCAGATTCCTACCAAGTTGATTTCTTGCTTTCTTTCTATTGATATAAATTATTTTACCTTAATTTTCCCTTTGACTATGTTCTTCCACTTTCTCCACCATCGAAGAACAATAGACTTAGTTGAAGAAGAGAAGTTGTTTCCAACTTCCTTATTGCTACTGTCAGTGTATGGCATGACTGGTAATGAGTGTGAGCCTAAATTGGAGTTTGACCATAAACCTGAGTGTGAGTTTAATTGAGAGTAAGAGTTGGAAGCAGAGATTGAGCCGGAAGAAGAGTCAGAGTGAGAATTAATGTGTGATTGTAAGTTCAAGCTTGGATTTGAAGTGGACTGCGTATTTGAATGGGAAGGTAACAACTTGCTAAGGAATGAGCCTAACGGTGACGAGTGTATTGGATTCAAATTCAAAGCTGTGTCTAATCCCAGTTGTATGCCTGATCCTATTTGTGAGCCTACAGCCGACCCTACGGCTGAATCTACTTCTTGACCGGAATCTAAGCTTGGATTTTTCGTGAATAACCCTGAGAAGTTCGGTAATGGACTAAACCATAAACTTGAACTTGATTCTGAGGAGTTCGGTTTTGAATTTAAGGTTAAGTTTGTGTCTGAATTGTAATTAAAATACATATTTGGGGACTTTTCCTCTTTGCCTCTTAATACTTCCGAATCTTGATTAAAATCTGGCGATAAATCCTCATCATCGCTTAAACTGTCTGATTTAACAAGCATGTCTAAAATTTTTCTGCGAGCTTCATTGCGATAAACAGGACTGATATCTTCACTATCTCCGGCGGTCAAGTCAGCATTTGTATTTTCGTTATCCGTTTCCATTCTGCTTTCGAATTGGTGATTTACTACAGGGTCTAGCGAACCACTCCTTCTATTGTCATTAAGATTACGAACCTCTAATGGCGCCTCAAAATCTTCAGTTTCGAATAGAACTTGAACAGAACTGTCGGGCAAATGTCTTATAATTTTCATTAGTCGAACGTCGTCATTGGTCATATTAATGTTATTGATGGTTTTTAGAAAGTCATCGTAGGGCATAGTGTTTTTGACTAGGAACTGTGGACGATACACGAGCATTTTGGGATATTTTATAAGATGTGTGAGTTCTACGTACCCTTTGTTAGTGTCTAGAGCAAAAGGTACCGCAAACTCCGGTGTTTGCAGTGATGCATCACGCGCCCTTTTAAGGAACTCTGTAATGCTTTCAAAACTTTTTACGTGTACTTTGCTTTGTTCTTCGATTAATTGATCGTCATTTCTTAATTTTGTTAAATCTATAAATGGCTCCTCTATAATCATATCTAATTCTTTTTGATGATCAAAGTTAAACGCATGATTTGATTCTTCCGAAAGACTCTCTTCTAAAAATGCATATTCATCGTTTTTATCTTTTTCCCTGTCTTGTTCTTTGTCAGATGAAGTCGACTTTTGTTTTGTTGACTTATCTCTTGTATTTTTTTTACCATTAAGAGAAATCGATGGGTTTATTAAACTTGAAAATCCATTCGAATTAGTTATTTGGTGTTTTAGGTAAATTCCATCATAGTCATCGTATAGTGGTGGTGATTGGAAATATTCATTGTAGATCGTATGGTAATCGCTGTTGCTATGCTGTTTATTGTTTTCAGTAGCTGATTCTCGGGCATCTGTACCGCGAGCGACTGCAGGCGTCTCAGAGTTCATACCTTTGATTTGATCAAAACTATATTTCCTAACCCACGCGGAGTCAGTTTCATCATCACGCTCATGAACATCTCGATCATGTTCAATTGAACTATCATGTCGTTTTGTGTGTAGCTTTTTATGCGATTTATTTCTGTTTCGTCCTGTTTTTTTTCCCAGTACCATAGGCAATATCTTCCTGTGGCGTCGACCGTCTTCATTAGAATAGAATTTTGAAGCATACACATAATAAGGTTTCTTTGAGTCTTTCTCAAAACTGACAGATCGCAAGGTATGATCGAGTTCACATTCAAGAAGCCCTATAAATCTTTCCATGACTGGTCGCAATTTAATTATAAGTTTGCGAGTAAGGAACTTTTCACATTTGCTTTTCACCAAATTAGATTTAAGAGATTTTTTCTTTAGTTTCTTACTGGAAGATTTTGGTGATGCTTTCGACCGTACTTGCAGGTTCTCACTACCTTTCTCATTTCCTGATCTAAATGCAGGGCGAGATCTTTTATTCCAACCTGACTTGAAAACTCTTCGGTATTTATTAGTCGGTCTTTTTCTTGGTATTTTTCCTTTATGGAAGTCATTATACAATTCGTTTTCAATGTGTACCGTTGGAAATTCTGGTTTAAAAGCATCGTTTGCCAGTGAGAGTGTCATGAGCCCGTTAAGAGATAGGGCTTTCCCAGTTTTATCTTTTTTTCCCCTCAGACTCGGTTTCTTAAGTCTTACCATACTGTCGTCTTCACCTTCACAGTCAGTGTTCTCCAAATAGTTTTTATACAGCAAATTAACTGATAAACCAAGATATTCTTCGTTAACCTGTTGACAGTCTTCAGTTTCGGCGTGCGTATAATCTGGATTGAGGTACTTTATGATAATTTTTGTAATTTTTTCTCCACTACCTTCAGATTCTTGTAACAGTTTCCTAATTTTAAGCATAACTTCACTTATTTTGTCCCTAGGTCCTTCGTGTTTCGGTTTGTGTGGTCGGCGTTTTGGGTTTTGGTGATCTAAGTATGCATGTATCATCAATGCTATGTTGTGTAGAGTCCTGTCGTTGGGTTGTTCTGTGATGTTTATTCGTTTTGACAGGTTAGACCAGAGTTTTACGAGGTTATCATTGTATATTTTGCAAGTGTCAGGATCTTGGGTGTAACCTGCATGTGTTTTTGTGGATCTTCTTTGTCGAACTCTGCGGTCACCTTGTCTAACCTAAGAAGGAAATTCAGTGGATAAATACAATACATGGCTTGTCTTGTGACATAATTATGATTCCCTCATGAAATTGTGACACGAGGGCCGATCCTTAAAAGAAACTGTCACAAAACAGTCCGTCATATTATTGATGACTTGGTTGCTTTTATAGTTCACAGGTGAACTTTCGGAGGTCACCGGAAGTCGTCAAAAGATAGCTCTACTAATTCAGAACCATCCATTATGTGGATGCCAACCCCTGTTGTCTATGTTAACAATAGAATAATGTTAATACTCACTACTCACTAGTTCCTGGAAAACTGGTTACACCAAAATATAAAATAATTTAACATTAAAGACATAGTTTTTTTTTATTTTTTTTTATTGGGAAGATACTTTAACCGCTGTTGGGAGGCGTTAATGTATTCATTAGTTGTAGAAATCTATGGAAAACATCTATGTTAACAATAGAATACTGTTAATTCTCACTTCCTGAAAAACTGGTTATACCAAAATATAAAATAATTTAACAGACACAGTTTTATTTATTTATTCTTTTGTTTTTTATATTTTAAAAGTACTTTAAACTCAACTATTTCGCACTCAGTTTAATCAGTTACCAAATCTTTGTTGATTTAACTATAGATTTACTGACCTGAAACTGGATCATGATTTCAGAAGCAGCTTTTTTATATGCTTTATTAATTATATCGAAATTGGTTTATAAACAATAGTAATAACCAAGATTTTAAGCAAAAATCTGATAATTGCACTGCTTCTATGACCCATCACTGTATTAATTTATCAAATAGTGATACTTACTGGTCTGTAGCCATGAGATAGTGTGCTATGCGAAGCCCTCAATTTATTCCCAATATCCAAATAGTTCATAAATTCATTTAATCGTTCATTAGCATTCGGATTCACATAGTCAACAACGTCACTTCTTTGAAATATGGTTTTGCTATTTTCTCTATCCTTTGAATATATATTATCGTCAAGTTCATCCAGATGATTATGAGCATTTTCTTCTCTATTGCCAGGTCTCAGGTGATTAGTTGATTGTGAATAAAATGTATTAAAAAAATCATGTAATCTGACATTATTGTTAGATTCTTTTCTTGTTGGTTCACCACGATTAATGTGTAATTGGTTCAAAAGTTCTTCCATATCAAAGTTTTCTGTCAATGGCATAGTAGCAGTCCTTATAGCGGATTGATTTTTGGGCTCTGTGTCTACTTCTTTTGCCAATTTAATCAATTCATCTTCATCGTTTGTATAATATTGATCACTAATTTGTATATCCTCTTCAGAGGACATTTCTCTACTGCCGTATTTGTCTTCAGCTATCAGTACAGGATAAACCTCTGGCTTTATGTTCACATGGTTCACATTTTTTCGTAATAAATTGTTTACACCACGCCCTCCACTAATTCTACTTTTTACAGAACCGCTGTTGGGAAGCGTCAATGTATTCATTAGTTGTAGAAATTGATTATTATTAGCATCAAAATTATATAGATTGGAGCTTTTTTTAATAGGGTTCCTGAGATTAAAGTGTGAATTTTGCATATGGGCACCACGTCTGAAATTCTCTGCCGTAATCTGAGCATTGGATCTTAAATTTTTCTGTTTAGCCTTTTTTGATTTTTTCTTTTTCAAAATTTCGTCAATTCTTTCCATTATTTTGTTGCTTCTTGGTTCATTTATGTTTAGCGGCTCAGTATAATCCTCATCTTCTTTACTAAATTTGCGTTTCTTAAAACTCGATAGTAGGTTTTGTATATCCTTCGTTGCTTCCTCTTCATAAAATTCTCTTGTGTGCTTGACGACTTCTTTCCCTGCTGGTTTCTTTTCCTCATTTTTCTGTGAAAATTTAATTAGTAATAGATTTTTCAAAAATGTCATTTGATTTTATATAATTTTGCTTGCTAGTTAATTTACTGTATTACTTGTCAATTCAATATTTAACTTTTACTGTCATCCAGCTCCATCCACTTTAACAGTTTTTTTAATGATACATAAACCAGTCTATAATGTTCCCACTGCTGGCACACAGGCCTCCTCTCGGTGAGAGGGAGTGGACCGTAATCCACCACGCGGGCCCAGTGTGGGTTGGTAGATGTTACATGTCTTCGAATTTTTGGTTCTAGGACATGCCGGTTTCCTCACGATGTTTTCCTTCACCGTTTTGAGAGCAGTGGAGATGAAATTGTTTGCACAAATTAAAGCGCCTGTCTGGGTTTCAACTTACGACTCGTAAGTCGCGGCCGTTACCACTCGACCACCTCTGCTCTTTTTTTTTTATCAATGAAGAAAACAAATCGCATTTGGAATGGTGAGGATTATAATCAGCCCTAGCAACTAGATACCAGCAACTAGAAATAAACGCTGAAAAGACGGACAACTATGTCGTGTGCATTACATAACATCATGATCAGCTTTTGCCCTTATCCAAAATTTGGAGGCGGCGTAAAATGTCTTCGTCTTCCGTACTTTTCTATTATCCATCATCTCAATAGACCCTTTTTCTATGTATAACTTCTAAGGTACCGATTAATCTGCTGGGGTTGCGGGTTTGTCCGAAAGGGATAACGCGGCCCCGGCACACAGGCAACGGAAGGAACACGGGTGGGTTTTAGTCAGTAAAAGTCTGACACACCCTCTCGCTCTGCCCAGAGCGGGAGAAGTCATTTGATGATTTCCCACCCTCAAAAAAAAAAAAAAAAAAAAAAAAAAAAAAAAAAAAAAAAAAAAAAAAAAAAAAAGGTACCGATTAATAGATTTTGTGAAAGATGATATGTCATCTTTCACACATCTTCATTCATAATTTCTTTGGTCTACTCATTAAAGAAAGCAATAAATTTCGATGCCATCGGTCAGTTATGAGAGCATAATCTCATCTAAATAGAGTAATAGAGTAGAGAATGCCACTTATAGAACAGCTTTACGACCTTCACTATCCTTGAACTTTTTCTGTATGATTTCTAGAGAATCTTCTCATAACAAAATCATTTATTTGTCAGAATTTGATACATATCAATTTATAATTAACTAATTTGGTTATGGTCATATGTTAGAAGAAAAGTTTGACTTACCGTTAAAATCTCAGTAAATGCACAAATTATTAAAATATAAAAGAAGTTATTTCTCATGGTGCACACTGTTGCCGATTGAACGTAGCCTTGTAGCCGTGCCAAATCCTAACAAAACACTAATTAGTGTTTCCGATAAAATCCAAAATTGATATTTGCTGAATGGTGTCGCTATTAAATTGTATTGTTGGCTATTTAAATGGATTTGTGTGTTATCATGATTGAGGGAGTAGATATTGGTTATTTTATAATATAATGTAGAAAAGATTAGTAAGTTTAGAATGTTAGAATCTCGAAAACGGTTGGTCGTAGCCAGACTTAATTAATTTTGAAAATTAAATACTTACTCTCTACTTCTAGCTGTTTTCTTGCGTTTTCTTCCTAAATATTCTCTAATGTAGGCAATTGAGAATTTCATGAACTGTCTTTTTTTATGTTTGTCTTTTAATTGTGAATTGCTAAAATACAATATTATTTCATTGACTACGACAGCCACGTAGCCAGATCTTTCGCTACTGACTCTCAATGTTGCGGCGCAGTAACTAAATTGAAATTAGCATGAAATAAGTACCTACACAACACTTATGTAAAACATGGCAGGTGTTAAAATAAAACAGGGAAATGATCTATAAACATTTTATTGAGCAAAAATAATTTAATTTAATAGTGTTTTACTCGGTGGACATTCAATGTTTAATGGGAATATTTTAGAGAATTTTGTAGCAACTAACAGATATTTTAATAACATCCATCAAGCCGTTTACGCTACAGAGCGTGCCTAAGAAATAGACATAAATACATTTCTCGAAAAACATTATCCTCGTTCTGGGGTAGTCGGGTAAAAAGGAGTATGCAGGTAGCGTTCTGCCTACTACTATGGGAACAGATATTTGGGTCAATGAAGAGAACTTTAGACCTAACTTTTAAAGGTGTTGGGATTTAAATAATAATCTCAACTTCTTGATTACAATTTAGTATATTGTTTAACTAGACGGCACTTTACATTTGTAATGGTGGACATAACGATCGCGACATTAAAGATTGATATGTGTTCCTAATGGTGTTTCTGGCCGCATTCTCCCGCGCCGCTGCGCCGGCCGGCTCGCCGCCCGCGTCGCCCCCGCGCGTCCCTCTCGCTCCGGGTGCGTTCGTGGTAAGCGCATTTAGGCGCGTTCATCCTCCGCGCCGTTGAAATCTTCTTTCAACTCTTCTTGATTAGCCACAGGTAGGGGGCACATTTTATTGACCGCCCGTTTGATGGTACCGGTAGTAGTATAGATTTCCGCTACTCTGCAGATCCCATCGGCTCCGGGGTATAATTTGGTGACACGACCCATACGCCAGTGGAGCGGCATCAAGTTATCCTCTTTCAGTATAATTAGGTCTCCGACATTAATTGGTGCGGATCCCTTTCTCCATTTTGCTCGGTTTTGTAGCTCGGCCATAAACTCTCGTCGCCACCTCTCCCAGAACTGCTGTCGTATTTGTTCGATAAGCTGGTATCTGTTGGGTTTAGTCATTTTCACAGGTAGTGAAGGTACTGACACTAGCGAGCGTCCGATTAGGAAGTGCCCAGGAGTTAAAGGATTGGTATCAGTGGGTTCTGAGGACAGGGGGGAAAGAGGTCGGGAGTTTAGAATTGCTTCTATTTGAGTGAAGAGGGTCGCTAACTCTTCAAACGTGAGTGAGGCATTGCCAGCTACGCGTTTTAAATGAAATTTCGCAGATTTAACCCCGGCTTCCCAAATTCCACCAAAATGTGGAGAATATGCGGGAATAAAATTGAATTTAATAGCCTCGTTAGCTGCATAATCTGAGACCGCCTGGACGCTGGACTGTATAACCCTACCCAACTCATTGTTAGCGCCAACAAAGTTTTTTCCATTGTCGCAATATATGGCATAGGGTTTGCCGCGACGCGACACGAACCTGCGCTGACATGATATGAAGGCCTCAGTGGTAAGATCGCTTACAACCTCCAAATGTAGGGCTTTAGTAACTAAACATACGAATACACATAAGTAGGCCTTGGTGATACGATTACCTCGTCCCTTTTTGGAAGAAATCATAAAGGGTCCGGCATAGTCAATCCCACAAGAATTAAAAGGAAAGTCTGGGTTGACTCTTACACTCGGCAAGTCGCCCATTAAAGGTTGTGCAGTTTGACCTTTCATTCGAGTACAGACAACACACTGTCTAACTATAGTGCGAGCTAAGATCCTACCGCCTATTGGCCAAAATCTCTCGCGGACTGACGACAGAAGCAACTGTGGACCTGCATGCATTAAATGTAAATGTTCGTATTTTATCATAAGTTTTGTGAAGTGGTGTTTAGCGTCCAGTAAAATTGGGTGTTTTTTATCGTACTGACAATTAGATTGACTTAACCTGCCACCCACTCTTATTAAACCATTGGTATCTAATATTGGATTTAAGGATAACAATTTACTTTTGTGATGCAGTTCTATTCCATTTTGCTTGTGTTTTATATCCTTTGCAAACGACTCTGATTGACTAACTTTAAGCAACAGTATTAAAGAGTTATCTAGTTCGTTAGCTTGCAAAGGTCCCTTTAGTTTCAACTGTTTGTTTTTACAATTATTAATGAAACGTAAAGCATGTGCATAAACTCTTTTGAGTCTGGTATAACTTGAATATTTTTCAAATGGTACTAACAATTTATTTTCAGACATGTCATCAACAGAGACTAATGCCTTAACTTCAGGTAAGTTTTTAAGTATAGTGTGAGGTTGAGTAGGCCAATAAGATTCATCCTGTTTCAGGAACGAAGGACCTTCCCACCAAAAAGATAAAGATTGTAGATGCTGTGGGTCAATGCCCCTAGAAGCTAAATCTGCTGGGTTTAACTCTGATGGAACATGTTTCCAAAGAAATCCTTTGGTAGTTTCATTAATCTTGTTGACTCGGTTACGTACAAATGTTTGTAAGACTCTATTCTGAGTTTTCAGCCATCCGAGTACTACTGTGGAATCGGTCCACATATATATTTTTGTAACATTGCATGGTGCAGACTGTAATACTTTCTCACTAACTTGAGCTCCTAACAGAGCAGCACATAGCTCTAAACGTGGGATTGTGAGCTCCTTAATTGGAGAAACTCTAGTTTTTGCACATAGTAACCTTACTGTAGTATTATGTTTACTAATTTGGGAACGTAAATAAATACACGCTCCATATGCCTGCTGACTTGCATCTACAAAGCAATGTATCTCAGCTGACTGGGTTTCTAAATTGTCACCTAAAACATAACGAGGTATTATAATATCAGATAAATGATGCAGGTTTTGGATGAAATTAAACCATCTTTTAGCATAAGGCTCGGGTACGGGATCATCCCAGTCTAATTTCGCAATCCACAAATGTTGTAATAAAATTTTTGCTTTAATGATACAACAACTAACTAGCCCTAAGGGGTCAAATACTTTACATGTGGTAGAAATTATCGTTCGCTTGGTAATTTTAGAAGTGCATTCAATTCCGTTTGGAAAGCGCAACTCATCAGCCTTTGGTGACCATTTCAGACCTAAGACATTGGCTTCATCATGAAAATTAAGACCATTTAATGATTCTGATTTGACACCCAGAATATGAGAGTTTGTGCGAAATTTTCGTAGTGGGAAACAAGCAGAATTTAATGTTTTGGTGACATTTAAATATATATGTTTTAATTCCTCTTCAGTAGAGGCACCTGTGTTGAGGTCATCAACATAAAAATCGTTCTTAATGACATTGGCAATAATCTTATCTTGACATTTATCAGCCAGCTCCACCAGACACCTAGTGGCTAAAAATGGAGCCGACGCCATCCCATATGTCAAAGTATTGAGCTGTAAAATTCTTAAAGGTTGATCGACTTGATCCCTCCACAACACAAGCTGTAGGTTTCGCTGTGATTTATCTATGGTTACTTGTCGATACATTTTTTCAACGTCTGCAGTTAAAACAAATTTATGTATTCTGAAACGAATAAGAATGGAGAATAAGTCGCTCTGTACAGTAGGACCAACAGTCTGGATATCATTCAAAGATTTTCCTGAACTTGTTTTAACCGAAGCGTCAAAGACTACTCTTAGCTTGGTGGTATCGTGTTGTTCCCGAATAACACAGTGATGGGGTAAGTAACAACCAAACTTAGGCCTTTCAATTTCGCTTAAATGTCCTAACCTATTATATTCATGTATAAATTCACTATACTGTTTTTTAACTTCAACATTTTTATTTAATTTATTTTCTAGGCTCAAGAAACGTTTAATTGCAATAGGAAACGATTTTCCAAGTGCCTGCTCCGGGGCCTCCGTCAGCGGCATCATTACAGAAAATCGTCCATTTGGTAAACGAGTAGTGTTTTTTGTAAAATGAGACTCGCAAAATTGCTCATCAATCGAATGAATATTAGAAACTGTGGGTAATTCCTCTACTTCCCAAAATTTTTTGATAGAGTTATGGATATCTTGGAGCGACACTATTTTATCATTTTTAACTAGATTGCAATGTATTTTATTATTAAAATAAGATTCACCAATTGGGCCGGCAACTAGCCATCCCAACTGGCTATCCTGCAATACAGGCTTGTTCAGTCCTAAGACTATTCTATTATTATTCACAATATCAAAAAAGTGGTCTGCACCAAGCAAGATATCTACCTCGGCAGGTTCATAAAACAAGGGATCTGCCAGCACTAACCCATTGGGCAATCCCAAACGCTCAGCATTTACTTGAACGCCGGGTAATGTTCCTGTAATTTTTGGAATTACTAGACAGTTAACAATTTTATTAAATGAATTTATTCTAGATTTTAACACAATTTTGCAACATTCTGTAATCTTACATGCTGCATTATTTATACCACTAACATTAAAAGAAGTTGTTTGTTTTGCTTGTAGCCCTAACCTTTCTTTCAGATTTTTTGTTATAAATGAAGACTGGCTTCCAGTGTCCAACAACGCACGCGCAAGGTGAGTGCTATTGTTATTTGTATTAATTATTTCAACTTGTGCAGTGCATAATAAAACTTGCCCTGGCGAGCGAGCTGACAAACTAACAGGAAGATTACTAGTTGATGGTTGAGTTGCTTCTGAACTTTCTGTGACTACATTAGTACTTGTACTGTTGTTATGCAACATTGAATTATGCTTTTCCTTACAGGTCCGGCAAGAACTATTCAATGGACATTTTGACTGGTTGTGACCACTACGAAGACAGTTGGTGCACAATTTATGCTTAGCCACTTCAGACAGCTTATCATTTAAACTCAAAGCCTTAAATTTATGACACTGGTGTACATAATGTGATTTGTTACAGATAAGACATGTCTTAGTTTTAAAACCATCCAATGTGGTTGTCAATGACTTAACTGATTTATTTTCCTTACTTTGAATTGAATTTTTGCTATCATAATATCGACTACCATTAGCCGTCTCTAAGACATTTGCTCGATTATCTAAGAATTTTACAAATTCTTCAAGAGAAGGCAGGTGTGTTAAATGACCTTTGTGTTCTTCCCATTTGCTTTTAGTTCTGGGATCTAACTTAGCTGAGACCAAGAATATAACTAAAGGATCCCAGCCAGTTGTGGGAATATCTAATATATTTAAAGCATATAAATTCTTTTGAATTTGGTCCATAAGATATCTTAAAGCTTTGAAAGATTCTTTTTGGATTGGATTGATAGCAACTAATGCCTGCAAGTGATTATTTATAAGAATATTTTTGTTATTGAATCTGTCACATAAAGACTTCCATGCTATTTGATAGTTTGATGCAGTAAAGTCAATGGACCTCACTATATTACAAGCGCTACCTACTAATGAATTTCTTAAATAATGATACTTATTTATTAATGGTATAGACTCATTGTTATTAATTAACGAGTCAAAGGTGTCTCTGTACTCTAGCCATTTGGAATAGTTCCCATCAAATGTGGGCAAATTTATGGTTGGTAATTTAACCGAGTTGTTCATTTTGCTACAACAGGATTGTACAGATTCACAAGTTTCTTTACTATTTGATGAACATACACTTATTAATTCTTGTGTGAAAGAAATCATGGCATAGAATTCCCCTTCTGTAGAATCTCGCTCTGACATTTGTTCATTTATATTATGAGCAATATCCTCTATTTCGGATTGAATCATGTCGAACTTTGACATTAATTCTTGTAGCTGTGTGAGTCGCAAAGACAGCTCCCTCACTTCTAACTGACTAAGACTAGAGGCTTTTTCAATTTGGTATTTACTAATAAAATGTTTAAATACTGTTAATCTGCTACGTATGCCACCACGTCTGCGAATCAATGTTTTATAATTGTCGTTATCCTCCACATTAGGAGAGGTAATCGTATCGTTCGGCATGTTGAGTGAAATTTGAAGAATCACTAAATGACACGCGTATGAAAGCGTACAATGAGTCGGGGCAAACCTTGCAGATAGTAAGTAACTACTATCTTAAATAGGTACTAAATAAATTGTGCAATCCCACCGGTTATACAATCCAGCAGACAAAACAGCTCAAACCACACCGCTGCCGCCGAGCTCGCCACCCGCTGCCGCCGAGCTCGCCAACAGCACTTGGCAGCAACAGCAACGCGCGTTGAACGCTGCGACGCACGAGGCACGAAGTACTTGAGCGAGCGGACTGTAGTACACCCGGAACCGGAAGCGCTGGAATGTCGTTAAATATCACCACTAGGGTTATATGCGCCTACGAATATGTTATTATACGTAGGTACTTAGGATACCTAGGATTTAGAAATGACTAGAGACTTAGCTCTAAAGTATTATGAACCATAGAAAATTAGGTATAATGTTTTGTGAAAACAAATGATAGAATATTATTATCGATAACGAATCGAATAAAAGAATTGCGTGCCACGTGCAATTGAACTTAAAATGTTTCTTTTGAGCGATTAGCCACCCACCAGTAGGTGTAGTAGGTACCGAAGACTGACCTGTCAGGCAGCAATTTCTGACTGGTATCTAGAGGTATATGGCAGCGAGTTGCGACAGAATAGACGCAAACACCCAAGCACGTGCAACTTAAAATATTAAATTTGCGATTAGGCCAAGCACACTATTGGTACAGTATAGTACCGAATAGTGAGTGCAGTAAATAGGTATAGGTACCTATGAGGTATGTGGCGATAAGTTGCGCCAGTATAGGCGCAAGTACCTAGTCGGTTATATGCTAAAGAAAACAGCTTAGCGAGCTAGGCAACCATACACCAAACAGAAACAGGGAAAGGAGAATATATAAGGAACGGGCTCACTTCCATATAACACTACGCCGCCGGCGCCGCCGCCGCAGATTGTTCGTAGCTCAGAGTAGGTGGAGATCCACGCTGACACGACGTATGAAGGCAGAGGACGACTCGGAGACGTAGCACGGAGCTCACCAGGAACCTTCGACTCGAAGACACGCCAAGGTTATTTTTCACCGACGAACAGCTACCGCCGCCATTTTACGGGCCTCAAACGCGCCACCTTTCCACGTGTTTTTTCTTGGAAAAATGGTTCTTATTTAATTTTGTTCACGGTCGCCTTATTTAATTTTGTTCACGGTCGCCATATGTTGGGATTTAAATAATAATCTCAACTTCTTGATTACAATTTAGTATATTGTTTAACTAGACGGCACTTTACATTTGTAATGGTTAGAGATGTGTCCCTCACTCATGAGGTGCCTCGTTTGAGGTACTCGTGATCGCAAATTGAAAGAGTTACTCGAATTTCAACATTGAACCAACTCACTCGTTCACTCGTCCTCACTTAAAAATTGACATTGACATATTGACGCGAGTTCTCGCGAGTGAGTATTGAGTGAGCTTAGTGAGTGAATGAACCGACTTTCATAATTGTACATACATCGACGTACGACTCCTCACCTCAAATGAGGGGTACCTCTTGAGGACCTCGCGAGGTAAAATGAGGTACTCCCTCAACCTCATATAAAAATGACGAGTTACCCATCACTAGTAATGGTGGACATAACGATCGCGACATTAAAGATTGATATGTGTTCCTAATGGTGTTTCTGGCCGCATTCTCCCGCGCCGCTGCGCCGCACAGTGGATCGTCCCCATACAAGAGGTCGGACATAGAATTAAAAATTGAAAAAGTATTTAATTGAAAAAAATGAAATATACAGTTGCATTACTCTATTATGGAACTACAAAAAATGTTACCACAGTTTTTTTATTTGACCAGTACTTTATGAGCAATTCGATGAAAACTGTTATTTTTCTATGGAAATGGTCACAAAAATGTCTGTATCTCATGATTCCCTCCTTGTTTCGATTTGCGGTTTTCACTACTGTTATTTACCCATTTTATGCCACATTTTCTTCAAGGACACATGGTGCCCCCAGCGACCCCCTTCCGAGATATTTTGCTTTTAGTAACTATACTTTTTATTGTATAACTGATGAAATGGAGGTACATTAAGTATATTCATTACTGAGAATAAGTCGTCCCTAAGTAGTTCCTTAAATAACAGGTGCATTTGCGATTACTTTAATGACTTATGAACGCTTCTGTTGCCATACAACAAAAGCGTTAATGAGTCCTTAAGTAAAGATTACCAGTACTTGCTTAATCTAATTAGTTATTGTAATTACTATGTTAACAGCCCTTAATCTCTGCATTGTGATTGGATAATGTCATCATTAGCTTAGTAATGACTGAGTCGAATTTACAATAACACATCGAAAAGAAATAGAGTTTTATGATCAATAAGAAAATATGTAGGTATAAAAATATTTTTTATTTAAATAATATAACACTGTAAAAATAATTTAAACATAAAACAACTATGTACCCTAAAACAAACTAAAAAATTAAACAACTACTAAGAACTAAATTATAATAGGAAATTAATTAATTAACACGACCATTTAGTTACTAACAACAATAGAAAAGAAAGAAAAAAAAAACATTTATTGGCCGATGGGTGGCATAACACAAAACAAAAAAAGAACAGAATAAAAAAAATACACAAAAACAAGAAATTAACAAAGAAACTGCTTGTTAATAATAATATTAGGTACTATAAGACTTAAACTATATTTTCTTCATCTTCATCAATAACGACATCATGATCATTATTATCGTCATCATCTTCTTCAACGTCACTACATGCAGCAAGTGTATCAGTTGAAACGTCAATGAACTCCAATTCACTCTGATCAACTATGAGTAAATCGTCTAGTTCACTAAATGAAGACTTTTTGGCTTTATTTGTCATCTTCGGTCGTAAGCTGGTGAGAAGAGGATCGGAAGATAATAGCAGATTATGAAGAATGTCTTCATTAGTGGCGATGCTACTATGCTTTCGTGTATGATATTCTCTAAATTTACGAAAATCCTTGTTTCTTGCTTCAGATGCTTCTTCAGACAAAAAACCTATAGGTACTACTGATAAGTGGTCCACTATCTGTGATCCATGAATCAGCAATTTGTGTAAACTTGCTGGCATGTTATACCATGGATATAATTCCACGAATAAATTTGCTGTTTCATCACAATATAATTTAAATTTTTGGACTTGAATTTTTTCGCCTGAGGAAATGCATTGCAAAATAACGGCGAGTCTTCTAATTAAATTAACGTCTAATTTAGTAATTTCCGCAGTCGTTTCAGGGTTTGCAAAAAACCTTCTTGCAGCATTTCCAGTGTTTGTATTGCCACTACCCTGCTTAACAACGTCTAGAAGTAAGCCTGTGCTTCTTCGGAAAGCTTCTTGAATGGCTTCTTTCTTATCTTTAACTTTTTTTTATTTTCGTCACCTTTTGCTTGCCATGATTTTATGTCCATTCTGTAAGCAATGTGTAATAAACACTCCATAGACCGAATCCAAGCATGCAATGAACTAAATCCATGCTTGTATAAATCTGTATTCACGGGTTTAGCTCTCACTTCTTCCAAGTTATTCATTTCGCTTGGGCGAGCTTTGCACAAATCACTCACTGCTGCCGATGTACCAGATATGATTGAATGTACCTTACCATCAATCATGGTTAGCCATAGATTGTGAGTAACAGTAGCATTGCCGCAATCAGTCGGGTTCAGTTCACGAATCTCGGTCTCAAATATTTCCATTTCAGCCTTAACATTCGCTTCCGTTTCTTTCATAAATGTAAATGAAATCGGGCGACAATATGTGGTTGACGATGGCCGATCATTCTGCCATACTATACTTCCACTAGAAGTCACTAACTTAAGCGGTACAAGACTTGCCATAAATACACTGGATAAGTCTTGTTCACTTGTTGTTGTCGTTTGATGGTAAATGCTTTGACTTGAAGCTCCATCAAAACCCCATTTACTGTGAAGCACAAGTGGTTCACCAGCATCAAAATTTGATTCAAGTGAATCGATCAGCCTCCTAACTGTGAGATCAAGGAGGGCTTGGATCCGTATCTTTGCGGAAGTTTCAGTCACAGTTATGGCTTCTTTTGCCGGGTAGCATTTAAGCTTTTCTTTAACTAACAAGTAGTAGCTTGGGTATTTCGCATGACCTTCTTTTAAACTAAAGTCCCGAAGTGTGATGTAACGCCACTTGGATAACTGCAAGTAAACGTAAAGAGCAAGTGCTTTGTGAGTAGGAACTTCACGAAGCGAAGGATTCTGCTTAGTTTCCAGGACATTTAAAACTGTTGAGACGTGTTCAGGATTTTCCAGCAAATTTTTCATTATTCTGGCCATATCATTTTTTCCGGCAGACTTAAGTATACTTTCAACAGTATGCAAAAGCTCATCCGGACGACTGCAACTAGCAAAATTTTCATTAACACGTCTTCTTTTGTGTCTAGTCGATAAATCTTCAAAGCGTTTGCGAGGAGATGTATATGTTGAAGTTGATGCATCTGATTTTGATGGACTGACTACCTCTTCTGCCTCATTTTCATTTGCTTCTTCAGTGTCAACAACATTTTCTTTTAAGCAATCTGGCCAAACGATATCGGAATTTAACCACTCTCCGTTCTTGTAAATGAACCTGTCGACTGTCCTTCTTGATTGCACCCATTTGGTGTAAACCCTATAGCAAAATCGTCGACACCAGTTCTTGAGATCCGTCATCACTTTCACTTAACTGGACGTTAGTACTCGACTTCAATGTGTTAAATAAATTGTCATAGTCACGAAGATCTTTATGATTACGAAGAGCAACGTAAAGATCTAGATAAGTAGAAAACCCACGGAAAGCCATAATGACAACACTTGATAGAAGTTATAATTACAACTGAATTACATTTGCTAAACACACTCAAATATATAGGGCAGCAAGTAGGCAACTAGCAATGAATTTGATAAGCTAATGATGACATTAGACAATCATAATGCAGAGATTAAGGGCTGTTAACATAGTAATTACAATAACTAATTAGATTAAGCAAGTACTGGTAATCTTTACTTAAGGACTCATTAACGCTTTTGTTGTATGGCAACAGAAGTGTTCATAAGTCATTAAAGTAATCGCAAATGCACCTGTTATTTAAGGAACTACTTAGGGACGACTTATTCTCAGTAATGAATATACTTAATGTACCTCCATTTCATCAGTTATACAATAAAAAGTATAGTTACTAAAAGCAAAATATCTCGGAAGGGGGTCGCTGGGGGCACCATGTGTCCTTGAAGAAAATGTGGCATAAAATGGGTAAATAACAGTAGTGAAAACCGCAAATCGAAACAAGGAGGGAATCATGAGATACAGACATTTTTGTGACCATTTCCATAGAAAAATAACAGTTTTCATCGAATTGCTCATAAAGTACTGGTCAAATAAAAAAACTGTGGTAACATTTTTTGTAGTTCCATAATAGAGTAATGCAACTGTATATTTCATTTTTTTCAATTAAATACTTTTTCAATTTTTAATTCTATGTCCGACCTCTTGTATGGGGACGATCCACTGTGCGCCGGCCGGCTCGCCGCCCGCGTCGCCCCCGCGCGTCCCTCTCGCTCCGGGTGCGTTCGTGGTAAGCGCATTTAGGCGCGTTCAAAAGGGTATTAAAAACACAGATTGAAAAATACTGTCATCAAGTAGGTGCCTAATTTCATCTAGCTAGGGTTAGGTTATTATACTCCATAGGTTTAGATAGTCAAATAAAGGTAATCAAATCGTAAAAAGGATTTTTATAGATGACACTTTCTTGTTTAAAAATACGATAAAACCAAATTAAATTTATTTTATTTTTTTATAATAGTTTCCTCTTTTATTAATGTATTTTAATCTTTATCATTTATTCTTAAACTACTCTTCGTAGATACTCGTAAAACTGCTGGAGCGCAATTTTTTTGTTAGATTTATAATATTAAAATAATATTTTGTAATCTGTCTATTGTAAAGAGCTCAAACTATAAACGTCAACGAATTACAACGTTGCTAAATTGAAGAGTATAACTGTGACGTAGCATGACAACTGAAGTGACAGATATTACGTTTAGTTAGTCAGTTACTTGACAGCTGTCTCGTCACGTGATGTTTTTTGTTTACATTTATTTAACTACCTAATCCTATGGAGTATAGGTAATAAGATTTGGTAATTATTTTTTAAACTTACGATAATGTATGGTTGATTGAGTAGGTAACGACTGATTTCTAGACAACGTACATTCAAAGATCACATGAATTTTAAAGAGAGGTTAGTATCATAATTATCAGTATCCTTTTCATGATTTGACTCTTTTTAAAGGATTTCGATTTTAATAGTCTCTTATTTCCTTATCTAACTTATGGGGTTTTTTTTTATCAACTATACAATGTCGACTTGGATGAGTCTATAAAGGTGTTATAATTGTGATTTGAATAAATAAATAAATAAATGTGTTTATTAAATATTACTACTCTGTATTGTATTTGTTTGTTAGTTGCTTCAAAACTTTCTTTCATACACCAGAATTAATCAACTTCAACTGTCATTAGACTTTTCACAAGTTCTTCGATAGCCAATTGAAGTCCCATAATCCAGCTTTAATCGTTTTTCTATTTACCTATAACATCTCTAACATCAAAAGCTTCATTATCTACAATTAAAACTGGCACAAATACATAAAACAAAAAAGCTTTATCAATAACAAAATATTGCACAAACAAATACAACTTAAATCTAATAAAATTGCTAACTTTGACTAGGCAGTTTATCTTGTTGTTTTTGACTTTCGGGAACTTTTTCTTTTGGGATCTGCGCATTCTGATCACCTTGATATTCTTGGGCGTACTGAGCAGTATCGTAACTTTCTTCTTGTGGGTTTTTACTATCATCTTGCGCAGTTTCACTTGGTAATTCTTGAGCGTATTGAGTCGCATCGTAATTCTGATCAGCTGGGTAATTAGCATCTGTTGCGTAATTTTCGTACTGTTGATCATAATGCGCGGCTGGGTCAGCTGCCTGTTGAGGATACTGCTCATAGTTCTCATATTGTTGCTCAGTATATGGCTGTTGTTCATAATTTTGGTATTGATCATCAGCAGTTACTGCTGTCTGCTCATAATTCTGATCATATTGATATTGGGGGTCAAATTCTTCTGGATGTTCGACTTCCATGGGTTTTTCTGCTTCCTCTTTAAGTACCTGTTCTGTTTCTAGCTTAACTGGTTCTTCTTGTTCTTCAAAATGTTCAGTTTCTTGATAATCTGTTTCGATGGGTTTAACATCTTCAGTAATATTTTCATCTTCCTCGATTTCTTGGTCGTGTATGTCGTGTTCTGGTTGGTCAGTTATTCCTGCAGTTTGGTGGGTGTCATCTCGTTGGACTGCTGTGATTGGTGCGTCCGGTCCGTGTGCGGTGTGTCCGGGGGACTCAGCTCCGGTATAGTCTCGTCCGCTGTCGGACGGGGGATGTGGTACATTTCTGTCGGTAGTGGTCGGGTGCGGGGGATGTGCTGTAACGAAGGTTAGATTAGTGATACATCCATGTAGATTCAGAATCAAGAGTTTTATTTCTGCTGCTGTACAGGTGGTGAAATTCAACAATATAGTGCCATGATAGGGATGCTACCATAATCAGTCATATATGTGTCAGACTTTTTAAAATTCTAAACTGTCTTCATAAATTCAGGGGTCGAAATAGAAGCGTTTAAGCCACGGTCCTTTTTCCACATAACTCAAAAAATAAAAATAAGTATGGTTCTAACACGTCATAATATATCCATCCACTTGTATTCTCGTAATATTTTCCTGCCGCGGTATTACTAGATCAATATGTTTTGACTTACCTTCAAAAGTGCTAGGCGTGTTGAGTGGGGTCTGCATGGAGCGCGAGAGGCCGTTTACTTGACGCTGGAGAGTGGCCAGTTCTTGCCTGAGTACGCCATTCGTGAGCACACACAAACAAACAAAGTGAGGTATATAGCAAACACCATGCAGGTTATAGTTATTACAATTACTTTTAAATAGTTTATTTCTTTCTTTCTTTTCTTTTGATAATAAACTTGTAGATTTTCAATAAAATACTGTCTGACTTTTAAATATGAAAATATAATATGGATGAGTTACTTCAGCAAAAATATTCATTTGTATTTTGATTATTCAGATTCTTGTTGGATCAAATTGCTTTAGAGCTTTTACTATAATATTCTATACTTACTCGTACAATTACCCATGCATGCATGCGTAGAACTACATGATTACTACAAAATCATCACTCCTCTATCTACTTCCATTATCACTTACCTTCACTGGATCATCATCAGAATCATCAAACCGATCAATGGAAAGATCACTAAGATTCCTCGTCAAGCCACCAACATCGTCCCTTGAGGAGTCACTCAGAAGACTATCTCTTCTAAATCTATGTCTATAATGGTTAGGGGTCGAAGTATAATACGTGCGGTCTAAGTCGTAAGAGATCCGACTTTGTGGATACCCACTCAAAGGTGTATAGCTTCTCAAAGGGGTGATTGTGGTGCAATATTTCTTATGGGAACCCCATAAGTTTCTAAGCTTTCTCATTAATTCAACGTTCCTGCAAAGCAATTGTGTTCTTTCTGCTCTGAAATGGAAATTTGGGAGTGAATATGGTGGGACTAGATAAGACTTTAAGAATGTTATTGTGGATTTGCAATACTAAGACGACATCATTTAAGAATTTATGTAACTAATTAAAGTATTCTAAAGCTGAGTTATATAATGATTTCAAGTGTAATGAACTAAAACTGGCTGAATTAAATGAATCTAAAATAAATTTTTAACAACTATTTATTGCACACACTTATATAATCGTTACCCATTAAAAGTTATTGAAATTTTGTACTGTCTCACAACACCGAGAGATAAACATTGATAACACTGAATAAACGATTAATAAATTAATATAACAAGCTAAACAAATATCACACTACATTGCACGAACGTTTACAACAAGAAGAATTAAATATTAAACACTGGTAGTCAACAACAGAGAACGATATAATTATTTAGATAATGCTTTTATCAACAAAGTATAACAATTTTTTGGAAACTATCTCTTAATATGTAAGTTGTTAAAGAAGCAACTCATTGGTATAATCAAAACAACAATTGTTAATTTTATCACTATTCTCAGCAATTTTAAGAGTATCGTAGTATCTTTAGCAAACTGCTTTATTTTAACGACTACCAGTGCTTTTCTTATATCTATGTTAACCTAAACTACTGCTCAAACTCTACTTGTATACATCATTCGCTTTGTTCTATCAATTCCTTTACTCAGTCAATCAGAAAATGCCCATCGACCGCATTTTATGTAGCTTCCTCCTCTTTCTGTAGTTCATCTTGTTCTTGCACAGTCTCTATCTCTTTTGCTTCTTCAGTTTCTGTAATAACAGTATCTGATACTGCTTCTCCTTGATTTTCGTTACATTCCTGTGGTGTATCGTTCTTAGCTTCCTGTAGAACTTCTGAAATTTCAACATTATTTTGATCTGATGATGATGTTGACATTGGTTGTTCTGTATTCAAATCTTGCTGATTCTCTTGTACTTGGGCATTTTCCTCTACGCTATGACTGTCTTTAGCATCTACTTCCTCTGTAGCACTAGTTTTATCTTCAAGAATCTCTACAGTCTCCTTCAGCACTTGTATATCGCCGTCAGAGACTTCCATACTAAAGCTATTCTTAACGCCTCTATTATCATCAGCTTGCACTACTATTTCCTCAACGTGTGCTCCTCGCTTCTTCTTCTCTTTTTTTCTAGGCTTTGGTACCAACTTAACACTTATATCAACTTTAATAGGCTCCTTTTTCTCCCGTAAAAAGGGCTGTTGTATCATAAGCGGCAGGTTGTATATCTTCTCTCCTTTGATGTTTGTGAGATCCTGATTGGTCGTCAACGGGCCAACAACTATTGGCACGAAGTTATTCGACGAATCGGACTCTTTTGCGGAGCGGCGCTTGGAACGGCGAGTCTCTCGGTCTCGCGATCTCGAACGGTCGCGCTGTGTTCTGATTGGTTCGTCTGAACGGCCGCGACTCTGCGCACTGCCTGCCACCAATAAAAACACAGCACGACGTTAAGACAATACTTTTAAATGGGTAACGATATTTCAGCCAGCAATGTTAGGTGAAGTTATTAAGGAAAGTGATAATAATCATGCTATTAGATTGTAAATTGTTCGTACTTGTGCCTACGATTTGCGTCGTCGAGCTTGTCTGTGAGCAAACGACATTCGCCGGTGAGTTTCTCCATCAGACTGTTTTGTGAATGTATCATAGACTCCAACCCAGCCACCGTTTTAGCTGCGGAACCAAATGTTCTAGCTTTAACTCTAATACGTAGTCACTACTATGGGGAGATTATTGTAAACAATCTGATGAATAAACTATTGAGAGTTAAGAAAGAATACAAGCCCTTTCATAGCACTATAGATGTACATGCAAGCGCAGAAGATGAAAGGGTAAAGTATGAATGTTTTGAAGGTATTGTTCCAAATCGTTTTAAGTGTGAAGAATCTTTCAAAACATCAATAGTTTACCCATTGAATGAGCCTATTTCCCAAAGATTTAGAATACTGTTTAGACCCAACTGTTTGAGAAACTAAGGAGAGTGTAACGTGTACGTACAGTGTTTGTTCTCCATGGACTCGAGCATGGTTGACAGCTCTTTTTCTTTCTTTTTCTTCTCCGGCGATATCGGTGTTAAATTCTTCATTGTTTGCTGCGAACAGAACAATTTATTGCGTCTTTTTCATCTATTTTTCTCAACCCAAAACGGTCACATAAACTTTACAAAATATAAATGTTACAGTCATTTGATTCCTATTTTAGTAAGTAAGTTAGAGAAATTCTAAGAAAATTGTGACTAGTGAACTACATTTAACAATACCTCTTTCTCCAGGTTTGAGATTTGTTCAGACAGACGTAGATTCTCACGACGTGAGTGGACCAGGTCAGCATCAGCTCGATCCAAGCGTTGACGAAGAGACTGGATCTAAAAGTAGGAAGAAGAAAAAACATAAAAAATAGAAAATTCTTAAATTTCGAGAGAGATTTAAAGAATAGTAAATAAAGAATCAGAATGAACATCGTGTAGACCGACCATCTTTTGGAAGTAGACAATCATAGGCAAGTACACAAATGTAGAATCATGGCTAATATTGACAATTTCCTGGTGTAAAACCCAAAAGCACTCGCCAACTCAGCTTTCGCCATCGCCACCGCTACACCAACTAAGTATATTCGATAATAATCCTTACTTCAGAGTTGAGTCGGTTGGTCTCATGCTTGGCCTGGCGCTGGTGTCTCTCGATGGCTAGGCGAGCGCTCGCCAGCTCTTCCTCCAGAGACGCCTTTTCTGCGTGAGCTTGAGCCAAGTCCGCTTGAAGAGATGCTGAAACATCAAAATAATTTAGTCTGAAATGGCAAAATAACTGCGTTCTGTTAATGTCTAAAAAATGTTAACAAAATAGTTTTTTTTGTCAAAGTTTGATGCTATGATTATTAATGACGAATGCAATCAATTGATTTATTAGCATCAAGGTTGGACGTTACAAATGAAATGATGCTTATTTCTGCTAGTAGATCTTCTAAGACACTGTTACGAGACAAGTTTTGATAAATATTTGAAAACTAGATTTCCTAGCTGACTAATCCCTGAGTAAAAATACCGATAGTTAATTGACTCGGGCGTGACTTTGCGGAAATCCATTATAAAATACAATAGACGACGTATATTTAGTAACCTAATACGCTTAACTGTTCTTAAAGAGTCATAAAGAACCCTGTAAGAAATTTAAACGTGTTTCACTTGTCAACGAGACATCTTCAGGATGACGATTGACTTGTTGTGAACCCGGACAGGACGTGTTGCCACGTCAAGGGCCGAACGCAGTGTGAGTCACAAGTCACAGCGCCTGACAACGCCATTTATATAGGATTACTGTTCGGTCCACCTCGGCTAGGATCGGTAAGAGGTGGATTTCTTACAGGGTTCTTTATGATTCTTTGAGAACAGTTAAGGTTACTAAATATACGTCGTCTATTGTATTTTTTTAAATACCGACACATACTCAGAGAAAGTCATTGACCTTGAAAACATTGAAAGAAGCTGGTGATTTTTGTGGTGCTTGGTGTACGTACGTACTTGATCATTATATCAGAAACAGTGTGATTTCGGTCTTCAACACGTAGGTATACGTACATGTTTTGTTCTTGAGTTCCATCTTCAGCTCGTCGATGGCCGCGTTCTTCATGGACAGCTCCCGCTTCAACTCGTTCTCTTCGCGACGTTGGCGCTCCAGATCCAACTAATTGAAAATTACGCTAATTAAGTATTGCATCAATATACTCGTTACTGTTGTTTTTGCAATGTTTACTACTCCGCAAAGATGTGAAATGATTCATTCATCTTCATTCTTCATTTTCATCTTTATTGTGTTCTCCACTGACCTATCTATTACATCACTTGCTCATGTAAATCAATTAAGAGAATCCTCGAGTTTTCGTATTCGACGTAAGAGATACTCCATATTCTCCAGGCAGTGCCTTCTGCTTTTAATGCAAATACCTACTCTAGTTTCCCTCCAGTCACCTTAGTTATGTCGCAGGAAGATACTCAGATAGTCAGTGTCAGTCAGTAGATCTTACCTACCTGTAACTTAGCCACATTGTCATACTGCGCTACGAGGTCATGCTGTAGCTCGTCGAAAAGTATGCATTGTATCGTTATTCTGCCGCCCTGCGCTCTTGTATCTACAACTATAGCTACTATAAATGATATAATATAGTACAGTAAAATATTATCTACTACCTGTAACTTAGCCACATTGTCATACTGCGCGGCGAGGTCATGCTGTAGCTCGTCGAAGTGTGCGTTGTACCGCTGTTCTGCCGCACTGCGCTCATGTATGGCACGTCGAGCACCCTCTCCTGCCAATTCGCGAACTTTGTTGCGTTCCTTGGCTAAGTCATCCTAGAAAATACATTTAGTAAGTACGAGGTTGGGAAGAAACTGTATAGCTCTTTAGAGGCATGAGGAACAGTGCAAAGGGTGCAAAGTTCACTAATCCTCTACAGAAAAGGCAGGATACTGCGACCAGACGGGTGTCGTGTCTGGGGGGCAACTGCCCACAATTGATGTCGGAAAGTTATATGTATATATGTCAATCGCGCGGTAAACTCCAATTGCGCGATGCAGGATTTTGTGTAACGTCGGCATTTTTGTATGACGTCAGGTCTTTGATACGTAGTTCGCATGTGGCGTTGTAGATGCCGCCACAGGTTTATCTACACATATCAGGGTCTAGACCTTAAATATTGAGCCGGAGATCAAAAAAGTAATCCAAGGAACTTAATTCCTGTTTCATACTATGAATACCTAACTCGCTCAACCGCATAGGATCATAATAATGATCTCGAAAAACGGTTTCTAACCCTATTAGCTTTCAGAACTGCTTTTGTCTTAGTTGGAATCTCTCAATAGGTGATCCAAACCCGTACATCTCTCTCATCACCACAATATGCTGCCTTACCTTCATCCGACGCACTTCAGCCTCCAAGTTGTTCCGTTCCTCCCTGAGCTGGTGTTCCACCGCATCAGATCCTCGCTTGTACCGTCCATCATCGTCGCGCTGTTCCAAGTTTAGCTTCAGCTTTGATATCTGTGCCTCCAATGAAGACTTGTCCCTGTTCAAATAAATCCCAATTTCACCTAAATTAGCACTTTATGAAAACTCATGACTTCAATGTTGCCCGTAGTGACAGAGGATCATAAGCATAAGCTTAGTAAGGATATTTTTCTACTGGCAAATGTTGATGGCTACTGACAGTCGATGAAAGGGACAGTGGCTTGAAAATTGTTTCTAATGAAAGGTCTAGAAATAGTTTCTAATTCGAAAACACCTCATGAAGACGATCAAAACGTACCTCTGCAGATTGTCGATCTGGCGCTTGAAGCCATCGAGGCAAGTTGAGTCAACGAGCCCAGAGGCCAACTTGCGCTTGTTCTCATTATTCTCCTCCTAGACAAACAATAAGTACAAATAGAAGTATCTCAGAATTTCATCAATGCTCAACATTAATCGATTTGTATGAATAGGAAATATATTATGTCACTAGATCCTCTAGAGCCAAACAACACCTTACCTGAATCTTCTTGAGGTCGATCCTGGCCTGTGTGAGCTGAGCTTCCAACTCGGCGATTCGGGACTCGAACACAATGTTCGGACCTTCTAATCTGGTGGAGCGCACCTTTGCAGACTTGCGGGCTTTTAGCGGAGTTGTCTGTTCATCAACAAAAGGAAAACTCTCAATACTTAAACGCCTTTACTCTAAACAGTATATATATAGTAATACATAATAATATTTCGTATACCTATATTGGGGGGAATCGTTTCTACGATCAAAGGTGTCGCGAAAAATGGACGATCCATCGCTATGTGCATACAAAACGATTAACTATTGCTATCTATCGTGTCATCGTTAACTGTTTTGTATTCGAGAAGTTTATCTACATATAAAATATTTACGTTAGCATGGATTTCCGCTGCGATATCTGTATCATCTTTGATTAACTTAGGTTCGTACATTGTTGATTGAATCGTCCGGATTCTACTTCCTGCATTGTCTTCAAATCGCGAACTATTAAAACACTTCCTCTCTCCTTAAACATCATCATTACATATAGTTCCTTGCTCTTGTTTCATTTTTACTATTATATATATATACGTATATATTTATCTGGATAAGGATAAAAGTACATCACTGACTACCAGCAGTATTATCTCTCCTTCTCCCTTTAATCCATCCAAAGGTTGTCTATAAAAGATCTCTTTTAGCGATAAGACCGCCCATTGTGTCACCCTATGTAAAATTTCTAAATGTATTTCCGTAATTTGAATGGTGTGCCTATTAAAGAATATTCTATCTATCTATCAAAAGGACCAACATTTCATACCTTGTTATCACTATCCAGTCCAGTACTATCGCCCAACTCGTCCAGCTCGTCACTCTCAGATCCGTTGTAAGAGTGAAACATCCGCGAGATCAACTTGTTCTTCTGCGCCTCGTGGAGGTGCTCATTCTCTGATATTACTTCTTTTACTTTGCCGAGGAGGTTGTTTAGTTCATCCTGGAGAACAGTCTTTATTCAGAAAGGTAAGAAAAATTGCCAGATAGTGACAAATTCTGTGAGTAAGCTGGGATCCATTTTCAATACTCAATCATTTATTCCACAATACGTACCTAGATGGTAACATAAATAGGTAGTTATTTATGCAACTGTTGTGGTAATAAGGGGTATTGTTGTTGTATAATAGGGATGATAACATTTTTTTTTTTTAATTTCGTCATGGAGATTATTAAAAAAATATTGGACACGTATTTTTTCTTGTTTTACGTAATCTAAAGATTACGGCGATAAGCATTGAGTTAAGTTGTACCTTGACGTCACGAGTATGTAGATTTGATACTTGTGGCGTAGCGACCCCCACTCCCCAACTTAGAATGCGTTTTATCTTAGTATCTTCTTAGTATTTTTTTTATTATATGATAAAGCAGAAAATACGTGTCTAATATTTTTTTATTATCTGGCTGACGGATTAAACAGAATTTCTTTTTTTTTACCCAGGCATCATCCCTATTATGTACAGTTGCATACAAGACTTTATCTCCACCCATGATATGAATCCTCTATAGAAGGTTCTTGTAAACAACAAAGTAATAAATTTTTGCAATCGAACAAAAATGGCGGGATACGACATGAATTCGAATAACCTAAAAGTTTTAATTTTTTTAAATTACGGCGCTGTGGTAGTGGAACGCGCTTGCAATACAAAGTTTTTTTTGTAATTCATAAAAATACCACGAATTGAGTAGTGAGAATGTGGCTGTTTGGTGAATAAGGAAGGAATCGAAAAACCAAAGGAGTTGCATCATGAAATTCGGTACAACATTATAACACTCGTTTGGATGACATTATGGTTACTATGACTCTGGTTGTTTTAATGTTGGCAATAAGCTAAATGTTTCAGAAACTTTTATAGAGGATTTATAGCATGGGTGTAGATAAATATACTTATGAGATCATTATGGCCCCTGTCGGCACCCCCGCACCCGGGCCATCCGGCAGGGACAGGGAAAACTGATACCATGGATTCAGTACATGATTCTGAACCCCCCTGCGTTAAAATTTTACGTCGGTTATAAAAAACAAAAACTGCTGTTTCATAGAAAAGTGCAATACCTACGCGGTCAAAATGTATGGTATGGACCTACCGCACTAGTCTGGACCATAGACATAGAGAATTGGACTGACCGTTAGCCTCACAAAAGTGACCACCCTCTAGGAAGAGGCAAAGCGACTGTGCGGCCAATACCTGTAGTACTACTAAAGAGCCAACTACTGGCCGCAAATAAACTCTGTCTCTCTCGTACTTCGGTCGGTATTCACGGCACAACTGAATACGGAATAATCAGTCTATTCTCTATGTCTATGGTCTGGACAAACCTAAGTCGTTATATTCCTAAATAGTCACGATACACTACCCTACAGTACTGGCTCTCTCGCTCCAGCTGTTCGATGTACTCCTCCTGCTTCTGGATAAAGTTGATGACGTCAGGGTTGGTACCGCCCGTCAGGTCGCCTGCAGTGGCCGCCGCGGAGGTTGGAGGGGGCGCCGCTGTTGAGATTTTGTTGTGAATGTAGGATCTTTATATATGTTGCTTCTTGCGCATTATAGGTTTCCGATTGGATGGCTTGTGACCGTATTTAATGAAGTAACTGTAGCATTTCTGATTATTAGCTTAATTTAGTTTTAGTAATTGCCTTGAGATAATTCCAAAGTATGGACGATCCAGGGGTGATTCTCGGTACTAATTCCTAAATAGAATTAATAGATATCGTAGTAAATAATTCCAAAAAAACTTTTACAAAAAAAAAACACTATAAAGTGAAGTGAGTGTGTTTTTTTGGAAGTCAGTTGTTTTTTTTTTGTAAAAGCTTTTATTTTTCACTTTTTAGTTGTGGTACCTACCCCATACAAATTCGAATACCACTTACCTGCTATGTAAATAACAGTGACAGGAAGTTATCATCATATCATCCACATATACTAAGTGGGAAAAATACGTATTATTGCTTACTCAAAAACTATATTAGCAAAGTTAATATAATTTATATGGGACCAATTTGAGAGCCCTTTCAAACAAAAAAAGAATTCAAATTAGGTAAACGACGGCCGCCCACGCCCAATGTAATATAAATTTCCACATAAATAGACTCAGTACGATACCTAACATTACCAAAAAGTAATCAAATTTTTTTTTGTTTCTAAATAAAAAAGTTATTGCTATTTTTTTTTTTTTAGTACAGTGGGCTCCAGAGATACCTTACCCCCTAGCAAAGTTAAAAAACAATGCAAGGGGGTGAGGTTTCTCTAGAGCCCACTGTTCCAAAATTATCCCAATTTCATTATAAATTAGCAAATTTTCTACACAGGTCACTTATGACTTGACTCGCTAAACGACGGCCGGCCGCGCCCCATGTAATAACCCGGAAAAATTCGCCATTGAAAAATAATGCGGCATTTAGTTTTTTTTTTACCCAGAATATTAATTATTCTGAACTACAACACCCTCACGGATCGGACAGTGTTTTTGTTACACGCTGTATATTTAAGTTGATACTATAACCAGTGGGTGTGGTATGTTGTGGGATGTAGTTGTTCAAGCTGTCTGCGTAGAGGGTGGTATTTTTAGCAGTGAGCTGCGACCGTAGCTTGTATTCAATCATTCCTTAAGAACTACAATTCTCAATAACTTACCAGTGGGTGTAGTATGTTGTGGGGTGTAGTTGTTCAAGCTGTCGGCATATAGTGTAGTGTATTTAGCAGTAAGCCGCGGCCGTGGTTTGTATTCAGCCAGGGTGTATGAGCTGGTATACTTTTTGTCCACATCGCCATCTGATTCATCCAAGTTCTTCACTGATGGTGAGCCACCATAGCTGCGTACCTACGGTTTTTATTTTGTATGAAATATTTATTTAAATACTACTGAAGTTTTAATTTATTTTAGTTTTGTCGATTAGGCATTTTAATAATCACGAATCTAAAAAGCGTTTAAAAAAAAGAAATCTTCTTTCTTAATTCAGGGATCTACGAAAATTAAAATCAACGTCCAAGACATCCGCTGCTGGATAGGTACCACGCTACAAAAAAAAAGCGCCAGAAAGACCACTAAAATGATTTAATATTCATACTTAAACAAAATGTATTTGTTGTTACTGTTGTTAGTCAAGAAGCTATCCATTTTACAGTTTTGTTTTTTATTACCTACCTTTTTGGTTTTTAAACCAACGTTTGCATTCTTTTAATTTAAAAACAAAAGTTATTGGTAATTGAATTGATTAAAATAAAATAAAGAAGGAAGATTAAATTTTAAAACAAAAGCACTAAAATAATAAAAAACAACTCACACTTGGCGCGTAATTCCCCGACAGGAAGTACCTCAGCTTCGACACCGCCTCTTTGTAAGCCAACTCGGTATAATCTGGAATCCTCTTCAACCCATAGTCATTCATCTTACTTGGGCGCCTGTTCAAATAATTCGTGTAATACATAATTAAAACTAAACAACTTAACGATCAACGAAACAAAACATTTTTAAACTTCGAAATAAAAAAGTAAATAAAAATCAAATATTGAATTTGGAACTAGTGTTGCGCATTGCGCCGGGTTGCCGAGTGCGAGGATATTTGAACAGGTATCGATTACACAAAGCCGTTGCTATGGTAACGGTTGTTGTGGTAAACAAATGCCTCGCGACGAATGCAGGGGACATGCAATCGATTTATCATCTCTATCGAGTAGATAAGATGGTTTTAAATTGGATTCTGCTTATTAGTATGCATCATAGTCGTATCATTGGTTTATTGAAAACACGCGATGTTGAGTGCCCTGAATCTGATTTTCAGTTAAAACAACAACACTTTTACTATTTATATAGCGTGATGTTAAAAAATGTCGCCCATCGGCATGTGCCCGCCCGTATTTTTCTGAATATTCATAAAAAATTATCGAAAATTAACTTTACAAGAGGGTCTATCTTTAATATTTTTCATGTTATTCAATTTTAATTTCTTTAGCAGCGTTTGTGATGTTATTGGCTCGATTTGTTTGGATTATGTTTATTATTTCTAAAAGCTTATGAGTTATTTAATCGGATTAACTAACATTTTTTATTAAATTTTTTCAACTATGAAAAAAACGGATGTGAAGAATAAAAAAAAAACTATTTATTTAAAAACACAAGTCCATTAAATGATATGGGGATATTGTTTTTTTTTTTTTTAATAATATGGAAATTTAAATAAAGATAGACCTTTATAAGTTAATTTTTGATAATTTGTCATGAATATTCAGAAAAATACGGGCGGGCGACATTGTATAACATAACATCATGCCTGTAACTCACTAAGGGTTAGACAGAGGTATAACCTTTCGTACACCCACATTTCACCAGTCATGTTTAAGTCCCATGTAATAGAGGGCGAGTCTATTGCCATCAACCGGGCACAAATCCAGACTCCGGGCTACTACTGACAAATTCCTAATGGAAAAACCCAATAAATAACTAAGAAATAAGTGGGCGTTAATAGCTGCGACACAGTTTATAACGAATGTGTTTATTATCGTACGCAATTAAATTGTTTTTTTTTTGTTCTAATAAAGAAATTTACAAAATTTCTTATTCTAATAACACTGCCCGAACTGGGAATCGAACCAAGGACCTCATGGTCAGCAGTAGCGCTTGCAGCTACTTGACCAACCGGGCAGATAACACTATAAGTGCTTCTTATTTAATATGAATCGTTAGTCTATATAACATGTTATTACGTATACTCTAAGGCGGAATCTAATATTTAGATTTAAGGTACAATTCCGTCACCGACCACAGGCGGCAGCAGCAGGCAACATGTCGCCGCGACACGACTGGTTTTTCTGAAATTTCTCTGAAATACCTTCCGTATTATACGTCGGTTTCATAGAAATACATAGAAACCTGTCGCCTCCTGCTGCCGCTTGCGGTCGGCTACGGAATTGTACCTTAAATCTAAATAGACACCGTAAAACTGGTACAGAACTTGATCTGATAATATAATACTTTCATTTACCAACCATTGATACTTGGATAGTGCAACAATCGATGTACGGATACGATACGAATTCTAGTGCAGGCAAAATGACCTGAAAATGAATTTCCTTTTTAACTCAGTTCTGTGTTTCATTTGCATGTATATTTAAACCTTTAAAAGGTGGCTGGGACAGACTGAATGCGGAAGGCGGAAGACAGTGACAGCCTGGGAGAGGCCTATGTCCAGCAGTGGACTGCTATAAGCTGAGTTGATTGATATCTAGATCTACAAAATAGCCAAACAAAATATTATTATACCAAGAAAGACAGTTAAGGTATGATTCCGAACCCCGCTGCACGCAGCAGTGCTGCCGCGGCGTTGTTGCCGCTGTTCTTGGAGTCTCGCTGTTTTTTTGCTAATTTGCTTGTCAACATTCACGTGTTATCGCTGTGATGAACGCCGCAGCACTGGTCTGCCGTGGCGGCAGGACGCCACTGCCACACAGCAGTGCTATCGCAGCAGTGCTACCGCGTCATTTCTGCTGTGCTCGGAATGTATTCTCATAGAAAATGTATGGACCAGTTGTGACGCGGCAGCACTGCTGGGACAGCATCACTGCTGCGACGGCATCACTGCCGCGTGCAGCGGGGTACGGAATCATACTTTAAGAAGTTAGGTAGGCACTTTTCATTGAGAGATAAAAATAAAATATATAAAAGCGAGTGCAAAAACTTGTTTAAGTAGGTAAGTACTATTTTTCCGTAAAATAAGGAAAAGTTCTTTTAAAAATATCAGAACTTGTACAGCTATCTAATTACGCAACACATTTTCGATTTGCAATTGAGTCAAATTGGTTTCGTTTGACTAGAATTGCTTTCAAAAGTTGTAAATTGAAAGCAAGTCTAGTCAAACGAAACCAATTTGACTCAATTGCAAATCGAAAATGTGTTGCGTAATTAGATAGCTGTTCTATAAAAAATTACAATTACTTATTAAGTTATTAAACAAAGATTATTTCAAAAATAATATAAAAAACTGCGTACCTACCGGAAGTTAAACTTAAGGCTTGAAAACTTTTATTCTTTCCTCCATTTTATAGTCGGGTAAAACTTTTCAAACAATACCACAGATTACTAAATTCACACAAAAAGTTCTTTATAAGGTCGTTATAGTACTTGCCGAATTTTTGTGCGCTTCAGCTTCCCGTTCATCTCCTTATCAGAGCCAGCACTGGAGCCGCTCTTCACTCGGTAGCCCGTCGACTTCGGCTTCGTGACGTAACTTGTCGAACCCATACTATCACTAACACGCCAACTATCGAAACCTATCGCAATTTATATGCAAAACAATGCGAAATTTATGCCAACAGGAAAGGTATTAAAACTGATATTTTGCAATACTGGTAAACCGACACGATAACGAACCTATAAATTCAAATTTCGAATGTGGAAGGCATCGCGGGCGCGCGCTGCCGCCAATAGACAAGGTTGTCGAAAAAGGAATGAGTTTTGGAATAAGAAGTTTTTGCTCCTTCCTGTGTTTTGTCCTGTTCGCACGCGTCGGAATAGTGGCTGTCTGTTTCGTGTCGATGGAAAAGTTTTTCTTTAGGATGCATAGGCATGGAGCTGGCGTGGAAAGTTGTAGCGACATCATTTTTACTAATGGAATACTTAGCAAATCAAGACATTATTTGGAAACTAAATAATAAATGCATAAATAAATCGTGCTACATTAATATCAGCATGATTAAAATTTTATTTTAATGGTTCACAAGAATATGTGAGCTGTCCACCGAATCAAACATTACCAGAGATTACATTACAAAAAAGTTCCAAACACATAGATAAGTTGTTGTCAAAGTTAGACCACGGCATGGAATTCAATTAAAAACGTTACTTAGACACCTATGTTTATAAAATCTGAATTTATATCTTACCATTAGGAATAATGTTGATGTGAAGATACCTATCGAAATCTAAACTCAATAAACGCTATTCTTCGATGAAAAATAAAACCCAACCTCTATCTCCTGTACTACGCGACAGGCAGTGTCTAGCGTGCATCGAAGACGAGCTAATAACTTTTTGGAGGGAAAATACATTCGTGATCACGCGACAAAATGGCGGCTGGGACCACAAATCATACCGTTTTACGTTCACTGACTCATTCGCATAATTACATTCACGTAGTTTCCTACAATGTTTACGGAAATTATGAAAATTATTGTATTTTAATATGTTTTTAATTTCAGGTGATAGAATTTGTTACAAAGGCTGAATTTAACGATGCCTTGGATTATGGCGGGTTTTTTTTTGTATGGCGTGCACGCTGCCATGTTGCTTCTAACTTAGCTACTGCTTTTAATTGTTTTTCGTTTGCCTACTGACCATAAACTCTAGGAGCAAAACCTTAATCATAATCATCTTCCTGGCCTTGTCCCATGTTCCCACGCGTAGTATGACCACGAGTTCTGTCGACGGAAGAATAGACAAAATGACAGATTCACAATCGCAATCTGTCATTTTGTCTATTCTTCCGTGGACAAAACCCGTTTCTATTGTGGTCATGCTACGCGTGCAGGAGCAAAACCATAATAAGACAAGAAATAGAACCTGCAATTTAGGTACTAACTGAAAGCTTTCTATCAACTTTGTTGTCAATTGCTGAAAAGTAGAAACTTAGTCATCTTAAAATATAGTCGACAACTGTACCTACCGATAAAACTCTTGTAGGAAACCGACATGCATAAAATCTCAGACCAATTTAAAAAACGTGAAGCATGCCGAAACTTACACCTCCGCTCTGTGCATAGGTACACGCTCACAAGCACACATTTACAACCATTTAAAATAAAACTATAATCAAACTACACCTCACTAAATGATAGCGGTATGTCTTGGTTTAATTCTGAGGCATAAAACATGCTCAAAAGATCGATTAGCTACTTCAGGTATCTACATATAGCAAGGGTTTTCCGTACTGGGGGAAACTTTTTCACAATTTTTCTTAACAAAAAGTTCTAAATCTAGGTAATGTAGCTTTCCACAGTTATTCACACTCACCCGCTAGATTGTGTTACAAGAATTTATAATTTCTGTGATGAAGATTAAGTTATATTAAAAAAATATTTGTTTTATTATTTATAAGAATTATTAGAGCAAGATTTTTTAAATTGAAGATTTTTTTCTTATCCTTATATGATTTACCTTACTTTTAATTAAAAAATTATACTAATTTATGTTACATTAATTGGGGGATTAATAGGGTATTTAATTAGAAATATAAATTTATTAAAACTTATAATTTAAGAAATCAAATCTTTTATTCAGATTTCGTTTTGAGTAAGTAACCTGTACCAATGTGACTTTTTCAATTCTATGTACTTTCCGAGTTTATCTTGGACATGACTGACACCGGTGACGGAAAACATCGTGAGGACTTAGTTAATATCAGTCTGAAATATCCAACCCTTCTTGAGCAAGCGTGGTGATCAATGTTCGTGCCTTCTCGTTATGAGAAGGGGCCTTTGCCCAGCAGTGGGACAATAATAGGCTGGTATTATTATTATAAGTAGGTAAGGATCCTAGGCTTCTATACAAATGGAATCCATTTCTAAGCTCCACCACGTATGTACCTGATGGTATCTGCCGGTGTAAGTCAGTGCCGCACTCCGAAGCAAAACTTGCGTGACCGACATCGTTTGTTTTATTTTCAAGATTCTCTTACTACAGACCGTTCCGAGTTCTATTTTGTGTATTGTGGAAGTTATACGTTGTGCATGTCTTTTTGTTATGCTGTTCGAATTGCAAGCTTTAGTAATAAACACTACTTAAGACGCAGATGTATGCCAGTGACTTTGAGTGGTTAACTTGCGTGTTTTATACTGAGCTCAAGCTACGCGTCGTACGTCCAGCCAGTAATAGGACTCGCCCATCAAGGAGCGCTGTCCCAAATTAGACGCACAATTAATTTATTATACACTAGCTTTTGCTCGCGACTTCGTCCACGTAGAAGTCGAAAATAGTTCTAATTGGATTTTTTATTGGGTTTTTACGTTTTTGCTTTTGTTATAACATATAAATTATTATGTTGAAATGTTTGAATACTTATAAATATAACAATCTTTATTATAATGTAGCGATTTAAAGGTTAAATAAACATGAAAATAAAATAAAATTTTGTAATATTTTATGAACACGAAGCTCGGCGTTTGATCTGGTGAAAGTTACACGGGGGTATTATCTTTTTACAACGAAATCGAAATACTACACCTACCGCAGTATTTATTTATAAACAATATTTTTTGCTTTTCCTTCGGCTGCTAGAATCACCAGGCTACTCTGTGCTTGAGGAGTGTCTTAAGCCCGGAGGACACGGTGGAGCATACGGTGGAGGTCTGCCCGGCTTGGGCGGAGCACTGCCATATCCTTACGGAAGCGATCGGCGGCAGTGATCTCTCGCGTCCGGCCCTGGTCCAGGCCATGGCACGGAGCGAGAGGGCGTGGGAAGCCGTCACCTCCTTCTGCGAAGCAGTAATGCTCGCGAAGGAGGAGACAGAGCGCGTAAGGGAGAGACAAATGTCGCGCCCTCACGCCCCAAGCCGCCGCAGGAGACGCCCTGGACGTCGGGAATTGCAGGCCGATTCCCGGCCACCGTAGGCGCGGGCTTGCGGACGGTGAGCAATGGGTAGCTCGCCGTCCGATAAGGACCAGCCCGGGTCGACGTCGCGTTGTGTTCCACGCGCGCCTCAAAGAGATGTCAGCACAACGGAAGGGGTCCGCTAGGACCGATGCCTGCTGGGACTGCGGGAAAGTCCGAAAGGGATACCGTGGCCCCTGGCAACGTACAGGCAACTGAAGGAACACGGGTGGCTTTTAGTCAGTAAGAGTCTGACACGCCCTCCTGCTCCGCACAGAGCGTGAGAAGTTATTCGATAATTTCCCACGCTCAAAAAAAAAAAAAAAACGGCAACTCTGTGCGCTTACTCTGGAGCATGTCACATACAACTGGCCGTGAAAGAAGCAGCTTTCCCTCAAGTCTACTCCCGCTATCTTAACGAGTTTGACCTTGAGCTTTGTTTATGGTCATTGCGAAGCAGACTTTGATGGGAAACTGCACTCTCTTGAATTCGAAGGGGTAATTTGATGGTGTTAGAGGAATCCTAGGAATAATATACAGACCTCTGTAAAGCTTAGAAACCTTCAAATGCGGTACTGATATAGTACGGTGACTTTCGAGACATTCCAATTTTAAAGAGTATTTGCATTGCACCAAGCTTATACGTGAGTTCAACCTTTTTTGAATAAAATCGGATTGAGTTTTCAAACATGTGTCAAAATAAAATGTAATTTAAATCAAAAGCACTAAGGGGTATTGATATCAACTTCGAAGCAAATCACTACCAAAATAACTTTCTATCCCTATTTAATCCCGTTAGGGGATGAATTTCAATAAAATACGAAACACATCTTCCATCAATTCTGTTAAAGAATGCTTATGCAAAATTTGAAGTAGATTGGACAAAGGAATCACGTTGTCCCATACAAAATTTGCCGCCCTTTTTCACCCCCTTAGGAGTAGAATTTCGGAAAATCCTTTCTTATCGGATGCCTACGTCATACAAAGAACACACCCTCCAAGTTTCAGGTCTCTACGATCAGCAGTTTAGGCTGTGCGTTGATCAGTCATTCAGGATAAAGCATTTTATATGTATAGATAAAACAAAAGGTATTTTAATAAAACACGTATATTTGAAGATCAATAATTAAATTATCTTTAAATGGTGAAGGTTTCAGAAAAATACGCTTGATAGATATTGCGTGATTCTCAGTTTTTTATCCGCGTTAGACATAATTTTACAAATTAATTTCACTATGTAATATGTGTGGGATTGACGAGTGTCAATCCCACACTTATTGTCATAGTTTCGTGAAAATTACGCAACGACTCACCCCTAAATTACGTAACGACCCACCCCTAAATTACGTAACGACCCACCCCTAAATTACGTAACGACCCACCCTTAAATTACGTAACGACCCACCCCTAAATTACGTAACGACCCACCCCTAAATTACGTAACGACCCACCACCCACGTAAATTGGAACGATGTTCCGTAAGCACGTTATACTCTACACATTTGGCGAATCAGAGCTAGACTGAAAAAAGTGTTACATTTTGACCGTCACGACACTTTTCTATAGTGTGTGTGTTTGTGTGTTGAAAAGCATATGTCTATAAAAAAAAAATACCATACCTTATTTTTTATTTTGTTTCTCTCAAACGTTAATTTATTTAATTGTGTCTGTTTTTCCTATTATATTAACATACGGTTTTGTTTTACCACTTTGTCGGCGTGATTAATAATTACGTATACTCATGCCAAATTACAGCTTTCTAGTACTAAGGCGCTCTGAGCTAAGCCGTGGACAGACAGACAGACGGACATAGCGAAACAATAAGGGTCCCTTGTTACTACGGAACCCCAAAAACGTTGGTTGGTTGGTGGTTGGATCTATCCTTTACATCCCTCCTTAAAGTGTAATAAAAAGTTATTTAAAAGAGATGATTTTATAGGAAGGGGATAAAACACATCACCTGATACAGTTTACCCCTCATTGTGGATGTCATTAGCGGCCACTAATTATTGCTGGAGGGCTATACTCAGTAGTGGGGGATCAAGACTGGCAGTGGTGATGATGATGTATTATTGTTGACGGATGGATGACCGGTTGCTACTAACGAATCCCTAATACTTAGTACCTGAAAAGGAGGCAATTACTCCGATTAATAAACCTTTGCGTGAAGCGTGAACTTACGTGGCCGAACTCCGCATACTTATTATGTAGGTCCAGGTCCAGTTGAAAATCAGCGTCAGGCACTTATAAATGTCTGGCATTTTTCTGAACTGGGCCTTTTCGCCGCAATCGTGAGGCACACTTTCCTGCTAATTTCTTACATCGTACTTTAGAAAGAAGGAAGAAAGAAAAGAAAGAAAGTTTATTCGTCACAGAAACACGTGCATAAAAAAAAAGATATTAAACTCGAGTTTAACAAGAAAATAAAACACAATAGATTTAAATACAATAACGAGCTCAAAGAGCGGCAGCTGCTGGCACGTCATGACTGTGACAAGAAGGGTTCCACTCAGCATGATGCTGTGCTACGGAGACCCACAGCACAGCGCTGATTTTCAGTGGTCACCCGAAGAAGACGTACGGAAACCAAGTCAGGTTTAATGAATTATACATATATATAAAATAAAATAAATAGTACTTATAAAATAATGCTAATAAACAACAAATATCACTTTACACTTTTTATTTGATTTTTTTATTTTATATCTATATCTGCTGTACATTACATTGTGTGCCTTTTTAGTCTCTGATAAATAAATGTATTTATTTTCTTTCTTCTTTAAGTACCATCAAAGAAGTTTATATAGATCTAACCAGTTTCAAAACAAAATCCCGTGAACACGATGACCACATTTGTTACCGGCCCGGTGCTATAGTGGCCGTGCGCTGCAAGCAAAAATAGCCCTTATGGTGGTTAGATTATGGACATAATTTTTTCCTTACCTGACTACTTATTATGTTTTCATAATGTTAGAAAAGTAATATATATGTTTTTTTTTGTTGGCCCTGTTCCACGGCTGGGCAAAGGCCTCCCCCAAGCCCTTCCAGGAACTCTTTTCCCGCGCCACCTCAACCCAGTCCACGATTATAATTATACAGGGTGGCAGGGACATCGACGCGAAAACTGTTACCATGGATTCAGTACATGATTCTGAACCACCCAGCGTTGAAAATTTTCATCGGTAATTTAAAAAAAAAACTGCCGTTTCATAGAAAAATGCAATACCTCAATCAATCTGCCTAGCCTTTTCCCAACTATATTGGGGTTGGCTTCCAGTCTAACCGGATGCAGCTGAATACCAGTATTTTACATGGAGCGACTACCTATCTGACCTCCACAACCCAGTAACTGGGTAACACGATACCCCTTGGTAAGACTGGTTGTCAGACTTTCGGGTTTCTGACAACCCGTAACGACTGCCAAAGACCCACGAATGAAAGCCGGGACCAACGGCTTAACGTACTTTCCGAGGCACGGAGGAGTCTCGGTATGTAAAGATGGTCACCCATCCACAGACCAACTCCGGCAAGCGTAGCTTAACCAGATAGATCGACCTGTGCGGCTGTTATACCTATGCGGTCAAAATGTATGGAACAGCAGTTTTTTTTTTAAATAACCGACGAAAAATATCAACGCAGGGTAGTTCAGAACCTGCCAGGGTTGCGAGTTTGTCCGAAAGGGATATCGCGGCCCCAGCATACAGGCAACGGAAGGAACACGGGTGGGTTTTAGTCAGTAAAAGTCTGACACACCCTCCCACTCTGGGCGGAGCGGCCTGTGTGCCGCAACCCGCAACGTCCCTGCCACCCTGTAGGTAGTTATTTTCTGCACGTGTTTTCAATTAAGCAATTTAAATAGGTACATGGGTAATTTTATAAATGCACGATATTGTTGCAGCTCACCGAATAATCATTATTAAATTATTATTAATTGATTACCTTTGTGAAGTTGAACAGCGTCACGAACAATCAGGCTTGATTAAAGTTATCTAAACTAACGGTGCTTGCTTACCTACCTACCGACGAAATCAGAATTTGGAAAACAGAAACTCAAATTCAAGATCGAGCTAGAGCGGGCAATGCTTGGAGTTTCTTTGAAGGAAAAATCATAAATGAAGGTATCCGGAAAAGAACCAGAGTTACCGACATAGCTTGAGAATAAGCAAACTGAAGTGGCAGTGCGCTGGACTTGTTTGTCCAAGGACCGATGGCCGGTGAAACAGACGAGTCCTGGACTGCTACAAGCGTAGTATGAGACGTCCCCCAGCGAGATGGTCCGACGACCTCAAAAAGGTGGGTGGGTCAGATTGGGTACGGTCGGCGGAGGACAGGGTGTTGTGGGGTAGCCTGGAAGAGGCCTATATCCAATCCAACAGTGGACTGCGATAGGCTGAGTCGATTGGGTAGGTTTCATACTTACGTTTTCACTATTTTTATAATTTCCTATATTGTGGATTTCATGTGGTTTTGACAGCCTAAAAGCACTGGTTACGCAAATTTATTGTTGTCTATGGGAGGAACAACCAGCCACAAAAGGAATTGATAATTTTGGAATTAACGTTCAGTTAATTATTCATTTATGTACCTACCAATATAGAACCTAATAGAGATGATGACAAAAAAATAATTTTTGTCTGTCTTTGAGATTATAAAAAAATATTGGACACGTGTTTTTTATTTTTTTACGTAATCAAAAGATTACGGCGATACATTGAGGTAAAATGTGCCATGACGTCACGAGTACGTAGATTTTATACGTACTAGTGACGTAGCGAACCTCACTCCCCAACATAAAATGCGTTTTATCTAAGTAATTTTTTATTAATATGATAAAGCTAAAAATACGTGTCCAACATTTTTTATTAATCTCCAAAACGAACTAAAAAACATGTTGTTATCATCCCTATTCCTTATATGAAATTCTATGAAACCACGCGCACGTGCCCGCGTGGAATCAACCGAATCTGGAAGACTGTTCCTAGCGTTCTCGTTGACTTCGATTCGTTCGACTCTGATAAGTGTGCTTTCACCTTTATGAGTAAAAAAAAACAGAAAATATTATTGAATAATTTTATTAGTAAAAAAAATAATACTAAAACAATCTTCTCTACTTTTTGGTGTTAGTAGCTACACAACAAAACTTAATGCCTATTAAACAAAAAATAAATAATTTTAAGTAGATCGTTCAATTTCACGAAAAAAATAATTTCCTTTTTAATTAAATATTCATCTAATATCGCAATGGCACTTTTTGAATAAATACAATAGCAAAATAAGCATTTCCACAGATTATATACATGTGAAGACTGTGCGTAGTGAAGTTTTTGCCAAAATATTATAATTCATTGTCTATGGCACGAGATATCAAAGCTCAAGGAGGTTTGATAGGAGATTATTTACAGTAATTAATTATCTTAATAATTATAATTCTAAGATTTTAAATAATACGACGTTGATTTTTGGGATCGAAAACTTAAAACACGATATGGATAATGGCTCAATTTGTAGTTAAGTTTTGTATGCCCACCCATAGACAAAATTCAGAGTCGTATTATATTCAACCTAAGTTCCTAACTTATTGCTAGAATTTAAGTTGACGGATTTCAAAACTTGGGAGTACAAAATACAGTCGAATTGAGAACCTCCTCCGTTTTTTGAAGTCGGTTAAAAACAGACTGAATCATCATCGTACAAGTCTTTCATGTCAGTTTTGTGACACCTTGAAATATCTAGCCAAATATTACCTTTTAAAATTATTTTATAATTAAAAATGAGATACAAATCAGAAAATAACATTACAGATAAATATTAAATTCCATTACAATATTATTATTCACAAATTAATCGTGTTAAAATTCATTCAATTTTGAGATGTCACATTTCAAAGACAATAAATTGAACTAGCCAACCAGAGACTAACAAACGTCTACGTGGCCAGTGATTGGCTGATTAAACGAAGTATAAATGCAAAAATATCACTCGTGTAAGTAAGCTCATTGGAATTTATTAACAACCTGTTTTACCCAACTGCCTTTAGCATCTTCTACAACCTCGGTTTTAATTTCAGAGTTATTTCTACTGGGAATGTTTTTATCAGTACTGGGGGTGGGTACAGTTTTTTCTTTCACACTTATTTCACTGACGCTTCTCTCAAAATTCGCTACTTTTGTCGTAATGGACTTTGGTTTGGTTGTCTGTAAAGGTTTCTTTGCGGTTTGACTCGGTTTTACTTGAGTTTTCGACATTTGTTCGATCTCCATTCGCCTCTCTAAGACAGATTTCGATGTTTTCGGTTGTTCTAGTAAAGATTTTTTCACGTCGTGCGTGACTTTGAACTTTCTGGTCGCAGAATCGAGGCTGGTTCTTTCGAAGCTTAGCCTTTTTATTTGTATGTTACCTTGAGGGGCTGACTTGTCGTCTGTATTGTCTACTTCATCTTTCATCGTCTTTTCTTCAACTTTTTTCGGAATATCACTTTTGGTCATTTTATCCTCACCGATTTTGGGTTTGATACTTGGAGGAGTGGATTCCGATCTAATGATTGCTGGTTTGTAGTTGGCATTTCTTTTAATAGTTTTCATATTAACGGATTCTGAAGATGATGATTGTTCAGAACTCCTGGACAAAGTTTTTGGGACATTTTTGTTCTGAATGTTAGATGTAGATGGTATTTGAGCCATTTTCGGCTTCACGGGAACAGGTGGGGCTACTTTTGGCTTCACAACCTTTTCAAATTTTCTGTTCACATGCTCAATGTTCGCTGTTTTGTTAGTAGTCACTACAACGCGAGTATGTGTGTTAAATTTTTCGTTCACAGTTGTAGAGATTGTTGTCTTTTGGGACTTGAACGAATTATTACGTTTAATACTCTCTACTTTTGTTACAGTCTTGTTTGTTACCTTATCTTTATCTACAGCGTCTATTTTCGTTTCTTCTACATCTTCCTGATCAGAATACACAGCTGAATCTCTAAACACATCTTCATCCGTCATTTGCTCAATCTTTTCGAAAGATTTTTCATAGTAACTTTCATCAGAATTCACATGTAGAGAATCTAGTGTTTCTTCTTTAGTTTCTACAATGTTTTGATTAGCATTAACTTTATTTTGTGTTTCTTGGTACGCTCCTTCGCTCGATGACGTAACGAATGAAGAATTAGAAAATAAACTATCAGGTCTCACGGCATTTTTATTAATAAGTACATTGACCTTCTTTAGTGGAGACTTATCGCTAACTAGAGTCGTAGGGTCTACGTAATCGGACTGAGCTATTCTAGCCCCTAAGTGTTTGCTACCCTGCATGTAAATAGGCAGCTTGTTCAAGCTTTGGTAGGAACTATTGTTGGATTTCGAAGGCGAGCCTGTAGAACTGGTTATGCTAGTTACCACACTGACACCTTTCTCGTAACTTGGGCGATGTGATTCTGGTTTTTGGATGATATTATCACAGCTCAGTGATAGAGCATCTAGATTATTCTTCTCATTTTGACTTTCAGACATTGTGCTGTGTTCACATACGCTCTTACTAAGCAAGTCATTGTTTAGCGCGTACACTATAGTGGAAGTAGTGGGGCTTGCATCAGTCGATGTGATCACAACTTTAATATCACTCTTAACCAAATTATTTTGAATGTCTTCTGTATGTAAAACTTTACTTATGGTTTCTGGTTTATTTTGATTGTCATCAGAATGTTCATCCCCAATTATACTCCTGAATCTTTGCAAAAGATTCTTGGAGTAACTTCTTGGGTTCAAGTTAGGTCTTTTCTCACTTGTTGGACTTTTGGGATCTGATTTCGCACTATCTGGACTACTTTGATCATTGGCATTGATTTCTGGGTCTTCATTATTTTTGTTCGGCGTTTTATTCTTAAATCGACTTAGCACGTTTTTGAGTGACAGCATGTTAGAAGTTGGTTTATAGATTTTATGTTCTGGGTGAATTACTTCGATATCATTGGACTTCTTAGTACCATCATTTTGCTCTAAAGGCAACACTTCGCAGGATGATGTGGTTGATACGTTCAAGTTAGGCTGAGAAACAGTTAAAAGATTCTCATTTTTATTCTTATCCAGATTTATATCCTGGAATTTATTTTTGTAACATCTATCAATTTCTTCCTCTAGTTCTAAGGTTGATTGGCTGATATTTTGTACGAAATCAGTCTCACTAGTCTTAGAATTATTGAATTTAAGTATGTCTCCTTCACTCATATCATCGTAGTTTATATCACTTTGATCAGAAGCTATTGTGAACGGTCTATCAGTACTCATAACTTTACCGTCTCTATTCAAATAAGTTTTACTATTACTGTTAGGCTTACATTTAAACGTTACTAGATTAGTTTCTTCTTGATTACTTGTTACGACTTGAAAACTTCTAGGTAACGAACCAGATTTTCGATCTCTAGATACATTGAAATGTTCTTTCTGCCTACTAAGCCATATTTCAGGTGTGTTGGGACTTTGCTGGTCTGCACTCATTGGCAAGTAATCTCCTTGTAAGTCGTTAGGTACCTCTTTCTTTCGCCTACAAACTTCTATTAAAGAGTCGTATACATTTTCAGTGATGATAGGACCCTTGCTTTCCATAGTAACATAATAGTCTGAATTTCTGTCGACTTTTTCGGGTGATCTTACTGGGACATCGTATATGCCTTCAGAGTTCTGCAACTTATTTAGTTTATCAAATGATAAGTATACGTAGTCAGAATCGGGACCAATGTGATGAGAAACTTCAGTGACATCGTCGGTTTTGGGTGGTGTGGGCACCCTTTTAGGTCTACCAACATGTGGATTATGTTGTATCACTTTACTTTTTGTGTTTAAAGAATGTAAACTTTCGTCAACTCTATTATCTACTACTCGTAAAGTTTCATAAATGTGATCTTCGTCTATTTCTTCAGTCAATTCTGTTCTAGAACTCGTTGTGGTAGCATCCTCTTCTTCGTCGTAATTTTTATCTGCTTCTAAGTTTTCTGAAGTCTGTCGTCCGAACTTGGGTTTTAATTTAAGAGATTCAAGATTTTTTGCGATTAAAACTTGTTCGGGATTTGAATGAGACTTCATTAGTCTCTGATGTCGTCTTTGAGCAGTATTTCTTAGCTGTTGTTTTTTTATTAACTTCTGAAACTCTCTGTTTTGCATTAGTAACTGTGAAATTATTTGTTCTAAAGGTTGTTCTACTTCTTCACAGCTTTCTAACACCTCTTCTTTTTTTTCTATTTCACCTGCTTTATCTTCAGCTTCTGAGCCTTCATTTATCACTTTTTGCTTATTTAAGTACTTTACTTTTTCTAACTCATTCTTTTTGAAAGAATCTGTTTTCTCTATTAGTTTTTTATAGGTTTCTTCGTCAATGTCTTCGTCTTTGCTTATAGTTTCAGGTACGGGGGTTGGCATGTCTTTAGATTTATCAACATTTAGACTGTCATTCGACTCTGATATATGCAAAATGTTTTCTGTAGACACATCAGTGGAAAAATCAGCGTAGAACTTTGCAGTTGTATCAGATCCCAGCCGTAATCCTTTTGCTCTATTCTTCTTTAATTTAGAAATCTTCTTTGGTATGTTTTTAGTGTTGTACATTCTAATTTCTACGGCCGGTTTAACTGGACCAACTCGTTTTCTACTATCTAGCTCCGGGTCAGATATGATAGTACCGTCACTTGCTCTAACTTTCTTTGTAATTTTGTTTGAGCCACAGTTTTTGCATTCAAATTCTATCTTTTCATTGCCTCTTACTTCTTTTTCGTTGTCACTATCCTGAGATTTTTTACTTATTATTCCTATCATATTTTGTTGTAGACCTGGTTCAGACTTTCGTCTCCAAGTTCCTATTTTAGATAATTTAGATCTCTGTGGGTCGTCTTTTGATTTAGACCGTGTCAGAGTATCAGTTTTAGGTTTCTCAACATCATTACATCTAGATCTTCTAGAATGTATTGTACTTGTAGAATCAGTGACAATATTTTCTTTGATTTTCGCGCATTTTAGACAAGTTTTTGGGATTTGCCTTACGTTAGTCAAAGAATTATTAGTGTCGCTTACATCTTCTTTGCTTTTACTAGTGTCAGTGTATCCTATAATGTTATCAGAAGAGTGATATCCTCTCGTTTTAGTCAAAGAACTACTAAACTCTTTACTAAAACTCTCTTGCGATGATTTGAAGTCCGAACATTTGCACGCAGATAGTTTTCTTTCTAAGTGTTCGGCACTACCAGAATCGATGTAATGCAGGGATCTATCACACTCTGGACATTTTTCTCCTAGTTCAGTATTGTCATGTCTACAGCTACATTTGTCTTCTCTTTTAGATTTAGCGAGTTCTGTTTCGCAGTCAGAACATAAGTCAACGTAACAGTTTTCACATGTATAATCTGTACCTTTTTCAGCAGACACTTGAGTACAGTCACACTCTTGACTCTCTGCTCTAGAACTAGGGATGGTATATTTTCTGTTGCCTTTCTTGAGTCTTCCTCGGGTGCCATTTTCGAAAGATTTTCTTCTTTCTCTTTCTAATTTTCGTTTTTCGAGGTACTCTGGGGCTGACAGTTGCTTTCTCATTGACGCTTGAGTTATTAGATTGTGGGATTTCTCTGCCAGCATGTCATCTGTAAAACCGGAAAAAAAAACGTTAATTATAAAAATAGACTGTACTAGTACATTAAAGTAATTTAAATTATTGTAGGTATGAGATGCTCACCATCGGTTTTGTTTTGTCCGAGTTCCATGACGAGCTGCCTCGCATGTGATGGGATTACTGCGTTGTAGTTCTCTAAGATCACCTGGAATTAAGTAAAATCATGGTAAGAAATAGAATATTATTGAGCTTCAGTTATATGGACTTTTTCGCGCGTAGTGGGGACCTACTGGCGCGTATTTATGCACACAAACCCGTAAACATTACAGTAGATTTCACAAAGCCTTCACACCATTTTCTGAGTTCTAACTTCTTAACTGGTCTCAAGCAAAGACCCAGGATCATTTGTAGCTGGTTTAAGTCAAGTATTACATACCCTCTTAAGCAGTAAGGTCCATTCTCGCTTGTGTCGCGGCGACCTCGCCTGCAGCGTGAGCTGCGCTCGCGGCGCGTCCCACGGGATCACGTGGAACGACAGCGGAGCACCCGCGATAGACTCCACTAGCATCATGTTGTTACACTGAAAGGAGGGAAGAAAGAAAATAATTTAGGTGCAGAAGAGCCAAAAAAAATATATTTTCAATCTAGTTGCAGAAACCGATGCTACAGACAAAGACTTGAAACTTATATCACAACAATGTTTTAAGTTTGGCGTTATAAATGAAAGAGTTAGTAAGTTTTGCCGTAAGGAAATTCTCAATAGTACCCCGTAGTCACAAGACTGCAAATCTGCCACTGCGTACTTAGGATTTGTGACCGGTTAATGTTATAGCAACTGTGTGTTTTGCATCATTTACGAATATTTCTTCTCTCTTAGTTCACCCATCATGATAATTATAATATACGAGCTTATAACTGGAGATATGTGTGATGTTAATGATAGAAATCGGTACTGACCATGATATGCGACTTGTAGGCCAGTATGCCGTCTTCCCTGTTCTTGGTGACGAGCAGCATTTTGTCGAAGAGGAAGGCGTGACGCATTGCCTTCGCGCCGAATACTCTGCAATAGAACACGTAAAGAAATGTCATTTTTGTTATTTGAGATAAACAACCTATATATATAATATACAAAAGGATTCTAGAATTGAACACCAATAAATAGTCTATTCAGAAAGTCGTAGAGACAACTGAGCCAACTGGCTGCAACGTGGTAAAAAGATGCCCATCCATAGATAATTAACACCCGTCTCTCCACTATTCCAATGCTTACTCTAGGATGGTGCTATCTGGTACGGGTCTCAAATCCTTCCTTATTCTAAGGGCACGTCCTCCTTACCATTACCGCGCGCCACCCGGTCTACTCCTCGATATGCAATGGCCTTTGTAGTCCCATGAAACATGAAGCTTCATGGGCTAGTGCAAATCTTGGGTTTTTTTTTTGATGATGGGAAATCATCAAATGACTTCTCCCGCTCTGGGCAGAGCGAGAGGGAAATCTTGGGGTTCATTCGATTTATCGAGTCTGGTTAAACCGCGCTGGGATCGGTGCATTTCATTCATTCATTCAGAAATTCGTAGACACGACACATGGAAAGAGCTTCTTCTTATTTTCGTTGCCACGGTACTGGAATTTTGCATATACTTTTTGGACCCAGTAGGTGGCCACATTTATTGCGGCGTCAGATGCGGCTTTTCAATATTCTTTTGATCACCAATTTCAATAAAATTATACAATGTAATTTGCTACTTTCACTCTAACTGTAAACAGGAAAAAAATGAGACTTACCTAAATGTCCCTTCGGCACACAACTCTCCGTACGTGGTCAAATCGGGCCCATTCCAACCGTATAGCAGCGATTGGATTTCCTAGAAAAGAAATCAATATTTTTACATCAGATGGACACTACTAAATCTATACAAATAAATAAAATATTGTATGTCTGTATGTTCTGTCAAAATAACAGCTTTTTACTAAATGCATATGAAACTATACACGGTACCTACAACAAAAATACTGAATTTTTTTTTGTTCCGACTAATCTCTGAAACGGCTGGACCGATTTTGACGGGACCTACACTGGCTGCTTTGATGCAGCTGGTGTTATAAGGAGTAACTTTATTTTAGAAAAAGCCACGCGGGCGAAGCCGCGGTCAGCAGCTAGTACATAAATAAATTCTGTTACGTTCCTGAACTAGGTTTCAGAAATCATTACTAGCATTAAAAAGATGCTGTCTACAATAAAAAAAAAAATGAGGGAGTTGATCATCAGAAGTAAATTAAAGTGAATTCAAATGATTAAGGCCGGTAAATGGCCACCCGAATTGAAATAACAAAAGGGTTTATTATCTCACCTGAACCCTGACGGCATGTTCGTGTCGTCGCTTCATGTCGTCTATATGCTGTGCGATACCGGTCATCTTCAGTAACGCGTACTCTGTCTCCCGAGACGCGCATTGTTTTACTACGTTCTGTAAATAGCACATTGCATTATAAAATAATATCTGTTATCTTACAAAGATATTTATAAGATAGGTACTTTATATTAGGAAAGGGCCGAGTATTGACCCTTGAGGCACACCATCTAAAACAGCCTAGAACATGTAGCATAATTCGGCTAGATTAAGCTAACTACCTATTTTGAATCGTACACGGACATTCAAGGACGTTGCTTTTACTACAGTAGACCAAAAAGGTAATTTACATTTATGTCTTACAAGTAGTAAATGACAATAAACTAAAATCCCAATACAATTTCGTCTTCAATCGACGTAGAAGTCCTTATATTAATTTGTTAACTGAACGCACAAAAGGTCGTGACACCAAATTGGGTATTGCTGCGTGTTTCCAAATCCTACTTCATTCCGTTTATAGCAAACATATTCCTAGTATGAGTATATTTAGTTAATTTGAAGATGTTATCGGATTTCAGTCGGTATTGTCAAAGCCTTTGGTATTTTATCATCAAGCAATCTATAGATTTAATCATTTACAGTCAACGATTAAATCCGTAATTGCGCATTTAAATCTGTTTGTGTAATAAATTAAATAATTGACCTAATGCACCAGCCTTAGGTGAAAAGGGTAATTAGGATGAGGACATATCTTTATGAGAGGGAAAGAGACCATATATCAAACTGGTGTACAAATTACACTCCAATCTGTCTGTCTGCCTATTGACAGTGTCATTTTAAATTTCCTTCTAAAAAGGTTGCAATGTAGACCTTTAGCATAGCTGGGTACTGTCAAAATTGGGTGGTAGGTAAAAGTGGATAACACTATTGTGTATTTGTGTGATATCTTGGAGGGCAGCATGGCGAGAAAAGACAACACAGATACATTTTGGAGATTATTCAGTGAGATAGCATAAAAGCCAAATCAAGTGGGTATGAAAAGAAGAAGTTCAAAACCAACCTGCAACAACAGATGATACTTCAGAATCCGCTGCACCGGCTTCAGTAAATAAGAAGCGACCGGCAATAGATGGCCCAAAGCTATCTGTCTCTCTCTAAATTCCCGAGCACTGAGAGGCTCCGAGGCTAGAGCCGCGAGTCGTTCCATGGTCCTCGGGTAGCCAGTGCAGTATGATGTGTAGACGGAGAAGCCGGTAGTGTTGTTGACAAAACAGCGGGCGATACATGTCGCGTCTAGTTTGCAGGTGTTGAGCTCGGCGCAGAGGGATCTGGAAAAATAGAGAAAGTTGATGTTATTAATGACTAGTCAATTGGCACAGAAACAGATGACGAAGAGAGGTTCGTGTGGAAAAAAAATCTCCTTATCACTTATTCAGTCCATAAACAAAGTATTGTACATCGCTGCCTAACCCTTCGGCGATTACTCGTACAAGCGTGATGTTATGTTATATGGAGGTCTAATACTTAGGTTAATCTTAAAAGTTACCATTTGGTTACGCGTACATGTTTCTACTAAAACGTATTGCTAGTGTTTTAATAGATATATAATCTCCGGAGAAATATTTTATAAAACAAATTTTGCTCAAAAAAATAATAATATTGCTGTTCTGAATCTTCTGCAAATTACTCACTCAAAATCTCAAAACTGACTATAAATTATCACATTCCATATACAGACACAGTAACCAACCGTCCGCAAAAACTTCTCTAAGCAGAAACACAGCAAAAAAAAAAACAAATTTAACACCACAGTCCTAAGGTAAGGCACCAGTAATCAGGAATCTTGCGAGGTCATGTAACCTGAGCGACCCTATCAGAGCTCGGCATTGTTTTAACATTCGCAGCCCGACCGGCACAAACGTGCTATAACAAAAGGTACCTTAGTTTGTGCTTTTGCTGCTTTTATTAACTTCTGTGTTGTAAAAGGCTTTTTGTTGAATATTTTGTGTGGAATGTTTTAATTTGCATAGTGCTTTATGGAGCTGAGATCACAAGTATGATTAAATAAATATCCTTCCATCTAGAAGCTTGACACCACAAATTAAGGGATTTAGTACCTACCCAACATTAGAGCAGGACAACAACAGAAAAAGTTATGTTATTTAATTAGAAATAAAATAAAATAACGATTTTATTCAGTCAGTAACTAAAGACAAAGCGTATCTAGGGCAAAAAAATAGTGAATTCCTAGTAAAGACACTACCACAAAAATAATACAGATTAATAAAAACGAACGTAAGTATTGAATCAGAAAGTTTTCTTTCCCCAAAGAAGATAAATACATAAATAAGTCTAAAGACCAATTACAAAAACAACATTCCTACATAAAACTACTCATTTTCTATATAATAATAATGAATTAATACGCTCTGCTTTACTTCAATAACAGTAGTAACACAGATATCGTATGAAACAAACCGTGAAACAGTATCTTACATCTGCGGTCGACGTCAGAAGCTAACGATATCTACGAGTATTATCTACAGACATTCATACAATTATTAGTACACGAAGATATAAATTAATTGTTATTGCTGTTCAGTAGTAAGTACTTCTATCTTGTCGACTTATATTTTAGATCTATCAATAATAATAATAAGTTTATTTACTAACTACTACTAAACTAAACTGTTTTGAACTATACACGGTTAATTTTAGCTCGTTCTGGAACGAAAAGCCATAAACTCGATCATCGAACTCGAAACGATTGGGACTATTATTTTCAATAAATTACAATTTAAAAAAAACACGAAAAATCTAATTTATTGTTTTTTTGTGAAATAATGAGAACTCGAAGTAACTGCGATCAATGCATATGTGTGTAAAACGTATCGACGAACGACAACACTTGCGAACGGTACCCATTGAAAAATCCATTCATCGATCAGACAGCATAAAAACACATACGCAATAGATAAATAGGTACACAAATAAAAATACGAAAAGCGAATTCAGACTTTATTTCTAAACCGTAAACGGTAACAAATAGAAAATTCACCAAACTAGATACAAGGTAAGTAGGTACGCAGTTTACTAAAATTATTCTGAGAAGTGTCCGACCGGACTTCAAAAGGATGCACAACCGAATTCCGCGGTTAAGTGTATAAAAATAAGGTCTTAATTCGGTCCAATATGTTCATAGAAAAGGGCACCACCATCTTATAATGAACTCTATTCGACAGATAAAACGATTCATATTTTCTATTTACATTGCCTGCCTTTGTAGAAGCCGCCGCGCCGCGGCCGCAAGCAAGCATTGTCGCATAAACATTGGTTTAGGCAGTAATCTTTTTATTTATCATAAATATGGTAGGTAGGTATGCTTATTAAGTACCTATTAGCTCGATTGGTCGACACTCGATTCAAGGTCTTAAATACAACTCCCAAGCGTACTCGTCGTGTCTAGTTGAAAAGGTACGAGTACTAGTGATTTCGTGATGCGAGAGTGGTGAATGAAATTTCAATTAGTTTCTCTCGTTTACGAGGAGATGTGATAGTGGTAAACACCGTGCCGTGCTTCCGATACAAACGAGACATAACGAGGTGAATGAACTTACACTAACCTATCGTACCAGAAATGAAATACCTACTTGTAGGTACTTACTTGCAGCCGGACTCGCACACGCACAGCTGTGCCGCGCTACGTCATCTCATCACCGAGCGGATCGCGTACGATCTTGCGTTTATGAATGAAATAGTGTAAGCGCTACTAAGATTTAACTCGAATGACAGAATAAAAGTGATAAATTTCTAACTTCTATATTAGATGTCTTAAAAAAACAATAACAATGCTAATAGTACCTATTAATCGTCTGGAGTCACTGTGTTTTGGCTCCAGAACGATTTAAAAATAATCGTGTATAAATTCACATTGTGAGAGCTGTTCCCTGATGTAAGTTTAGAAAATTTATATTACAGTTCAATGCGATAGTCTTGCATTGGTAGAAGGAAAGAAAACATAATTTACTCAAATAAGACTTTAAATAATACCCTAAAAATTTTTAACATCGATTTAGTTTCAAGATTCCACCTAAAAGCGCCTACTCTTTATCGCTTTAGAGTATTTTGGGAAAAAAGAAAGGGCCTAACAAACTTTCCACAAACCTGTAGGTAATTTTAATGACATTCTAAATCAATTTGATTGATTAAGAATAGTTGCACACTTTTGCTACACACAATTTCACCATCAATTCCATTTCCTTGGATAGGTGACAGTCGTTAACACAAGGCTAGACTTAGGCCCCGCTTTCATGCAGACGTCGATCACAAACGACAATCGGTCATAAAAATTTCTAGCCTTAGAAACACTGCCAGTTGTGTTGAGAATAGAAGCTGACTAGAATACAGTTGAGCGAGATTAGGTAGAATATAATGAAAAAAAAAAACTGAAAATCACAGATATCTATGCTAATCTGTTATATGTGGATGACATACTCATTGCTGATTCTGCGATCGTCACGTTATATTCATATGCATGACATTGCCTTCGTATTGTTTTGTTCAACAGTGGTCATCTACGCAGACTGGTATTATGTAGGTACTTAGGTACTATGTAGGTCAGCAGTGATATAAACTAGATAGTTGTTCTTGTGTAGGTGTTCAAAAGTTTACGGAAAAAGATATTAGTTTGAATGTTAATTTGTTTTTAACGCCTACGGATGAACTTTCTAATATTTGAACGAATCAGTATATCATTCATTAACACTGGTTAGGTTAAAGCAGGTACAGCTACAAATTGTTGAGCTAGTAAATCACTACCGGAAAATGGTAAGTCCTCAAAAAGATTTTCTTAAGTAAATATACCAAGGCTTTCTTTTAATTCAAGAATGTCACACAAAATTGACTAAGTCTTCCTATTTAATTTCATTTTCTCATCATCAATTTCGACATGACATAATAATAAATTATAAAGTAATCTATCTTTGTTATCCATCAATCAAAGTATGTTAAGTGGCACTTGTAAAATGATATCACACACAATAATTGGGTCACTTCCGAAATATGATAACATAATTTATTTCAACGACTACTTCTGTATCTACTTTATTTAGTTCTTTAAATAAATAGTTAAACAAGTTAAAAAACGTTCATAGATATCTTCTGACGTTTTTATTTAACCATTTAAAACACTTAAAGATCCTCTAAAATTAACCATAACCTAGGCAATTATCTTGAAAGTAATACAAGTATAACCACCAACCATAAAACAGTGACGGCTAAAGTCATCTAAAGGTGCAGTTACATCATACGGAGAGGAATCCGGGTCGGGTATGCATTCACAGCTAATTGGCGTTCGACACCTTGTGGAAACATAGGAGACAGGTGGTTGGTGCTGGCGCGATGCGGGTGGGAGATCAGCATTGTTTGTTTACCTTAATTAGTTCCTTATGTTCAATGTGTGTTTGAAGTTTTGGTTCATGTTTATAGGCAAACATTGTTTTAATATTTTATGTTTTCTTTGAATAATGCATCTGCACACATTAAAACAGACAAGACAGCCGACTCTAAAATACTAAATGGTTTATTTTAGAAAAAATTGGACAGCTTCATATGTTAAAAATTTTATTTTAATATTTGTGTTCCTTTAAATAATGCATCTATACACATTTAGACAGACACGAAAGCCAACTCTCAACTATTTCACAGTTTATTTTAGAAAAAAGCTTGACTAATTATGGTGTTTAACGAAAAATATTTTCTTATCCTCGACGGCTTCCATTAAGTTAGGTAAAACAAGTATTATTGCTATTATCATTACATCATCTAAGCATGTGTTGTGTACAGCTACAGCTTCAGTATGTAACTAGGTCCCGAACGGGCCCACCCCAACCGTCCCTGCTCGAATGTTTCCACCCCGTTTTATACATTATTAGAGTTTCACCGTGAGCTTCATAATCATAATGTGCCATAACGAACGTTTCTGGCACTTATATTCATTAGTAGTTACTTCTATTTTATACCTTTTAATTATAAGAAAAACTGCCGCGTTCGTAGTGGTCGCAAGCATTCTTGAGCTCCTGGTTTCGAGTTTCGATACCCCAGTCGGGGAAAATGTTATTGAGTTTATCATCAGGAATTACTAAGAAGCATTCCGGAGACTGGGATGGTGACTGGTGGCTAAAGTCTATACCCCTAATATTATATATTATATACATGAGATTTAAACACGACTAACAAACGTGTGTGTGCTGTTCTATATATCTACATTTTCGGGGAACACAGTCTCACAATCTGCCTAGCCTTTTCCTATGTTGGGGTCGGCTTCCAGTCTAACCGAATGCAGCTGAATAACAGTATTTTACATGGAGCGACTGCCTATTTGTCCTCCACAACCCAGTAACTGGTTAATACGATACCCCTTGGTAAGACTACCGAGACCGCTTACGACGACTCGTAACGACTGTCAAAGATCCACGAATGACAGCCGGGACCAACGGCTTAACGTTCTTTTCGAGGCACGGAGATGTCTCAGTTTGTAAAGATGGTCACCTATCCACGGAACAACCCTGGCAAGCATAGCTTAACCTGATGGATCGACCCGAGCGGCTGTTATTCAGTCGTAATGCTATCTTAATTACAAGATAATGACTAAGTACGTTTTCAGCAAATTGTATGGTATCTTTAACTTGCCATGTCGCTAATTGTCATTTAATCACTGCGAATCTACTGTTATTGGAGAAGCATAGTATCATATGGCTGTTTAATGTTGATGGGATTAGTTGAAAAATAGGGGTCAAGATAATTAATGGAACAGGATGATGAATTGTGAATGAATTTGCATGTAGGATTCGAGTGAAGTGGATTTTTGGGACACGCTTGAGTATTACCTCTCAAGACTCAATGTAGTATCCATTCATTTTTGCATTGATTAATTCAACATTCTCCGGCCCTTATCCCAGTTTCTTTCTTTCATACTTCTCTATTAGTCATCATCTCGGTTACTCACCCCCTTTCTATCCATATCATCTTCCACACAGTCCATCCATCGTTTCTTCGGTCTTCCCCTACTCGTATAGCTATCCACATTCATACTCAAAGCTTTCCTCACTACATTTTCCTCATTCCTCCGCATCACATGCCCATACCATGACAACCGATTTCCTCACAACTTTTCAGATTATGCATTAATTAATTAAAGTGCAATTTAAATAAATCGGTCAGTTAAATACCCTCGTCCATTAATTTGTTTTATTTTCTTTGTTATGAAAACCTCTTTATAATATCCTTATATTAATTAGCTCTCTGCTTTAATTATCAAACTAGGCCAGTAGAAAATATCGTCAATGTAGAAACTAATCAACGATATTACTGACATAAACGGATGGCCACAGATTATGGGGCGATACAGATTCCTCTCATCCATTAAATTGTTAATGGATAAGTAAGCCCCTAATCTTCTTTTACTGGGTTCAGCATAAATGCTTTTTCAATATTTCTAGAATTCAGCACGCTTAGCATGACCACAATAGAAACGGGTTTTGTCGACGGAAGAATAGACAAAATGACAGATAAACAATCACAATCTCTCATTTTGTCTATTCCTCCGTCGACAAAACTCTTAGAAAATCCGTTTCTATGGTTGTCCTACGCGTGCAGTAGCATGCAAACTTAAAACACACCAGAATAATCCTCCGGACTGTCATCCTTTCTGTCACTATATGCTTTGTTTAAAGTAGGTTTGTAGCTAAGTTTCATAGTTTTCAAATTTTCGGAAAGAGTCAGTTTGATGACCTTAAAAAGCTATTCTTTAAGTCCCACATTTTCTTTAATTTCCATAAGCGTCATTCTCACGATTTGCATGACAATGCTGTGTAAAACAATAAGCTGGTTTCTGACCAATCGACTGTGAAATTGGCTACAAATTACAGGTTCGGTAGCTTTTGTTTTGCTTAGTAACAAATTGACTGAATCATCGCTTATTTTTAGATTCTTGTTACCAGTAGTTTGTAGAGTTCCAGACGGCCTTAATTTAAAAATAAATCCCATTACAAAAAGAGAAAGAAAATAAAAATGATAAATGATATTTATTTCAGAAAAAGGGTTCATAAAACACTTTTACACGACAAAATTAAATTATGTTTTAAAATTAGATGAAGTCGGTGTTTCCTAACTGACTACTCTGAGAAGAAAAGCCGAAACAAATTAAGAGGTATAAAGAAGGAATAGGTAATAATTAGCTACAAAATCTCGCCCCCTATTACATGGGACTTAAACATAACTGGCGAAATGTGTGTGTACTATTAGGTACAGCTCTGCCTAACCCTTAAGGACAAGCGAAATGTTATGTTATGTTTATTATAGCTACAGAAAATCATCTACAACAAGCTCAAACGATACAATTCATCGACAACGAAAACATCCTACTTAATATTATAAACGCGAAAGTTTGTGAGGACGGATGGATGTATGGATGTTTGTTACTCTTTCACGAAAAAACTACTGAACGGATTTGGATGAAATTTAGAACACAGATAGTTTATAACCTGGATTAACACATAGGATACTTTTTATTCCGATATTCCCACGGGATCGAGGCTTAGGCGCTCATAGTGAGAAAATAGATGATGGCCTTGTTACAACAGGAAACGAGATGAAGATTAACCAATAGGTATATTATCCTACACTATTAAACGAGCAATATTTATTAAATATAAATAAACATTGATTAAATATTACAAATATTGTAATCACGTTCTCGAAAACGCTAACGATTTCGATAGAAGTTACAATATGTTTTTACGGGGGTGAAAAATCGATCTAGCTAGGTCTCATATCGGGAAGATTCGTTTCCTCCGTATTTTCACCCGAGCAGAGCTCGGTCACCCAAAGTTTAGAACAAGAATAAATGACACCTTAGAATAATGACATGGCAGCATGGAATTAGTAAGTACCTACTATCATGGCAGCATGAAATTAGTAAGTACCTACTATTATGGCAGCATGAAATTAGTAAGTACCTACTATTAAAGCAGCATGGAAATAGTATGAACTTTCCTATACTATTAAATGAGCATACTCTATTTACACTAGAGCAGAACTCGGTCGCCTAGGTACTAATAAAATCAAAACAAAATAAAAAGTCCTATATGTGCTATTATCGTGAAACAACAAGCCGCACTCAATTTAGAGTATAATAGTCATTCAATACTGTGCAGAAACTATACTCTTCTACTAAAAGGGGACCACACACAAACTTAGCTATTAGGACTAACACACACATACAGGTTGAAACAAAACTGATTTAAAAAGTTAGCTCTAAGCTTTTAAAATACGCTACTTTTAAAACGATATTCAGTGGAAAATGGACGTCGATGCAGGAAAATGTAACTTTGAATGTGAGATTATTACAATATTCTGCCCGCGATACAAGCTTCTGCCCGCGAAATCGTCCGCGTATTTTAACATAAAATATCCTATGGCACTCGGCAATAACATAGCATTCTATCAATGAATCAATTTTTGACATCTGATGAGTAGTTCCTAAGATTACCCCAATTACATGATTACAAACTCACAATTTTTATCTCTTTTTTAATAACCTTGCTGATAGGATGTATGCTACCTAGACATACAAGCGGTGGTTGGAAATAGCCTCGTAAATGTTTTTATTAAAATTTGAATGTGCAAGAGAAGAAAGGCATGAGTTTATGTGTGTGTGTATGTATGTCATTTTATTGTATATTATTGTTTTTAAGTTGTTTTTTTTTTCAAAACAGTAATATTCATATCTTTATTTGCATTCCGTAATGTAGGTATACAGGTGCTACAATGGCTTAGAGCTAAGGTACAATTCCGGACCCTGTAGGGCACAGCAAAAAGTATAAAATAAATTCTTTATAAAAAAAAAATGACAATCAACATTTTTTTAATATATTCTTAACATTATTTGAGATCAGTGTAATATATTTTGATCATGTGGTCTGCGGTAAAGGTTTTTGTTTATTTATATATTTATAATATTAATAGTTATCCTTCGCTAATAGTCCCTAAACTTATTACATAAAGATTTTTCTTTTGTACAGAATTTGACTTTAAAACCACATCTTCAACAATTTTCGGATTCATACTTACACCCTGTAGATTCACACATACACAATATACGTGCATTGCAGACCACACATACATACCCTCTTTTGTCAAAGTAACCCTCCCAAAAGTACCCTTGCTATTATTTTAACACCCTCCATATGGGAGGAGGTTTGGGGGATCGTCAATGTCATAGAAAAAAGTAAAAATAAAATTGTGACGAGTCTACTTGAAAAGAGACATACAACTCGTCTGGTCTGTGTAAATTTAAATATGAATCAAATCAATCAAATCAAATCAAATCAAATCATTTATTTGCTTGAATATGGGTAGGTACATGAGGTGACACATAAAACTGAAGATCTTTAACCATATCCTACCTTAATAGGTGTGCAAATATTAATCATACATTTATCTATAGAAAATATAATTATTGGGGTATTTACGACATTCATTTATAATATAATTTTATTATTATTTCTTAACTTAAAAATTTAATTACATTTATCATTCAAATAATCATTAACGTTATAATAAGCTTTATTAATTAAATAAGTCTTTAATCTATTCTTAAATGATATAAAATTATTTACTTCTTTTATATTATCAGGTAATTTATTATATATTTTAGGGCCCATACAAAATGCAATCTAGTCAAACATAACCGTTCTATGGCGTATTGCACGAAGCGTACTGGCAAGTCTTGTACTTTTTAGCGTCTCATATTTGTTTATATTATTTCTAATGTCTAGTGCTAGTTCATAGATATACAGCGATGGGAATGTCAATATTTTTAAATTTTTAAAATGTGGTTTACAAGTATCTGTAGGTTTTAAAGCACATATTGCCCTGATACATTTCTTTTGAGCTTTGAAGACAGTTTTTCTCTCAGTGGCATTCCCCCAAAACATTATACCATATCTTAGTGTCGAACCAACGTAAGCGTGGTAAGCAGATAGAAGTGCACTTTGATTTACCACTTTACGAAGCATATAGATGGCATATGAATATCGACTTAGTTTTGTACATACTTGATCAATATGTGTCTTCCATGTCATGGATGTAACAGGCAGGACTGATTTACGAAAGTAATTTGTAATAATAACCTACTACGCTTTGGATTGGGCATGTACCTTCATCTTTCTGACTGAAAGACCCCTTTACAATTCAAAAGCGCCTGTAATTGGTTTATTTGAAATAAATGCTTTGAGTTTGAGTTTGGCTATACATTGTAACAGTGAATCAATTTTCACGCCCTTAAGACCTAGGCCAAATATTTTTTGATATTCGGATAGCTCATGACCTAAAGAGGTACCTTATAGAATATGAATATTAAATCTAAATAAAATATATATTAATCCGCGAAATTTTGCGGGTTAAAGCAAGTATTATTACAAACTAGTTTAGATCTTATATTAAGGATATTAACTGCGTGGCTTGACGTGTCCACACGTCGAGTCCGGGTTCGCAACAAGTCAATCGTCATCCTGAGGATGCCTCGTTGAGAGGTGAAACACGTGTCGACTTCTTACAGGGTTCTTTATGACTTTTTAAGAACAGTTAAGCGGATCAGTTTACTAAATATACGTCGTCTATTGTATTTTTAGTAATTTACGTTTTAATGAAGGAGGGGAAATAATCATAGGGCATCAAAAAATTCGTCCACATCGCTGTCAACAGGAAATGTGCCCAAAAGACTGGCAGCATTGCCACGTTGTATGGCAATGCTGATTCTTTGGCCAAAAATATACTTGTACATATTTTTTTTAAAGGTAAATCGTGGGCAAAATATCCGTGATAATACTTCCTTATAGTTGACAATAATAAATGCTTAGAGCGTAATTACTTACGAAGGCAATTTAGAAAAAACTGCACAGATTTTCCGGCAGTTATTTTTCCATCAACAAACGATTATTATAAAAATTTTAATGTTACGGGTTTCCTTGAATTTCGGTACGCAAATAGAATAATAATTTATGGAGTTCTGAGTAATTCAGAGGTGGCTGATTGACATAAATAATTACACATTTTCGACTCATACTTTTCCGCCTTTCAGGGTTATTGACTGGTTCTTGCTATGTGCTTTATAATCTACGATTCTTAATTCTGTGATTTGATATAATATAAATTAGGTAATGGATAACTGCACGCGAAGCATGACGGAGAGAAACAGATATTTTCGCCGGAAGAATAGACAAAATGACTGATCGACAATCACAATCTGTCGTTTTGTCTATTCTTCCGTCGACAAAACCCGTTTCTATAGTGGTCATGCGACGCGTGCTGGAGGAACTTCGTAGCACCAAGTACTTTGCTACGCCCCGCGGTTTCACCTGCATAAGTCTCGATCCCGTGGGAGTATCGGGATAATAAGTATCCTATGTCCTAACTCAGGTCATGGTCTACCCATGCGCCAAATTTCATCCAAATCCGTTCAGCCGATTTAGCGTGAAAGCGTAACAAACAAACATACAAAAAATCTAGGGATCTTAGGATTATTATAAGTTTTGATAAGATTAAGAAATAAATTAAATTTGGATATTTTGTTAATATTTTAGAAAGAAAGAAAAAGTAACTATTGAGACAAGCACAGGAGATCTACTATTGAACTAAAACACGCTCATTAAAATATAAACAGAAAAAAAACAAAAAAAAAACACTAAAATTAAAATAAAAGCAGAAAGTCCTATGCGAGGCCAAAAGGCTCCTATCTCAGTATGATGCTGCGACATTTAATAACAGCGCTGGTATTCTGATAGGGCCAGGGTTATTTTGATATTATGTTAATTCAATCATAGCTCTGAATCGACTGTAGCCTAAAACCTGCGTATTTTATTGATCCTTTTCATCGGTTTAATCATTCACCATAACTTGGGGTCCTTTACAAAACATCCCCTTTTAGAATGCGTCCTCTGTCAAAGTTTAGCAATCTCAGGAAGTTTAAAAAACCAAAACCGTGTTTTATGTACCGATGGGTTCCGCCTGACGGTCTGCCTACCCTCTTAGACTAAAGGGCGTGACGAAGCCCCCTATTATTACGTTTTAGCAGAAAGCCACTGTAAAGATGAATGAAAGGGGCTGTTATGCCATATGTCAGGGACATGCGATATTGTTGCTTGGTATTTGTCAAGTTCGCGAAATGTATGATTATTTGTGATGGCAAGATGGGGGAACTTACAAAGTTGATGACGTGTAACATTAAACATAAAAGTATTTTCGTAAGTGAAGCATTTAAAAGTTCGGGGCGCGTACAAACTATTTATAAGTAGATGAAGAAACACACTTTTGCGAAACCCGAGATTATTGAAACCCGTAGAACCATTATTCTAGGTTTCAACATTCTCAGTCATATTTCTAGTAGCTTCCAAAACTACTAATTTCTGGAGACTAACTAGAAGCACAGATGAATAACAAGTACGCGGCGGGCCCGTCTTGTCCGGCCGATTCAGTGAGTGTAATGCAGTCAGAAAATATAAGAGTAAAGGCTTGTGCAGACCAGCGCGACTTGTCGCGCGACGCGACGCCGGTTATTGTTATACCATACAGTTTTCTTAGAAATTTCATTGTTTGAGTCGACCTGCGCGACAACTCGCGCTGGTCTGCACAAGACTTTACGCGATAGAAAGAGAGGCAACTTCTAGGTGAATATAACTGTAGGTAATTAGCGCTGTGCGACCCGAATTGCACTTTATTGTGTCGTAGCATGAGTCGCTTTTTAATTAAATGACTATGCGGAGTAAACCATATTCTATATTCATCTGTGCTAGAAGCTCGAGCTTAAAATCACGGTAGGTCTTGAACCCTAATGCGCGATTTCACTTACACTAAGCAAAACCTAAATGAATGCCTGTTGCTGTTGTAAAAGAGGCACAAAGCTTCTGCCGAAGAATAACGCGAATAAGGGTAAAATCAATCACTAGTTATTTCTAAACAAATGCTTACCTGTTGAAGTTATAGATGTCCTCAATGTTGTTAAACAGCTCGTTCAGCTGTTCCTCCGGGAACATCACCTCTCGTCGCCACACGTGAAGATAACCCTGGAGCAGAAGAAAACTCTGTTTTAATGATTGTCCTGTACATTTTTTTTAAGCCGTATAGAGGCTCGCAAACAATCTGGAGGTCCACCTGATGGTATGTAGTCACCGCAATATGGACATCAGCAATATCAGGGGTACCACAGGGTCATTGCCTACTTGAAGAGAACTCTCTTGATTTAGAGGAATTAGGGAGAAATGTGAGAACATCGTGAGGAAGCCGGCATGTCCTAGAACTAAAAATTCAAAGACAAGTGACATCTACCAACCCGCACTGAGCCCGCGTGGTAGATTACAGCCCACTCCCTCCCGAAGAGTGGTGCATGTGTCCCAACGGTAGGAACATTATATTCTGATTAATGCTAGGGAGAATTGAGTGGAAAGACGTAAAAAAGAAAGCGTAGGTCAGGTCAAGGACAGAGCAGTCTGGAGAGCGCATGTGGTGAGAATTGTCCAGTTTTTTAATTTCTCAGTCATGACGAAGCGACTAACGGAAGAAGAAATTGGTGATCTACTTTTCCGTAGGAGTAAAGTCAGACATATTCTAAAACGATGCTCAATTGTTTAGTCATGAATCAAATTAAAAACTTTGTTTAGACGCGCTATAGAATATAGATTTTCATGTTATTTCTAAAGTGTTTACAGAACGACACAACTTAGATGTAGCATCATTCATTCATTTCAATTTTACGAATGTATTTGGTTATATGACTTTAGAAGTTATTGCGTTTGCGTAAAGATCATTTTCACCTAAAGAAGTAATAAAGATTAGTGATTTAAAGGCGCACTCAGTTCAGATGGTGATCGGTTTTACGAATTTTGCCGATGCTACATCCAAGTTGTGTCGAACTGTGCCGAGCTTTTGCTATTTTGTGGTTTTTTTTGAGTACTTGCTTCCTAAACATACCTGTATATCTTTTTTATACATAATATTTTTTTCTTTCACTTTCAATTAAAAACATAAGCCTAAACCCGTTAAACCCGTTCATCATTTAAGAAAGCCTCTCGCAATAAAACACGAGTGTTCAACAGTTCCAGCGGAGCCCCATCAGGCTGGGTTTAGAGAACAATGCTCAATTTAGCTGTCTCACTTTAGTGGTTGTGGTGATTGCTGCATGTGGTTAACGCCACAATGAGGTACCACACAGTACTTACGAATGTACTGGCATATAGCTCCAAAGGTATGTCTATGATTATGTAGTCCTAGTAAGTAGTACGTTGGCATACTCATTACGGTTGATAAAAGTAGTTGTAGCTTTTGAAATACAAGCTCATGTAAGCCAAATAATATCAAAATCAAAAGTCATTTATTCGAACTAGGCTGAGAATCCGCACTTTTCGAACCCCAAAATGACATAAGACAGTCCCCCAAAACGCCCACCTTTCACCACTTCCTAGTGCGTTAGCTGGGAAGAAGTGGCGCAACAAACTCCCCAGCAGCACAGCTGTCTGTTCAGTTAGAAAAACTTGATTAAATACAATAATAAGTAGCACGATGCCTATACTTTCGCATTTGGTTGACTTTTTTATATTCCCAAGTGATCGGTATCACAATGCCAACGTTTTGAAATCACTGTACATTTGATCGCTTGATGCGGCACTTTTACATTTTTTGCCACAGTTACCTTTCAATCAATAATGCAATCGAAGCAGTTACCAGAATTCGCGGGAAAGTCACGGGAAAACACGGGTGGGTTTTAGTCAGTAAGAGTCTGACATGACCTAGCTCCGCCCAGAGCGGGAGAAGTTGTTTGATAATGTCTCAGCCAAAAAAAAAAGAAACAAAAAAGTGTGTTTTCCTAGAGAGCATTTTTTGACACCGTAAAGTCAAACCCCGCTGCCATCATTTTCATGACAGCCGTCACTGCGGCCGTTTTGTGGCGGCCACGTTGTGTGGCGCTCTTTTAGGAAACCGTATACGACCTCCACCGTCTACCCACTGCAGAAACCTAATCCTATATACCTACATTCATTCAGCAATATTCTTGCCACAAAAGTCCGGTACCGGATAAATAATAAAACACTCCACACAATATAAAGGATTACATCGTCCTAGTTGATAGTAACACGATTCGTTTGTGGGCACTGAGGGCAGGGCCGCAGGACGATCGTATGTCTTCCGCTCCACTTTCGGAAAGTAAAATTAGAACGAATTTCTAAAGCAAATTAGTGGAGTCTGTGATATAAAGCTTGAGTACAACGGTTACGCGCTGAATAGTAAGAACAAATAATTATAAACCTCTTTCTCTCTCTATCATTGTCCATAAGGTAGACAAAGATCTACCCCTTACACTGTCCGTGCTTGAAACTTAGTGAGTAGTTAAAAGTAAATTCTCAATTTTGTTTTTTTTTAACTTACTGTGATTTAAAAGAAAGAAAGAAAATTTGTTTATTCTGCACAAACAAAACGCACATTTAAAGAAAAGATGACATAAAATACACACATACAAAAGTAGCCAAAACCCTCGTATTCAACCAATAAATGAAAGTTTGACACTGTTTTCTAGTTTTCTTGGATGAAAAGTACTATCATCAGAATATAGATAGTGCCATCCACGAAGACGCGCCCCACACGTACACGCCCCACGCTTTCGAAGAAAACGAGACGAACACGACTAGTGGCAGTTATGAAACTATTTTGTCCATTTATAGATATCAGTCATTAAATTTACGCATTTTTCATCATAATTACATATTACATATTATATATTATTATTATTAATATATAACTATCAGCATTAGTTAAAACTGTGGCGTAGTAACTGGTTTGTGGCGGTCAGAAAGGCAGTCGCTCCATGTAAAATACTGATATTCAGTTGAATACGATTATACTGGAAGCTGTTACCCCGACAAAGTTGGGAAAAGACTAGTCAATTAATGAGTCTGAAATCCCTGCACAATGGTTGTCGCAGTTCGAGCATTCTTGTCCAGAAAGAAAGAAATAAAGAAAAGAAAGAAAATATGTTTATTTGCGGTAAACACGTCGACGCAAAGAAAGAACACAAAACAAAAAAGAACAAGTAGGGGGAAAATAATATGCCAAATTATTGTTCTACTGTAGCTACGATCTCTTTGAGTTTTGCAAATTAATTTACTCTCCACTGTCACTCTAAACAACATCAGTCTGCCCCAGCCCTTACCCGCAGCTATCGCGGCGCGTGCTCCCGCGCACGGCGCTAGAAAGCTCTGATAACGTGATAAAGGTATCACGAAGCGCTCGCCTTATTGGGCACAGCAGTTTTGTATATGGCAACAACATTACGTACATACCTACATAACGTCCTTATCTGATCACTTTTGCCTTTCAAAAGATTATTCTGACGGTAATTACTTGGGTTTTTTATGTAATTTATGATTGTGATTTTATAAAACGCGCTTACTTGGTATACTCGTATGAGCAGTGTCTTCCTTTTATGGACTAGCATAATTATGTTCAACAGATAACAGTGCTAGGCTTGAAAGATATTAAAAAAATCCCGGGGGAAAAGCTAGCTGCTAGAGTCATGATAAATACAGATATTGACACCACAAAGGAGATGTAAAAGGTGTTTAGAAGTATGAGGAACAGGGTGTAAAGTTCACTCATTATTTATATAAAAGGAGAAACCTCCAACCAGACGGGTGTCGTGTCTGGCGGGCCACTGCCCAACGATTGATGTCGGAAAGTTATATATATGTCGACGTCAAGTCTTTGATGCGTCCTGCTGGGGTTGCGGGTTTGTCCGAAAGGGATATCGCGGCCCCGGCACACAGGCAACGGAAGGAACACGGGTGGGTTTTAGTCAGTAAAAGTCTGACACACCCTCTCGCTCTACCCAGAGCGGGAGAAGTCATTTGATGATTTCCCATCCTCAAAAAAAAAGGTCTTTGATGCGTAGTTCACATGTGGCGATGTAGATGTCGCCACGTCGGACACTAAAGGAAAGGATTTTAATAATACGTTTATTATCCTTTTCTTTATACATTAGAAGGTGTGTTTTATTAATATTATGTGTGACGTGTGACCGCAGAAGGGTAAAATAATTGTACCTACAGTCAGTATGAGTAAGTTAGGATTTCAGTCAAGTGGTAAGGGCGGGGTCGGATAGTAAAAAATATTATTTAGGAGGTAGAATGAAAAACACTATAGTGTTGAAATACGATCGATTTATTTTTGCTATACTCCAACAATATGTATAATCTGCGATCGCAATTTATTTGTCAAACATCTAAACAAACACGAGTTTTAGGAAAAACAACTGTACTGCCTACACACAAAGTTCAGTTTGCGCTACAACTTTATTTTTTATGACTTTTTTAACGGTATTTGTCAGTCTAAAATCAACTTTATTTACACTAGCATAAAGTTGATGTTTGTTTTCGTGGACATAACATCAGTTGGAAACAAGAATGTAGGGATACCTTTGCCATTGGAAACGTGGAGTAACAAAGCTTGTAGAAATGTCAAAGTCATCATTTATTTCAATTTTATTAATAAAATTAATATATTATTTTATTTATTATTTAAAAAAAAATATTTGCCCTTGTAAGGCACTTTTGAACGTCAAAATTTCATTGATTCTTTCGCCCCTTCCAAAAGGTAGTTTTTGTATGGAGAAGAATGGGCAAGACACTCCAGCGTTACTCGTTTAAAATGTTTTATATTAGTTATAAATGATAAATGAAGTAATTTGGTTCATGTTGAACATTATTGTCGTTGGCACCTCAGGCAGTGGGTGTACGAAAGTAGACTTCCGCCTACTCTATCCGGGATTATATTGACGAATTTATGTCATACGGAAACATAAGACTTTTTCTTAAAACAAAGTTATATTATTTGTTTTATTTATTTAATTATTGCTCCATCCATGCTTATTATTAATGACAAGCTTATTTTATTTGTTCACATAATTATTATTTGTTTTGTTTTTTAGCAATGTGAGGAGCTGGTGTCTGAGTTAGGGGTAAAATGCCTGTATTACAAATCACCAGGTCCCCACCCCACGGAAGAACATAAGTTTTACTTTCAAAAAAAAAATATAAATTACAATCTAAGGCTAGATAAGGAGATTTATGACTAAACTTCAGTTATTATAAGTTACATTTTTAATGGGTTTTATATTGTTTGATATACTTCAATTGAATAAATATAACTTTAATTTGAAAATAGAGAGTGAAGAAGAAGAAGTGTCAAATCGTGCAACATTATTAACGGCGTATCACGGGTATGTTGCATCTACTTTACGTTACGGTCTTATATTTTGGGGGAACTCGCCAGACAGAGAAAGGGCGTTCAAAGCCCAGAAACAATGCATAAGGGCAATGTGTGGAATACAACGCACAGAAACTTGTAAGCCACATTTTCAACAGTTCCAGCTATTGACATTCCCGTGTCTTTATATACAGGGTGGCCCAAAAGTCGTGGATCAAACGCAACTAGGGGTTAGATGGGGTCACCAGCTGTAAAAAGTTGTTCTACGGGAGGTTCTTAAGGCCAACCCTGCAGAGTTATAATTTATTTTGTGTTTTTATGAGAATATTGACTTTTTCTAACTAATTCTTATTAAAATTCGAAAAAATCTTCATCCTGTATCTTTTTTATAATTTTCACTAGATTGGTACTGATGAGTCCTTGCGTTAGACATGCTATTTATGGTTGTTTATTGGGTGTGTTGAAGATAATATTAAGTTTTACGTTTATTTTTTTCTCAAATCATAACTTTTTATTTACTTCGGACCACACTGTGAAAAAAAAATACTCTACCGAAAAGTGACCCTGTATTACAAGTTTTGACGCATTTAATAGGGATTCTGAAAAGGTATTACACATGGCCATGAGTGGCTCTAATATGTTTCTAGGACGGAAAAAACAAAACAACGATTGTGAAATAATTGTTTTATTAAGCAAAACATTTTACAATAAATGCTCAAAATTACTGCCTCTGACCATAATACATAATCTGCACCGTCTAATAAAATTCCTACGTAACCTACGGAATGCACCTCTGTTGTTAGTAACTTGTACCCTAGCAAATTCGAGCTTTTGTCGTAGTTCTTGTTCGCTATTGTTCTCTCCTTGGTAAACTATTTCTTTAAAATAGCCCCAAAGAAAAAAATCTAATGGATTTAAATCGGGCGACCGGGGTGGCCACGCAATATGTCCGCCTCGACCAATCCACCGGTTGCGGAAGCGCTCGTTCAAATGATCTCTAACTACTCGAGCGTAGTGAGGCGGGGCGCCATCATGTTGCAGCCACATTTCTGCTATTCTTTCTTCTGGAACTTCAGCTTCGTGAAGAATATGGTTTAAATTATTTTGCAAAAAATGTCTGGTCGAGGCGGACATATTGCGTGGCCACCCCGGTCGCCCGATTTAAATCCATTAGATTTTTTTCTTTGGGGCTATTTTAAAGAAATAGTTTACCAAGGAGAGAACAATAGCGAACAAGAACTACGACAAAAGCTCGAATTTGCTAGGGTACAAGTTACTAACAGCAGAGGTGCATTCCGTAGGTTACGTAGGAATTTTATTAGACGGTGCAGATTATGTATTATGGTCAGAGGCAGTAATTTTGAGCATTTATTGTAAAATGTTTTGCTTAATAAAACAATTATTTCACAATCGTTGTTTTGTTTTTTCCGTCCTAGAAACATATTAGAGCCACTCATGGCCATGTGTAATACCTTTTCAGAATCCCTATTAAATGCGCCAAAACTTGTAATACAGGGTCACTTTTCGGTAGAGTATTTTTTTTTCACAGTGTGGTCCGAAGTAAATAAAAAGTTATGATTTGAGAAAAAAATAAACGTAAAACTTAATATTATCTTCAACACACCCAATAAACAACCATAAATAGCATGTCTAACGCAAGGACGCATCAGTACCAATCTAGTGAAAATTATAAAAAAGATACAGGATGTAGATTTTTTCGAATTTTAATAAGAATTAGTTAAAAAAGTCAATTTTCTCATAAAAACACAAAATAAATTATAACTCTGCAGGGTTGACCTTAAGGACGTCCCGTAGAACAACTTTTTGCAGCTGATGACCCCATCTAACCCCTAGTTGCGTTTGATCCACGACTTTTGGGCCACCCTGTATATGAAGTGGCAATCTTTGTCAAAGCGAATCTACAGCTTTATACACATCCAAGAAGCACACGACACAAAAATAAAATATGCGTAAGACATCATAAAAAAGCAGTATTTAATAAAAACATTTTGGGCATGGCACCCAAAATATACAATAAGTTGCCAAAAAGTATCACAGACCTACACAAAATGGACCAATTCAAATTAGGTTTGCGCGAATTCCTAGTTGCGAAATGTTACTATTCAATTAATGATTATTTAAATGAAAGATGACTGATTTTATCTGTAATTATGGCACCACAAGTATAATGATTAAGTATTGAAATTTTGATTTGACTTTTTATTTTGACATTTCTATATTTAATGTATTTTATTATTTAATGTATCTTAATTTAAAATTTATTCTGTTTAATGAATGTTGCGATTAGTACCTAAGATATTAATTTGCACACCTCATTAGGTTATAATACAATGTACCTTTTATACCTGTAACACCTTTTTAACATGTATTATGCAAATAAATTATTTGATTTGATTTGAGAGTGCTGAAATCTCCAAATCTCCCAATTTTCCGAGGCTCAGCACGATTTTAATATAAATGCTAATCGTTACAATAAAATTAGAAATGAATCCCTATCACCATCCTACGCCTTAAGGCTTGTGCAGACCAGCGCGACTTGTCGCGCGACGCGACACCGGGTATTGTTATATTGTGAAGTTTTCTTAGAAATTGTATTGTTCGTGTCGCGTCGCGCGACAAGTCGCGCTGGTCTGCACAAGCCTTTATAATGTAAATAAATATGTAACAGTAGTCTGATCTCGCCTTAGCAATCCGTTTAGCCTAAATAATCAAATTGCGTGCCCATTTTAAACGAGCCAGCAATCGGATCATTGCAAACAGTAGCGATATTTTATGAATGAAATAGTTTTATAACATGTGGATTATAATTTCTTTCCCGAATAAAATAAATAATTAGTCATAAAATAGGGTTACATCATAGAATAGGGTAACCATAGATAGCAGAGGTCCACACGCTATTTGGTAATTAAACAAAACTAACCTCATCTATACTCCATCCTAACTAAAATGATAAAATATGGGAAAGTGAGTTTGTTTGTTTATTACGCTTTCACGCTAAAACGGCTGAACGGATTTAGATGAAATTTGCCACGTGGATATCCCATGACCTGGGTTCGGACATAGGATACTTTTTATCACGATATTCCAACGGGATCGAGACTTATGCGGGTGAAACCGCGGGGCGCAGTTAGTTTATTATAATATTAGACGGAGTCATTTCGATAAAAATATATATATATATAAACTCCGTTATTTCACGATAAGTACAAAGCATTGTAATGTATTTACCATTTACATTAAAAAAAATATTGAAAAGTGCAGTCATTTCAATAATATTACACAAAAACTATCGTTATTTTTCTATAAAAAAGGAGTACAGTCAGTAATGGGTCAGCCTATTGCCAGTAACTGGCCACTAATACAGACATGAGAATTTTCATAAATATTCCAAAGGATAAACCAGATAACAGATTTTATCTTTTTTTTGTTTTCTTTTTAATTTACTTAATTATACATTTATTTAATGAATTTTTAGTATTATAAATTATTATATTTTTAATTTAAAAAAACAAATAAAAATAAAAATAATTTATATGGTCTCTAACGGTCATCAAATCCCGCCTACATCCACTAGCTAGACCAACACGCCGCGACTGCCCAAAATGACAGATACGCTGTGACATGACATGATTATACAATAGTAATCTTTCATACTTAATACTAATTAAAGTCGCTTTTCGTGTCTGTCTGTGTGATCACATTTTTCTTCTAAAGTACACAACAGATTTTGAAGCGGTTTTCACCATGATTCAGAGAATTTATTCCAGAAGGTTTATTTGTATAATAAATTACTATTAAACTTACATATAAGAAAGAAATCTCGATGTTTGACAAGTCGTAAAACCATGCGAAGCTAGGGCGGCGCGCTAATGAAGTTATAATATAACAATCGTCCACCATAACTTTAAACATGTTAAATGACATCTCTATGTTGATTCTTATGCCTTGTTTGAATGGACTAGCGGGATTGACAAGTCAATACTACAGTTCCAGTTAAGTAGATTATGGTAGTGTGTGTAAGCCGTATTTAAGCTTGGGTGCCGGAAATGAGATGACAGTATTAATAGGTTTGTTTACTAGTGACTCCAATAATACAAAGTACGACAAGGCTCATTTCAATTGTGATAGCATGATAATGAAAAGATTAATAGGTATTGTGAATAATTTTTATAACAATTTAAAAAAAAAATCTTTAAGTGTAGTCCTGTATGACCGCTGTCCAATGAAAATGATCAGAAGTCTATTTCTTACTTAATTAAATATCTCTTCTTGAAGAATCATTTCACCTAGATGCATTTGCTGAGAAATTGCTGCAGCCCTAATAAATACAAAAGTGAAGTTCAGTCCTTCAACCTCCACCTGTCTAAGTGCAGAAAGCTTTTCATCCAAATGTTATTATAAAAACATACTTTAGAAAATATCACGTTTCTCTCGATGTAATAAAAAACATCTCATTTCAAAAACATGTGACTCGTCTGTTAGTAAATAAACAGCGTTACGTGGGCGCACTCGACTGTCCACTCCACGTGCTACTCGCGTCAGTAACTTGCCCTCATTGCCATTGTCACGGACGACATAGATCGTGGGCTGATACTGGTATTGTAATATTTAATCATATGTATGCTGTTGAAATGAAAGAACTAGATAGGAAAACTTTCTTTATGATTTAAAAATGGAAACCGGCTTTCGACATTTTATCTGCCAGACCTTGAAGTTAACCTCGTGCCCACGAGCGATTTTTTATCGCGCACTGGATTTTCAACGCACTGCTTAGCGCCAAGAGTTGAAAATCTAGCAGTGTGTGTGTTTTTTTGCCCCGCTGCACGCTGGGATGTACTCTGTTGAATTCTCAATTCTCGGCTTAACACCGAGGATTCAAAATCCAGTGCGTGATAAAACATTGCTTACTTAGACTAAATGTTTATTACCAACTCTTATTATTTCTTTTTGTCCCGTCAAATGAAAACGGTTGAAAACCTTTCCTCCATTCTATATAAGCAAGATAATACAGCACATAAATAGAGCGGGTTAATGACCTCAAATCCAACTACAATAAAAATCAAACACAAATAAACAGAGCACAAAAATGAAATCTACTTCCTTAACTAAATATTTTGTTAAATCGCTCGATCCATCTACTGGCTCCAGTCCAAACAGGGCACAATATAAACAATAGTGGTCTAAAGTAAGGCCGCGTTTACACTGTACTATGCCCACAACTCGCGACACCGGTTTTATACCACATTGTCAATGCCATTGTCACTCGTATGCGTAAAGCTAGTTACTCACTGGGTGGAGAAACTGCGCGGTTGGACGACGTTGTGATACGAATGTGTGTGGCAGTAAATCACTTTTGCGAGCTGTACCTACAGTCCTTTTCTAGTTATTTTACCTGTGACTTTGCATCACTGTCAAAATCACAAAGTTCTTACAAGGTTGTTTTACAGCGTAAAAGCACTTGGCCTACATCTCACCTGATGTTAGGGTTCCTGCCACTGACAAGGCTGTCAAAATTACAGTGATGTTTATTCTCGATCGGGTATGGTTGCTGTTGGGTTGCTGCTGTTAGAGGTAAAATAACTTTCAAAGGGGTGTAGGTATTCGTTTTTCTCCTCAATATTTATTATAATATCTATTACCTTTGCATAGTCTTGACAGTTGATAACTGTAATACATATTTTGTATTGCAGTTATCAATTGGAAACGGCGGAAAGTTAAAGTAGTTTTAATTCCTGATTGATATGAAATTGTCCGACCTATTTAATATTTAAAAGTGCATAAGATGGCTTCTGTCTCTCTCAGCAAAAACATTACTAACCCGCAATATAGTTAAACAGACGAATAGCTTTTCGATAAAAAAAACGCGCCATCAACACGCCCAGTGCGTACAGCCATGGGAAAACGAATCTTTCCATGGCGTCGTGGTATTAATAGCAGCTGATTATGATACAGCACGCACTCGATATGATAATGACTTTGTTAAAATATGCATGAGACATGTCATACTTTTATTAAGCTGCGCAGATTTTCACACGATGACCATGCGTAGGAGTATGTGTCGATGTTTTTATAATTATAGTGGCATGTAAGTATTGGATACGGATTCGAGACAGATTCCTTCAAACTCTTTATTGATGATTATTCTGATTCAGATGGTATGGGTGTGGAAGTTAGATAGGCAGTCGCTCCATGTAAAATACTGGTATTTAGCTGCATCTGGTTAGACTGGAAGCTGACTCCAACATAGTTGGGAAAAGGCTAGACAGATGATGAATTAGAAGATGGTTTAGACAAGATCTAGGGGAAACTGACAGTCAACTAAGCTAAGCACTAAACTGGACACAGCAACAGTTCTTAAAAAAACAAACTAAAGTTGAATGACCAAAAATTATATCTAACAATGTCAATAACTATGACATTAACGAGAGCCACTGACCAGCTGAACAGCAACAAAGAGAAGGACAAAACCAAGAAGAAGTTAGATGAACTATCTGAAGAAAAGCAAATGTAAAGACAGATAAGCCAATGAAATTCATTGCATAGCTTCAAATTCTGCTTAATACTGATAGTATATAAACAGCATCGACCACTCAGCACCTTCACCAAATTACAGTCCCAATACAGGGTGTCATACATCGATGCGAAGCCTGTTGCCATGGATTCAGTACATAATCCTGAACCCTCATGGGTTACATTTCTCGTCGGTTATTAAAAGAAAATTTTGCTGTTCCATACATTTTGACCGCGTAGGTATTGCACTTTTCTATAAAAAAGCTGTTTTTTTTTTTAAAATAACCTACGAAAAATTTCAACGCAGGGGGTTCAGAATCATACTTTTGCCCAGATTCGTTTGGTTCTATGCACAATGTGTGTGAACATCAGCCTATCGACCTCAATTAGGGTTGTGGGCATGCCCACTGTGCCCACTACGGTGGATCCGCGCTTGGGCAAACGGTACCCAAATTCCACTAAAATCTTCAACTTAGTCCCGAACTCCTTTCAACTACATTTCATTAGCTTTTAAAGCTATATTCACATTATGACTGCAGTCACCTTTCAAAATGGCGTAACTGTATAATTCTGTGTCCAAACATTTTACAAGATATATGTTCTGCCGCACCCAAGAGAGATAAGTCATTTTGTAATTAAAATGAAGCTGGTATTAATAAGTTATTAATCTAGTGGATGTCGGAGCGGATTATCGCTGAAATTAAACGTTGGCTGATCAAAATGTTTATTTGTATGTATGTTCGGTTTTTAATTGTTAGGGCGTGTCTAAATGAGCCGGTACAAGCGTATTGGAGATTAATTATATTATGATAATATTATTTTTAACAATTTAATTTCAAGTGTGATTATTTTTGTACACAAAGTAAGAATATTTGAGTTGAAGAATAAAATTATGCGTCGGTAGGGTTTTGCGGAAAATAGTACCCATTAAAATTATGCTTACAATTTGATAACAACTGTCACACTTAAAATAAAAGAAAAGTAAACATCAAAAAGGGTATTGAACAAAATTAAAAAAGCGTTGGTAGGATTTTGCGGAAAACAGTATCAATTGAAATTATGCTTTAAAATGTTCACCCTTTTTTCCCTAAACCCACCTATAATTTTCCATTTTTTACAATTTGACAACAACTGTCACACTTAAAATAAAACAAAAAATAAAAGAAAAGTAAACATCAAAAAGGAGGTTATATATGAAACCTTTATGGATTAAATCTTAACAAGTAAGTGTAGTGTTTTTGTTTGTTACTACTTTTTAATAAAATTTAATTCGTTCTGAAGCCTAAACGAACCACAGTTAATTAACAGTCTCCATAATAATACTAGAAAATCTTTTCTATAAAACCTGCTATAAATTACCGAGCCCTAATCTGAAAGTTGCGAATTTGAGCACGTTCATTATTTTAACGTTAACGAGAATGTGTTAATGGCTCGTTTGTAACGCTGAAAGCTTCTAAATACAAAAAAAAAACCCATAAAGTAAATATTTCGTTAGAGTTTCTAATATAACAACTAAAGTTTCTCACAGAATCAAAGATAATAAAATTCATAGTAGTTTGTGATGGTCTGTATTGAAATATTACAATACAATATGAGTTTATACGTATACTTAATGTTTAATAAAGTCTTCAATATATCACCAATACCAACTATAAAGTTATATTTTGACGCCATTATAGTTTATCTCATTCTCTCAGTCTTACCGTGTGTGGCCTTTGATCTAACAATATGTCACTTGCATATTTCTGGTACACGACTTAACACGGTCAGTGCCGAAAGCCCTCCTGGAGGGTTGACCTACCTAGTCGCATATGGGATGCCCTGGAGCCCTCGCGGAGGGCTAATTTTATATGTAGGTTTTTCTTAACAAATACAGCATTGAAAACCGTGAAAAGAAATCTGATGTATATTTTAACAAGATTTATTAGTTTATGCGTTGGTTTTAAAATCCAAGCATTTTAATGTTTTTTAATTTTTTGTTCACCGTATTCACAAAAAAATTAAAAGGTTGGAAACTACGTATAGCGACAAGACCCCTGAAAACACTATTTTACTTCGTTTTACAGAGTTTTATAACACGGTTTTAAACCTAATGCCGTTGACTGGCCGCGATGGGTAACTTTAGCGCAAACGTAATGCCGCCACCCCTTCCGGAGGGTTCACTTCCAATATGGTAATAGTATGGCGGCATGGCGTATGAGTTATATAAAAATGGGTGGAGTCAAAAGTGTTATTAAACTATTTGAGTGTCCAGAGGGAAATAAACTTTATGTTGACAAAATGTTATCCTAAAGAGTTACCGTTTTAGAAGCTTGTGCAACATGCTAATCAGCCCTCAAATATACTTAAAGCAAATAAACCATTCTAATAGCAAAAGAGCTTCATTCGGAAGTAGCTCGAGTAAATAAAATTAATTCAAACTCCATACTATTAACCGTAAAACAACGTCAACACTTGACACTAATACGCAAATGAGCCACAAAACTACGCAAATGAGCCACAAATCTTGCGTACCGCTCGTGTGCACGCATCTTAAGTGCAGCCGCATAACAGTAATCGCCCACCTAGACTATTAATAGGGCATTGCGTTTTTATGATCGCAAGGCGGAAATAAAAATATTTTGATTGGTCTGCCCACGTTGGGATACAAGACTATCTACTTGACTATCAATAGATAAAGTTGTTAAGAAGGTGTATCGAGTCGAAATCGCTTGCTAGCTTTGACAGAATATAACTGTAGCATGCGAGAGGCTAACATTTAGCATTGAACTGTGCGACTTCAGTAGAAAAACGCTACCTACTAAACTCGCTTCATTCGCACCTTGGGGGTAATTGTTTAATTCTTATATTTTGAATTATTTTGATTATTTGTTATACATTGTTCTCACATAAAAAAGCAACAAGAATGTACCCAGTTGTAAAATCTATATTTAAAAGTGAGTCCTTGGAGTTTCTTGCCCGTTCTTCTCCATAAAGATCTACGTTTAGGAATGGGCAACTAGCTTCAACTTTCTGACTCCAAAATATCCTGCAAAATTAACGGATTGTCATTGAAAGTGTGTTACACAATTAGGGAACCGGTCAGAAACTAAGGGGTATACAGCTGAGGACCAGGCCCGGGTCGACGGCGCGTTGTGTTCCACACGCGCCTCAAAGAGATGTCAGCACCAACCGACGGGGTGAACAGGGTGTAAAGTTCACTCATCCCCCATGGTTGGGTATTAACCAATGCATAAATACTAATAAATCTTGTTAAAATATACATCAGATTTTATTTTCATGGTTTATATTATAACGCTTTAATCGCTAAGCAAAACCTACATATAAAAAGAGCCTTCCGCGAAGGCTCCCGGCACCCCATATGCGACTAGGTGAATCCTCCAAGAGGGCTCCTGACACTGAACTTGATATCATGTACCTAATACATAAAACATTTTCTCTACCGTAATAAACTGCCATCATATTACCCACTAGTACTTACAAGGAATAGCCACACTTAATAACATAATGACGATCGCACATTAATCTCTGTAACAATCTGTCACTGGCTTTATGACATATTGTATGGATATCATACAACTAGCTTAAGGCTTGGTCAGACAGACGAGTGAATAAAACATGGCTTTTATTAAAAGAATCGGGGCACGTGAAGTCTGAAGGCTGAATTGGGAAGTTATAGTTATTTTAAATCTAAATATTAATTCATTCAATTTTCTTGAAATATTTGGCTAAAATTTAATGGCATTCTGCTTGCTGTTAAGACAATGTTTTCTGAAAAACTCTAAAATATCCAGGTTTTATTTACAAGTACACATTCTGAATCGTTCAAAATATAAAATCGTACAACAATTTGGTTTTAACCATAGTATATTTCGGTGCATAGGGAACAGTGGCAAATATTTTTATAATTAATTGGGTACCTTTCATTCTATTTTAATTCCAGAACTGCTCATCTACACCCAACCTAACATTACATTGTCGTGCATGTATTTTTATAACTGGCGACCCACGCACGGCGCGTTTTATAAATATGCACCGTGGGCAAGCTTGGTCGTTTAAAAATAGAATACAACCAGCTTGTGAGCTTTCATTCATGCTGCTCGCTTTACATTTTCAATAAGAATAATGGACTTTTTACGGCACTTGTTTACTTTACGTTATTGTTGTATTTCATGTCGAAAGAAGTTTAACTTTCATTACTTGCGTAAGGTTTTTTTGAGGGGCTCGTGTCTAAATTATAACAGTCACACGGGTCGATCTTCGAGGTTAAGCAACGCTTGCCGAGGTCCGTCCGTGGATGGTGACCATTCATTACATACCGAAATCCAAAAAATAAAATTAAACGTCTAAAGCAAATTAGCATTGAACTAACAACAAAAAACATGCAGATACCGATATTATATTTAACAAAACCAAAATCAAAGGAAATATAATTTTAGCATGGTAAACCACATAATTCGATTATTTTCTTACGTTTCTCACATTTCATTTTGCGTGTGCATTAGATAGAGTCGGAGAAATTCGGAATTCAAGGGGTTGCTAGTAGACGAACCACGTAACCGGAGAAAAAATAGGGTTACCAAACGACTGTAGGTCCACTCGAAACGTTTTGTTCATAGTTTATTATGTTTGAAGGAATTGGCAGAAATACCGTCTACTATTTGAATACCTTGTGGTGACATCTACATCGCTACATGCGAACTACGCAGCAAAGACCTGACGTCACACAACATCCTGACAACAAATACTTTTTCACAATAAATACTTTTTCTTTCTTTCTTTTTCTGACTTCACACAAATCCTGCATCGCGCAATTAGAGTTTACCGCGCGATAAACATATATACAAGCTTCCCGACTTCAACCTCTGGGCAGTTGCCCGCCAGACATCACACCCGTCTGGTCGGAGGATCCTCCCTTTTCTATAGTGGATGAGTGAACTTTACACCCTGTTCCTCATGCCCTTAAAACCTCGTTGACCTAATGTTCGCAAGTGCTACTGCTGAGCATAAGGTCCTGGGGCCAATTCCCAAGTCGGGCAAAGTGTCATTGAGTATTTCCGCCAGGAATTTCTTAGTAGCAGCCCGGAGTCTGGATTTGTGACCGGTTGATGGCAATACGGTCACCCCCCATTAATGACTTCAACATAACTGGCGAAATGTGGGTGTAGGTACTATAGGTACAGCTCTGCCCAACCCTTCGGGACTTACAGGCGTGATATTATAACACAATTTTCATAACTGTGTGTCTGTCAACGTCAAAATATTACAGTTTAAGTGGTTTCAATAATAACAATAACAACTTAACGAATAATAAGACAGCTGTGGAGACGAAACAAGTTGTATTGACCGTATTAAGAGGCATCGGGGCACTGAGGAGGTAACTGGACGGGTTGATTCAATACTACCAACCTAGGACTTCGACAGCTCCAAGCGCACAGTAAAAAAAAACGAAAAATAAATCGAGTTAAATTTATGAGCGTTTATCCTGAAAGTTGGAAACGTCGCAAATAGCTGTCAAATATTTCGCTGTTTTGATTAACTTGGTAATATTACTGTATGGAAATACAAAACGTGGCTAACTAGCGACCTAGAATATTGATTATGAAATGCAATAATTATCTAATATCGTAACACCGAATGATGATATTTTGATGAAAAAAAGTATTTGGAAACTTTCCAAATGCCTTTTTTACACCTAAAACGGTTACAACATCAAATTCAGTGTTATAATTTGAATTCATTATTACTATTCACTAGTTAGCCAAATTTAATATTTCCGTACAGTAATATTGGCAAATTAATCAAAACAGCGAAATATTTGACATCTGTTTGCGATGTTGCCCACTTTCAGAATAAACACTCGCTAGCTTAGTTCTTTGGTGAAGATTTTCCAAAGGTGTAAATAGACCAGGAAAACGATTAGAATGAAAAGTCCATAATTTACCCGCATACGTGTATCCATAACCATTGAACCATACAAGTCTCCCATCCATTTTCTAACAACTTCATAGCAAAAACTAGAGCAAAAATATAAATCGGCCACGATTAATGGTCACCCTATAATCTACCCCATATTAGGGTATCCCGTTAGCAGTGCCAACACAACCCGCCTCGGGCTTGCCATAATCTAGCCACGCATTTTTAAGCCTTATCTGCATATGATAAAGTCTAAATCACCGTACATTAGTACCCTTCCCTAAGAGCTATTCCACCAGTATAATTTGTACTGCCTCGTCCCGCTAAATCTTCACAAATGGATGCTTAAAAGGGAGGTAAGATTAATATGAAGGGTCTAGTCAGTTTGGTGGGTCAGACTGACTAAGATCAATTGCTCTGTCAATCTGTCTGTCGCCGGTTTAACTAGGAAACATGAAGGGCTTTTTACGGTACAATTTAATTTTTTCGGTCTGTCTATGTTAAGGCAGAGCTGTTTAGCATTTGAATTAACTGGCTTGAAAAAATCTAATAGATTCTAGCGGTATAGTTGTATTAATTCCACATAATATTGTCACTTTTGACAACTGGGCATGTCACTGTCAGTTTGACGTCTGTCAACGTCATTTTGACAGTTTAATCCTTCATTCGATATAAAAACTCGTCTTGCTTATTGCAGTGATATTAATAAATACGTAAGGCGTTTAATTTCATATTTCGTTAAGAGAAAAGGCTTTTATTGGCCCTGCCTACGCCAAACAAGAAAGCGTGAGAAAACATCAATAATGATCATAAATCTCTATAACTATCAAATTATAATGAAATTAATAATTGCAATATAATTCATTAATTTTACTATGCCGACGCCGCCGGCCGTATAGTTCATTCAATAATATTGCCTAATTACGCAGCTGATAACTTAAACAACGAATAATAATACGCTGTAATAATCTGTAGTCATCATTTATTTTCGTTGCTTATATAAATATTCTTATATATTTACTATGTATCTATTATATAGCATATATATATATATCTATCTATGTATCTATTATAATATATTGTATCTATATCATTATTATTTTGCACCAATGTCTACCCCATTTTTATGTCCACGCAATCACTGTCCATTCCAAGGTTGCCTGGAAGAGATCGCAGAAAGCGATAAGGCCGCCCATTGTATGTATTGCAGTGTTAAATGTATGATTTACTATTTACTACAGCTCCAACAACTTGGTAGCTATAGTAGCCGACAGGATGGACAGTCCAATTATGTGGCAATGGATGACCACTCATCGTGCGTCATTCCATTATTTAAAATAAGTTGTTTTATTGTATTTTTTGTGTAGGTATGTGTTTTCATGTATATATGTATGTTTTGTGTATAAAATTGTAATGTGTGTTGTTTATGGACTTATGGTCTGAAATAAATTTATTATTATATTATTATTATTATTATGTATTTTCTGGTCTACAATAAAGTATATATAAATAAATATAAATAAATAAATAAACCACAGTTAAATCCGTTGCAATAATTGGCTAGCCGGTGTATTTGAGAAACTTAAATGGTTATTTATCTGGTGTAAATAGATTTGAAATAGAGCATCATTTGTAAGGAGTCGTGGATACCGGCGGCGTTCGTCGCTAATCAGAATTGTAGAGTAGGCTTAACTTGAGATACAACTGTTTCTAAATAGCGAAGTTGTACACACGGCTACACATCAAGCTATACAATTCCAGTTTATACTGATCTAGCATTGTATAGGATTCCCGTACAATGCGAGGTCAGCTTATACTGGAAATGTATAGCTTGATGTGTAGCCGTGTGTACGTTCTTACCTTCCTACTTAGTACGTAACATGAAGTTTCCAAAGTTGTAAACTTTACCGATATTTTGCTACAACCTGCCCCTTAATTGCGTAACAAACAATCAATCAATCACAATCTGAATCATTTTGAAGGAGATTGCTAATTTATTGCATCACATGTTCGAAAAATGTGTCTGCTCCACAACGTAAATAACGCAATGTATGTTGTTCAACTGTCAAAATGAAACAGATTGTGATTGATCGCAATTAGGTCGCTGATAACAAGATTTGCTGGTTTTCATGGAGAAGTAGATAAACAATAACAAACTGTTTTGGATTTGGCAAAGCAATAAAAAGTAAAACTAAATGAAAGTATAAAAAAATTTAAACTTAAAAAAATAAGAACCCAGAAGGAGAAGACGATAAAGCCAGAAGATGAAATTGGTAGCATTGTGTTTGGTGAAGTAACCATTTCCTACTTTCACACACAAGCTTTATACACACTTTAGTATGGAAAGCCAATAAAGTGTAAGAATGTAGTGTAAGTGGAGGGCGCTTCGATAGATAACAGATATCTTATTGATAAAACTTTAAATTGAGTACTTAATCTTGTTTAAATAACAGATAACTTAATTGATTAATAGGTAATCAAAATGTCGGACAACACTTATTTGAATAATGTTTTGTTTCGAAATGACAGCGATTTAGGAGTCGAAATATTTTAAAGTAGCTGCGCCCCGGGATTTCACCCGCATATGTCTCGATCCTGTGGGAATATCGGGATAAACGGTATCCTATGTCCTAAACCAGGTCATGGCCTAACTATGTGCCAAATTTCATCCAAATCTGTTCCGCCGTTTTAGCGTAAAAGTGTAACAAACAAACTCACTTTGCATTTATAATCTTAGTTAGGATGAGCATTTTGGGGTATTAAAGATGAAAATGCAGCAGCCTTTTGAACCATGAATGGCGATGGAGCAGGGGCGGATGACAAAAGAAAGGTGCCTACCACTATAAATAGACAAACCCAACCTAAACCCTAAAGCCCCCTTTTTTTTTTTTTTTTTTTTTTTGTTCCGGGGTGGAAAATCCTCATGGATGTCCCCCGCCCTGGGGCGGAGGGGTCTGTCAGACTCTTACTGACTAAAAACCACCCCGGTGTTCCAACTCACACCTACGCCGGGGGTCGCGGGAACTTGAAATCTTCCGCAACCCCCGGCTGGTGCCGGCCCGCGACCGCGGGCCTCCTCGGGTCAGGGGGGGGAGTGAGGTGTTTGACTCCCCCCGCGACGTCTAAGAGGGGCGCGCGTGGAACACTACGCGCCGCCACCTCGGGTCCTGGTGTGTGGACCCACACCACCACCACCTGGTGTGTGGGCGTGCAGCTTGCATCTCCCTCGCGCGCTCCGCCTCCTCCTTCGCGAGCATAGCTGCTTCGTAGAAGGAGGTGACGGCTTCCCATGCACTCTCACTCCAAACCATGGCCTGAACCAGGGCCGGACGCGGGAGATCGCCGCCGCCGATCGCCTCCGTGAGGACACGACGGTGCTCCGCCCAGGCCGGGCAGACCTCCACCGTATGCTCCACCGTGTCCTCCGGGCGATCCACACAGTGGTGACACCCGGGCGTAACCCCTGTCTTTCTGTCGCGGGCTATTAAAATATACTTACCTAAGCATTTACTAGTATGTTAAGATATAGATACCACTGAACAGCTAGGTAATTCAATCGTAAAACAAGACTACCGCGTAAATTCCACCCTCAAAATAATCAAAGCACACAATACCACAGTTAATACAAATGAGGACAAAATCAGAGGTGCACCAGTAACTGACCAATAACTTGGAAGCCGACATTAATGTAACACAAGTACAAGCAGTGCATAAACAGAAACGTAGGAAGCAGTACATTTAAACAGACTTTATTGACTGAGTTATGTGCAGGACGTGGCCTTAGGTGAGCCTGGACTTGTACCACTAAGTGCAATAAATTGAGGATCAAACTGTCGCTATTCATTATTCCTAAGCTTGTGTACAACTGCTGTATCGGCGATCGACGAGACTAAAATCTATCCATCTAGTATTCTCGACATTAAACAAAACATTTCTTTAAACAGAATATATTGTATCGTTTTTCTTTTCTCTTTGACGTGGGTCAGTAAAAGCGAGAACACAACATGCATTCTTAATTCCAAAAATACTTAAATTTCACTTTTAGCGCCATTTTTAACCCGTCCACTGTTGGCAACCTGTCGGCTAATTAACAGTGGCACTGTGACAGCGACAATTTGACACCTGTCACTTTTGACAGCTTCCTGCCGCCATATTGGTTTCGGTACGCGTCGTGCAGAGAAATTGGGCTACACAGCCAATTAATGTTATTCATTAATTTGGTAATGTTTGTTGATAACGTAGATTGAGTGCGAAATCGGTAGGCAAAAGATTGAAAGACACTAATTGGTTATTAAAAGACGTTTAAAAACTTTTAATAAGCTAGCGGACATAATATGTAATTTATTGAGGGATAACAGCAAGAACTTCAGATGAAGATATTGGAAACAGCAAAGAACAGATAGATGCACCAGTGAAGCTGGACCTAAACCTGAACCAACCTAGCGGCGCCGCACAGTCGTAAAAAGATGCCCAACCACAGATAAAGATCACCTGTCTCTCCACTATTCCATTGCCTACTCAAGGATGCATATCCGGTACGGCTCGCAAATCCTTCCATATCCTAAAGGCACGTCTTCCCTACCATTCCGCGCCACCCGGTCTACTCCTTGATATGCAATGCCCCATGAAGCATGAGGCTCCAGGGGCTAGTGCAAATCTCGGAGTTCATTCGATTTATCGAATCTGCTATCTAATTACGCAACATATTTTCGTTAAAGATTACGACTAATCTGTTTCATTTTGACAGTTCAACAACATTCATTGCGTTATTTATGTTGTTGAGCAGATTTTTTGTTCGAACTTATGAAGCAATGGATTAGCAATTTGTTTAAAAAACGATTCAGATTCTGATGGATCGTGTATTACGCAATTAGGGTACTGGTTAAACCACGCTGGGGTCGGTCCATTTTATTCATTCATTCATTCATACTCTTTAATATGAAAGTTCTTAAAGTTACCGAGTATTAGAATGTAAGAGAAACGACGAACGTAGTATGTGCGTAGAGGTTACTAATAACTACCTCTACGAATTTATTACAGTTTCATTTCCAAAACCAACCATTATTTCTAGTAATAAAATAAAAGAGGATTACTAACTATTAATAAAGACAACAAATTGACGTGACGGCACCACCTCGAGTCAAGCGCACGCGATACAATTAATGGACTCCCAGAACAAGACCGCTTTACATTTTTAATAAACTAATTTCATTGTTAAATAGTGTTAGTAATCGTTATAATAAATAACCTAGTTATTATTCACAATAAACCATAATTTTGAAGCAACAGTCATTTTACTTGAGGATACTTTCCGAAGCAAACAAAATCGTAGCTAAACGGAAACTTGGGGTTGTGGTTGTGGGTCCAAGGTAAACTACGCTTGCCGCGGTCGGTTCGTGGATGGGTGACCATCCATTACATATCGAGAGCCCTCGATGCCTCGGAAAGCATGTTAAGCCGTTGGCATTCATTCGTAGATCTTTGACAGTCATTACGGGTAGTAAGAAGCCCAAAAGTCTGACAACCAGTCCTACTAGAGGTCAGATAGGCAGACTCTCTATGCCTAGCCTTTTCCCAACTATGTTGAGGTCGGCTTCCAGTTTAACCGCATTCAGCTGAATACCAGTATTTTACATGGTACGACTATCCTACCTGACCTATCTGACCTCCACAACCCAGTAACTGGGTAATACGATACCCCTCAGTAAAACTGGTTGTCAGACTTTCGGGCTTCTGACGACCCGTAACGACTGTCAAAGACCCACGAATGACAGCCGGGACCGGCTTAACGTGCTTTCCGAGGCACGGAGGAGTCTCGGTATGTAAAGATGATGGCAAGCGTACCTTAATCTTATGGATCAACTCGTGCGGCAGTTATTACTGCGCCACAAGCTCCTCCTAAGTCAGATAGGCAGCCGCTTTGTGTAAAATACTGCTTTCGGTTAGGCTGGAAGCAGACTCCGACATAGTTGGAAAAAAGTTACGAAAGGGAAAATGGATGAAGACCTAAATATTAGTAAAGTTGAAGAAGAACGAAAAACAAATTAAAACAGTTATAATATTTGTTCCCCTCTTTCCAATTATAAAACTAAGCTAAACAAATTGGTCATGCCGGTAGCCGTAAAAGGCTTGTCCACTTTATTTCTAAAATGTCGTATATACGTTATTAAAATTTGAGGATTAACTGAATAAGGTAAATTAGATGGTGGATTATGTGCATTTTCCGTAGGATTTGTGCAGATTGACGTCGATTCATTAATGAATAATTAACTTAAGAACTTGCAATGCGATTATCTTTTCCAATTGAGTAGATTCTTTATTTACGATTCAAGAATCAATTAAAATTCCATTTATAAAAATGTTTTTAATCGCCTGGGAACCAGCTGGTATGAAACTGTTTATTGACACTGAACTGAACTGAGTTACATAAGCTGATGTCACGGTCGGTATGTTGGAACTATTTCCATGCAATTGCACAAGCACAATTTGGATGAGGCTTATGACCAGTCAGTAACAGAATAGTCTAATATACTTAATCTTAAGAGATTAATATAATTTTAGAAGTTTTATTGAATACTACCTTCTGCCCGCGTGTTTCTTGTTTTAACATAAAATATATCTTATAGCATCGCATCGCCGCGCCGCACTATGTGGAGATTGAGTCGGTTTCGGGTCATAAATCCATAACTTCCATGTTTTGATAGTTAAACAGCAGATTTTTTTTTAGATAATCTATAATAAATATACTTTAAAATAATATACAGTGTATGGATATAAATAAATATTTAATAGTCATAAAAAAAACAAAATAGGAAATATTGAAAAATGGTCAGAAACTTACGACTATCTTTAAATAATGTGACCTAAAATGTTATAATTAATACAAAATAAACTCTTAAAATTACTGTTATTAATTAATAAAATAAGAAAAAAGAAACATTTCAATGTATTATTCTACTAGCTCCAAAGCTTCTCTATAAGTTGCATATACTTTTTATTGGTAGGTTTTCTTAAACTTGTTATGTAAGGGTCCGAAGTGTACAAAAGTGTATGTAGAACATCTTCATTTGTAGCTACTCTAGAGCATTTTCTAGCATGATGAAGTCTGAATCGTTTATAGTCTTTGTTCCTTGATTCCTGAGCATCTTCGGAGAGCTGTCCAAGAGGTAACACTGAATAATGCCGAATGACGCTTTCCCCGTGAATTAGGACTTTATGGACAAATGATGGCATATAATACCACATATATTTATTAACATATCGTTGTGCTGTATCGAAAGCATACTGTCCGAATTTCGTAGCATTAATTACTTTTCCGCTTGACATAACTTGAAGTAAAACATAAAATCGTTTTATCAATTCCTCATCCACCAGTTATTTCTGCACTGCACTGATAATTTAGAAAAAATCGTCTAGCTGTATTACCGTCATTGCTGTTACCAGTTCCTTGCTTAGGTTTATCTATATTTAAACCAAATTCTTCTCTGAACCTTCTTTGAACGTATGTCTTCTTTTGTTTTTTCAAGTCTTTATTTTCTGTTGTTGTAGCAGACCATTTTTCGAAGTCTAGATTATAAGATATATGTAAAATTAGTTCCATAAATCTAATCCAGCAATGCAAAGTCGAAAGTCCATATTGATAAGAATTTTCATCAACCGGTTTATTTTGCACTTTTTCTAAATTGTTCATTTCTGTAGGTCTTGCACCACAAATAGTGCATACAGCAGCTGATGAAGTTCCTGACAAAACTTGAGCCACTTTCCCGTCAACCATTGTTAAAAATAATATACGAGTATGTTTGATTTCAATACCTTCACCATTTATATTGATTAAGCTTGGTGTAAGAGCGTCTTTTTGAGCTTTAATTTCATTAACTACACCTGTAGTCTTCTCCGGTGTCTCTTTTGAAAATTCTATTAATATGGGCCTACAAAATCTTACTGATGATGGAGCAGGGTTTTCCCACACAGTTTCATTTGTATTAATATTTACTAGTTTCAGAGGCACTAATGAAGATATAAATAAATTTGTGTCAGAAATTAACTCACTCTCTTCACCATCGATTTGTAAAATTCTTGCAATAGTGTGATCCAGCAGATCTTGAAGTTTTACTTTTGCTTTAATATTATTAATTTCTATGCTTGATCTTGGTGGGTAGCACTTTCCTTTAGCTTCCTGAATTGACTTATATGATGGAAATAATAAGCAATTCTTCGCGATTAAGTAATTCGTCATGTTTTCATACTGTGCCATATTAAGGTCCAACTCTATGAAAATACGGAGAGCTTCATCTTTAGAGTACGCTGTTAAATGTCCCGGTTCATTTAAAAGATTTTGACGTATTTCCCTTTTTTTCTATGGGCAATGCTCGTAAAATTTCGACAGTGAATGCTTCTTCTGTTTCTCCTTGAGATTTCAATCCCTGAAGATATGAATTCAGTATAAAATCAAGGCCACATGTTTCAAGCAACTCCTTGTTTTTTCGTCTTTGTCAGAACTGTCTTCGTAGGTTTTAGAAGGGGTCCTCGCTTCCCCGTCGATGTCGAAGGTTCAGATTCACAAGTAGGATCTTCCAGATTTACAGTGAACATGACGTTCAACCACACGCTATTCTGATTTAAACATTTTTCCTTGTTTCTGCCAGCTTTACTGTAACGTTGACGAAAGTTAGTAATAAGATTTTTTTGTACACTTGCTAAAATCTTAGCGATGTTTGCCTCGCAAAAGTTGATAAAATTATTCCGTATATAACATGTTAAAGCATCAACATAATTCCCGTCACTTTCAATTAAAACAAGACATAGGTCGCGTCTGGTACAGTTGAATTCACTCATTGCGAGAAGGTAGTTGGTTAGGTACACTTTTAGTAACGACAATGACGAACGAAAAACAGTATGTAATTATTGAGTATGCAGAGGAGGATACAAAATAATTGATTTGAAACGTGTGCAAAATGTGGTAGAAAGAACGAATTATCATTAAGTGGTTATGAGGTTTCCGATATGTTTTATTGATAAGTTATTGTGCGTGTGAACTAAAATATGGTGTTCTCACCATATTTTAGTTCACACTCGATACGTTATCTAAACATAAACTGCAACAAATAAATACCACTAGTATAACCTATATCAACTAATAAATCAAATAGCATCACCTACGTACGGATCCTAAGGGTCGTATCGTGATGTTAAATATCCTATGACATCTCTTCATAAATTGCGCCATCAAATGCAAAAAGATTTTTTAATTCCAACGACAGAGATAAACATGTTAAAACAAATTCTTCAGCTATTTTATTAATATTAGTATAGATTTTAAGCTCTCCGTAGATGTTTTCTCTTAGGAGTTCTAGACTCCTAAGAGAAAACATCTATGTCAAATTTATAAATGAAACACACAAAACCCCTGATTAGAAACACAACCTGAACGTAATCCAGTGTGAGCTAGTACCGAAGTGGGTCACACTGCGCAGGTCACTGGGCTTAGTTACCACCTGACCCGATTATGATCCTAGGAAACAGACGCAGTGAACTAACTACGAGGAAAATAATTTAACTAACAACACCGTTTAGACTAGCCATTAGTATCGTGTTCTTCCCTAAATATCACTTCGAAATTCGAATGGTGTCTCGTTGTAAACCCGCGATACATATTCGAAATTCGAATGGTGTCTCCGTCTCGTTGTGAATCACCATTCGAATTTTGAAGGAATGTATATTCGAAATTAGAATGGTGTCGAAGGTTGAATCTACGATGATTTACTTATAAAACAAATGAGTTCGCTTTCGAATTGTGTGCGGTCATTTTGAATGAGGTTCGATGTAAACTTCACAGAATTTTAGCACTACTAACTTACTGAAGTTCATGAAAAAGGTCTTTGCCTCCAGTGAACTTTCCAGGCTAGTAAATATAACAATTGTTCTGTTTACACTATGAGCTACGATCAGTGAGCGTTAGCAAATGTTTAATTAGCCATTAATTCACTACTTGACCTAATTTCTCGTGGTCGTTGTCTATGAATCTATGAATAGTCCACCTCATAAAATTTTGTAGCGTCGTTGGAAGTTTTGTGTGTTTATATCAAGTGGATATTACGGTGGCAGTCAAAACATTTATAATTTTAATGAAGGAGGAAGTTACGCCTTGAATACGACACACTGGGATAAAATAACAATGATGAGGAAAAGGAACTAAATCCTAGAATAATCAAGCAACCTTCGCAAAGAGAAAAAACTAAAAATAGGTAATTTAATAGATGAACAATTCACACGGTGTAATCTAAGGCTATATGCAGACTGAATCAAGACTATCTACGTATATAAGACAGACTATCACTCTGTCAAATCAATGATGGCGCGCACAATCGCAACGACAAAATTGTCAAAATAGGTACAGAAATTCCTGTATTGACACACGACAAAGCTGTACTCAATGATAAAGAAAACTATGTAACAGCTAGTGTCTATACTGTATACTGGATTATCTTTGACCATCCTTTACTTTAGCCACAAACGAATCTTTGAACCAACGGGTGTTAGTTTACAAAGGTTTACGTAACGCTGTCCGAACCAGAGTTTAACTCATTTAACTAAAGCAAAGTTCAAAATTGGAACGCGTCTGATGTTTCAAACGGATAGGAACATAGGAAGTGGCCGCAAAACAAACAGCGGTGAAGCCAAAAATGAATGGCTCGGAAGATATATCTTTAGCGAGATATATTGTTGTTTTTAGGAGGAATATAACTGTTCATTAATTAAATATAATTATAAAATGTGTCAAATGTGTGTAAATGTGTGTTGTGATTGATTGTTTTTCTCAACGGGGGTGACATTATCACTAAGTGACAAAACCCCTTTAAATAAATAAAGAAAAAAAAAAATAAAAAAAAAAAAAATGTGTCAAACTACGATTGACATAATAAAAAACTACCTACGTGATACTTGGGAGATAGGCGAGAGGGGAAATATTAACCTAGGCCGAGCTTGGGCAATCGATTTCTCGGGAAATGAGCTCGTAAAGCTCAAACTGAGGAAATGTATCGTTAGTTTAACTTGCAAACCATTTCAAAATCAGATAAAAACGTGTGCTTATAAAATTAAATTACTTAAGATAGTGCGCTTGTATAATGTAAAAAAAAATTACCAGAGGAACCTAAACAAAGTGATAACCTGTTCACAAATTGGATCAGCACGACTCTGATCGCAGAAAGCTCATGCACTTTGACATAAGGCTGAATTTGGAATCTAAAATAATATTACAATAATCATAAAGTGCTTACCTCCACAACCTGCCTCAGATCTTCCACGTACACGTTCTCTGTCTGCACTATCTCTGCACACACTCGCTCCAGCTGAGATAGGCCAGGCAACTCGTCTACCAACTGAGCACCTGAAAATAAAAATAAAGCCAAGCGATAAGCCTTTGATTTTGACTACCTTCACTATCATCGTCATCTTTGACAGCGTCGTTCTACCCATAGACAAACAGAATGGACTGAGCGTTCCGTATTCAGTTCTGCAGTGAATACAGACTTAAAAGTACGAGAGGGATAAAGCAAATTTGCGGCCAGTAGTTGTCTCTTTAGTACTACAGGTATTGGCCGCACAGTCGTTTTGTCTCTTTCTAGAGAGTAGTCACATTTGCTAACACTCAGTCCAGTTTTCTATGTCTATGGTTCTACCCACTGCTAAGTATAAGTCCCTCTCTATTATGTCAAGCTTCTCTGATCTGCACTAGAGTTATTTTGGTTATTCCTGTGGTTTTCGCTACTGACTCACTTTATTATAGAAAAAGCTGTGTCTCTGATGGAATGACGGGTTTCCAAACTTTCATCGCCTATTAGGAGATGAATTTTCAAAAATCCTGCCTCATTTTCATTATAAAAAGCACTCTTCTAAATTCAGCGGTTTGAGCGCCATCTCCACGGAAGAGAGAATCGCGGCAATGGTCACGCTCTGTCTTCAAATATCGCTGCGACGATACTGCCGTATGGAGATTAATTCAAAGAGGTTCTATTGAATTTGATGGCACGGCGAAACTGTCGCCGCGATTTTCTCGCCCGTGGAGATGGCGGCTTAGGCTGTGCGTTGTCTGTTAGTGAATGAATGAATGAATTTAAGATTGTAGAATAGCATCCTCTCTCAACATTTCCAATGACTACAGATCTCTGTTGGATTAACATAATTATATCGAGTACGTGACCAGTCAACTATATTGATAACAACTTATTGCGATCATCTAATCCGTAGAGCATCTTAGTTTAAATGTGGAAACATAATTCTACAAAAGGTTCTAGGGTTTTAACAAAAAAAACTTTTAATGATCAGAATAAATTGTTACTCACGTGGCGTATCTTCGGAATTCCTTTCCTCCGACACACTGGTAGTCATAATCCCAGCGTTATTCACGAAATTATTGCTACCGTTAGCCGAAGTCATGTCCGCGTCACTGTGATCATCCAAGCTCTCGATTGAAGCCAAGTACGCGGAGTTCACACCTCCTTTATTTTGCACACCACTACTTGATGTCGAACTTGAAGACGCAATGGAACTCATTGACAGCGGCCGAGAAACTTCTACCGGAGGATTCAATCTTAACACCTCTTTCTCACAGGTCTTCAGATTCCCAGTGGAACCTACAGCTTCAGGGTAGGGAACAGTTTTCGACAAAAGTTTCGATGGACTCTCGCTCTTATTCACGAAGTCCTTTCGATGCAAACTGTTTGTTCCTTCGTTCAGTTTCGGAATCTTTGCCGGCGACTGGACGGGACTTTTTGTCGTTGGCTTCATCGGCGAGTTGTCTTTCGATGACAGTTTGATATCGAATTCTCTATCGTTAGAAGTTATAGAGAGCTCGATCGATTGATCGATATAAGGAAGGGACAAGGATTCAAAGGCAGTTTTGTTGTTCACAACCGGAACATCGTAAATAGCTGGCCTGTTGTTCGTTGGGACATCGTAGGTTTGAGCATCATCAATTTTAAATTCTGGTTTCAGAGGCACCGATATAACAGGAGATTCAATGTCCTCACTTTTTGATTTAGTAAAGCTTTTGATAGCACAGGGTTGGTCGTAAATATCGACTGAAGTAAGTATTTCGACACCAGACTGAGAGATCTTAGAGGTAGCTCCGACTAAGGGAATGTTAGATTTTCTCATTGAAGATCTACCAATATTCACTGTTTTCTTTTGAAATTTTAACGTGGTCGTTTCACTTGTTGCACTTGAAATCATCCGTTTCACATTTGGCGAGAGATTATCGAACGTCGTCTCTTGCTTCATTTCTTTAAAAGTTTTTTGAACTTTACTTAATGTAGAATCACTGAACACTTTACACTTATCCGTATTGTCAATAGCACCGTTGTGATCACTTTTAGTTCGTAATGAATATAATGAGCTTTTGTTAAATGTTGCAATTGGGAGTTTGACACCTCCTGTGATCATTGTATCCTCTCCAGTCTTAAATATGTCTTGTGCAGTCTCTTCTATTACTTCGTATATGGTGTCTACAGGAGGGTCATTTCTAGCGTCTTTTGCGGTTTCCAATCGACTTGCTTCTGGCCTCAAACTCTTTCCTGGTTCTAGTAAAGAGTCGTATATACCGATCAGCGTGGGCGTTAGGTCCGTTGTGCTACCTGTAACAAACGATATGGTATCTTTAGTAAAACTCTACTAGTTTATAAAATGGAGATTGTAGTAAAGCTTGGACTTTACGTATTTGATTACAAGGTAGAAAGTTCTTTATGCTGTAGACAATCTTATATTATAAACGCTAACAGAATTAAATGGAATGGAAATCTTGATAATAATACAAACTTAAAGCGATTTACATGAATACCAATCCATCAATCATAAAATTAAGTGTTTCAATAGCTCTTTAATAAAATTATCCAGCAATGCAATTTATTTTATGGTGCAATGAAATTTATTAGCATTAATAATATTTATGATTACTTAAGTGTTTTGTAAGGGCCTTTCGCAAATCACCCAATATTTTGTGGATGTCGTAAAAAATGAATGTCTATCGAAATGTGTTAATCTTTAATATTAGTTTACCGGTTTTGGATACGGTTTAAGATTTCTTAAAGCGTTAATTGACGGCTTGGGAGAGATTTGAACGTGTTACTGCTACCTGTCTTTAAAAAGACGTAACAAATAAGCAGTAGAGCTTATCATATTTATTAGGAAATCAATAAATATAAAGATGAAACAGATGTAGGAACATTGTGGCGCAAGTTTATAGAAACCTGAGTTAAATGTCTAATAGTCTCTTAGTGGACATTTGGACTCAGGCTCCTTTAGTCTTGTGATAGGCTGAGATCCTGGATTGATTGAAGAAATAGTTTTAAATAACCAAGTTATTACACAATTATTATGTCCTTAAGTTAAAATATTGTTATAGCAATGTTGAGATATATAATATTCTTAGAAGAGGTAGGTAAACAAAATTGTGTATTCCTACACCCAAATGTTGCCAGTTATGAATTAGTCCTATGTTTGACAAAGGGGGCGTGCTCATAACCCTTGTTACTACAATAATTCTTCATTATACATTTAAATAACGTTGATGTGTGTTTTACTGCGTTTTAATTTATTGCTAGTAATTGTTCCACCCAAAGACCTTCCACCCAAAAGCATCCAGATAGTAATCAGAAGTCGTCACCGGATAATGTCATTATAGTCGAAAGCATTGCGTAACGAAAAGCTTTTAAAGTTATTAAACGGAACTACTCTAGCACTAGTTTGTTTGGGTCGATTTCAAAGACACGCGATGACTTTGATTTTATGAGCTTTTCTTTTTTATTTATGGCTAGTTTAGCTTTTCATAGGTGGTCGATGTAATAGGTCGTAGAGGTCAACGCCACATACACCGTAATTTTTATAGGTCCACTGTTTTACATTATCAGCATTTCTGTCTTTTTAGGGTTCCGTAGTTATCAAGGAACCCTTATAGGCCCCCCATGTCCGTCTGTCTGTCTGTCTGTCAGTCCGTCTGTCTGTCCGCGGCTTAGCTCAGAGACTGTTAGTACTAGAAAGCCGTAATTTGGCATATGTACATGCCGACAAAGTGGTAAAATAAAATCAAGAAAAATATATTTTTTTAGGGTGCACCCTACACGTAAAGTGGGGATGTTTTTTTTTCCTCATCTACCCCATGTTGTGGGGTATCGTTAGAAAGGTCATTCAAAAATATTGTGTGTTTGTCAAAACCATTTTTGGATTCAGGGATCCGTTTGCGAAATATTAAGCTTTTAACTGAAATATTTTGTTAGAGTCAAGTGTGTGCCAACGAGGGGGGTTGGGTTATAGCTAAATGGTTGTACTTGGAAAAAATTCACAGCAGTAGTACATATAACGAAATTTAAAGGAAAACTATGAGAGCTAAGTAGGCTGTACAGGTTAACGAGAAATAATCAACCAACTTAAATTTGCAGTTTGAAAAACATGATCTCCCATACATTCCGTATGGGAGAACACGTTTTTCAACTACAATGTTAAGTTTGTTCTTTGGATAAATTCATCCCAACTACGGAACCCTTCATTGTGCGTGGTCCAACACGTACTTGGTCGGTTTTTACTTGTTAAATTAACTAAGGGTATTACACCCTTAGTAAATTTTTTGAAAATCGAATAATTTTATTGCAATTGTAACTGCGGTATATAAAATCTTCTAATTTTCGAAAGCTACATAATAAGGGTGTTAACAGTACATATAGTCGAATTACATAAGTTAATGATTGTTGAATGAACTGACGGAATACGAAACACTAAGCTACGCTCCAAAACGAGGATCTTAGACTGCCAAGCTTAAAGCTGCGTCATGTCAGCCGCATGAAGGTATAGTGACCGTTGGGCAACAGTCTCCACACGGTGGGTGCCTGAGGATAGACGGGGCCGCCGAGGCCGGCCCAGGAAGAGGTGGCGAGACAACCTAGATGCGTACCGCAAGGACTGTATCGAGGTGGCCCTGGAAAAGGATTCTTGGAAGGATTTAGGGGAGATCTTTGCTCAGCAGTGGGGCAGAGCAGGCTAACATAAAAAATATAGTTGAATTTTATTCAGAAAAGTTTAAAATAAAAATCGGTAGGTATTGAGTTTTATACTGGTCGTTCAGAATTCAAGGACAAAATAACCAAGAAATCCTACGAACCAAAAGAGATCCCCATTGACAACAATAACAAAACAAATTGTTCATATTATCAAGCCACACATACATCACGAGTGACTTAAAAGCAATTCTAAAGATACATCTAAAGTACCACCAAGAAAATGAAGTGGTAACAATAGAGCATCAATGACTTCCCGCAGAGCACTATAAAACTGATTTACATGATAATAGATAAAAATACAAGTTATTTTGTACTTGTTCCACAAAATAATTAGGTGCAGAAGGCAGGTTCTAAACAACAGATGAAATAGCACCAGCACACACACATACAGAGTACTATCGTGGACACCTATAGCTATGCACCGTAAGGACTATTTCTGCTTGCAACGCTCGGCCGCTATAGATATCTCATCAGCTAATAGCATCGTAGCATCAGATTTTTGCTGAGTGTCTTGTTTTGTAAATAAAAACAAAGACACTAAAAATGCTGAGGTGGTGCGTTTTTTTTTTCAATGGGAACCTTCGTTCGGTCGTAGTTTGAGCAGGGGGCCTACTCCCTAAGCGAAATCCGTTCGTACGGCCGTCATTACGGGCGGTTCGCTCTCTGTCTAACTTACGGTATGTCCTTAAGTGAGACAGAGAACGAAGCGCCCGTAACGACGGCCGAACGAACGTATTTCGCTTAGGGAGTAGGCCCCCAGGTTCGGGACAAGATTATGGATTTTGTTTTCAAAGTAGCTAGATATGGGATTCTTTAATAGTACGTATCAGAAAGGTATGGTCATATTTAAGGTTTTATTTAGTACAGACCATCAAACTCAAATAATCAGCTGTCCCATACATTTGCGATGAGTAGATATTGAAGTTTTGTATGGGACAGTTGATATTTTTTTCGCGATTGCGATGTTGGTCCCCTAGAGAAAGTTGTTCAGTTTGTTGGTTCGTACCACACTCTTAAACATGACCACACCTTTCTGATACAGGCTACACGTACAGCGAGTGCAAGGGCACTCGCGACTGGTATTTGTTTGAGATCGCCGTACGTACGCATCTATGAGTGCGTGCGTCTGTATTCGACCTATCATCATTTCAGCCGAAAGACGTCCACTGCTGGACATAGCCTCCCCCAAATGGGGGATTTTGCCATAATTGCCACGCTTGGCAGGTGGGTTGGCGATCACAGTATGGTGTTAAAATACATAGAGAACGCTGCTGCCCATCCTCTAGTAAGTCCCTTAGTCGCCTTTTACGACACCCACGGGAAGAAATGGGATGGTACTTTTCTTACCGTCCGGCACCACACGGAACCCTGACCGAGTTGAAACTGCTATAATAAAATAAATACTACGGAAGGTAAAAAAATATCATATAAATTGAACTGAACTTGATTTTTCAAAAATGTTATGTCCACTACCGTTGAATTTGGCCTCACCAAATTCAACGGTAGTGGGCATAACAGTCAGCGTCATTCTGCGGCATTTCTTTGAGATCGCCGTACGTACGCGTCTTATATGTGCGTGCGCCTGTTTTCGAACCTTCTGACTCTGTCCATTCTGTGGTTGCACTATCGCTCCCCGATGGTTCACCGTAATAAAATATCTATTAACTTCGTTTGATGCTCTTTATTGGTCTGATAAGAAAGGATCGTGTTGAATTACTTTTTATGGGTTTTGTAAGGCTTTCTTTTTATTTCGGCTTGCTTTTCGTGTCTCAAGATTGTAATAAAGTGCTTTTAAATTATTGATATCGTTATCAAATGCTTCTTTTTTGCTGATAAAAATATTAATGTTAAGAGCGTTCATCCAAACGATGAGAACGTCGCAAATGGCTGTCAAATATTTAGATGTTTTGATTAATTTGGCAATATTACTGTATGGAATATGGCTAACTAGTGAACTAGAATATTAATAATGAATTGTAATTATAACACTGAATTTGATCTTGTAGCCGTTTTAGGTGTAAAAAGGCATTTGGAAAGTTACGAAATACTTTTTTAACATCTAAAACTACATATTCGGTATTACGATATTAGTTACAGCATTTCATAATCAATATTTTAGGTCACTAGTTAGCCATATTTCATATTTCCATACAGTAATATTGTCAAATTAATCAAAACAGCGAAATATTTGGCAGCTATTCTGAATAAACGCTCTTAAGCTTTCTTCATAGTCCAATTCTAATTAAGTTCTCCAGTTCAGCCAATCAAAACAATGATAGGACGTTAGTTGCACCTTAATGATCCAGTGCCCACATAGTCAAAAGTGCTGGTCAACTACCAATTTAGGGGTATGAAGAACAGGGTGTAAAGTTCACTCATCCACCATAGAAAAGGGAGGATCCTCCGACCAGACGGGTATCGTCTCTGGCGGGCAACAGCCCCGAGGTTGAAGTCGCGAGCTTGTATATATGTCCATCGCGCGGTAAACTCGAATTGCGCGATGCAGGATTTGTGTGACGTCTGGCTGGTGTGTGACGTCAGGACTTTGATGCGTAGTTCGCATTTGGCGACGTAGATGCCGCCACACCAACACCTTTTATATGTATTGCAATAAATTATTTGACTTTGACTTTGATCTTACATCGACCTTATTGCCTAAGCGATAAGGTTGAAAAGTGGTCAGGCGCCAGTGTCCGCGATAGTACCTAACACGTTTCCCATTTGTTAGAGATTCTTATCTGGTTGGGTAGGTATACCTCATTATCTTCTTTAAGATTCTATAATAACTCAAAATCGCTTAGCATGATCCTCCGTTATATCGAAAATACTGAAGCATTAATTTAGAAATAAATATATGTAAAAGTTGAGGATTAATTTTAAGTTACTGTAACCGCAAAAACGAAGCAATAATTTTTTCTGTCGTACCGAACAATAAACAGCTAGTATTAAAAAAATACTTCAAAGTAGATCATTAAACTTTGCATAATAACTGAACTAAATATAAAGCAGATACTCACTATAATTTTATTTTAATTACCATTCATTTAACCGTTAAAAGAAATTACCTAAACTATCGGCGCCTTGGAACCGCCAGCACCCCACTCAGTCCGCGAGCAGTATGTTGCGAGCGAGATAAAACGTGAATTTGAGCTTAGGTAGTTATTGGCTCTTTATGTTTCTTCATCTTTTATCTTACTCTTCATTGTTCTAAACTACATTATATTATGTTTTGATCAACGATTGCTCAATACATGCCCCTTGAACAATCAATATGTTCATAATAACCACCGTAAGGACTATTCTTGCTTGCAGCGCTCGGCGGCTATAGAACCAGGCCGGTAACAGATGTGGTCATCGTGTTCACGGGATTTTGTTTTCAAACTGGTTAGATATGAACTTCTTTGATGGTACCACTCCGTCATAAACACTGTCCGTCAATCAACTTTATTAGTTTCCTAACACCGATACAGGATGCTCTGTATCATCTCAAGGAAGGGAATCACTTGATCGGAGCAATATCTACTCAGCGGAAATGCCCCATTCAGAGGGCGAAGTTCACTGGCACAGCTGCGCATAGAGATGATGATACCGCTGCGTATGTTTATCGACGGTACGGTCATAGGAATTGGCTGCAGTGTTCTTATTGGCAACATGAAGCTGCCATCTTCAATTCGTCAGCCAAACGTGTTTATTACGGTGATTTTCACTTTATTTGTTAATGGGGTCGTTAATGATCATCAATTTACCAATGGCTGCTTACAGTAAACGGATGATTACAGCTGGCCAATTACCGTAATAAACGAGAAAATTTTGGAATGCATTTTCATGCTATGATATAAGTAAAACAGGTATGCTCTATAATGTATTTTTAAAACAACTTTAAACACCATTTTTTATGAAAATAAATATTATTTATTTTTCTAAAAATTTCGAAATCTGGTCGCAATCACATCTCAGAGACAATTAATATCTAAAAGTTAGAAGTATTTTTGAGGAATGGAGACAGAGAGATTAGAATGTGAACGTCAAATTCGACGACAAACATAAAAGTAAAGAGTGATTAGCGAAGCAGACACTATCAAAGTCAAAGTCAAAAACGTTTATTGCGAACTAAGTGTACAATGTTGGTGTTATCTTATGTTAGTACTTATGACTTAGCAGCCTTTTACAAGCATTGCAATTATCATTCGCCTGCCCTTATCATCCTTAATTAGCATGCATTAAACATTATTAGTACTTAATTATTTTCTTTTATATTAGTACAATTAAATTGAGAAATTATAGTTATGTCAAAATTAAATGTCAATAATAATGAATTAAATACAAATAATCAGCATTATGAATGTCATCCTTTTCAGGTAGTGCAAATTATATTATATTTATGATAGACTAAATCTTATTGTTTGTATAGGGCAGATCGGCATTTTTGTACATGAGAGAAAATCTTTATTTTAAGCTAGATTCTAAATATTCTTTTACTGAGTAGAAACACTTTTGGATTAGGTATAGTTTTTGCCTTTTTTGGAATATTGTTTCTGATTTTTCAGTTTGAAACATGTTGGGCAACTTATTATATATTTTTATTGCCATATAATATGGGCTATCACTTAACATTTTAATTCTTGGGGTACTATTAGTAATAATGACATCAGTATTACTGTCATTCTTTCCAATATTAAAATATTTAGATCACATCATCATTCCACCATCACACTGGTGATGGTTGGAATGATGATGTAATCTAAATATTTTATTAAAAATACGTTACACTCAAGTAATGTCATACTACTGACAGTTCAGTAGGAATGACATTACTTGAATGTAATGTCATTATTACTGATGTTGACTGGTCCGCTGTTTTTGAATAATAACAATAGTATTTAGTTAGTTGCAAAAGATGGAACTGCTACTGTCAGTTGTCTTGTTAAGAGCGTTTATTCTGAAGGTGGGCAACGTCGCAAATAGATGTCAAATATTTCACTGTTTTGATTAATTTTGCAATATTACTGTGTGGAAATAAATAATGTGGCTAACTAGCGAACTAGAATATTCATTATGAAATGCAATAATTAATATCGTAACACCGAATGTTTAGTTTTAGATGTAAAAAACGATTTGGAAACTTTCCAAATGCGTTTTTTACACCTAAAATGGGTACAACATCAAATTCAATGTTATAATTGCAATTCATTATTAAAATTCTAGTTCGCTAGTTAGCCACATTTCTTATTTCTATTCAGTAATATTGCTATAAGAATCAAAACAGGTAAATATTTGACAGTTATTTGCGACGTTAATCTTTGAATAATTTAATTTGTGTGATTTTTATTTGAAATTAATTAATTCTTTTTCATGATTTCTAGAGCTAGTGAGAATTTGCAAAGACGTATGTCACATATTTAAATGTGATATTATATAATGTAATTGTATTTGATTGTTTTTTAAAGATAATGTTACTACTCATATTTTTATAAAATTGTTGTGCCCGACAGGGTCCATGTGAACTTTATTATTATTATTAAGACCCTGTAAACACATGTGATATGCAATAAAAATTTGAATTTGAATTGGACGTTACCAACTTTTAGGATAAACCCTCTTAACAATTATAATAGTAGTTTCTTAGAACTGGTATTATCATCTCCACAAACATCTGCAGTACAGTACTAGGCTCACAGAGATGAGTCAGAGTATTTTCGTCACCGGCATAGACAGTGTTCATTACGTGTGTTGTATTACATGTGCTACTAATTGCACCTTGTGTTCTGACGCCGTTATAGATTATGAATGTTGCCATTGTTATGTGATGTAGGTTGGTCGCGAGTTTTAAGACGGATGTGCTAAATTCTACTTCAAACTTAAATATATCTGGCGAAATGCGGGTATGCTATAGGTTGGCACACCACTGTCTAATCCTAATATAATATTATGATGATAATGTTAAAGTGTCCGTGGTCTAAATCTACCATATTATTAAGGCGACAATATAACCGACTTTTAATGATTTTATACTGAAGATCACGTCTAAACGAGTAGTGTTAATGATTTGGATAAAATATATGTTAAATTAGAGCATTTTTTTAATAACTTAATATAGGAAAATTTTAGATTATGTTTAAATCACATAGTGAAATTAATTTGTAAAATTATGTCTAACGCGGATAAAAAACTGAGAATCACGCAAAATCTATCAAGCGAATTATTCTGAAAGTTTCACCACTTTAAAGATAATTTAAGTATTGATCTTTTAGTATACGTGTTTTATTAAAATACCTTTTTTTATGTATAATAAATGAATAATGCGTCTGATTTGGGACAGCGCTCCGTGATGGGCAAGTCCTATTACTGGCTGGGCGTACGACGCGTTGCGTGAGCTCCATACAGAACACGCAAGCTAACCACTCAAGGTCACTGGCATATATCTTTGCTTAACCCGTGAGTATCCAATAGCGAATTAATTTAAAAAAGGCCGATTGAGTTGAACGAAATTTCCCGAACTGTGATTGAATTTCTAAAACCAACGATAGCTTACATCCCTCCGATAACTCCATAGCTACTCTACAACAATAGAGTATAGAAAAAGAAGAAATTAGAGTTAATAACATCAATATGCTTAGACTGGACCACACAGCTCGTACCCTCGAAGCAACATCTCCTATAACGACCATGCTAATTCAGAAAGTAAATATTTTCTCATCATACATCCTCGCCATCATGTAGGTATCCTTTTAGCTTAAACTTAAACAAGCTGATTCACCGACGCCCACAAAGGTGCACAATTAAAATTCTATAAAACATTCCATAGTCTGACTCATTTTAAGTTCAGCCAGGACATGCCAAAGTCCTGACAGTGAAAAAAATTGCAAAAGCTAAAGAATTCTTTGTTAAACTTAAATCTAAAGGTACCGGAAAGGAATGGTATGCGAAAGAAACAAAAATAAAACATTACCCTGGCTTGGCAAATAGTGTTCTAGAAAGAGCCTGTGCCAAACGTTTTAAGGTATCGCGTACCCAGGCGGAATCGCGTACCGAGGCGGAATCGCGTACCGAGGCGGTATCGCGTACCGAGGCGATATCGCGTACCGATTCGGTATCGCTACTGAACAGGCCTTATGTCGACGTACCATAATGTTTGCAAATAGAAAACTAATTCCAAGAACTATGTTTACTAGTAACTTGACACTGGCTAGACAATGTAGGACAATAGCCAGGAATGTACAGGCACTAGGAAACTCATTTACAACAACAATGCTATATCTTACCTTCTATTTATCTTACTTAGGTTCGACGGTATCTAGAATTGCAAGCCATAATGTGACCACACCGTGATAATTTATCAACCCCTGATAATTACTAACAAGCTCTTCAAAACAATGATCATTACACATAGCACACTTTAGCAAGTATTGCTACTATTTAATACATACAAGGCGTCAAAATTGCTGATAAATCAGCGGACTTTGTCGCCTACGATGACTTCATCCACAAAATTTCATATCCTCTGTTCCCAATCGAATTAGAATAAATAAATCATCTTATCCTCTCTGAAATCATAACACTTTGTTCAAACATAATTCCACCTCGACCACATATAAATCGTGCTTAAGAGCGTTTATTCTGAAAGTGGCCAACGTCGCAAATAGATGTCAAAAATTTCGCTGTTTTGATTAATTTCGCAATATTACTGTATGGAAATATGAAATGTTGATAACTAGCGAACTAGAATATTAATAATGAATTGCAATTATAACACTGATTATTATGTTCTAACCGTTTTAGGTGTAAGAAAAGGCATTTGGAACGTATTCAAATACTTTTTTTACATATAAAATTAAATGTTCGGGGTTACGATATTAATTATTGCATTTCATAATCAATATTTGAATTCAGTAGTTAGCCACATTTCATATTTCCATACAGCAATATTTTCAAATTTATAAAAAGTTTTTTTTTAAAGATAAGAAATATTTGACAGCTATTTGCGACGTTGCCAACTTTTAGGATAAGTGCTCTTATGACTACAACTTTATCAGATCAACCTATAAATCTATACCTTAGTCAATTTGAAAACAATTACCCACGACCATTCTTCAATTCAAAAGACTCATGATATCGATCAAATTCATATTTCTTAGTCAGTATCCAGGCGACAAGCACACAACATATCGAATCGCCATCACCCTGCCATGTCACCTTGAACTAATAACCTCTACTGACCCACATTAGCACTAGCGCCATTGCTCCAAAACTAATCTGTGAATAGCTGACAGTTTCAAGTCCCTTTGTCCAAATGTCCACAGACAATACAAACGTTTTACGCTTGTTAAGTTGGCATTCTGTTCAGATGACAGGTTCTATTGCTGCCAATCTTGAATTTTGTATGGAATTTCACCTTGTGTTTTGAACAAAAGCGTAACGCCCCTGAAAGAGACATTTTAAATGAATTCAAAACGATGCCGATGGTTGTAAAGGCTGTAGGACTCGTGCAAACTTAGCACAATTGACAATAAAAAAGACCCTCATTTTTCATGAGCCAGTTAGGTAGTAAGTGCCTAATTCAGTTGCAGTTTATTCATCGTAGGCATTTCTCTTCTTCAAAATCGATGCGGGGTCCTAAGGCAACCAATTTTACCGCTATACATTTTAATAATGCAGTCTATTTTATTGTAGCTTTCCATCATAGATATAAGAAAGAAGTGTATTTAATGTAAGTATTTATACTTCTATGCTTTCCATAAGATCATCCTAAATCTGTACGATCCACATTAAACTGTAGATTCTAGAGAATCACACGACACTACATAAGTGTTTTAGAACATTGACCCTCCAAAACGTAAACTCCAATAAACCACTAAAACCTGTGTGGTCGAACTGTCACCATAGTTTTCGTCACGTCTCATATATTTAGTGACGACGTTCTAACGAGCCGAGACGATACCGACACGCGACGGAATTAACCGAAGCTATGTGCCGAACGCGGAAGGTACGGTCCACTCGAAGATAGAATTCAGACTATTGGAGAAATAGACCCGTTTGACAACAGAACTTAAAATGATTATGTTGGTTGGTAGCACGATTTGAAAATCATTATCTACAAAACTAATAAAATTATGAAAAGATAGTAAGACAACACGACATTTTAATATGGAGGAAAGAGGAACAGCCTTTTCAAAGTTAGCAAAGTAGATCAGAATAGAATATCGAAAGAAAGAAATCAGCAGGAAAACTAAAAGAGGAACGATGGTAGCAGATGTAGGGAAAATAAAGACATAGTTTTAGGTAAAGAGGTTAAATTGATAATTATTTCAGAAGTTTTGGAAACTATGTCGTATTAATCTAATCGAGATAATCCGTCATATTTCAAGCCATTTCAAGCATAATGACGATATATCTTCCAGTTTACTGTCTGATCTAACAAGAAGCTATTAATGTCTGAGATAGTCGGAATTGCTCAAGGGAAATCAGATTTTCTCAGTACGATCTAATCGGCATAGGTGGGTGCTGCCCCAACGTTTGACATAATCCATTAATCTTTCAACACCTACGTGAAGAAATGAGAACGGTGAAGACCACACAACATGTATTAGACTGAAAAGTAATAATTCCAATATAATAAAAGAAATATTACCACTAATTACTGACCAATTAATCAATACTCCACACTAAAGAAAAACCGATTAAATAGACGATAAGCCTAAACTTATGGACAACAATTTAGAAAGCCATACTGTATATTTACCGCGTCAATAAATTAGAAACCTCAAATGTGCAAGTTCAAAAGCTTTGATCTCCACTTGAGATGTTGGAAGGCACTTCAACGGTCCTTGACTCGAGAATGCCCCAAATAAATAAATATAAATACTATTTCAAATCAAGTTTAATACTCATAGCGGTTTTCCATAATAGACATTTGACGTAAGGTAATGAAACAGCACTTTGATAACATCGAATGGAATTGCAACTATGGATCATCAATGAACCTACATAGACCGTACTGTTTAGGTAGGCACTTCACTGAATTATTCGATTTTATTTCACCTCGTTCTCGTATTGTGCTGGCTTCGGTATCCATAAATATTTTAACATTTTTTTAAAGAGCAACTAAGGAGTTTCTTCCCTGCCGATGCTTCCGCATTCCTTCCTGAATTTGTATAGTAATGTTGGGCAAAATACTGCCAATGTAAGAAGATTATAGGATAAATTTTTGCATCAAATAAAGTGTCTGTCCTACCTACAACAAGATGCTTTTAACTCCTAGTAATTACCCACAATATACCCACAGTTCCTCTGAAACATGTTTTCCTTGATATGTTTAACAGCAAATGCCTTCGTTTTTCTTTTATTCCCGATTAGCGTTTCAAGTATTGCCATAAAAATACCGTAGCCGGCCACTGTAGTGTTTTGTTTGCGCTAGCGATGCGAAGAACTCGATTAGTTGAGTATTCGATTGCTTAGATTGTAATGTTATTCTGCTAACTGTATCGAGATCTTATGCGAATTAATGGGACACATTCGAATTTGATAAATTTTTCGTCAAAGTTCGTCGTCATTTTAGCAGATTTAGGAGAGGGGGGCCTGCCCTTTAAGTCCGTTAACTAAGATACGGGCCCAACCGAGAGTAGTTCGAAACTTTGGAGTGAACCCTACACCCGACTAATTAAATTTTTCGGACGGAAAAACAGCCCAAAATTAATCTTATATCCGAGGTGATATGTAGTAGAAAATCGCCCATAATTTCGGCCGACACTACGGATATTGTGCTTAGGGAGTAGACCTCCGGATCCCCATGCAAAATGTTACCCAAAGACCTTAGTAACCCCAAGTTGAACTCGACTTGAGTCGAAACGTAGAGAGTCATTTTAGCTTGCCTTCTACTTGAGCTATTAAAAGTATCGATGTTATGTCTGTGACCATCTTTCAGTCAACAAAAGCGAATCGTAGGCAACTTACATGATCGTTTACATTTGATCAATCAAACATCTTCGGATCAAGTCTCAAACATTGGAACACGAGAAGAAATGATTACAAAACTATCTGGTTCCGATTTACATTTACGGTAAATATAGAGTAGGTACCTACTAACCTACCCACCTATACTTGAATTCAGAGCAAGTGGAAAAGTTCCACTACTAAGTGTAAATTTTGTTTACCGACTTTTCTGAAGTTGGCCAGGTGGGAGAAAGAAATAACTTTATAATAGCCAAAGTTGCCATTCGCCAACGAATCTAGGTAACTTAAATAAGTTTTGTTGAAGGAAGCTTTAAGAAATTTTTCACCGTCCTTACAGAGCAAGGTAAAAACACAGATGCAGGAAAGGTTAGAATCTCTTGTCCTAAAAACTATGAAGAAAGGTACCTAAGAATATCTTGTCCTAGTATTTTTACAATGAACAATATTTTTATTGAAATTAAGAAACATCAACAGTTAAAATTTTAATAATCTACGTAACATCAGTGAACTTGTCAACTTTTCAACATTTAACTCTTTAAAAGTATGCCTTCCCTTCAGAAATCCTATAAAAATATTTACAAATGGTAACCCTAGCTCAACCCACGGGCAGCGCAGGCGCAGCGCAGATCAAAGCACACCTCTATAGGAATAGAAACACCGCACTTCCTGCTTCATACAGATGCTTTTAATTTACCCAGGAAATAGACCTTTTTAAGTATTTCTGTTTTTTATTCAAATGACGTATCAACGTATGGACATGCTGGTTATGGTTATTTCTTACAAAGCTGAATGATAATGGAGATGGAAGGTAAACAATAAAATCTCCTCTACCAATCATTATTTCTTCTGACAAAGGTTATTTTGTTTTTATGTATGTATCCATGTATTAGTATCCATTCTTGCATTTTAAAATTATTTTCGAGTTATCTATGCATTATGTTGCACCTGCCATGTTTTGTCTCTGCATCACCCTAAAGTTGACCGGTAGAAAATGCATCAGGCATTTGTACCTATTCATTTTTACTTGTGCATAAAGTTTGGATAAATTAATTAAAGGGGCCGTGCACGAGATCGACTGATTTAGATAAATTTTGATCATTGTTTGTGAGAAAGGGAAAAATAATTCAAACTAAATTATTAGTTATTTGTTTTTCATGTGGCTGAAAGGGATATTTCAAATAAATTGAGTATTCATGGAAAATCTGTAATATTCGCAACCAGTTTTCCGAAAAGTGACGCGAGACTAACGTTTGATCATTTTTCTACAAGAAACTACTTTTGATTATAAATATATAACATGTGTGAGCACTATGTACCTACTTTAAAGCTACCATTTACTGGGTACGTCTTTCATTGACTTGAATGTCTTGCGGCTGAGAGTATGTCATGCTCACTCAAATGTCTCGCTGGTGGAGGCGTGTGTGTTGGATCATTAAGTTCCCTTCAAAATGGTTGAGCGAAATCGTGCTGATCCATGCGTCATGTTCGTGAACGGGCGCCGTCAGTGTGGACTGGTCATCTCTTATCTGCCACGGCTTATTTGAATTTATTTGAATTTTTGAATTGTTTTTGTTTTTATTGTTTTATTACGGACGCTTTTAACGTGCACGTCTCTCTACATTGTTCTCACATGTATAAATTATAACATGAATGATGTAACCAATATTTTGTAACAATATTCTGATTTAAAAGAGTGTCCGTGGAGTTTCTTGCCCGTTCTTCTCCATAGGAACCTACTACGCGTTGGAATGGGCAACTAGCTTCATATTTCTGACTGACCGACCCCTTGACAATTCAAAAGTACCTGTAATTGGTCTATTTGAAATAAACGCTTTGAGTTCATTAACATTATTATATGGTCTAGTTGTATGTGGCTAAACCACTTTTTTCAACTCCGATACAAAGTATAGCAGAAAAATAATTTTAGTACAAAGGTATAACCTACTGTTTATTTCTTAAGAAATAATGTTGAAAAAATCTTTATTTTTAAACCCAGTCAGTAATGTTTTTTTTTCCCTATTATTTAGTAAACAATATCAAGACATTTAAAAATCACACATTAGTCTTCAGCTATCCTTGAGATAAAATCAAAATTTTATTTAGATAATATAATATCTTCATTAAGTACATCAAAGGCGAAATAAGCCATATTTTCTAGAGCGCAAAAGTGACTGACACGAATGGTTTTGTACCACGAAGACTGTACTTTTATAGTTACACAGACTTAATGTTTCAATTATTTCAAGCTTTCTCTCAATTAGATAAGTAATTGACAAAATACGGTTGTTTTCGTGCACGGAGCCTTAATAAAAATCAGCTTTTCTTACGAAAATCTACAGCCTTCGTCACTGTTACTAAGTAACCTATTTTCAACAGCAAAAAAACTTCATACCACAAGTTATAATGAACTACTAACAAATTACGTGCAGTAATGAATATAATACATCTGCACTTAGCTTCAACAATGTAGGAGCTTAATTAGCAAAACACACAACATAATAATTTTACGACTAATCTCATAAAATTCATGGCTACTTCAATATTAGTTTATAATAGTTTTGCGAGCCTCGTTTTACGCAAACTAATCATGATAGTTATTAAAACGGTTATTTTAATGATCATGAAATTGTGCTACTGTGAGGCGAAGACCATAGAGAATAAACGAGCATTGACCATTGGCCACCACGCTGGTCCACTGCGTGTTGCCACAATAAAATATTGCACAATTATATATAAAACATAGATCAGGCAGGGGCTTATAGTCCTTCCATAGTTGCAGATAACCAGTCCACTTTAGCGACCCAAACGCATAGTCCAATATATTTGTTTCCATATCCTGCAATAAGCCAACGAATCATATGCAAACGAACAGGTTGGTGTAGGACCCAATCGGGGGTTGTCCTTGGGTGCACTTGCATACTGGGATATAAGGCGGTTGGTGCCTCATTTCATTAAAAACGTCTAACGGGCCTCTGCAAGTTGGCTTCGGCCCCTCGAACTCCAAAGGTTCGGGAACTCAGGTTCCAGAAATATCAAGAGATGTAATAATAATAATTTAAATATTTTATCTTACCCTACTCTTTTGGTCATCTATTTAAACAAGTAATCATCATAATTCTCTTGCTATCCCAATTTATTTGTGTGTCCCTTCTTTCCATACTTCTCTATTAGTCATAATCTCGGTAGTCTCCCGCTTTCTAGCCATATCATCTTCCACACAGTTCATCCATCGTTTCTTTGGTCTTCCCCTACTCTTATACCCATCCACATTCATACTCAAAACTTTCCTCACGACATTTTCCTCATTCCTCCGCATCACATATTTAAACAATATTAACAAAACTACATTCTAACTATTTGTTTATCTTGAGATAAACGAAACTATTTCAATTGAGTACTTATTTTAGTTACCGTAATCTTAATGGGTTCAAGTGGCCTAAACCAGAACGGGAGACTCTTGGAGTTTTGTCTAAAACACACAGTATTTTATTAATAGAATGGATAAATAGATAATATAACATAACATCACGCTAGTATTCCCCGAAGGGTTTAGCAGAGTACTTATAGTAAACCCACATTTTACCAGTTATTTTGAAGTCCCATGTAACAGGGAGCGAGCCTATTATCCTTGACAATTAAAAAGTGCCTGCAAATGGTTTAATTGAAATAAATGCTTTGAGTTGAGTTTAAGTTTGAGTGTGAGTTTGAGTTTGACATCAACCAACAAATACAGACTCCGGGCTGCTACTGAGAAATTCTAGATGTAAGAACCCAAATACACATGACACACTAGTTCATGCTCCGCGATAGCGCTTGCAACCACTTGAACAACAAGACAGGTAAATAAATAATATACATTGAAGCCATATTGAAGCCATCCATTAGAAATTCGTACAAGCAAACGCTTATAAGGTAAAAGCGCAGTTATCAAACAGCACAATGATATTGAACAAAGGTGCAAATGTCAAACTATATTTGTAGAAATATGCTTAGTTTATTAAACACTAGAACAATCTAAACCTCAATCCCGCCGCTTCCTTACTATCAGTAGGTGATTCCATGTAATCGCTGCCATGTCATAAATCACAGTACGGAGCAATACTCAAGCATGTTTACTCGACCCGGGTACTGAACCCGCGACCTCTCCGTACCCAACAAGGCACTTAGGTACAATATACCCCGATTAAAAGTAAGTACATGTCATAATGGCATATCATAAAAGTGAAAGCATACGTTCGCAGGGACAACTTGCGAAGCACCGACAATGAGATGGGTGTGCTCTATGGCATTTAGTTTATGTTGTAATGACAGATCGTAAGCTGTCTATGGCAGGAAAATGGAGGGAAAGTCTGGAATTAAGTTTTCCTTTGATTTGTTAACAAAGGCATTTTAGTATTGAATAAAACAATGTAACGACTGGTAATTAAAATAAATCACTTCCATGATCGTAGAAAATTTTACTGTTCAGGGAAAATTATAATCTATTCACACGCAAATATCAGACTTTCTTTTTAAATCATGGGAAAAGATCTATTATAATATGAAGCGATTGAAAAGCAAAGTAATCTCACTTTTCTAACTGGCCGCAAAAAACCAAGATGGTTGACGCGGGAGCCAACAGCTGTTCGTTTTCCCGCGTCGCGACGGCGCCTGCGCGAAGCCGGCGCCAGGCGGCGCCATATGAGGTTACCACAGTGCATACATAGTGAGGTTTACTGGGACAAGACCTATTGTACTCATTGCCGAATTCTTTACGATGCGAGCCCTTCTTTTGCAAGTATGATGAGAACATTTGAAATATTAGCATTGGTTTTAGCAAATTGTTTCGAAGAATGTTTTCCTTTACTGAAAAGTAAAGGAAAACATTCTGCCCCGGGAAAGTTTTTCTGTTGGTATATGAAAATATACCAAAAGAAAAACTTTCCTGGGGAACGAATTAACGGTCCAGTACTCATGTGGTAAACAGCGTCAGGATTATTTGTCTGTAAGGCTAGAAAGTCCGAAAGGGATACCGTGGCCCCTGGCAACGAAAAGGCAACACGACAGAGTCTGACACGCCCTCCCGCTCCGCCCAGAGCTGGAGAAGTTGTTTGATAATTTAGCACCCAAAAAAAGGCTAGACTAGGAAGTTTTTAGTTCTGGAACATAAAAACACACAAGAGGACATGATGCGTGATAATGACCTAACGAATCCTTCCAAAATTCTCTTTTTTTGTGCTATCTGTACTTGTCTTGCCTTTAGACATAGAGAATGGACTGAGCGTTCCGTATTTAGCTGCGCAGTGAATATAGTCCGAAAAGTACGAGAGAGAAAGCGAATGTGCGACCAGTAGTTGTCTCTTTAGTAGTACTGCAGGTATTGGCCGCACAATCACTTTGTCTCTTTCTAGAGAGTGGTCACTTTTGTGAGGCTAAAGCTCAGTCCATTCTTTCAAATTCAAATTCAAATTCATTTATTCACGTATAAATAGAGTAAATACAATCGGTGGTTTCCATGTTACATTATTTGGTCTTATAATTCTGTTTAGCCTGTGGTATGGCATGTGAATCGTTTTCTTAAAAGTAAAAAGGAATAAAGAAATATAAATAATGGTTAGTCTTAGCCCGTGGTCTTAGCCAATACGTGTCTCCGAAATTCATAGTCTTATATAATGTCAATAAAATAATTATGTGCGTGGTAAAATACATTGTCAAATGCCAATAAAACTCAGTCATTTCTACGTTGAATTAATAATACACAACACACATTATTTAAAATATTTATATATAGAATATTTTCCTTATTCCTGTAGCCATTCATTTACCGAGTAAATCATTTTTTTAAGCAGTAGCTCTTTAAGCGTTTTCTTAAATTTTGGTAGGGGGAGATTTTGAATGTCTGTTTGTAACCTATTATAAATTTTAACGCACATAGCTGAGCAATTTTTTTTGAACACCGCAGTCTTTGGTGCAAAATCTAACACTAGTCGCTGACCATGTCTGGAGTTACGAGGGTAGACATTATCCCGTGTATAAATATCACGAGCTCTTACAAATAGATTAGGATTGGACTTTACGAACACACAAACTTCAAAAATGTACATACTCGGCAGGGGTAATATCTTGAGTTTATTAAAGTGAGGTTTACATGACTCATAAGGAGGAATACCAACAATTGCTCTTATGCATCGTTTTTGGGAGAGAAACGCCCGCTGGGAGTCTGTTGAGTTTCCCCATAGTATTAACCCGTATCGTAGCACGGAAGCTACATGGCCATCTTTCTCTATGGTCCTGTCAAATTCGTGCAGTGTGGTAGGCCTAAAGTCTTTTTAGCCAGTTTTAGTCAGTATTTCTTTGAGATATATTGGTAAAGCCGTTACTGTCAAATAAAACAGTCAGTTAGATGTACTTCAATCTTAGTTTTAACGAATATGAGCCTTGCATTCAATATTTATTAGTGGGGTATGTTTTGTAGTGTATGATTTTGAAATATTGCCAGTGTACATAAATGGGCTTCAATGTCGCCACAGAATGATTACTCAGTGTCATTTATAAGAACTTTGACCAGTAAATAAATGCTGCTACAATGTAATTGATTTTTATCTTCAGACCGTTTAAATGTAGGTATTAACACCACAGGTTAAATGAGCTGTCGTGTCAATCAGGGATGTTGCGGATATTCGTATCCTCATCCGCAAATTGCGGAGCTTCCGCTTCTGCATTAGTTAATCAATGCGGAGCTTATGCGGCTGCAGATGTGGGTCGAAAAGGGTGAATATAAGAAAACATATAATCAACACAATGGAAATTAAGTATAATCATTGAAATCATCAATAAAGCTCTAAATCGACACATTTTCAATAAAATAATAGTCTAATATGCATCAAACACAACATTACGAGAGCTATATAATTTTTTTAATGATGTAAGTAGTTTAGTAATTATTTTATTATAATTGCCGCGAATTTAATTATGATCAACATACAACGAAACAGCGCTGCATTTTGCAAAAAAACGTAAGAAGATTTTGAATTTCGCCATACCGCCTTGACGGGTCCCTTAAAAAACTATAGAGCCGCATCCGCGGATTTGAGCCACCAAAAATTGCATCCGCGGATGTAAAAAAATCTGCATCCGCAACATCCCTGGTATCAATCCCTAGCATCAGGTGGTATTGATTATTGGCACTTCAAGTTCAGTTCACCTAAGTTTTCACGGTACGATTTTTACAGAATAGGCAGTTAAAACTATCCATTGATCGTACACCACTTATGTATTCCCATATAACATAACTTAGCTCAAGAAGTTAGCTAATAGATTCCCGGCAACATAAACATACAGCCTGCTTTCGCAAAACCTACGTGGAAGACCGCAGTCCGTATTTAATCTGTGAAGCGATGTGGCCCGACAGTTTTTTTTAAATCAAGAATCCTCGGCAAATTGAGTTCTCCTAGAAACACTATTTATAGCGTAAGACACTTTATTTCAAGTATTTTCTTCCGCGTACTCGATAGTGGATACTAATTGATTAGAGTTAAAAATAACAGAGATCTAATAAGCGATATTTTCTTTTATGAAATGGGCGCCATTTCTTTTGGTATTTGATTGCAAGAAGATAAGGTTATGAAGTTTTCTTTATACCGAAAAGGCGATGCTTTTTATAGGTACTTCAATTTAAGATATTCAAGTGTAAAATATACATCAAATTAACGATTTGTAACTATACAAAAATGGTTAAATTATTTCTATTGCAAATAACTTCTTATGCATTCTTTTCATGCAAAAAAACCCACACTACACGCACTAGTTAGCGATATTTCATAGTTTCATACACTAATAGTGCCTTATTAATCAAAACAGGTACTTTTAAATATTTGACAGCAATTTGCGACGTTGGCAATTTTTAGAATGAATGCTCTTAAACACTCGTAAATTAAAACTTTTATCAAGTTACAGGAACTAAAATTACACTAATTATCAATTACGTAGGTAGTGTCGTTAAAAAAGTAATGAAAGTCATTAATAAGGGGAGTACCATTTAGTGTTCTTTAGTGCAATGGCGCACGCGACGTTTATTATAGGGTATTATTTAAATCTGGCAAACTGGGCTGAAGTTTTATGCGTGATAATTCTGATTCTTATTGAGATTCTTTAAAAATAAGGTACGCTTAATCGGTATATAATTAAGATACTTAATAAAAATAAAACAAAGCGGACCCAGAGCCGAGTATCTGTAAATAATTTACAGCCATCTTTCTACAGACACAGGCTTTTCCGCTGTTCAAGGCAAGCTCAATATCTGGGGCGAAACTTTAAACATCCTAAGCAAACAGCATTGAAATATTTAAGCAAGTAATTACACTGCACTAATTAACCATCATAACCGCTATCTAGTTCGAGAAACCTGATATTAGTTCAACTTGTTACAAAGAACGGTGAAAACTGCACACAACGTCAAATCGTTAATAGTATCTCTATGTAGTCTGTGGTCAACGTCGAATCGTATGCAAGTTGATGCCAAGTGCGCATGCCGCGTGCTATCGGTCAGTGTTGCCAGTGCAATAAAAATAATGAATATTCATGCTCTAATCGGATTTACTGTTAAGTGAAGGAGACATGTTGGCGATGATAGCTGAATAACGACTGCTAAGTGCATTGTTTTTAAGTGCTGCCTAACATATAAAGGCACGGTAATATAAAATATGTAAACGTCGCATTTTAGGTTTGAATGAAAATGATTCACCTACTCGTACTTATCAATGAGACATAGTTAGATCTAGTATCTAGTGTTATGTTATCTTCGTAACTATGTATTTTTGGAACAGTTGTTCTAGGATTTTTTTTTACTTATAGCGTAAAACCTTAGAGTTATGGGACATCAAAAGGAACACCTTGTATAACATAATATAACTATTGGAAACACCACAATCATCAGCTAGATCGGAATAAATTCCGAATGGTTTCGAACAGAGTTTCGGCCAAATCAACATAAAATATTACTAAGAATTTAAATAAACCCAATTTCCAAGAGATATCTTCAAAATGTGACCTACTACGTTTATGAGTATCAATTCGGTTTGGCGCCATGCGTGAGCCGTTCCCGCCAAAATACTTCGGTGACACATGTCAAGACGTACGGAATTCAAACATTCCGGAAATTCCACTTTTATAGGTTTGAATTTAAATTTTTAATCCGACAGATGAATGAATAAACAGGTTTTATTTTAACCTAGTTAATCTAGTGAACTGTGAAAATAGCAAAAAATACTTTATTATTATTATTTTATCAAAATAGAATGTAGATTCCAAGGAGCTTTGAAACCAATTAATTTGAGTATTTGTGACGTTGAAACATTGGCGCGTAACGATTATTATTTTTTGTAAAACACAATTCCAAGAGTCATTATCGACAAGCCTATTTTCTAAAATCCTGAATCAAATCTACTCAGATATTTATTGTTATCATAACCCAATTTTCTATAAAAAAAAAACACCGTTTTATCAATGGCAGTGCCCACCGTTTTTGTATTAATTTCTAATCAAGAGGCCAGCCTCTTGATCGCTAAAACCAAAGATGACTTTAGACCCCAGGTCTAAAGTCATCTTTGGTTTTAGCGATCATCCGTTAATTCATGTCGATTTCACGTCACGATGCATAAGCATCGTGACGTGAAATACAACTACATAGTGGGCGTTTTGTGTCTCCAACTAATAATAGTTGGAGACACAAAACGCCCACTATGTAGTATATGAACAGTTATCTGTTACACCGAAATAAAAAAAAACGTTTTCGTTAATAAATTAAGATGGCTGTATCAATATATAACTCTACTCTTATTAAATTACCGGTTAAATTTACTAACACCCGTATTCAAGAACTGCCTTACTTAGCATAGTGTTACTGCCATACTTATGTATGTATCGTTCTTGAATATGGGTGTAAGAGTAGAGTTTTGGTGTCATCAAAAACCATTACTTACTTGATTATGATAGCCAAGCTATTTCGGTCTAAATTAATGTACTCGGGGTCCAATAATATTGAATAAATTATCACTCTTTATCAATAAAACATTTCAAATAAACAAAAATACTACATTCATATAAATATAACTCTGATTTATGAAGATATAAGCATAATTTTATGTTAATTATTTTAAGCTAAGTGCAAAGTGCCGTTTCGTTCACAAAAGGCAATTTTATGTATAATTTGAATAATGTAAAAGCTTAACACCATTTCCGAACGTTTTTGACATTAAAAACACGATTTATTTATCTCTGACATTAGTGTTACGCCGTTTAAACATTATAGAACGAAATAATTATTGGATATTTTTATAATAATGGTTACTCAGGCAAATGTATGAAGTCGATAAGAGGGGATCCTGCCGTTTTACCGAAAAGAATTTGCCCAAATTTCACTACCCAAACCAATTTTAGCAACCTTTTTTTATACCAATGCAATGTTTGGAATGATTTTAGTACGCACATTTTCATTTGGTCAAATTTTTACTTGGAAGAATATTATCAAGGATAATGTCATTTAGCCATTTTGTCTTTAATCAAATGATTTGCTACAGCAAACAATCTTTAGACAATAATCGTTTGGTCAGTTAGTTATGGAACTAGTTAGAGTAGGTTAATTATAAAAAAAATATGGTTAGGTTAGGTTAAAACTGTGACCTCCTACGCACGAGCCGAGCGAGCGGAGCGAGCGGTGCCGCGGCAGCGGCCGGCGAGTGCCAGAAACGACTAGATTATATAGAAAAAAAATATGGGCAAAAAAAACAGGCTACCCGAAACTGAAGTAGTTAGAAGAGATTAATTATTAAAAAAAAATGATACTAACTAAAAAAAAAAATACTACCAGAATAGTAAATATTAATATTACTATTACCTGTTCAGAATTTGTCCCAAGTGGAAAAAACACCCTTGCAATAAAAGGTCTTTATTTTGCGTAAAATGAGTTATTCCAACTGAAATATTTGACTAAATAAAAATCGGTAAAAGTACTAGTTGCTAAACAAGTTATTGTTTAAACGTTCACTTGCAAAACATTAGGTTTGCGTTACAATTATTTGGGAAGAGACTTTTTGCTAAGTAATGATTTGGCAAATGAAATTATGCGGAAATTTTTTTGGGAAGTGATAATTTGGCAATTTCTTTTCGATGAAACAAGGGAGACCCCGATAAAAGACTAGTGGACTTTCTGCTATCAAATCTAAATTGTTAATTTTCAAACCGATGAAAGTATCGCGGAAAGGATAGTTAAACTTCCAACCTCTATAAAGCCCGGTTTTCAAAGATGACCTAATTAATTAATTTCCTTTAGTTGAACGTAATCAACATAGCCCATAGGAAATCCTACTCAAGAAAGACATATAATTTTAGGCTAACTTTGCATTAATTTAAAACAGCGATTTTTTTCATTTGACGTGTAGGCTATGGTCAAGGGAGTATATTAAACCGTATACCGCGAAAAGTTCACCCCCGCGTGTACGTTTTTTTTTAAGAAAACATCTAATTTAAATTTTACGTAGTAGAAATAAATATTAACAGATATGTTTGTATGGAGTGGTTGTCGAAGAGATTAGGTATCACAAGTAGATCACAAAATTTAACATTTTCGTCCACGGAAATTTCCATAAAAATAAAATTACGAATTTTTTAAATTGTACTTCAAGCAAAAATGTTAACAGCAGTTTTTTTGCATTAAATTATTTAATTAAATATTTAAATGCGCTATTCAACAAAATTAAATTACTCTACTACTTTTATTTATACGCTCTATCCGACCTAATTAAAAGAAAATTAAACACATTAAAGCAAAATGTTATATACCAATCTATTAAAAAAAAAATTGCTTTAATGTGTTTAATTTTCTTGTAATTAAGTGAGATAGAGCCTATAAATAAAAGTTAAACTAAATTTTACTCTGTTACATTTTTGCCTGAACTGCTATTGCAAAAAAACTTTTATTAATATCTTGCGCTATTACAATATGTTTAATTTTGTTGAATATCGTATTAAAATATTGAATTAAGTAATTTAATGCAAAAAAAACTGCTGAAAATATTTTAGCTTGAAGTACAATTTAAAAAATTCGTAATTTTATTTTTATGGAAATTTCCGTGGACGAACATGTTTAATTCTGAAATAATATATTAATTTTACGAATTTTTTACATAATATAACCAAAATTTTCCTGTTAACTATTTTGCCTCAATTTTTATTCACAAAAATGCGTTTTTGTTTTTTTTACCTTGATGCGATCCTGGAAAATGTTTAATTTTTTTATATTATTTGAAGAGCTAAGTTCAAAAACACGATTCAGGAAAAAAATCGCTGTTAGGATTTAGTGCAGGGTTCAAACCTAATTTCCCCAGCCTATTGCATAAGCCTCCTTTGGCTTTGCCGTAGTCGGGTAAAAACTAGTTCACGTTTACCCGCCAAACAAACATCTGATAACTAGAGATGTGCCACTATCGACTAAGCATCTTCGACTATCGCTGTAATCGATTACACGTTCCATTATGACGTAATAGTTATTTATTTACGCGGCATTTTTTAATATCGTAAACGTGTATTTTAAAGGTTACAGCTGTAAATGTAATTTAAATGATAGATCAACAAAACATGCCTTTGTTATCTTATTTCATTCTGTCTAAACATGTCAATCTAAACCAAAAAATATTTTCATAGTTCCGTATTTGACTAGACTAAAAAAGAAACGGAGTTTAAAAATAGAATGTCCAACATCAAGGATTTTTGCTGATTAATTATGTTTTTCATCAAAAAGGTCATCATTATAACAGGTTAACAGGTATTTAATCGTATTACGCTGACTTCACCAATAAAAAAACATGATTGCCTAATCTGCATTAAGTACCTACATCAAATTCTAAACTGGAGGACATTATTAAACATTATTATATCGTGTTAGTGCCTGCATGTCTAGAACTAAACGATTGTTTGGAAACAAATGTGACTCATTACAGCTTTATCAACAAATGTTCTAGACCGTATCTTAATAGCAATAAAGTCTTCATTCCCGTATCAATTTAGCAGGATGTCAACGCGTACACGATACACAATTCCGAGGTTTTAATGTCATCGTACGATAATAATAATTGCTCGTTTTATGATACTACTGACTTACTATGTTTTATTACAACAGGCCTACTAGCATTTTGATTGATGTGATGCGTTTGATATGGCAATATTAATATGACTTTTAGTCAGTTCTGGGAACTGAACTAGCTAGATACTTTATGGCAACTGACTAATCGATAGTATTACATAATCGCATACTATAGTCACCGACTCACCGGTACTTGACGACAAACGTTGTATAGCCCATTGTTTGTCTATTCAATCAATACTCACTCGTGTCGAATTTCAAGACTGACACAACAATTTTTTTTTACGTCGATACACGAGTTCGTAATGGAGTACTTACCTACTTAGCAAGACAGATTTTAAGTAGTTACTTACACCTACACCAACATTAAAATCGACAATCGACGAATATTTTTACTAACCACGCCCCATCTCTAGTGTATTTTTTTAGAGTCCATAAATATTTGACAGTTGAATCCATCTTTTTTTTCTGCTCTAAAGAGGTCAAAGACTCCAACCATGCCACCTTTTTTCACCAACGACCATAAATTCAAAAATCTCTAGGATTACCACGAGTACATTAAGAAATCCGCTTAGAAATATGGCTAGGTTTATCCAGGCCCACCCAGGCAGTTAATATCTGGTTCCCTGAGGGGCCGGTTGCATCAGCCGTCAGACAATAGTATACCTCAATAAGGAAGCCAGGCTTTCTAGTCAAGTCTTATGTAAACTCCATTTAACTTTAACATCATATATAATTATGACGTTTGTTTGTTTTTGTTGTGATACATTTGAATAAGGAGGGCGAAATAGGTACTATTTTTATCGTTGTACTAGCTTATGCCCGCGACGATGTTCGCGTGGTGTAAGACACTACAATATACTAAAAATACAGCCACATTTTTATAAAACTCCGCATTGCCCGCCCGCGGTAGTACTTCGTTCTCGCTTAGCGTTTCTTCTGACTCTTTTATTTTTGCTCGGCTCGTCGTAGCGTGATGTTAAATATACTACCTATAATCTTCCTCTAGAATTGAGCTATCATATGCAAAAAGAATTTTGCTAGTTAAAGAGATTAGGGCGTTCAAACAAACAAATAAACTCTTCAGCAAATATCGATAACGCTTACTCATCATATCTGCGGAGTTTGGCTATCGATTTTAGTTTGACCCTGTATAGATTTGAATAGTTATGGTATAAGTTGTATCTAACAAAACAAAATTAATGTAAAATGATGTTACAATAGACAATTGAATTATTTTATCAACCCGAGATCATAATCTTTCATTTATCACATCGATTGATCAAAATCATTCATTGGAATTCCTTCCTTGAATAATAATGCTTTTGACTATAGCACAGTATAAATAAGTAACAGTACTATGTCTTCAAAGAAAACGGCCGAAACGACGCGCTTCGATATCTCAGTGTATAGCAGTACGCAACAGTCATGGTCTAATAAAACAAGGTCTGGCATTCCGGGACCAACACATGCTTACGTCACTATCCAGTTGCCACTCTATTGCAACAAAACGCGATTAAGGAAAGATTTTCAGAAACCAAAGCTTTTAAATTCTCGTTTCGTGTGTCTAATCAAACGAAACAATTCAATTTAAACATAAACCAACGTAATTGTTAATTGAAACCTCATTGTTTTATCGGATTCGCACAAGTAATAAAGGTGTTAGGGGAGTTATTATTACAAACTTCTGGTAACACAGATGTGATGACGTAGACTTGTGTTGCCCACGTGACCACTGTGTTTCGGAATGCAATACCTGGCGAAGTATATTATTATACCATGGCAACAGTCTAGAGTGCGCGGCAGTTACGCACGGACGCGAAGGTTTATCTACCGAGCGGCCGTAGGTAATTATTTCAAGGTCACTGCCGAGACATAATACTGCCACTTTATTATACTGTGACTCTAGTGAATCACTGTATTTCAAGTTTGTGGTAGTAGTGTTTGTACTTAAGCCTACAACTACACACGCTGTGAGTCACAATTAAAACATGATCAAGGCCTGATACAACTACAATTCCATTACTCTATATGCTAACGAAACGTTCATCACACTACCAAGAAATCTATCAGTGTACGTCAACATTGGTTACTCTATGACCAACAGATCATAGACAACAAGATTTAGTAAACAAACAACGTAATTTGGAGTCACTACTACAAGTTACAAACGCCCAACTTAACTTTACAGGTGGTGAAAAATGGAACTATTTTTTTTTTATTGAATTTTAGTTCTGTGCTTAATGTCTTTGACAAGCAGCGCTGATATGGAGTGTCAAGTTAAGTTGGTAATGTTATAAATTCTGTAACCTCAAGTATGTAGTGTGTAGTGATGACCTCATGTGGGAAACGAGTATTAATCGTTATTTACCTTCCATGGCGGTGACGTCACTTGACAGTTTATAAAGACTTTAAACGGTATTTTACGTCAATACAATTTTATTAAGTTTTAGTATTACCCGTTTAGTTAGTATTTTGCTGTGGTTTTTGTTATGTAAAGTGCCTATTTAATTCACGTACGTAATTTATATAATTTTGTGTCTATAATTAATAAGGAAAATGCAGTTAATGTGCCAAAAGGGAAACTTCTAGTTTGTGGCGAGGTATTCATGCCGGTGATAAAAGTGAAATAAAGCCTAGTAACTAACCACTCAACCGCATGTGAGTCATCAGTTCTTTTTAAATGTAACATAGGTTTCTGTAAATACAATTGTATTTACAGAAACCTATCGTTGCAAAAGAGGTACATAAAGGGTTTTTAGACGTTTTTTCTGAATGTTAACGAATGAATGATGACTTTTTTTTGTAAAAGAAACGTAAATACACTATATATTTATATACACATGCCTATACAGGGTGGCACATCGACGCGAAAACTGTTACCATGGATTCAGTACATGATTCTGAACCATGCGTTAAAATTTTTCTTCGGTTATTATAAAAAAATCTGTCGTTTCATTGAAAAGTGCAATACCTACGCGGTCAAAATGTATGGAACCGCAGATTTTTTTTAAATAACCAACGAAAAATTTCAGCTCAGGGGGATTCAGAATCATGTACTGAATCAATGGTATCACTTTTCGCGTCAATGTACCTGTTATCCTAAATAGTTTATATAAAAAAAAGTTAATTCCTTAAATAAATTAAATAATAATTATACCAAATATGAATTAACTCAAGGGTGCCATACATAACATTAAAAACATTAAAAGTAGACAGGGTGATAGTTACTAGCAACCACAAAAAAATAAGTGACACGCGGGAAAAATACTTTCCTTTAAAAAGTACAACACCGTGTCTATTTTCCTGAAACATTCAGGAAAATAGACACTGAAGTGCGCACAAAAATATAACATCACGCCCGTTATAGACGCACAGTAATGCATTTCGCTAGTCTTGTAGCATTTGTTTAAAATATCCAGTTTATCTGCACCATAAAAGTACATGGTGAACCAAGATAACTTATTATGAACTAAGTTACTATGAAAGTAAGTATGAAATAAGTTTTCAAATTATTCCACAATTTTTACAGATTGTAAGTAAGTACCTACCCACATACAAGTAACAAGTCAGTGTAGGGCTTGTCATCTCCACGTAAGTACTTGTCAAGCCTCCATGTTGTTGACATGTAACGGTACTAGATTAGTACCGAGAAGCCGATAGGTACAGCTGATACGAAACTCATCGGATTCCCGGGTTAAACTATCTGCATGCTCAACTTCATCGCGAATTCGCGATATAGCGGTAAGCGGTTTTAATTTTAACTTGCAGGACCTAAAATAATTAGATATATGGGAAGCAAAGTGGTTGATTTTATTTCGATAATTTTAAAATATGAAATTATTGGGTTTTAATTTTCGTAACGTAAGATTTTGCGTTTTTATTAAGTATAAATAAATATGAAATTAATAAGTAATTTAATAAAAAACAAAATAGTTAAGTAGTTAAAATGGTGCACAGTTTTTAAAATATATCGGTCTTAGTTGAGCTTGTACTTAATTACATATTTTATAATAAAAAAATACATACCTAAAAAATACACTGAGCCGCAGAAAATCCTTTATTCAACACCAATGAATACACAAAACGTTCACCATGCAAACACTATTTCAGAATTAGACTGAACGAATATACGCACATGTCAACACACGCGGAGTTTAAAAAAATAAAAACAAAAATGGCTTCGTGCGTTACTCGTCCTCTTTAAGTTACACGAGCGACTGACTCTGTGAATCACGAACAAGGCAAAATAATACCAATTAAACACCACCACTTCTATTATTTACGTAATATTATTTAAATTGCATGCGAATTTAGACTCTATGGCGTAGAAATAAGAACATAGATGACGAATGTAACGGTAGATTGAGTACGACTTCTTAAAATCGTGACGTGTTTTTGTGTGACGCGCTAACAAGTTTTATGAATGAAATATTGCCGAGGGTCGGCTATTTTCCATGATTTATGGACGTAAAGCTAGCAATGGACTATGAACTGTTAATGGCATAGCATTTCACTAAAATAAGGCTGGAAATAAACCTACATGGAGGGCATCTTGGCATACTTGTGAGATTTGTAACGGTATCCTGTACGACATTAAACTTTAAATCAACACTTACACCGGTTTAGAATTAAATGGAAACGCTGTTTTAATATACTGCAAGCTTAAACGGGTACTAATATGCACCATAATTGAAAGTTTACTTGAAGACAATAAGAGTGAACATGACATATTAAGATATCATGTCCAAGGAAACCGTTATTCCTGTAAAATATGTACGTCCAGTACCGAAATTCGCCAAAAAACGTATCACGGAATATCAAATAACAGTTGCCATAAAATCTGCAAGTTATAATGAAGGTTTTGGGTTACGTACTGGATGCATATTTGCCAAAAGGCTGTTCTGTATACAGGCACAGTGTGACCACAGATGCAGATATTAATATCATACCACATTTAGCTCAACCTTGCAGACAACGTTATTTAGGTCAAAATAAGAGAAGATTTTGATATCAAAGGATTCTTTATGCTATCTATATTTACCAAAACGGAGTGCTTCAATCTAAACTAATCATTGTCAAGACAACGGCGAATTATTATTAGCCGTTAATGTCCTACTGCAGTGCAAAGACCTCCCTTTCCACTCTCCTTCATTAAGAGAAACGGTTTTGCCAAGAATCTACATGATGAACATGGTCGAAGAAATACTAGCACCTTAAGCACCTTAGCCTTTAAGCTGAGGACTATGTTTAAAACAGAAGTTGTCCATTGACCGACACATGGCAAGACATGAATTTGGAGTTTTTATAGATCTATACTTCCACCTGACCTCTTGAAACACCAGGAATATCTGCCACCTGGACGCGAATTAAATAGTGGCCGGTATGTTAAGCACTCAATCGGTTTCGTATCCAGGTAGGCCACTGCAAATACAACTTGGGAAAATCTAACACCCAATGTGAGTGCGGGGCTACACTGTTCCAAGTGTCTGTTCTCCTGCGCCTTTGAAGATCGAATGAACACCACTGACGCTGTGATTAACTTGGCTATCTAGGTACTGGGCCCAACTAATATAAAAAGTACCGTCGACTCGAACAAATAAGATAGATCAACACTCTCTTAGAGACGTCCACTGCTGGACATACACCTCCCCTAAGTAAGCACTCAACACCAGACAGCCTGTTTTAGTCATTCAGGACCACACAGCAAAAAGACTTGTAATTAAAATAGCTAATTAAAGCTTACTGCTAGGAACACTAACAACGTTGTCACTTTGTAAGTCAATGTGGATGTAACTGTCGGTGCTGACGACGGAGCACGAATAACAACTGACTGCAAGAACGCTAGTTACCGATTGAGGAGTTTGATGGTGGATTGTAAAATACTAGTGTTTTCCATGAAACCAGTGCGTCTAAACCATTTTGTGGTCTTTAAAGCTTTTCCAATAGAGGAGCTAGATGTTTAGATTTTAGAACAACTCCAAGCCAATTCCAGTTGAAAACCAGCGTCAGGCAATTATAGTTGCCTGGCATGTTTACTGAACTGGGCCTTTTTGGCACAGCCCTGAGGCACACTCCCCATCAAATTTCTGCTTACATCGCAGTTTACACTTTTTATTTGTTTTTTTTTTTCTACTGTTTGTTATATTGTGTGTGTTTTAGTCTGTGCTAAATAAATGTATTTTCTTTCTTTTCTCTTTCTTTCTTTCAATGTGACTTCCACCAACCAACCCGCACTGGGTCCGCGTGGTGGATTACAGCCCACTCCCTCTCGCAGAGAGAAGGCTTGAGTCCCAGCAATGGGAATATTGAAGACTGATTCTGGTATGTTTAGAAAACGATTAACTCTACATCTTTTGGAGGGACCGTCATGATTCTCCTGCCGTTATCTCAATTTATTTGTGATCAGCGCAGCATTCCTCTTCTTCCATACTTCTCTATCAGTCGTCATCTCAGCAGTCACCCCCTTTCTATCCATATCATCTTCCACACAGTCCATCCATAGTTTCTTTGGTCTTCCCCTCTTTTGGAGAGACCTTCTTCTTTAATTCTCAAATACATATCATCTGTCTAGCCTTTTCCCAGCTACGTTGGTGTCGGCTTCCAGTCTAGCCGGAAGCAGCTGAGTACCAGTATTTTACATGGAGCGACTGCCTATCTGACCTCCACAATCCAGTTACTGGGTAATACGATACCCCTTGCCAGATCTTTCGTGCTTCTGAAGATTGTGGATCTATTTCACGAATAACAACCGGGACCAACGGCTTAACGTGCTTTCCAAGGCACGGAGGGATCTTGGTATGCAATGTATGGTCAGCCATCCACGGACTAACCAAGGCAAGCGTAGCCACAGACGCACGGGTCGATCGACAAGGTTAAGACCGTTGATCGACCCGTGCGGCTGCTAATAATCAGCCATGAGCCCCTATATCATGTACAATGGGTATTTTACATTTAAGTCCTGAAGAAGCATTAGCTAAAATGAACACTAGAAAGTAATTTATTTTAATAAAATCGTGGTTATTTCAACCTTGCCTGTAATAGTGTCTTTCGCGTTTCGAATAGGTAACTATTAGATAGATTACAAAATTAAATCAAGTTTAAAACACTATCTAAACGCATTTTAAAGACAAATTAATTCTAGATTCTTTGCACAACAAAATACCTATCTAACATTGATTTAATCACATATTTCGAGACGCAACCTTGACTATCTTAATAATATATTGCTAATAGTCAACTAGGAGTGCTTGAGAGGTCGCCCTGAAGGTCGTTGGAAGACAAGTCATCACTCCCACACCCGATCACCTCTCGTTGATTGATTAAATCAATAGCAGTGCTCATTAATTTTAAAATTAATAGATGCTTCTCGTTACCTCGATTAGGCTGCTGGCATCAAAGTATTTGCCTTGCCATTCGAATGTTTTTCTTTTTCATTATTTTTCTTCTTCTCGTTTTTATCGCTTTATATCCTTTGGCCTACTTTGGCTAAACCGAGTGGAATCAGGAATGATAATAGTAGTATGCTTGACATAAACTTATTTAAATATTCCTACATTAATTCAAACTGAATCAATCAATCCCCTAAGTCAAGGATTCCGCAGATATTATTTGATAAAAACACAAATTAATAACGTCTCTTAACATTTCATTTAAATAACTAAATTGCTTCTTAATTATACAAGATTTAATTACGAAATTAAGCATTGCTTTTTTGTAACATAAATTAAAAACATACTTTAAGATTATTTCGAGACTTCCTTAGTTTTTATCATTCGTATTTAATAATACTGACATACCTCTGTACCTTCTTATGTTATTTTATAACAAAAAAAAACATTAAAAATATTTCCTTAATGAATCCACAAAGATTAACGAAATTCGATCACCTAACAGTCCTATTTTTTAAGAAAATAAAAATCGGATACACACAACGCACTTACTAAACGCAGCGGCTGAGTGCGTTGACCTCTTGTCATATCGCACTGCAGCCGGCTGTGAACCAGTCGATAAATCGCACAGATTTATCGATACTCGTGTTTTGTAGGCCGTTAACTGTAATTCCTTTGCTTGACTTTTATTCTGTACAACACGTTTATGACTGACCTAAAGGTTCTGCTGGAATTATGTACAAGTAATGGCAAGTGCGGTTGTGATGTTTGAAATGTAATTATACTCGAGGACAATCGTGGACGATAAATTGTATAACAATAGACACTTTTGTTACTGTAATTACTTGAGATGATAGCGTGACATTTTAATTAGAAAACGTGTTTTAGAACGTGCACTTTCAGTTTTACAAAATGAATTATATTTAGCATGAAATACTGCGATATTTGTAGAGTTATTTATTAAGTATAGCAATGAATAGACTATTTTGAATCAAATAGATGTAAACATTTATTTAACACAAGTACACAACACACAACAGTTATGATCTTTGTAAAATACTACCACTCTAATCTTCGCTACCAAATTTCTTGCTTAACTGGCCCGGATTCAGTAACACAGTCGAAAAGCGATAAAAAAAAATATAGGTATAAATGCCTACAATATCGACACCCTCCTTCACTAAACTCGAAGGAGTACATAAAATAAAAGCGAGTCATAATATCCGGCGCCCGCGCCGTTTGCTCACACACGTGTTCACGATAATCTTACTGCCTCTCACTACAATGCCGCTTCATCTGCATTTAGAACACTTTCAGGATAAAATAATATTCTTTTGAACACTTGACTTATGTTTTTAAAGAGCAATTTTATCTCTGTAACGTTGTATTGAGATTATTTAACGTTACAGGGGTACTTTACGTCTAACTTTAATGTCTACAGAGCGGTAATATCTTAATGGAGGGCCTGAAAATATTGCCTTCCAATAAAAGTATGTTTTTTTTTTATTGTGTCTTATGAAGATATGTTGACTTAAGACAGAAACAAAGATTTTTGGCCACAAATATTCAAATAAACAAGTTTCCTTAAACAAAAGCGTCGTAAACAAGAAACCTCAGACAATTCGCCATAAAAATCACAAAATACAGTCACAGTTATACATCTTTTGACCCACTTACTTTATTACAAGGGCCCGCCCTTTCCAACACTGACGGGCGAGAATAATATCAGAAACATGCCTTAAACAAGTCGGTCATCAAGATAAGAGCTAGGCTCAATGGTCACAGTAACCATAAAGGAATGCCCCCCGATTAGCTTCTGTATAAGTGTTTTTAATCACATAAATCATCTTTACAGTTGACAACTACCAAATATAAAGGTCGTACCATCGTCTTCTTTTTAGGTTAACAAGTTTCACATAAATTATTGTAAGTCTATAATGTGCAGCTTGACCTAGATCAATAATTTTATTCCTGGTACAATGAATAATGCAAGCTTATGCATGAGCCACTTAATTTTAATAATCGCACGAATTATTGGTGTTTGGCATTCATTCTAAAATTATTTTACGAAATAGTTTTACATAACAATTATTTAATTTATGACGAGCAAAATATCGACAAAAATACGAGTAAGTACGTGACATACATGACCCCATCACTATTCATAATCCAAAAAGTTCGTAAACATAAGAGTCCAAACGCGTAGCGTAAAACTAAACGAAAACGTAGTATAACTTCTTTAAAAGGCATATGTTTTGTGTGTGGACCGCGACTTGTCAAGTCTGTGATGACACTAGTCATACAAACATAATAAAAGAGTTGCGAGTTGCGACAGACTGGCTGAGTAGAGACGTTCTTGTGTCAAGCTATGTTTAAAGAAAAACGTTGCTAAGAGCCTAAAAATGGAGACAATAAATACCGCTTTATTGAAGAATATATTAGCACTTAGATTAGAACAGCTGTTGTGTTGTGTCTTCCTATAACCTAAACCAACAAGACGACAAAGTCAAGTTTGACGGAAATATTTAGTTGTTTGATATCAATCAACATACAGAAAATAAGCCTTTGACCAGGAAGGCCTCGTCCAGTCATATCTTTCCTTGCCCAAATTGACACCTCTTTCGTTCCCCGTTTACCTCTTTCGGTCAGCTATCTAACATCATCGCTCAAAGAATGTCGAAAACGCAACAAAGTGACTTTTGTTTGTACAGAAGTCAGAAGCCATGAATGACATCTCGAATCGACATGCCACATCATAAAACGAATACTAACGCTACTGTCAATCTGTCCGCGTTCGATTCCAATTTCAAAATAGGAATTTCGATGAAGGATAAAGTTAGGAGATGGTAGCCACCGCGCGCGTCCTAAATTACACAGGATCCGTTGGTCGCGACACGGTGTATTTTTGGTAATTACCATTAATTATTATCTTTCGACTGCTGCGTTAAATTGTGTATCCATTTCCGAAGATTTTATTGCGTCGTACAAACTTATTCTTGGTTGAAATAATAAATTAACGTTAGACCATAAACTAGCGTCAATTTTTAATTAAATTAAACAACATTCCAATGGCGGCCATAGATTTAATTTGACGAGTGAATGTGACGTTTGTTGCAATTAAACAAGATTTGCATCCTATGTCGTAACAATTAATAAAGTTAATCTGTGTGTTAATTGATTTACGATAATTATGATAAACAATACAAAGTAATACTAGGCTCGGTCCACGATCAAACCAAGAAAGAAAATGGCACGGATTTTGAACGCTTTTCTTTAGAGGTGTCTTTATAATAGCGTCTTAGACACCTCTGCCACATTATTACCTTAGCACATAACATCCTCACATCAAATTATGGTTACTGATTCCTATCTCACGTTTTTCCGTACCTCAGGGCGACTTGTGAATTACTTTTGCACACTTTAGAAAGTCTTCCAAGGGCCCGCTTATGGTTGAACGGTTTAAACCTTTTGCTTTAACAAAAGTTAAAGCATTTACTTGTACAAACAGTATGATAAAGTATGAGATAAGTTTTATTATTGTTAAATAACTTTCAGTGTTATGATTTGACAGCATGACAGCGCACTTACATTTTCAAATATAAGAATCTTCTGCTTCTTTGAAAAATTCGGAAAACTCTGAGCTTGAGCTAGAAAAAACTACTGTGACGCCATAACCAGCTAGATGGTAATTTTCTACATAGCTAAGTATTAAAAAACATAGGCAGTCATGGGAACTGCCGATAGAAGTGACAACTTAAAATTCTGAAATTAATAGCAGTGGTTCTTTTTGAATTTTGAAATAATTGTTGTATTGTAGCATCAAAAAATAATTATGAACTAACCTAACATTAACATGACGGTGATGCGACCCCATATATGATTTTCCCAGAGGTACCAAAAATCGATCAACGCACATAAAGAAATGTTCACTTCAAAAATTGTGATGGATTTTGGTAACGAAAGTTTTTGTACCTATTATAAAAATCTCTCGGTCGTAACAAAACTGATTTATTCTTGGACACATCAGAATTCGCTGTAGTTGTAAAATTTAACCAAAACCAGAACGTCTGTCGCTTGGCGCCAAAACTGAACGCACCAATTAACGTTGAAAAGCGTTAAATAGAGCTCTAATAAGAACGCACTGCAAAACTATGAACGCACCCGTTGTCTGACGTCACCGGTCATGATGAGAAAACCTTTTTTTTTAAATCGCTGAAGTAGTTTGTAATGGAATTCCATGTTTAATTCATAAGGACATTCTTGGTTTGTTCGCTAGTTAGCTAAATGTTAAGACCGCGTAGTTTTCATTAAAGCTTTAATTAGTTGGTACCTAACAAGTTACTAACTTGTTTACTAGGTACTATTATTGTTTACTTAGCCAATCTAAAGGCTAATTCTATTCTTTATTATTGAAACAACTCATAAAAAAACTCCAAAAAAGTTTAAACTACTCATAAATTATTTTACATATCGGTCAAGCTGTGGTTATTTTTATTTTCTTCGATCTGCTTTGATTATTACCTGCAAACAAAAAAAAAACAAAATTAGTTACGCATTAAACTCTAATTGACTAATTGTGACCAAGGCACCTCTGACTTTTCGGTTTTAAGTGCGTACTGTATAATTATCACTTGCTTCAAAAACGGTGAAGGAAAACATCGTGAGGAAAGCGGCATGCCTGAGAGATATTTCTTGAAGGCATGTGAAGCCAAGTCAGAGGCCCATGGGCGGCTTTAAAACTCTGACAGGTTAGTTACTAACCACACGAAAAGAAGAAGAAGATTGTTAACTGAAACATATTCTGAAAATCTGAATAAGTACAACTTTTAGACTACTTCAAAAACACAAATATCTATGCCTCTGATAGATCCTATGCATGGAATTAGTATGTACTATAAACAAGTTGAGGTAATGCAACAGCAGCTTTTCTTTGTCAATATACTCTGGCTATATGGGAATATCTATACCAAAGAGCCTTTATATGCACATCTTATCGTAGATCAATTTTGTCTTTGTTACAAACACAGTAATTAGCAAGTTATGTTCTTACTAGATATGTTGTAGAATGCTGTTTTTTATTCCTTTGTGCTCGCTAAGATCTTCCGTTTTCTTTGTCTTTAGCACTCAAAGTGTGTAATTAAGCCGCCGTTTACCGGTCTCTTATGCGTATTTGTAAAAATACGAAAATAAGGCATTAAACATTTTTAGGATGTCGGATTTGTGTCTGTCTGCTATCAGAACTGTTAACGCATCAGATATACTATGTTATTTTTAGGACAAAATAAAAGAAAATAATAATATTATATTCTTTCATTCGGACTACACATACAAGTACACACAATCCAAATAGTATTAGTAATAATGACTTAAAAAACTATGTTAGTAAACTTTTACAAACTAAAAACAATTAAAATTGACGTGTCCCAACACACGTTGGCACGTGCCTCCGTACCCTAAGGCACTGGGTACTGAGGCACGTGCACGAAAAGAAGAAAGATGAAAAGAAACAAAAAAAAACAAGAAAATTTGGGTTTTCGTTTTTTATATATATTTACATATTATTTTATTTTATATATATTTTAACAGTCACAAAGATTGAAGGTGTGCATGCAAAGGTAAACAAGGATTCCACTTAGACTACATCCTTCTCATCCATCAGACTCACCACAACCTTATACTTACGACACCCAGGGGTCATAATGGGGTGATCCTTCTTACTTAGTCATGTCTTGCTCCGTTCAATGTTTGCTTAAATTCTCTTAAGGCGACTATAGCCGACTTTTAATGATTTTATACTGAAGATCACGTGTAAACGAGTAGAGTTAATGATTTGGAAAAAATATATGTATGTTAAATTAGAGCATTTTCTTAATAACTTAATATAGGAATATTTAAAATTATGTTTATATTACATAGTGAAATTAATTTGTAAAGTTATGTATAACGCGGATAAAAAACTGAGAATTCCGCAAAATCTATCAAGCGTATTTTTCTGAAACCACACCATTTTAAATATAATTTAATTATAGATCTTTTAGTATACGTGTTTTATTGAAATACCTTTTGTTTTATGTACAATAAATTTATAATACGTCTAATTTGGTACAGCGCTCCTTGGTGGGCGTGAGACGCGTTGCGTGAACTTAGTACAGAACACGCAAGCTAACAATTCAAGGTCACTGGCATATACCTGCGTCTTAAGATATCATATTAATGGACTACTTATGTAGGTTTACTTTTTCTTTAACAAAGCTGTCGCTTCAAAATTGATGAAGGATCATATAGACAGGGCCAGGAAGTTAATCATTCACTTACTATTATTTATTAGCAAATTATAAATTTACCTTTATTTTCACGTTAAACGAATGTTAATGATTTCATTGAACCACTGTCTTGCTAAATATTGGAAGATCGTGGGACAAATCCTTGATGAATCCAATTTTTTTTCAATCTTATTTCAAGATTTAACCACGTTTATTTCTGTATTAAACAGATACATTTAAAAAATACAACAGACGACGTTTATTTAGTAAACTAATCAGCTTAACTGTTCTTAAAGAGTCATAAAGAACCCTGTAAGAAATCGACACTTATTTCGTCTCTCAACGAGGCATCCTTAGGATGACGATTGACTTGTTGCGAACCCGGTCAAGACGTGTTGCCTCGACAAGCGCCGAACGCAGTGTGAGCCACACCGCCCGACAACCCCACTTATAGGATTACTGCTCGGTCCAGGTACGGTCGGTACGTCGTCTATTGTATTTTATAATAGATTTCCGCAAAGTCACGCCTGAGTCAATTTACTAGGTACATTGAATGCATAAAGAACACAGAATCATTATTGTAATGTATTGCTAAATAACACATTCATAAGACAAGTGCTGTTATTAAGTTTATATCAAGTAATGCTCTTCCCACGTTAAGTATTAGCGAATGACTTCATCGCTACTTTTATATTGATTATAAATAATCATGATGTGCTAACAAACGTGGACTGTTTATTTTTTATTTTGTGTAAAGATCTATTTGTTTCGTTGCCGTTATATTTTACTGCATCTTCAGTAAAATATAACGGCAACTTTGAAAACCATCCAAGTGCGAGTCACACTTGCACACGAAGGGATCCGTACCACCGTACATTTTTAACACTACATAAATAATACCAGCCTGTTACTGTCCCACTGCAGGGCAAAGGCCTCTTCTCATACAGAGAAGGCACGAGCATTGATCACCACGCTTGCTCAAGACGTGCTAGTGATTTCGGACTTATATACTATATAAGTCCAGGTTTCCTCACGATGTTTTCCTTCACCGATGTCAGTAATGTCCAAGATAAACTAAGAAAGTACATACGAATTGAAAAAGTCACATTGGTACTTGCCCGGATTTGAATCCACCATCTCGTGCATGAGAAGCGAGGCCTTAACCACTGGGCCATCACGACATATAAACTTAACACTACATAGTTTTTTTTCATATTTTGATTTTTTTAAACACGTTTCGTGGGACCGACCCATTTAATTTTTTACTTAGTTTTATTTTTATTATTTGTTGTTATAGTGACAATAGAAATAACTATCTTTGAAAATTTCAATTGTCCACCTATTACGGTTCATGAGATACAGCCCGCCGATAGACAAGCGGACAGCGGAGGCTTAGTAATAGGGTTCCGTTTGGCACCCTTCGGGTCCGTAACCCTAGAAATTATCTTTCTACTACAAGTTCTACTTGAACGCTCTGCCATTATATTTCCTCATACACACTCAGTTCAATAGGTACCGTGAAAATTCTTAGAAATTGTTTCGTTAGACTCGCGTCGCGCCAGTCTGCACGAGGCTTGAAGTAATCGCGGGACATTCTCAGTAATATCCCGAAGTTGGGGAATCAGACATCAAAATAAAAAAAGCCTGTAAACGTTCAATGCTGAGCTTCATCAGCATTGCCTCACACAAGCCCTAAGTTTTTAACCCCCGTCTCCCACCTGGTGATATGTGGTGATGTTTTAGACTAACCATCCCCTAAAAAATTACAGAATATTTTAAGAAAGAAAGAAAAATATTTTATTTGGGGCCGCTTTTCGGTTTAAAATGTGCGTTATACAAAAAAAAAACATACACGTGATATCTCACCTTGTGATAACTCGGGTTTTTTTCCAAACCCCCTCCCCCCTTTCGAGTCTCACGTGATTTATGAACGACCCCTAAGCTGCAGCGGTCTACCGAACCGCAGAATAAGTTTATACTTCAGAGATCTCCGGAAACACAAATTGTTAGATCCAAAGGCTAGACACATCAGGGTAATGGTTAGAGAATGATGTGTTAATTAAGTCCTAAAAAAGCAAAACGCAACAACGTCACAAAACGCTGCGTCACTTCCGTTACAAATGTCAGACGCTTGCCTCGACCACATCGGCGCCTGACCTGAATTTTTGCAACTTAATGATGAAAACATTCTTCCGAAAATACTACAAAAAAATAAAAGTAAGATGAGTAGTTTATGGGTTAATTTGATTTAATGGTCATGATTTGGAAACATTATACCTGCATCAATTACATATAGTGCCTATAAGTATTGTAACAGCGAATCAATTTTCACATTTTAACACCTAAACCAAATATAGATATCTCATGAAGTCATCGTGACCTTAAGGCTTAAGGGGTGCCATAAACCAGGGTTGCGAGTTTGTCCGAAAGGGATATCGCGGCTCCGGCAAACAGGCAACGGAAGGAACACGGGTGGGTATTAGTCAGTAAAAGTCTGACACACCCTCCCGCTCCGAGGTCTGAGTTTGAGTTTGATAATTTCCCAAAATAAAAAAGGGGGTGCCATAAAGAAAATGAACTAAAAATAGAAACACGCGTTTCGCGGGGAATTCTGGGTGATACTCATAAGAGAATCTTCCCTGGGAGTTAATGGAAGATCTAGGCAGCGATGGATGGACTGTGTCAAAGATGATATGGCTAGAATGGGGCTGAGATTAGATCTAATAAAGTAATATTGAAGAAGATATAATGTTGCGCCGAATTGGGATGAAACCCGAACTTTTTAGGCCCGTGTTCTAAAACGATGCTCAACCATGGCATCTTGATTAAGGCTGATATATAGGTACTGGATTATTGGTAATATGTCGGCAATCCATCAAAGGGATGTAAGAGAGGTGCCTCTGCAACTAAATGACCCCATAGGCAAATGTCAACCATTTTCAAATATTTTGACATTTTATATTTTAAAATGAATGAAATAAAAATGTCAAATGACTCGATTTTTTTTAATATTTGGTTGCAAATGACCTCTCCTACATCCCCATAACGGATTGCAGACATATAACCAATAACCCCGTATAATTAATTATACTTCAGTTCAGAGCCAGGCGAAATACAAACCTTCGTTCCAGAATACGAGCGTCAGGTACGAGCATACTGTTCAACGCAGGAACCAGCTCATCTCAGAGTGAGAAGAGGTCTTTGGGCTGCAGTAAGACAAATTACAAGCTGAGAGATTACTATGAGATGCTTCATTTCCTTTACAAAATTGACTGAAAATACACGTCTGTAGTGTAGTCCTGAAATAGAAGCTCAAAGAATTTTATTATTTCCGTTCTATTAAAAGATGAGTTTACCAATTTCAACAGCTGTTTTAGCATAGGTAGCGACCATAAATTCTCACGCCAGCATTCATCCAGCCTACTGATACAGTCTATCTACCGATAAATTACCACCAGTTGCCAAACCATTAACAAAACATAAACAGTGCAGAACATAACTAGAAACTCTGTTTGGTTGTCTATGGTGTGCTTGTAGACTAGGTTTCGGTGTAAGCATTGTCGTTAGGCATCTCAAATTCATGTTACTACCGATTGGGTTTGACATCTTGCACAGTACAACAATCCAGGAGATTAGTTTGTTTTGGACAGAATATAACTGTTCTCGAATGCCAGAGATACTCAACCTGAAGTCAGGATTCATCTTCGAAACGTGCGGTCTTTCCAGCATAGAAGAACTTTATAAGTAGTTTGTGATATTCGAAAAGATCTGATGCGAACGTTCTGTTTATATTTCAAAATATGTGTATACTTAAACAGTAATTTATAAAGGCTAGCAGATAAATATTACCTAAGCCTTAAATTACATTACATACTGAAGCTTAGACGACACGCAAAATATTATAATTTATAACCAATGTGTGTAACAAATGAAAACAATTTCACATGGAAATGGTTGAGCTCCCCTGGGCACTAGCCATCTACCCACAGTTTAGCGTAACAACTGACATAAACTCACTTTCAAACTCCGAACAAGAGTGAAATCAGTTCCCCAGTTCCCAGCTTGGTGGAAATACCCAGGTCCCAGTGGCCCAGGCAAGGACATCAGTATTCCGCTAGCGAAGTGCAGTCGCAGGCAATGGGTTATGAATACTGAGTGATAATATTAATGTGGTACTGGCTACGTAATTAATAAACATTGTTTACTTTTAAATTTCAAATAAAGTGTGTTCGATTGAGTGGTTTATTTTCAGGTCGATTGACAGTGTTGCCTATGGGAATGCGTTCGGAATCGGAACTAATTACATATTGTTTTTAAATTGTTTGAATTTTGATGAACAGATTGTATTTGCCCAAACTTTGTTTTCGTGTGATTTTAGTAATAGAACGTGAAACATAGACATAAAACTGTTGGACTGGGAAAATAATTGTTATTATAGTCAAACATAGCGTGACAACGAACGACTAAGTTTAATTTTACTGTGTTGTAAAACAAACACTAATTATTACATTTACAATTATTACCTACAAGTTAATCTATATATATAAAAATCAATCGCTGTTCGTTAGTCTCGCTAAAACTCGAGAACGGCTGGGCCGATTTAGCTGCTTTTGGTTTTGAAATGTTTGTCGTAGTCCAGGGAAGGTTTAAACGGTGAGAAAAGAAAATTAGGGTAGGTAGGGTAGGTAGGGTAGGTAGGGTAGGTAGGGTAGGTAGGGTAGGTAGGGTAGGTAGGGTAGGTAGGGTAGGTAGGGTAGGTAGGGTAGGTAGGGTAGGTAGGGTAGGTAGGGTAGGTAGGGTAGGTAGGGTAGGTAGGGTAGGTAGGGTAGGTAGGGTAGGTAGGGTAGGTAGGGTAGGTAGGGTAGGTAGGGTAGGTAGGGTAGGTAGGGTAGGTAGGGTAGGTAGGGTAGGTAGGGTAGGTAGGGTAGGTAGGGTAGGTAGGGTAGGTAGGGTAGGTAGGGTAGGTAGGGTAGGTAGGGTAGGTAGGGTAGGTAGGGTAGGTAGGGTAGGTGGGGTATAGTGCTACCCGTGCGAAGTCGGGGCGGGTAGCTAGTTTTAAGATAAAAAGATGGCTGTTTTCTTTCTTGGCGGCGCTACTTGCAAGATTTATGATGCAAGCAATATGAAAGACGAAATGTCAAGAAACTGTCAAATGCAGTTTTTCCTATTTGAATTCTCCTTTTCACCACACGTACAGATATGTATTAGAACTAGGAGTGCAACCGATACCGACACCGATATATCGGCGATATTTAGATTTCTCCGATACATCGGTATCGACGATATTTATTTACCGATACACCGATTTGTTTCAAATTGCGCGCGTTTTAAAAAACATAAGTCAACGCGAATAAGAGATTGGCGCAAAAGTACTTTAATTTCCATATGAATCGCATCCGAAAGCCAATTTTCTGGCCTCGTTCAAACGGACTCGCGTAATCGTCTCTCGCCGTATAAAGTAACTATAACTTGAGAATAATGTAAATGTTCATTTTAATTATATATATTATAAAAAATTGTTAGTACTTTTAATTTGACCACACGTATCAATAACAGTATCGCCGATACGTAAGTACGTATTCATAAATATCGGTACCTATCGTTATCGTATCGGCCAAGATGCGTTATCGATGCATCCCTAATTAGAACCATAAATTAAACGGAAACTTAATCAAATACGATTATTTTATCCGTAGCTATTGTTTATTTAACAGGCACATCTCAATAAACAAAGTATATATAGAATAATAAGTCGATTAATATGCTCCGCCTGATCTATATGGAGCGACAAACAAGTGATGTGATGAATTACTTTGTAAGGCTTTTATTATACAATGAACTCGTAATTTTCCATATGTATATTTATTCTACAACCGACCTTCGTTTCGATCTGTCATTTAAAAAAACAAAAGAATATCTATGGGAACGTTTGAATCTATTTGAATACTTCCTTCATTTGCTTCTATGTAACTGAATTCTATTTACAAAACAAATGACGTCGTCACACGCAAAGGCACGAAAGCAGAATTCATTATTTTATGCCTTTAAACAACCTCCTTCCTGAACATTTTTCTTTCTACCCGCAAAACATTGTTTGTTAGCAAAACTTCTGCGACTGCTAACAGTAATATCGTAAGTAAACTCACCACGAGCGAGTCATGGTAGCAGACAGTGACAAATGGCCCAAACTGGTCGTGAATGGGCAGGGAACACGCCACGCCGCGTCGCGAAATGTTCCACTTCTGATTAGGAACAGGGTTGCCAGTTGCAAATAATCAAGTACTTAATTAACAATCAGCGTTTACCGGAGACAAGTAATACAGTAGTGTATAAATTAAAAAATCATGTACCATAAAACTAAAAAGATAATATTTAAATGGGATATTTCTTTCTGTTGCATTTATTCAACCGGTGTAAGCAAGGCCTTGAGGAAACAAATAAATACATGTCACGCAGCGCGTGCTTGTCATAAAAATAAGAACAGACAAAATCTGAGCGAAAAAAGGTACAATTACTAATAGAAATCAAATTTGCAAAACACATATTCGTTCATATGAAACTGACAGATGTCAAAACGCATTTTCTCAACGGCCGGACTATACTGTACCTACATCAAAAGTAAGTAAATAACCATGCAATGATAAAAAAGAAGTACGTATACCAAATATAATGGACTAGAGATTTTAGTGCCCCAACACGTACATACACTGAATCCTAAATCGTGAACAATAAAACACTGGGATTCCAATAGAGCGATCAATTCAGAGAACAGTAGTTTTAGTAAGAAATAGAAAATTCGGAGAACAGTACCTTTGTTGGGCACTGCCCACAATCACAGCACTTTGAACAAAAGATTATACAGATAAAATAAATGCCGACTATTGTTTTTTTCGTCTTCTTTGGATTTTAGATATTCAATCTCACGTTTGTCTAAAAACAACGCATTTTTTAAACAATAGCCATCGACTGCCTCCTTGGTCTAACTAATCTGCGTTCGCAATTTATATGCCAAACGTGTATACAAACACTAGTTTTAGAAAAAACAACTGTAATGCCTACACTTTTTCAACAGTCAGTCTAAAATCCACTTTATTTTCACTCTCATAAAGTTGATGTTTGTTTAAGTGGAAATAACATCAATTGGAAACAAGAATTTGAATAGACCGACCGACGGGAACAGTTAGTTGCTGTCAAATGGGATGACACGAAAGTATACTAGTTAACCCCATCTCTGCCTATCCCTTCGAAGTCACAGGTACTCGAAAAACGAAAATCAGAACTATCACAGAGCTAGCAACCCTATCTATTTCGTAACACGATTATAGTTATTTTGCTGCAATTTATTTAATAAATAATTTTCACATTTAATAATGTAACGAGTCGAGTCGTCATTAAATGTGGTGTTCACAGATATTATATTATTGAATACAGTTATTTAATTATCTCTCTTTGGTCCAGCAGTTGGTAAGGAATGGTGAAAAAAATCGTACCAAATTAATAATAATTAACAAAGCAGCCTTATCGAAATACCACTAGTTTTGTTTGCTTTAAAAAACTTATACTGCACTTTAATTATGGCTAGCAAAACTTAACAAAACGTATACATAAAACTGCGTGGACTGTGGACACGTAGGTATTACACAGTTTGCCAAGTGTCAACCAGTTTTGCAATAACACTCGTAAAGCTTATTATCCATCCAACCAAGATAAGATAGGCGCAGAAAAAATAAGCTAGTCCCTAACAACCGTAAAATTACACGAACCATTTTACATTCTGACACTCGCTGTCAGATCAACATAAAATGTCGTTAAATGCAAATTTCGCGGCACATCAAAGCAGTGTTGCCACTCGTAAAAATTAAGGTCTGCGGTGTTGCCAACAGCGGTGATTGTTATAGCCGTCTGGGCGGTCCGTGAATTATGGAAAGGCTTTTTGGATTTATTTGACTCGAAGATGGTATCGCTTTTGAGAGTGATGTGACATTTGCGGGTCTTGAATATTTATATGATGAGAACTAGTCCGCTTTGTGTATTATTCGCCCGGTTCTATATTTTATGGTTTCTATTACTGACCAATGTTTGCACTGATTGAACTGGTCCACTCAAATCTGTGTGATTCTTTCCTCAAAATATTATTTCATACACTAATCTACATGGTCCTTACATGATCTGACCAAGATTATGTCTGGACTTTAAAAGAGACTTTGACCCCTGAGTTTGCTTCGCCATTTCTTGTCAGGGGCAGTCAGATAGGAAATACCGGCTCCATCTAAGCTAGATGGAGCCGGTATTTCTATTATGTTTTATATTTTTTTTATATGACGTATGAAAGTGATTCCGATATCCAATTTACAGAAACACCAACAACGTGAAATGGTGTTACGTTTTTTTAATGGATACTAATAGAAATCTATTCCTCCATTGAAGTGGTTAACTATAATACAATTGTAGCGCAATTCGCTACGGATCTGATTAACCCATAAAAGATAATGCCATTGCCTATTTCAGCTCGTCTTTTTGGTCTGCAACTGACCCAGTTGGGCCAATCCTTATAAAACTGGGGCAAAACGTTTTAATGTAAATTCGAATAAGTAGCTCCAGCTACTTACTTATTGTGCGATTCCCAATAAGACTGAACAAAGAAACGATCGTCGTGAGGAATAGGGATGATGACTAAAATTTTGGTTTTAGTCTGTCTTTGAGATTATAAAAAAATATTGGACACATTTTTTTTTTTTTTTACGTAATCTAAAGATTACGGCGATAGTAATCTAAAGATTACGGCGATACATTGAGCTAAAATGTGCCATGACGTCACGAGTATGTAGATTTTATACGTACTAGTGACGTAGCGATCCCCACTCTCCAACTTAAAATGCGTTTTATCTAAGTATTTTTTTTAATTATTGATAAAGCAAAAAATACGTGTCTAATATTTTTGTATTATCTGACTGATGGACTAATTAGAATTTCATTTTTTTACCCAGGCATCATCCCTATTGTTGTTGTCCATAATTATCAGCATCATGGTTGCCAAACCGACTGGTAAGCAGTCCATAAAGTCATAAACTCACTTCGTCTTCCCTGCGGGTAGGAAGAAACTACAGAACGCCACCTCCTACAATCCTGTGTATGGCCAGATGTACCTATGAATGAAGTATGTAACTTCATTCATAGGTACATCTGGCCATACATGCACGCCGATTGCGAGTACCTTACTACGCACCTGATTTTTCTGAAGAAAATCACCATTATGGTCATTACATTATTTCCTTCTAGGCAGGGATTCCGAACCGGTGGGGCGCGCCCCCCTCGGGGGGCGTAGAGTGAACAATGGGGAGGCGCGGCGGCTCTAATAATAAACTATTGATTTATAAAATTGTATGTTCTTGATTTACAAAAGGTTAAGGCAGGTACTGTAAAATGAGCTTCAGCTTTACTGCATAAGTCGACAAAATAAGTTTTCCTACTTCTGTATGAATGGACTAAAGAAAACCGAACCTATCCGAGATGCCGTGCTACAATTTCGAGCTCACTTTGCTCGCTCTTTCTACATTCTTCATAAGTCGACAAAGTATCAACATTTTCTGTATGAGTGTTCTAAAGAAGAATGTAACGAATCCGTAATTGTACAACATTTTTCGAGCTCGCTTAGCTCGCTCTTACATTATGCATTCTCATAATTTTTAAGTTTTTTTTTTAGCAAAGCTCGACAAAGTAACTTCTACTTTTTGACCGATCAAAAATATAGACAAAATATTGTAAAAAGAGTAACTATGGAGTTTCTTGCCCATTATTCTCCATACGAAACTGCCGTTTGGAAGGGGCGACTAGAATCATTTCCCTATTTTAGGATATTGTCTAGTAAATTTTGACGTTCAAAGGTCCTAAACTATCAACGGATAGTGCAATCCTAAGCCTCAAGAATACTGTCCAATATTACACTGATCGTAAAACGCCGGTATATGCCTGTTTCCTGGATATTTCCAGAACTTTCGACTTTGTGTCATACGATGTGCTCTGGAGGAAGTTGGGGGACAGGAATGTACCGGCTGAAGTTCGAAAAATCTTGCAGTATTGATACGCGAACCAAACTAACAATGTAAAGTGGTCCAACACACTCTCTGGAACGTATGGGTTGGAGTGCGGTGTGAGGCAGGGGGGGTTGACATCTCCCGGGCTCTTCAACCTTTATGTTAATGACCTCATGGTCGAGCTCAGCAGCATGCGTGTCGGTTGTCGGGTTGGTGGTGTTAATATTAACAGCATCAGCTATGCGGACGACATGGTACTGCTGGGCCCGACTGCAGGTTCCATTGCAGAGATGTTGAAGGTATGCGAGGACTATGCTGCTGCACATGGGCTCGTGTACAATGTAAAAAATGTGAGTACATGGTCTTTAAGACCGCCGGCAAGTGCACAGACTATGCCCCTAATCTTACCCTAAATGGCTTGAGCATAAAAAGAGTGAAATCATTTAAATATCTGGGGTACATAAGTATGTACCCCAGATATTTAAATGATTTCACTCTTTTCGTCGGCAAGTGCCGACCTTAAAGATAATGTAGATATTGAGAGGGAGCGTAGGGCATTGGCGGTCCGAGGTAATATGGTGGCACGTAGATTCTCCCGCTGTACCGACCAGGTCAAGATAACACTATTCAAGGCATATTGTCAGGGTCTGTAGGTGGGGGGTCTATGGACCAGCTACACCAAAAGGTCGTTAGATGTCTTACGCGTCCAATATAATAATATTTTCAGGATGCTCTTGAGACTGCCCCGTTTCTGCAGTGCGTCGGAAATGTTTGCACAGAATCGAACAGACGGCTTTCATGCGATTATTCGAAAAAAAGTCGCTTCATTAGTCACTAGAACACGGGCCAGTAGCAACAGCATTCTGAAAACAGTGTCAGAGAGATTTATTCTCCTATTTTTAGACATTTTGTGGAGAGGATGGCCAAGTGAGAAATTTGCACCTTACTTAGCCGTCTTCTGTGCAAAATGTTTAAATTTCAAACTTGTTGATAATAATAATATACTACTAACACTAGCTTTAAGATATTACTAACATTATGGATCTGTGTTGTCCGAATAATAAATAATAATAAAGGTGCCTTACTTGACTTGACGTGCGCATTGCATTATTGCTAAGCGGCTTGTAAACACAGTCTTTCTGAACATTTATAATACTTATATTTAAATCTCTGTATGCAAATGCCGAACTCCAAAGATAGTCTGTACACATTATTAATTTATGATAATCACAGAAGCATTAGTATTTTAATTTACCTGCGCATGAGTTGTCTTTGGAGCGTGGGCACATTGTTATTTGTTTTGCAACCTTTTGTCTAGACAAGCATTAAGATTGTAGTAGATAATTTGTGTTTATTTATAAACATCGTCATTCAAGGATTTAGATAATAAACAGAAGAAAAAGCCTGTCATTTCCTGTGACGGACAGCAAATCAACCGCAATAAAATTAAATTCCATCAAACTGCCATTTGGCAGTCACGTCGCAGTCGGGAATCAACATGCGGTCAGTCTCCTCTTTGGCCAAAAAGTTGGCTAAGTTAACAAATAGCTGAGCTGCTGAGGATTTGTTGCGCCACTTCTTCTTCCCAGCTAAAGCACTAGGAAGTGGTGAAGGGCGGGCGTTTTGGGGGACTGTCTTATGTAATTTTCCCGTTAAAAAAGTGATTCTCAGCCCAGTTTGAATAAGTGACTTTTGACTTTGATGGACTAGAAAATCGAGATCAGATTCACACCTTAATTAATACCAGCCTATTTATTAAGGTACATAAAGCTTTTGTAGTGCCTACATGAGGGACTTACAAAGTATGCATTTAATCTGTATTTCGGAGAGACAATAATTGGGTATAGGGCCACTGCAGCGCACGAGCATCACCCGGCGTCAGAAGTTATTTATGATAACTGTATGTAAGTTGTAGTATTATTTATGCCTTAATTTTATCATTTCCATGGACTAAGCTATATCAATCTGCCTAGCCTTTTCGCAACTACATATGCTGGGGTCGGCTTCCAGTCTAACCGGATGCAGCAGAATACCCAGTATGTTACATGCAGCTACTGCCTATCTGACCGCCACAACCCAGTAACTGAATAAGACGATACCCCTTGGAAAGACTGGTTGTCAAAACTTCGGGCTTCTGACTACTCGTAACGAATGTCAAAGATCTACGAATGACAGCCGGGACCAGAGACACGGAGGGGCTCGTTAACTACTGGATGGCCACCCGTCCTCGAACCGACCGCGGCAAGTGTAGCTTAACTCACGATCGACCCGTGGAACTGTTATTATTTAGCCACGAGCCTCTTTCATGGACCTTCCTTATCTTTATTTCTCGGCCGAAAAGCAGCACTAAAATCGCTAAAACAACTTTACTTGTTACCGCTACACAATTTAATTTCCATGGCAAGTATAAAGGAAATGTACTAAAGTGCGTAAAATGCCTGTTTCCTTATGTAATAAACAAGTGGCTATTAGCATTAGCTAATCCTTTGATGTCCCCACTGCTGGGACGCAGGCCTCCTCTCTTCGAGAGGGAGTGGGCTATATGTATTACAATCTACCCGCGCGCGGGCACAGTGCGGGTTGGAGATGTCACATGTCAATACTGTCAATATTGCATGTTGGATTAATTCATTCTTTTCTGTCTTCGAATGTTTGGTTCTAGGACATGCCGGTTTCCTTCACCGTTTTGAGAGCAGTGGTGATGAAATTGTTTACACAAAGTAAAGCGCCTGTCTGAGTTCGACTCAAGACCTACAACTCGTAAGTCAGGATACCACACCACTGCTCCGCTAAGAAAAACAGGTTACTTCTTTGGTATTAGTTAGTGAGTCATGGTCAACACTGAATCATCTTATTGATTAGTTTTGAATTCTAATTAACATTGGTAATAACGCTGTTGTTAATAGGTTTCATCATCCTCCTGCGCAGATTCCAAATTATTTATTTGGGTCGGTGGTCGCTGCAGAACGTCTTCTTCGATACACGTCTTTCAGACGTCACCTCAGTATTCAATGTCTCTCTATCCTTATCATCTTTTACACAATCCATCATCCATTCCTTCCATCTTTCTTACTGCAACATTTTGTTTAACCAGTTGAATGCCGTTATTACAGAAACGATTAAAAAGCCATTGTGTCTCGCGTGGATCCACGTTCTACGCTCTGTTTCTGAGGTATTCCTTTTCGATAGTTTTATTATAGGTTCCATTCTTTAATTTAAAGAAGAACTTCACTACTCAATACTCATTTTTTTTTTGCATTCCATAAGTATTACATAGATGGTATAACAAAGTAAAAGATCAGAATAGACCCTGGAAGAGGAAGAGGCTACAGATAACTGTCGAATCAATAGCTATGGGGAGTTTATCTGGGGATCTCAAAAACCGGGCCACATCGACATAAGTAAATTCTGTGTGATAATAAAATTAAGAAGAAATGACACAGCCAGACATGTAAATGAAGCTGTAGTGAAAACAACCGGTACAAAGCAAACGTCTGCAACTGTCAGTGTGTGACACAGATATTAAAGTACACATGACATGTACAAATAACAAAATCTTCTGCAAACAGTCTCAGTACAGTTATTTGATACTATTGTAGACTTTGGTTGGTGTGACCAGTTTAAGATTTGCCGAGCTTACAGCAGACTGTCCACGTAATGGGACCAAGGCTACTGAAAACATAACATACACGTAGATAATAAGGGGCAAATCTTGACTCAAGCCGCTGCTGAGAACTTCCTAAAAGTACACCTCAGTAACACCTTGCCAGCCCTAGAAATTTATCAGCCGATGTATTCTGTAAAAATCGAACCGTGAACACTTAGGTGAAATCAGCTGTCATTCTATAGACGCCAGGGATTGATACTATTAATAATAGACCGTCGCCGGGTAATACCACCGTCCGACATCACGTCAACGCCGGCTGTCGCAAAAAACCAGCACTGGGGCTCTGTATCTCATAGGGTCGCAACATTATGCTGAGCGATGGCTGTTTCGCGTGGATGTGACGCATATTTTACCCCAACTTGTTCTTTTGTCATGTTTACCGGAAATAAACGTATTTTCTTTCTTTTGTTTCTTTCATGCTCAGCGGTCGCGCTTGTGACTTAGACTAACTATGTTGGTTTTTCTTATAATCTTAATTGGGGTTTTTATTGTAAGTCTTGTTGAACTAATAACACTGCATCATCCTTAATATAGTGGTTGCAATTTATGAGCGCTAGCCAATCTTACAATTTATCCAATATGATTTTAAAGTAACACACGACGCACAAAGTGATTTGCAAGGACTAAAACAAGTAATTTTCTCGTTTCAAGTTGCAAGCAAAACACCTAAACCTTAGAAGTGCAAAGTCAAAGGTTTTAATAAAATAACATTTCACTGTTCAGGCGATTTTATTTGAATTGAGCTATCACTTTCATTTGGCAAAACATCAGGAGACACTACAGTAGTGGCGCTTTTTGGTACAGCAAGAGTTGTGTATGTCACATTACTACTAACACTAGATTCAAAAGTCAAGCGGTTTGTCCGAGCCAAAAACATGACGTCAGAGATTAATTTCTGTGCAATATACTTTTGCTCTTTGTCAATTTCCCTCATCTGCACTTTTAGGTTCGCTGCGAAGGTGACACAGTCATCTTCTAACTCAGTAGAACCACGGTTTGGTAAAACTGTGGTTTGAGGTACTGGAATGGATTGTGCGAAGATTCTTGAAGGTTGATGGTCCGCTGTTCTTCTGTCTATTTTCGTACGTTTTTTTGGTGGTGGCATGTATTTCTCTTCGCCACTTTCTTCCGAAAATTCTTCCTCGAAATGTTCCTGAGAATTTTAGAAAAGGATATATTAATATGATCTTTCAAAATTATAGTACCTGAGCCACCGAGCTCTGCTCTGGTGAAAAAAGAGAATGCTCATTTAATAGCATAGGAAAGTTCATACTAATTCCATGCTGCCATGTCATTATTCTAAGGTGTCATTATTCTTGTTGTAAACTTTGGGCGACCGAGCTCTGCTCGGGTGAAAATACGGAGAAAACGAATTTACCCAGATATGTAAACCCCCCCTTATTGCAACTTTCATCGAAATCATTAGAGCCGTTTTCGAGAACGTGATTAGTGCTTACAAATATTATTATATATATGTATACAAATATTGCTTGTTATAGGATAGTAATAGTAATAGAATAATATCACGCTTGTCTTCCCCGAAGGCAAAGTTAGGGACAAGTTTATAGTACTTTAGGCAGTTATGAGTCCCATCCCATGTAAGAGGTGTCAAACACTTTGCTAAATCTGGGAATCGAGCTCAGGCCCAGGAGTCAGAATCTCAGGACGAAACGAAAACCAACCATTCCACAGATAAGTTAGTGAGACTGAACTTCCGCAATAGTGCGTACAACACGTAACTATTGGAGGGTTTCACAAAGTGTTTTTACTCGTAGTATAGTCAGCTGGTACACACACGGCTACAAATCAAGCTACACTGTTCCAGTTTAAGCCGATCTCCCATTGTATAAGATTTCCGTTTCAAACTCAAACTCAAACTCAAAGCATTTATTTCAAATAAACCAATTACAGGTACTTTTGAATTGTCAAGGGGTCGGTCAGTCAGAAATATGAAGCTAGTTGCCCATTCCAACGCGTAGTAGGTTCCTATGGAGAAGAACGGGCAAGAAACTCCACCTTACGTTTAAATTAGAGGTCAGCTTATACTGGAAAGTAAGGCTTGATATGTAGCCGTGTGTACATAAAGTTATCGTTGAGTACAAGCAAAATCGCGTGGGCCAAAGACAACTAACACCGCCATCTTGTTTTGTCAAAACAATTGCTGAGACTATTTACTATTTCACAAATGCATGGAATTAGTATGTACGTATGTAGTAATAACGCCCCCCCCGGTTTCACCGTCGTTTAGGCGCCGAGCTAGTAGTAAGTACTCTTCTTGGCCTGGTACGCTCGTGTTTGACGTTAAGCTACATTGTTTTTCAATGTCAAGTTTGACGTAAATATAATAATAATTTAAATTATAATTTTTTATTTCATATTTTTAAGTCGTATCATAATGGAAATTATTGAACACTAAATAGTGTTAGTGATGTAATGTGGCTAGAGTAATCCAAATACATGTAAATAAAATAAATTACGTGTAGTCTAATATGAAATTACTGGAAATTACTATGTTTATTGGTTCGTAAAGAACTTACCACAGTCATCATGGTGTCAGATTCATCTTCATTGCTAAACGTTGCTCTGGAAATAACTAAATTCCTTTGTTCTTCAGTGTTGTTTCCCAGAAACTCTTCCAATTCCCTATAGTACCACAGAGTAGGAGTATATATCTCGTCATCAGTAGCCCCAGAATGCATGCTCATTATAACTTTCTTCTCCTCTCTTCTGAACGCCGTCCGAAAACTATCAATCTTTCGCTTCACCGTGTCTAAATTAGCTGTGGTATCGATTTCGTGTACTTTGGCAACCAATACATCGTAAGCGTCCTTCTTCTGGTCCCTCCGAACATACGAGGGGTCTTTAACGTCCCACAAGCACGGAAAACTTTTGTATAGCTGAATGAATTCATACCAGAAGTCGCGAGACATCGTGTTCTTGTTGGTTTTAATAAGCGGCATTCGCACATCCGCGTAAATCGGGGATCCGAGACCGACTAGAAACATGTCGGCCAACACGCAGGAGCGGGGGTGAAGCGAGGGGCGTGTTGGAAGGAGACCGTGTGCATCGGATCGAGTCGGCGCGAACAGTTGATAAACACATGTTGGACAAGGACAAAATATCGGATGGTTGGCTCGCACAGCCGACTCGGATTATATCGCGGCAATCGGTTCGTGTGACGTAACTGTAGAGTAGATAAAAACTTGGTCAGACAAATTGATTATGCTATTTAAAATATCCCACAAATAAGACTTATTTGGTTAGTTTTCCATATTATTTTACGCTTAAGGTACTTAAGCGGCAAAGGGCATCCGCTAAAGTAACCCGCGAAATCCAAATTTTCTTTAGTTTTTACATTTTGCAGGTCAGTGTGTGGTTTTATGTTGATTAAAATATGATTCACGACCGTAACCAATATGGCTTTACGTAATTATAATAATTACAATCAGCAATACAACTCCATAAGTAAGCACAATCGCCAAAAGTCATGATTTCATGAAATAGTCATTCAATGCGATTATATGAACTAAGAGAGTTGTATTGATCATTTTTATGATTATAATTATATAAATAAACATTTTTTCAACATGATACTGACCTGCAAATTGCAAACAAACGTAAGAAAATTTGAATTTCGCGGGCTACTTTGACGCTTTCGCCTTAAGATGGATCCACAATTGTAGCCCGCAAAATTCAAATTTTCTTAAAATTTTTGCAATTTGCAGGTCAGTGTCAGGTTGTATCTTGATCAAAGTATGATTCGCGACCGTAACAAATATGTATTTCCGCCAAGCGTGGCGAATGGCGAACTCCCCGCCGCATTTGGGCGAGGCTTATGTCCAGCAGCGGACGTCTTTCGGCTGAAATGATAATGATGTATTAAAATTACACAAACATACTATATAAATTCACGCTTTCTTCACGTAGGGGTAGAAACTACAGAGTGCTACCGGCTACGATCCTTTTAATTATACTCATTTTGCTTCGATTACGTCCATACATCTGGTCATACACGCACGCTGGTTGCAAGTACTACGCACCTGACCTTTCTGAAGAACAGCACCAATAAGGTCGGTATATATCCTCCTAGGGCGCCCTCTCCCGGCGTTTCCACTCACATCTGCCTTGTAAATACATTTTGTTAGTCGCCTTTCATTCATCCTCTCAACACGACCAAACCATCTAAGCATACTCTATTCAATTGCTTTACGAAAATTAAATGGCAACATATCCGACGACATTTTTTAGGTTATCTGTGGCAGGAAAATCTCCCGCCACCGCGATAACGATAATGAATTGAGGGCAAAGTAATGCACATACAGCCTGCAGCCTGCACACACGACTAGGGCATTAACCGATTTGTGTTGACTTGATGTACTGTAAGTCGGAAATCACCAACCCGTCTTGAGTAAGCGTGGTGATCAATGCTCGTGCCTTCTCTGTATGAGAAGAGGCCTTTGCCCTGCAGTGGGACAGTAACAGGCTGTTTCTTTTTTGTACTGAGTAAAAAAAAAACATTTTCTGTGTATTACTTAAAGCATAGGGTTTTTTAACTATGTAGATTGTAGAATTTCACGGCTAGATAACAAGTCAAGATGGAACCGCAGTTGTAGCGCGCGAAATTCAAATTTTCTTAAGTTTTTTGCAATTGCAGGTCAGTGTCAGGTTGTATCTTGATCAAAATATGATTCGCGACTAAAACAGACATGTATTTACAGAATAGTAATCATAAGAATCATTAATACATGTCTCTAAGTTACGATTTGTTACATAAGAACTTTTCCATATTTGTTCTTATCGAACAAATCTATCTTCAAGGTTTACTATCAATCGCTGGAAAGTCCGAAAGGGATACGGTGGCCCCTGGCAACGTACGGGCAAAGCTGAAGGAACACGGGTGGTTTTTAGTCATTAAAAGTCTGACACGCCCTCCCGCTCTACCCAGACCGGGAGAAGTTATTTGATAATTTCCCAACCAAAAAAATACTATCAAGGTTAACGTTTTGTGTAAATTGGCTGAAATATAACAATGATTGTAGAAGATGTCGGAAAAAATCAGGCCAAATGGGTTAAATGAAAACAATGTATTTCGGAATTAATATACGTACGTGGTGTCAGGGACATCGACGCGAAGCCGGTTACCATGGATTCAGTACAGTCACGAGCACCAATATGTATCCACTTAGCAAAATTCAAAAGCGATTTTCGCATGGAATAACGCCTGCAACTTTGAGATAATACCTATTTCATATTAGTGTGGGTTCCAAAATACTATGTTCGTAACAACATACAATTACGATCCCCACAGTACGAGAAAATCAGTTTTTAAAGTTGCTAATTGTATACATATTGGTGCTCGTGACTGTACATGATTCTGAGCCCCACTGCGTTGACATTTTTCGTCGGTAATTATTTTTTAAATCTGCTGTTTCATAGAAAAGTGCAATGAAATGAAATGAAAGTATTTATTTCAAACCAAGCACACAGTAATTGATACAATAGTCCATATTATGTTAGAAGGTAGATACTTATAGCTATGTTAGTAAAATTTAAAATAATCATTATTTTGGACATGCATGAGCGACCAATGCCTCAAGATTTGGCTGTCCACTCTGTCCACACTGTGACACCAAGCGCAGAAGCGTGTTGGTACTACCCTTAATCCGAGACCACAGGGAAGCCGTTCTTTTGCGAAGCACTGCCTGGAAGCCGTCTGTCCTGTGGCCGGCGAACATGCCAGAGGCACTGCACCACCATGGGAACCCCAACAAACCCCTGAACGCATTGTTATACTGGACGCGCAGAGCATTGCAGGCTTTTTTAGTGTAATTGCTCCACAGGTTGCACGTGTACAACGATTGGCAATACCTACGCGGTCAAAATGTATGGAGCAGCTGTTTTTTTTTTTAAAAACCCTGTTACACTGTATTTTTACCAGGATTAACACATAGGGTACTTTTAATACCGTTAGGACGTTCCGTGGGATATGTTCCGGTCACGCGGGCGGTGCCGTGGGCAAAAGCTAGTAATATTTATACAAGTGTAACCGACCAAATCCGATAATTAAGCCGAAGTTTCAGATATGTATGTACCAAGCAACCAATCCAGGTAACCTACCAAGGGACTATTATTATTATAAGCCTGTGTTGTCCCACTGCAGGACAAAGGCCTCCCTTCCCTCTTTCCACTTTTCCCGGTCTACTGCGAATGCGGGTCAATCCTTTAAGAAGGAGTCCAGCTCATTCCGCCATCTCTTTCTGGACCTGCCGCGTAGTCGTTTCCTGCTATTTGGGATCCACTGAGTGGTGATTTTTGCATATTGCTGCTCCGACATGCGACAGATGTGGCCAGCCCAGTTCCACTGTAGTCCAGCAACTGTGCGGCCAGCGTCCGATATTTGTGTTTTCCGGACTATACAAGGTGCCAATTCAAAAGCTGACGAACTGGCCTTAATCATTTTCTACACGAAAAGTCTTCACAAAACTGCGAATGGCAACAAAACACTGTCCTAACAAATTGATTTACTTAAAATGTCAGGCGTAATATTGAAAAGTTTGGTCAATATTGAATGATTCACTAACGTTCCCTCACACGATTCATGGTTTATTATCATAATTAAAACGTGTGCCATTAAAAATGTCGTGATGACCCAGTGTTTAAGGCCTCGCTTCTCATGCACGAGATTGTAGGTTCAAATCCCGGGAGGTACCAATGTGACATTTTTAACTCTTATGACATTACTGACATTGGTGAAGAAAAAACATCGTGAGGAAATGAGCTTATCCATATCCCACCTAACATTATAAATGCGAAAGTGAGTTTGGTTGTTTGTTTGTTACGCTTTCACGCTAAAACGGCTGAACAGATTTGGATGAAATTTAGCACATGGATGGACCATGACCTGGAGAAGAACATAGGATACCTTTTATCCCGATATTCCTACGGGATCGAGACTTATGCGGGTGAAACCGCAGGACGCTGCCAGTAGTTGATATACGTCTGAAATCACCAACCCGTCTGAGCAAGCGTGGTGATCAATGCTCGTGCCTTCTGTGTATGAGAGAAGCCTTTACCCTGCAGTGTCAAAATAATTATGGTCAGGTATAATACCCGTAAGGCCCGTTTATAATTGACACCCTGTTTGACCTAATAACCTCATTAAAAATACAGTTTGAATTTTTTTTTTTTTTTTAATTTGCAACTTTTGCAAGTCATCAATCATTTCTTTCGAAGTACCTTCCACTTATAATAACGTAATTAATGTAAAAAATCTGCGCATTATACAGCGAGAGAAAAAATGATTATTTCTGAATCTGCCTGTCACTTCATCACAAGTGCACATCTCGTAAACACGTTTGATCTATTAAATCGAGTAAGGTATGTTTTTCCAAGAATTGTTAAGAAAAAGAATCGTATAAAAGGCAGTTTGTATTAACAGACGTGGAACTAATCATTTACACGTCTTTTATAACACTAACATTCATAAATGAAAAGCTTTTAATACGTATAGACAAACTCCATTTACTATAACATTAGAAATAGTATAACAGTTATTATTACCCTTTCGTTATTTCGACATAAACGTATAATTAACTCCGTTATTTCACGATAAATACAAACTAAGCAATTGAAAAAAAAAAAAAAACAAATGTCATTTATTCCAACTAGGCTGAGAATCAGCACTTTTCGAACGTCAAAATTACATAAGACAGTCCCCCAAAACGCCCACCCTTCACCACTTCCTAGTGCATTAGCTGGGAAGAACAACTGGCGCAAAAAACTCCCCAGCAGCACAGCTGTCTGTTCAGTTAGAAGAACAAAAAAATAAGATTCTATCAATGACAATGTAATCTATTTACTATTTGCATTAAAGAAATAACTCTAAAATGCAGTAATTTCAACAATATTACACAAAAACTGTCGTTATTTTGCTGTTATTTGTCTAATGCTATATTAAATGGAGTATAATACTTAAAGACTCTTCGTTAATGAATCGAGAAAATGTAAAATAAACGTTGTTTTTTCGAAAATGCGGTGTGCTTTGTATTCGACCAGCGATATAATAGGGATGATGACTAAAAAGTTTTTTTTTAGTCCGTCTTTGAGATTATAAAAAAATATTGGACACATATTTTTTCTTTTTTTACGTAATCTAAAGATTACGGCGGTACATTGAGGTAAAATGTGCCATGACGTCACGAAGTCGGTAATTTTTTTTTGTAAAAATGTCTTTAGTTTTTACTTTGTAGGTTAGTTACATAACAAATTCGAATACCACTACCTGCTATGTAAATAACAGTGACAGGAAGTTATTATAACACCATCCACACTAATCTTTAAGTAATAACTAAGTGGGAAAAATACGTATTATTGAAGCTAACTGAAAAAGTACCCAACAGAAATATAAATTCTTATATCTATACCCAAATACCCAAGCAAAGTTAATAAAAATTATAAGGGACCACTTAGAGAGAATTTTGCAAATCTGTCTTTATATAACGGAGTTATGTCCGAACATACATAAAAAAAAATATAAACTTCCGATAGAGAACCTTCTCCTTTTTTAGAAGTCGGTTAAAAATTACATTAGCGAATCTTGAAAAACGTGAGACATACTCCTTAAAGTTAATAGCTTGGCCCAATGACATTCAATTAGTGGCCATTAGCGACACCGTTACACAACAAATATTTTAATGAACAGCAATTTATTCGCTAGGGCCATGCGACACAAGTTTTGATACCACCAATTTTAACACGGCCCTTCTGGGCTTTTAAGTTTATAATTTTAAGATAACTATGCAATAATTATCCTTTCGAACAGGACGTTTAGTTTTACAGGTGTTACCTAAACGGTAATTTATTAGCAAATGATCTGTGGTTAGATTGTAAAAACCATGAGAGCGCGTTTTTGCTGATACTTGATTTAAAAGCTCCTTACATGAATAAACTCTCAATAATTTTCTTCGACAGGGAGGGAGGCTGAGGTTCTTTACTGTCTTTACCTAAGTATATGTAGTTAATAGCATAATTTGTCTATAATGTTCCCACTGCTGGCAGCTGGAACACAAGCCCCCTCTCTGTGAGAGGGAGTGGGCCGTAATCCACCACGCGGGCCCATTGCGGGTTGGTAGATGTCACACGTCTTTGAATTTTTGGTTCTAGGACATGTCTGTTTCCTCACGATGTTTTCTTTCACCGTTTTGAGAGCAGTGGTGATGAAATAATTTACACTAAGTAAAGCGCCAGTCAGAGTTCGAACCCACGACCTGCAACTCGTAAGTCACGGCCGTTACCACTGGACCACCACTGCCTAATTGCGTAACACACTTATAATACAAAATTCAAAAAAATATTCAATGCCTTTCATTTTGACAATTCAACAGTATTCATTGCATTATTTACGGTGTTTGAACAAACAATTTTTTCTTATAAAGCAATGGATTAGCAATTACCCCGCTGTCAGAAGGCCAATTATTATTCTCGTACATAAAAAACGTTCACATTCAAATCGCTATCTGTCAAACTTGTCAAAAATATTGGTTTATTGATTGTATTTTTGACAGATTGCGAATGACATGCGAATACGAACGTTCTTAAGAGGGTTTATCCTAAAAGTTGGCAACACCGCAAATAACTGTCAAATATTTACCTGTTTTGATTCATATAGCAATATTACTGAATAGAAATAAGAAATGTGGCTAACTAGCGAACTAGAATAATAATAATAATTTGCAGTTATAACATTGAATTTGATGTTGTACCTATTTTGGGTGTAAAAACGCATTTGGAAAGTTTCCAAATAGGTTTTTTACATCTAAAACTAAACATTCAGTGTTACGATATTAATTATTGCATTTCATAATCAATAATCTAGTTCGCTATTTAGCCACATTTTTTATTTCCACACAGTAATATTGCCACATTAATCAAAACAGTGAAAAATTTGTCATCTATTTGCGACGTTGCCTATCTTCAGAATAAACGCTCTTAAAAATTACGGGAATTGCCCCTCTAATGTCTTTCAAGTACTACGGAAAATGCAATAAATCTAAAAAACTAATAGTTATTAAAGAGGACAAAATATCCACTTATTCATTAATCAACTCATTGCCCAGTTTCTCCACACTTCCTTAAACTCACAACATGCTGACGATTGGTGTTGGACAGACAGATAACATATTACTGGTGAAAAGAGTAACTAATAACATGCTGCCAATATACATAGTCAATAGTAATCACTGCTAATTTTGTTTAAAGAAAGCATAGGAAATGTATTTGAGAAGCAATACGAACCTGGGTCTTCAAACGTCAACCACAGCAGCATGCAATCGACTGTGTCAATCAATCTTATTAGAGTCCGCGTTACCACTCAAGTCCGATAGACGCGGCTTTAGTGTCTATGGCGTACCATTAAATTGCATTAAAAAATATGTAGTTTCACAATTTTCCGCCGGCCAGTGGTGGCGCGGACTCTACTACCGAAAAACATATGTCAATCCTGTCGGAAGGATTTTTACTAAGGCTATGCATAAAAACTTCGTTTCAAAACGAGACAAGAAGCAGAATCACCCTTTGGGTACGGAATCCTAAAAATCAGCTTCAATAATTTTGTTGATAGGACATAGGTACTGGTACACATTGGGGCATAAATTATTGGGTAACTGCCTACTTGTGAAGAACCCGCCATAAATAACGCACTCTTGTATAGCACAGATAACATATAGCAAGTGAAAGGCATAATAACCGATGATTAAGTCGCCACTGATCGAATGCTACCACTCTAGCATGACACCGTCCGTCAGCGCGGCGTAATTACGTGTTGCATTCTAAATAGCAATTAGGAAGATGATACGTGAGACATATCTTTAGAGAAAATTGTAAAGGAATGGAATTGGTATCAACTGATGGAGGCGATTGACAGTTGACTGGTTGATCCTATTATAGACAGGTTTAACTTTGCATGGACTTCTTGTAAAGAGTGCATAATTAATTAAAGTTAAATTCAAACAATTTATTTCAATTAGGCACATAAAAGGCACTTTTGAACGTCAAAATTTACTAAAAATATAATTGATTCTAATCGCACCTTCCAAAAAGTAGTTTTAGTATGGAGAAGAATGGACGAGAAACTCCACCGTTACTCTTTTAAAATGTTTTCATAATACTTTGTACACATTAATTATATAATTATATATGAAGACGATGCTCCTAGAATAAGATTATTTTAACACGATAAGTAAAAAGAATGAAAATGAGGCAATGACAAATAAATTAATTATGTGATAGATACATGGTGCTCACATATTAACAAACATTGTAAAATTATACGACATACCTAACATTTTAACAAGTAATACTAATAAGTCAGTGTGTGAGTTCAAGTAATCACAGAATGTAAAATCTGTGTTATAAAAAAATTATAAATTATACAATTAAATTAGCGATCAGTCTGATTTTGTTTAGAAAAAAAAACAGGTGTTCCTAGATTTGATTTAGTTTGCCATTTCAAAAAATATCTTATAATGAGTGCCATGCCAGCAGATAGGATTTTACACATAGATGTCAAGATGCTGATCTCTGTATGAAGGCCCAAATTCAAAGCAATTGGTAGGGACTTATAGTTGTAATTATTGTCGTTACTACAGTAGCACTGCACGAGATGTTAGAAAGTATGTTTTATGTTTTAATTGCATACCTGAGACATGTAATTAAATATGGCAAACAAAACGAGCGTTTGCGATCGTCGGATAATAGGTACATATTTATTTCTACTAAACAATTATTTCTACGATTTTTAAAACGCCGACTGTCCGCCATAAAACAAGAGATAAAATACATCGTTATTCAGTCTCTAATCCACAATTAGTTTCTGTCTAGTCTCCGATAAACGAAGCGATAGCAATTAAGACAAAGCCATCGCAATTACGGGACAATGCTATAAACACACGTAATCGGGCTGTTCATCAGTTACTTGCGTCACATATTTTGTCATTGAACTTGAGTGAAAGTTATATTTTTTAACGACGCCCATATATTATTATGGTCTTCTCATTACGCTTTTTCGAATGAAAGTGCTTTTCTGAAATGGATGAGACGTTTCCCGATTGCCATTACCATAAAAGAAAACTGTTTACTATTATGGAGTAACGTTACGTCACATCTGTCATTGAACTTGAATTTGGAATGCGTTCAAAATTAAAATGTCGTCATATCATTTCGAATGACATTCCGAATATGTCGAAGAGCAGTCGGAGATAATGAATGGGCATTGAAAAATTTAAAATTTGGTGATCAATTATTTCCATTTGTGACGTGAATGGTTATTTTAATAAATCGGATTAAGTTACCAGTAGGTAATCAGTGTTTCGATAAATACTTGTTGTATGAGCAACATACCTAATTACTTTCACATAACACGTCCAAAAAAAGAACTGAAAATCCCTAGTCACTCGATTTCAAAATCGAAAATCGAATTTTCAAATATGGAGCGTTCAAAAATGGCGCGCGTTGCATCACAGAGAAAGTGAGAAATACAAAACGAAATTAAGTGGAATTGATGCGTCTACTATGGGCTCATTGTAGCGACAAGAGGCGATTAAGCTTTTGTCAGCAAGAATGGCCGTGACTCTTAGTGATCAGATGTATGTGATTAAATAAATGTGAAGCATCGATACGACTTTCTTTACACGAGTGACTTAACTTGGGAACTACTTAAAACTTGTAAACATTATTGTATTTAAAGATGCACGACACTTAACAATGGGTTTTGACATACAGTTTTGTTTAAGTGATGGATGAAGAGAAAATATAAACTAATGAGATCTGAGAGAAATAAAGCAGCTATAAATGTATAAATAGCAATGTATCCGTCGGCAGTTCAGCACCTCTATGTCGCCTCACGGGTTATTTCAGTAAGTTTTTCTCTATAACTTGGATCTATTTGGTTTATCCGTTGGGAAATTTGGAAACATCGCTTGACATAATCAAAAAGTTATGTGAATAATATAGGATCTCTCTAGTGTTCCTTAGTAGCTGTAATTGATGTGTATTTTTCTGTCCGACTTTAACTTTATCAACCAATTCATTCCCAACCAAATTCAAATTCATGGCCCACGTCTTGTGAAAGGATAATTGTTTAGGATAGATGGGACTAAAAGCATATAAACAAATAAAGAAGAAAAAAATAACAGACGAAAAGGAGAACTTTGTCTTTTTGTGTGTCTGTGGAAAACGTTGTTGGTTGCACTTTAAAATGTGCCTCCTTATATTCTATGTATATGTAATAATGGGTAGGTCCCGTGTGGTGCCGGATGTAATTACGAGTATAGTACCATCCATTTCTTCCCGTGGGTGTCGTAAAAGGCGACTAAGGGACTCACTAGAGAATGGGCAGCAGCGTTCTCTACGCATTTTAACACCATACTGCGATCGCCAACCCGCCTGCCAAGCGTGGCGATTATGGCAAACCCCCCTCCCCATTTGGGGGAGGCCTATGTCCAGCAGTGGACGTCTTTCGGCTGAAATGATGATGATGATGAATGGGTAGCTCAGTACCTAATTGTTAGTTCTTCCGAACAAAAAAAGTAATTAAGTCAACCGTATTATATGTTAGGACATAGTGATCTCTGCCTTGTTTACAGCCAATTAACAACCGTTTTCCGTGCTCACTAAGGATCCATAAAGTTCGAAACTAGCATAGCTATACAGTACACGCAACCGTATCAACTTTTCTTAATACTTTTTCTCATGTTGCATTGAAAAGATTAACAGGTAACTGAAAAGTTGTGTAGAAATCGGTTGTCATGGTACGGGCATGAGATGCGGCGGGAGGAAAATGATCGTGAGGAGAACTTTGAGTATGAATGTGGATGGGCTGGCTATACGAGTAGGAGAAGACCAAAGAAACGATGGATGGACTGTGTGAAAGATGATATGGCTGGAAAGAGGGTGACTACCGAGATGACGTCTAATACAGAAGTATGGAAGAAAAATACATATGGCGCCGACCGAGAATAAATTGGAATAAGGGGGCCTACTCCCTATGCGAAATCCGTAGTTTCGGCCGTCGTTACCGGCGCTTCGTTACTTACCGACAAACCGAAAGTGAGAACGAGATCGAAGCGCCCGTAACGACGGCCGAAACTACGGACTTCGCTTAGGGAGTAAGCTCCATGGGCCGGAGAATGATGACGAGCCAGTCAGTAAGATTGGTAGCGGGGCCTGCCCAAGATCGCCAAAGATTGCACTAGATCTTGCATCTTCTGAAATGTTTCCATAGTAGCAAAAATCCTAAAAATTATGCTTCTCTTAGAAAATATCAATCGGTATATCTTAGTTTGATTATAAATTATTCTATAACACACTCTTTTCATCCTAGTCCATTCTCCAACCAGCACAATAACCACTATCAGTCAACCCGTCGGTCGTTGGACATCAGTACCGCGTCTTCGCTACTCCAAGACCTGTTAGACGGGATGCCTCTCACGCGGAAACAGGTACTGAATAGTTTCCTCGCAACCTTGAGCGAGAGGAGCCGAGGACGGGCGATAGTAAACAACATTACCCCTCCTTCTTCAGGTTTTAATGGGGTTTTAAGAACAGATGTGGTACAGAGAGTTAATTATGACGTAATTTCTTTGGGACCTTGAACTGGAAGAATATATTGAGAGAATTTAGCACATTTGATAGCCTTTCTTTTGAGTTTGTCTTTAATATTCATATTTCATATTTATTTAATAATAAAATAATAATAATACCAGCCTGTTACTGTCCCACTGCAGGGCAAAGGCCTCTTCTCATACAGAGAAGGCACGAGCATTGATCACCACGCTTGCTCAACACGGGTTGGTGATTTCAGTTTCCTCACGGTGTTTTCCTTCACCGATGTCAGTAATGTCCAAGATAATCTCAGAAAGTACACACGGCTACATATGAAGCTGTACATTTCCAGTATAAGCTGACCTCGCATTGTACGAAAATCGTATACTATACAATGCGAGATCAGCATAAACTGGAATTGTATAGCTTGATGTGTAGCCGTGTGTACATTCAATTCATATGTAGATAAATTCAAAAATAATTGATTGTGAAGTAAATTGACTACCAATGTAAATTCTTCGTATATAAAAACCACAACTGTCATGCTTCGACAGTTATATGAAATGGTTACTTACAACAAGAAAAATTGACGTAGGATGTCAATTTCCTAAACAATCATGTCCTTGTTTGTACAAGTACTAAGATTGAAAAAAATGCGCGAGGTAATCCATGTTTACCTACTTCTATCAAATGCTGAGCAGAAACAATTGTATTTCCTCATGATTCCTTTTGTTCTGTATTTCATATGCTCGAGACATTTTATAATCGACAGTGGAACAATCGATTTTCTAACCAATTTCCCCACTAACTAGATTCCCAAAAACGAAACCCTACGCAGCGGGGCTGCCTTCCAAATCCCAATTGAATTACAAATTAATCACAGACAAATAGAGACGAAGGTTGATTGATTGAAAACATATTAGGGTTGTCAAACAGGAATCAACGACAAATTAAAATTATAGGCTTTATACATTACATAACATCATGACTGTAATTCCCGAATGGCTAGGCAGAGGTAAACCTACCACACCCACATTTCGCTAGTTATGTTTAAGTCCCATGTAATAGGGGGCGAGCCTATTGCCATCAACCGGGCACAAATCCAGACTCCTGGCTGCTACTGAGAAATTCCAGATGGAAAAACCCAATAACACTGCCCGACCTGGGTATCGAACCCAGGCTTGCGACCACAAACAACGAGGCTCAGTTACGGGCTTTAATTAGTAGTTAACAGTTTGCCTATAATAACCTTGAATTGGGAAGACGACGTAAAACCAATGATTACGCAGTTCGCTCTTAAATTAATGGGAAATTAATTAGAGGATATTGTGACGATTAAACGCTTGGAAACCGTGGAAACTCTTCCTCATACAGTTTTGCTTTTGAGCAAGAATTTGGCATTGACATCATGTTGGCAAATTATCGACTTGACACAGCGATGGTAATCGATGCTAACTTGTTTCGACATTATTGCAGCAAATCAGTCGAATGAAGAGTTCGAGTGTACCTACTCTACTTATACATGTTTATTGCAGTTCATCCAAGTGTTGATGAGAGATTCAGCTGAGAACGATACTTGTTGAGCGAGCTGGTTTAGTATTTTTAAGTGCTCAAAACCTTAGCAGATGATCTACTATTTATTACTAGTTTCAACCAGAGGCATCGCCCGCGTGATTTATCTTCTTTACATTGTATAAAATTAAGTCGCTTCCGCTGTCTGTTCGCTTAGATCTTATAAACTACTCGACGGATTTGAATGCCGTTTTCAGCAATAGAAAGAAAGAAGTAAGAAAAAAGTATTTATGAGACTCGCATAGGAAATCACAAATTAAACAAAAAAATAAAAAACAAAGTAAAATTAAAAATTAATGCAGTCCTGTACGAGGCCAAAAGGCTCCTTCCTTTCTCAGCATAATGCTACGACCTTTAAAAAATAAATGTCGCAGCGCTGGTATTCTGATAGGGCCCGCAGTGATATCACGGAAAGATAGATACGGGATTATGTATTTATTAAATAAAATAAAAAATAAAGAAATTGGAGTGTGAAATACAATAAAAAGTGAAATATATGTAGTCCGCGTGTCAGTATCCGACGTAAAATCAGTTACTTGTCTATGCCTTAAAGGCTCGTACGGACCAGCGCGACTTGTCGCGCGACGCGACACCGGTAATTGTTATACTGTGAAGTTTTCTTAGAATTTGTATTGTTAGTGTCGCGTCGCGCGACAAGTCGCGCTGGTCTGCACACGCCTTTAGTATCTGTGTTACTCTATTGTGACAACTACAGAGACAATAGAGGGTTTATATGTATAATACATACCCGTGCGAAGCCGGGGCGGGTCGCTAGTAAATTATTAAGCAATTATTTAATATAGGATTCTACTAGTAAAATATTTTTTTTAATCGGCCCAGTATTTTTAAGTATACCTATTACATACATAAATACAAATCTTATCTCAGTATTAGTGTAGATAAAGAGGTAAGATTTGTGAGTTTGTATGTAAGGGGTCTTCGGCTCCGGAACTACTGAACCAAAGCCGAAAATTCTTTCACTAATGAGAAGCTACAGTACTGCCCAGTGTCATAGGATATCTTCTTCTTCGTAGTAGTACTCTTGACAGAGTAGTCGTGTAGTATCTTGTCCAGGGGCCGATGTGATTCGCCTCGAGATTTCTCGCCATCTTCTCCGATTTTTTGTATTTTAGTGCACTCATACACAGGTTCGCCCACTGCGGATTTGATTTGGTCAGTCCATTTCATGGGAGAGCGTGAGCGTGGTCTAGTGCCCTGCACAACAAGGCGCTCTAAAGAACCACCCTCACGCCTCGAGACGTTTCCGAAGTATTTGAGGATGCGCATTTGGACCAGAACAGAAAGGTGTTGTGCGTAACTCCATCCACGATACCCCAAGCATTCTTCTCCAGCACCACATTTCCAGAACGTCTAGCTTCTTCTTCTCGATGTCACGCAGCGTCCACGTCTCAGCAGCGTCAAGGAACATAGGAAAACCAGTGTCATAGGATATATTTAAAGTTAAAACTAGAACACGCGGACGAAGTCGCAAGCAATGGAAAAAGAAATATCAAGAAAACCTTGTATCGCTCACCATTTTAAAATCAAAACTACACGACTAGGTTGAAGACCTAGATCTATTTATATCCCAAGATGGCGATCGTGTCCGATTAATCGTGAAATCAACTTCCTTTCACAATCCCTTTGTAGATATACAAGACTAGCTTCCGCCTGCGACTTTGTACGCGTGAAATTTCTTGTGTGAAGATAATATATCCTAGGACACTCAGGGACAATGTAGCTTCCCATTAGTGAAAGAATTTTCGGAATGGGACCAGATGTTCCGAAAATTACCCCCTACCTGACTAAATAAAAAACCAAGACAGAACGCTGTCAACAGTGAAGTGAGGCTTACTTACGTGTGTGCACTTTGTGTGGTGTAGTTTGACTGTAGTGTCATTGTAAAAGGTTGTAAAGTTGCGGCGGTGTAGTTTTGGCTTCACTATATTGTTCACAGCGCTCTGCCTTGGTTTTTTATTTAGTCTGAGGTAGGGGGTAATCTTGGGAACATCTGGTCCCATTCCGAAAAAAGGTTATTGTCATACCAGACAGTTTTCTTAGAAATGTCATTGTTTGAGTCGCGCTAGTCTGCACAAGCCTTTATAAAATTTGCAGGTATAGATTTGAAGATTGTATTGCGTAATTTGTGCATGAACTTTAGCTTATTACTTGCACATGTGCATAAAATATTACACACGCATCGGGTGTCTAGACAAAATTGACGTTGACAAACCGCCATAGAGTAGAAAGCTCAGAGTGCCAAACATTCCAGTACTCTTTCTTACATTTCTTATTTTGTAAACAAACCCGGTATACAAATCACGAGGTTTCACAGCAAGCCTTTTTTTTTTTTTTTTTTTCAAGCTGGGAAATCATCAAATGACTTCTCCCGCTCTGGGCAGAGCGAGAGGGTGTGTCAAGACTTTTACTGACTAAAACCCACCCGTGTTCCTTCCGTTGCCTGTGTGCCGGGGCCGCGATATCCCTTTCAGACAAACCCGCAACCCCAGCAGGCATTGGTCTTTCGACCCCGTCGGTTGGTGCTGACATCTCTTTGAGGCGCGCGTGGAACACAACGCGCCGTCGACACGGGCCTGGTCCTTATCGGACGGCGAGCTGCCCATTGCTCACCGTCCGCAGGCCCGCGCCTACGGTGGCCGGAAGTCGGCTCTTGACTCCCGACGCCACTTCACAGCAAGCCTCAATCACACACTTTAACTTGAATGAGAGAGAGGAATGAATAACATGACCGCTTCAAAGTATAGGAATAATATTAAAAAATCCACCAATAAATTTCTCACCATTATAATCCAATTTGTACGCCATATTAATTTACCGAATAAAACACACAACATACTTTACGAGTACATTATGGTACACTCAAATAGAGAACATGTTCAAATAACATGAGATGTACTTTGTGTGTATGATGATTTAGCACTACAATCAGCGCCACCATCATCTATATTCATTTCTTTTAATTATATCTGTGTTATCAAAGACCACAGAGCCACAGTCTACACGGATGCGTGAACATTTCGCGGTAGTAAGTAGTCATTCAAGTACCAGGTCGTGGGCGGACTGGTGCAGCCTGTCCTATAGGGCGACAGCGAGCAACAGGCAACGCAGTAAGGCAAGTTGTTTTATGAGTTTATGCGACGTCGGGTTTATTGCGACAAACGAGATACACATGTTTGGAATCATGAAGATATGTCTGATGTAATTTTAACAGCGTTCAGTAGGAATCTTCATATATATTTTAGTAGCAGTAGAGTTTTTCATGGAGGTGAATTAAGTTGTTCCAATTTGAGGAATATAGGTGCTGGCATGGTCTAATAAAACAAGGCCTGGCATTCCGGGAGTGACACATGCTTACGTCACTATCCAGTTGCCACTTTATTGCAACTAAACACGAATTAAGGAAAGATTTTCAGTCACCATTCTGTTAAAAAATATATACAAAGCATTTAACTTGTCGTTTCGTTTGTCTAATTAAACAAAACAATTCAATTTAAACATAAACCAACGTAATTGATCATTAAAACCTCATTGTTTTATCGATTCGCACAGGTATTAAAGGTGGTCGGGGAGTTATTATTACAAACTTCTGGTAACACAGATGTGATGACGTAGCCTTGTGTCACCCACGTGACCGCTGTATCTTGGAATACCTGGCGAAGTATATATACCATGGGTGCTGGTATACTAGGAATGACGACAAATTTTTTTTTTGTCCGTCCGGTAAGTACCTACTTTATTAAAAAATATTGGATACTTTTTTTTTTCTTTTTTTATGTAATCAAAAGATTACGGCGATACATTGAGTTAAAATGTGGCATGACTATGTAGGGGAAGGTTGCTATGAATGGACCACTTAACTTTACGACTTCATATGTCAAACAGTGTTAGTATTAAAATGAAAGCAGTTCATTATTTTTATTCCGTAGAACCTTTATTTATAATAATCAAACGCACTAACAATTCAGGCTTATACTTTTTAATTTATACGAAGAAAACAAAATCTTGGGCTGTCGTCTTCTTTGGACCATAGGCACTTTCAATGGACCACCAGGTTGCCACCATTGGACTTCGAGAAATTTGTTCTAAAGGTCCAATCGAGGCAACTTATTATAATTAACAATATTACACAACTATGACAACCGAAAAGAGACAAACAATACTCATACACATACGACAAACAAACAAACTACAGTCTTATAATACTTAATTAGTAATTAAATTTTAACTTTGGCACATAATGAGATCAACGCGTCATCAAAATTAAGAAACAATCTAAATAAAAGTAACATTAAGAGTGAATAAATCATATTTTCTGCTTAATATTAATTTAACAAATATAAAAATCAACTTATTAAAAATCTAAGGTCACTTGTAGTATATAAGTAATAGCAAGTTAACAAGTATTAAAAATTAAATCTTATAAAAAAAGAAAATGAAATCAACAAAACTTTTATAAAGATCTAGATAAAGTCTTAAATTTGTAGCTACTGCTAACTCTTTGAGGTAATATAGTCACTTACGTCACATAAAACAAGATCAACAGGTTATAAAAATCACATTTTATAAAGGCACAATAGATTTCAATCATTATTGTAAGTGATGTCTATGATGTGCAATGAGGGCACAGATACTTTTTTATATGTTTCTTAACACAAGCACAATCAACATGTACCCAGGCTTTACAGATCATACATTGAATCATGTCTTCTATTTCACATTTTAAGCAGATTTTGCAAAACCATTTTTCTATATTCTCGTTAGCTTGCTTACTGGTTGATGGTTGAGGTTCTTTTGTGGACAGTTTTGGCTTCTTCTGCTTTGGAACCTTTGCAGTCTCATCTAGGGCAGTTTTGTACGGCGACGAAGTCAATTCTATGCTACTTTGGGCTTTTCGACTTCTTTTTCGTAATTCCTGTGCTATCTTCTTGGCTCCAGGAGATATTTGTGGAATGTGGAATTCAAAGTTGGTAGAATTACTCTCCACTATAGGCGTTTGGACATTGTCACTTCGCCTTATTTGAATTGGTGCTGAAGCTGGAGATCCAACATTTACGTTGCTCACCTCTGCATCTCTAGGTGAGTAATCAGTCGATTTTGTAGGTAGCGGCTCTGCATGGGGCATTGGTTCTTCTATGATTGGGACTATAGATTCTTCTTGTGATGATGCATTTACAGACAATGGGTCTATCGGATCTTGGACATGCAACACCGTTCCAAAATAATCTTCTGCGTTTTCTTGTTCGGCTGCTTCTATAAATTCATAGTCTGCAAACACATCTTTGTTGAGAGGGTAAATGCCTGTTTTCAGAAATCCATTCGCAGCCGTGCCTACGGAAGCAGCTCGAAAATAGGCCTTTCCGAAGAGCATAGACACTTGGAAGACAGTCACAGTTCTTCCAGGATTTAGCCGGAGCCATTTTTCAGTTTCGTCTATGTAATAAAGACTCAACGGTTTGAAGAATGACACATCAAGGGGTTGCAGCCGGTGCGTTGTGTGTGCTGGAAACGAAAACATAACTACGCCATGTCTTCTTGCATAATTTATAGCCTCTAGGTTTTTAGTATGGCTAGCGTGGCCATCCATCAGAAGCAAAACCTTTTTTTCTGGTGTTGGCTTCACAGTCTCAACAAAATGTTGCAACCACAGATTAAAAATCTCTTTGTTTATATATCCACTGTCTGGATTGAAAGCAAATATGGTGCCAGGTGGTGCCCCATCCCTCAGTTCGTCTTTAGCGCGTTTGCGTTTGAAAATTATGAGTGGCGGTACGAAATTTCCAGCAGCATTAGCGCAACATACGGCTGTTGTTGTTACACCACGTTCTCCACTAGTAATGGCTCCAACTTGGCGTTTACCTTTTAACGCCAGTACTTTTCTAGTCTTTTTCTGCACAGTTGACAAGCCTGTCTCATCCATATTATATATCCGCTGCGCATCTTTTATGTCATGTTTGTCTAAGACTGCTTCTAATTTGTTAAAAAAATCATCAACAGCTGGCTTATTGAATCCTGTAGCCCTGCTCATGGATGTTGCTCTTGGTTGTCGTAAACTTAAATTGGGATGTCGCTTCATAAACGCGTAGTACCATTTTTTTCCCGCAGATTGTTTATTTTTGTTAAAACGATGCTTTATTTTATTTTTCTCCGCTAACTCAAATGCCAGTCGTCTAATATCTGTAGGAGTAATGCCATACAAGCAACCTTCCATCTCAAGCACGTGTTTACACAGCTCATCTTCTAATTCTGGAGGGAGGTCACTTTCGGAACCTGGTATTTGGACGTGTTCTTTGGCCTTTTGGTTTACACCATCTAACCTCCGTTTCAGAGTCGCTTTCGGGACTCCGTATATTCTGCTTGCTTCATTTAAGCCCACTCGTTGTTTCCTTACTGATTCTAAGGCAAGGTTCATACTCGTTTCATTCCATGCGAAGTACTTCCTTTTGTTTAGCGACATTCTGGAATTTCAAATTTACAGTGATTTTTCTATGATTTATTTCCAGAAAGTTAAATAATCGAAATCTATTCCCATAATTATGACCAGAAAATAACAGTAAAAAAGTTGCTATGATTGGACCGGTCCAATGGTGGATCTCTCTTGGAGTCCAATGATGGCAACAAGGTACTCGTTAAGAAAAAACTAACTAAAATATACATGATCACGATAAAACAAAATTGAATAACACTCTTGGAATCACAATTAAATTCTCTAATATGTCATAACATTGCCTGAAGATAAATATGGATGCAATTATACTTACGTCAAATTATCCTGAGTGAAATTATTAGATTTTGACCGCCGCAAACACAACAACGCGCGTCCTTCCTCGCCACGTGCCGCAGCGTCACTGAGGTAAGAGGGGGGTGCAACTGAGCCGCTAAGGACTCGTTTCGACTAGTTTAGGTACAGGTATCATGCACAGTTTTGGAAATACGTTGGTGGTCCAATGAAAGAGCTGGTTCAATGATCGCAACCTTCCCCTAGATTTTATTCTTATTTGTGACCCCCACTCCCCAACTTTAATGCGTTTTATATAAGTAATTTTTTATTAATATGATAATCCAAAAAATACGTGTCTAATATTTTTTTATTAACTGACTGACAGACTAAATAGTTTTTTTTTTACTCCGACATCATTCCTTTTACAGGCCCCTCGATGCCTTTAGTATTGTACATGCAGGCGACGCCAGATGGGCACTGCAAGAAAGGAGGGACGCCTGCTTTTTTGCCAAAAATGCCACCCAATAAAGTAAAAAGGAAGGCATTAGCATGGAAGTGATGAAATCCATGCAAAATCAGCACAACAAATGTATGCAGAAGCTGGAGCCAACACTTTCAAGTTCGTTTGAGCGATTATCTAACCTTCCAAGCAGTCAACAGGTTGGTTTGCACCCCAAGCACGTAAATGTATCCACGTAAGAGAAAGGCTTTGTACATTTTAGCAAGCTAGCAGGTAATATATCAATCTGGAAAAGAGCTGTTCTTTTTACTCGACAAGTAAAACGCCTTTTAAATCTTAATTAGATCCAAAGCACACTGCATAACCTGCTTGGAACCACACACTATTTCCATATATTAGGTATACATTCAAATTTTTACTCTGTAATCCAAAAATACGAATCTCGTGATCGATTTTACAGTCATTTTCCCTATCCCGGTTAATTACTATATCCACGAGTAGTTTTGATGGCATTCCAATATCGAAAAGCTAATGATGTCGATGGTGGGAAAACATTAAACGGAAGTGTTTTACTTCTTCAATTATTTTGAGACTTCTGTTCTTCATCTGTACGTCATCTATGATACATTTTTCATCGGAACCTACAGCCCCGTTATACCTACTTGTGTCAAAGCATTTCTACGGCGCGATTGTGTTGTTCTCAATTTAAATCGGTACCAGTTCACTATAAATCGCGAATGGAATCAACACGGATTAATGTTGCCAGCACGTTTTCTTACGCACCGACTTGGCGCCATTATTTATAGAAAAAGGTTGGAAAAAGAGGTTGTGTAGCAAAAGAGGAACGAGGTGCTGGGTAAATAGGTTTGTGTTTTATGGAATAGTCTGCTATAAATTGTGATTGTGATCCGGTAAAGGCTACTAAACTTATGTTACCAGTTAACCTGTGGTTGTTTATATCTAATTTATAACTGAATCTATCAAGTTTATTGGTAGTAAGTAGCATTCGAAAGCACATAACTTTTGTTATTGTACTTCAAAACATAATTGAAAATTTTACGACATGTATGTCGTAAAATTTTCAATTGCAATGTTGGAATCATTGATATTGAATCTAAGTATCATAAAGCAGCTTATACATTTGACAAACAGACCTTTAAAGGCAGGACCATGTAAGCTATTTGCCAGCATTATGCTTTTTTATGGCCCAATAGGCCCCGGGCAAGGTACGGCGATGATCTTCGAAAGATGGATTATGGTAGCAGCTAGTTGGAAGTAACAGACAATGGAGTTACATTCAATTTGAGAGGCCTATCCGCAGCAGCACTGGATTGCCATAGACTGATTATGGCGACTTAAGTAAGCCGAAAATCCCTCGTTTTTAACTACCAAAAAAAAACGGCCGAGTGTGAGTCAGACTCGCAAACAAAGGCTTCCGTACCATATACAGGGACATCGACGCTAAAACTGATACCATGGATTCGGTACATTATTCTGAACAACCCTGTGTTGAAATATTTCGTAGGTTAGGTAGGGTTCAGAACCAAGTACTGAATCCATGATATTAATTTTCGCGTCGATGTCCCAAACGCCGAAAAGTTTCTTATCCTTTAAATATGAACTTTTTTAATTTTTTTGTTATAGCGGCAATAGAAATACACAATCTGGGAAAATTTCAACTGTCTATTACGGTTCATGAGATACAGCGCGCTGACAGACAGACGGACGGACGGACAGACAGCTGAGGCTTAGTAATGCAGTTCCGTTTGGCACTATTCGGGAAGAGAACCCTAAAAACTATCATTAAGTTTCTGTCCAGCCGTGGACATCCGATCCATTACATAAGCAACATTCACACCACACAAAATCGTGCGTGGGCTGATCCAGAAACCCGTTCAAGACATTGGTACACTTTAATCAGAATCTTGTCGTCGTCGCCGTTAACTCTGATCAATTAGGTCATTGAGCAGATAGTGTTAATAAGGAGCGTGTATTCTGCTTTTATAACGATGATCATTAGTTTTGTAATGGTCGCGAGCATGTAAAGATGAGCAGACAATGATGCGGAAGTTTGTTGAACAAGGCTTGGGTTTTGTATGGTCCTTCGATAAACTGAAACGGTATATTTGTTGTTTTTGGTCGTTAAACTTTTGTTTCAGAATCGCTTTCTGCTGCAAACCTCTGTAACAACTTATTTATCTCACTTTTCTTTACGTCTGTTGAGATTTTTTATAGAATAGCATTTCATATACCGCTGCCTACTGGAATAGATATTTCATGAACAAAAGTTTTTCCCAGCTCCGCGTTCCTTTGACTTCTTTTGGATTTTCCAATTGGACCCTGACATGGACAAGATACTATTTCATTTACTACACTCTACCAGGTTATCTCGTCTATTCATTGGGAAAAGTCGTTTTCCAAATTCCACAATCCTCTTTCTACTCTTGTGCAATGTTACTTGCAACCGACGCAACACGTTTATTCTTCCCTTCTCGCCTGTCCAACACCAAGCTATAATTCACTCCCTTTTCTTTTATATCATCCCTCAAACAAATTATCCACCCTTCGTTCGTTTGGTCTTCCAAATTCCACCAATAGGTACAAATACACTGTCTGTCATTTTTAATCGAATGATTACACCACATTGTATATGTAACTGGCACATCACAGACTACCTGCAGTATTGTCTCTCCTTCCACATTTAAATCCATCCAAAGGTTGTTTTTAAAAGACCGCTTTTAGCGATAAGACCGCCCATTGTGTCACCCTATGTAAAAATTCTACCTTTATATCTGTAATTCGCATGGTGGTACATTATAAAAAAATAAGTATTCTATTGTATTCTCTCTCTTAATATACATTCTGATCAGCAAAGCTTGTTAGCGACAAGCTCAGCTGTCTTCTAATGAGACATCACTCACGATTCTTGGAGCCAGTCTGACCAGCCTCAAAATTTCACCGGCGACATTTAAGCGAAGGTAAAAGTTTATAAAAAGTTAGCAAACTTGTTTATCGATAAACGGCATTGATACAGCCAGTACATGATCATACTCCGAGTATTTTTTATTTGGTTGTGTGCGTAACATAGCAGTCTTTATTATTCCCACTAGTGGGATTTAGGCCTCCTGTGAGAGGGAGTGAACTGTTATCCACAACGCGGGCCCTTGCCAGGTCCTCTAATTTTGGTTATTCTTCTTCTTTCGTGTGGTTAGTGACTAACCTGGTATCAGAGTTTTAAAGCCGCCCATGGGCCTCTGACTTGGCTTTACATGCCGTCGAAAAATATCTCTCAGGCATTCCAGGTTTTCCTCACGATGCTTTCCTTCACCGCTTTTGGAGCAAGTGATAATTATACAATGCGCACATGAATCCGAAAAGTCAGAGGTGCGTGCCTTGGGTTCGAACTCGAGACCTATGACTTTGCAGTCCGACGGTCACACCACTAGGCTATCACTGCATTATTATTGTTAATTATTAATAAATTATGTAATTTTTTAATTACTTATTCTGACAGACACTGCCTTTTTGAAACTGTAATTAATGTAGTCACTTGAAAACCTTTAAGTAGGTCAATCGGCCTATGTTGGGGTTGGCTTCCAGTCTAACCGGATGCAGCTGAATACCAGTATTTTACATGGAGCGACTGCCTATCTGACCTCCACAACCCAGTTACTGGTTATCACGATAGCCTTTGGTAACATTGGTTGTCAGACTTTTGGATTTATAACTACTATCAACGATCCACGAATGACAGCCGGGACCAGCGGCTAAACGTGCTTTCCGAAGCACGGAGGAGTCTTCATAAGTACTGGATGGTCACTTACCGACCGCGGTAAGAGTATAGTATTTCAAAGGCATGGGGAACAGGATGAAAGTTCACTCATCCTCCATTGAAAAGGGAGGATCCTCCGACCAGACGGGTAGGTCGACGAGTCGCGCGGTAAACCATGCTTGCGCGATGCAGGATTTTGTGTGACGTCAGTTTGATGCATAGTTCGCATGTGGCGATGTAGATGTCGCCACAGTATATACCAAATAAGTATTTTTATTTGATTAAAGTTGTAACTTGAAAAACTTACATTAAAAGTAGACTAGTAAAGAGAGAAATAAAAAGAGTTTCTTGGTCTTAACTAAAGTATAGATCAAGAAACTCTTTTTATTTATTTTATATCTGAAAATAATTTTAGAAACTGCAACCTTTTTTATAGAATTGCAATCCTGCTTATCAGTTTAGATATCAATTACCTTTATCAAATTGTTGCTACATTCTTATTTACTTAGTTAACGTTACTCATCGTTATCTGACCGCTATAGGCTATCTGTTATCATTGTTGTCAGCTATCTGGTAATTACCTGTGAACAAGAAAAACAAGAGTTAGTGCGTTTGTTTTTGATACGACTATCTTTTGCTAAAGTAGGTTATTCAGAAGTTGAAACACTGAAAATTCGATGTCTTTCCGCAGCGCGATCAGTATTACAGAATGACAGCACAGTCTAACTACTCACAGTGGTTCATCGCCCATCATTTTGACAGGACATGAGTAATGTCAAAATTATAACATATTTTTAACGCATGATTGCTCTGCGACAACGGTCCCGTTGACTTATTGTAAGGTAGTTACTTAGTTAGACAGTGGTTTCAGTAAGAAAAATAAAAAATTGCTATAGGTATAAAGTGCACGCACGTCGCACAGTTATTAGTGTATGACCGAAAATGGATTTACAGCCGAAAACGAAAAAGAAGTTTCGGCTTTAGTCTTATTTTCGGCCGAAAACGAAAACGATTTAGACATTTACATCTACTAAAAACAGACCTGACTACCAAAGCCTGCTTTCAAAACGTATCTTACACGTCCCTCTTCCTAATTCAAACAGTCTTCTGGCCCGACGGTGCCCCTCATACTCACACACTCATATCTACAATAAAATAAGCAAGCGCTATAATACTAAGGTCTTAACACCCCCTCGTATAAAAGAATGATAAAAAGTTGGCTTCTCTCCCTGTCATACAACGACACGGAGGATATAGTGAGTTAACACTAAAATATACAAGCAAGTCATTCACACAAAACTGACACCAGCAACTCACCACCACACTCACACTAACACACACACATTTTCACACACACACTATAATATTATTTAGAATTATTTTATTATGTTCAATTTATTTTATTTGGTAATTCGCTACCCTTATTTAATTAACTATTCTGTCCATTTTCAAACATCCTGAAATAAAATTTAAGCTAACGCAAAAAATTTTCGAATTAAAATTTAAGATCACGCAACTCAGGCTCCCGAGATACAGGCGCTGCCTAGTTTGGGGACCACTGTTTTAATACTATGTTAAATATTCTAGTTACAGTAAGCATACAATATCATAACTTATTGAAATTTATTTTGTAACAACGGACCAATAAATTATTCTTATACTTATTTAAAAAAAAAAATTAATATTCCCGCTGACATGCGGCGGACTTCTGCCCGAGCGACATGTCAAATTTTTGTTCCGTATTTAAAAATTTGCATAAATACTCATATCTACAGCTTGTTTAAATAAGTAGTCACATCACGGTTGTCTTACTGATTCGTGATCGTTTACTAGACAGACAGTGCGATAAACTTGTAATAAATAAAGCTTAATCAATCATGCACCTTATCAGACTGTTGCCTTCTAATCTAGCGTGACAGTGCTACTGCTGACACCAATATTTGATCAACTACGCATTCTATGACGTCATGTCTTAAAAACGCCAACGGACAAACAATGCCTTGTTTTATTGTATAGGGACCACAGTGTAGATCAATAAACAATAACCTCAACAACAGAACAAATTGGTGATAGATATGGTCAGTTCCAAAAGTATCAGATGAACGTGTAAACAAACCCTGTTCAGGTTGAATTCTTCCGTAATCACTCACTAAATGGAATTAGTAATACGAATTTAGGTTTCAACTTTATATCTCACCACTTTTTTCCAACAATTATTGTTTAAATAACATTAACAATTATTGTTTAAATAACATTAACTATTAATTTGTAATTGAAAACTCATCGACAAAAGTTGAGGTTATAAAATCAAAAACAAATGAAAAACATCTTTAAGGTACAGATCAAGCTACACATTTCCAGTATAAACTGACCTTGCATTGTACGGAAATCCTATACAATGCGAGATCAGTATAAACTGGAAATTATAGCTTGATGTGTAGCCTTCATTTACCACTTGCAGTTGCCGCTTGCGGTCAGCGACGCATGTCGTCGCGACACAACTGGTTTCTATGAATTTCTATGAAAAACCTTCCATTAACGACACATCGCTCGGTTTCATAGAAATACATAGAAACCAGTCGTGTCGCGGCGACACGTCGCCTGCTGCTGCCGCCTGCGGTCGACTACGGAATTGTACCTTTAAGGCTTGTGCAGACCAGCGCGACACGAACAATACAATTTCTAAGAAAACTGCACGGTATAACAATAACCGGCGTCGCGTCGCGCGACATGTCACGCTGGTCTGCACAAGCCTTTAAGCTTCGCCCGTTTTTTACCACTTGACAAAACATCGATATTTCTCTTTATCATCGTCTTAGAGTGAAAACTTCTTATATGCAAAAACCTGGTGGGCAACAGAAGTTATTTAAATGCTGATCGCGCGGTAAAATCTGCTAACGCGATGCAGGATTTTGCGTGACGTCATTCATTCGGTCGCATGTGGCGGCTTTTTTCCAAAAATGTAATAAAATAAAAAGTCAAAGTTACATTCCCGAGCTTTTAAGGAGACGCTTTGAAGGTGGCGATATGAAAGTTTAATTTAATGTATTATTCACATACACCTTCCGGAATAGATTCTCTAAAGTATGGTAAAAACCGCATCAAAATCCGTTGCGTAGTTTAGAAAAACAACGCGGTTACACAGACAGAAATGAAAATACACAGAAAAGCGACTTTAATTTATAGTATAAAAGATAAAGAAGCACTTGTAATCTACCAAAAACAATCAAGTTATAAACAGTAGCACTTCACAGAGACAATTTAATTCTCTCAACCCTTTCAGTGATTGTGTTCCGATCGCTGTGGCCATATTGTAGACCTCTGTCCTTGACATAAAACATGCCAGCTTGAGCCTTACATAACGATCAGTGCTTTTATAAAGACAATTTAATGTTTATAAATAAAAGCAGCCAAGCGCGAGTCGGACTCTTATACGAAGGGTACAGCCTACCAATATTTAACACTATTCTCCATAGTTTTAGGTAATTTAAATAAAGATAAACAAAAAAACTACATGATGAGACAGCTTTCCAGTAACCAACCAAACGTAATACCTGTCACTTCAGGTATCATGCTACGTCACAGGTGTACTCTTCAATTTAGCAACGTTATAATTCGTTGACGTTTAGAGTTTGGGCTCTTTACAATAGACAGATTACAAAATAATATTATATTATTATTATTATAAATTTACCAGGCGCGATGCTATGTGATGTGTGTGAAAAAAATTACACGTTTCTTACATGGGGACACTCTTAATTTTTTTACTTTACTTTACTTTTATTATTTGTTGTATAGCGGTCATAGTAGTCCACATCCAAGCTCTGTGAAAATTTCAAGAGTCCGTCTATTACGGTTCAAAAGAAACAGCCAGCTTAAAGGCTTGTGCAGACCAGCGCGACTTGTCGCGCGACGCGACACGAACAATACAATTTCTAAGAAAACTTCACAGTATAACAATAACCGGTGTCGCGTCGCGCGACAAATCGCGCTGGTCTGCACAAGCCTTTAACAGACGGACCGACAGCGGAGGGGTCCCTCCCGTGAAAGGGTACGGAACCCTAACAAGGGCTTCGACTTGAATGTTAAGTCTTGTGGAGCAACGATAAGTAGTTTTCTATCTGAACCGGAATTTCTGTCCTTGATGTTTCAATTATAAAGCTTAGCTTATTTTTATAGAAATGTTGAAATCTTCCATATACCCTAACATCAACAATCATCAACAACCATCATCAGCTGAAAGACGTCCACAGCTGGATATAGGCTTCCCCCAAACGTCGCCACATCGACTTTCCCTAATATGCTTCTCGCATCCAGCGGATTCCCACGACCTTCACACATCAATCTGCCTAGCCTTTTCCAACTATGTTGGGGTCGGCTTCCAGTCAATACCAGTATTTTACATGGAGCTGCCTATCTGACCTCCACAACCCAGTAACTAGCTAATCCGATACCCCTTGGTAAGACTGGTTGTCAGACTTTCAGGCTTCTGACGACCCGTAACGACTGTCAAAGATCTACGAATGACAGCCGGGACCAACGGCTTAACGTGCTTTCCGAGGCACGGAGGAGTCTCGGTATGTAAAGTTGGTATCTACGGACCAACCCCGGCAAGTGTAGCTTAACCTGATGGATCGACCCGTGCGGCTTTTATTACTTAGCCACGAGCTCGTGTCGACTACCAGCACCACGACCTTCACACATCTACTAACAATAATGGAAGCATACACTTAATTCTGTTACTGATTGATGAGTCTTCGGCAAAAAAAGAAGAGAACCTGTTTTTGCATTTTCAAGTTTGCTATTGTCGTGTTTTTTGCCAATAGCATGAAAGTAGACTTCGATAGCAAAAGAGCAATTTGTTGGCAACCAAAGACCAATCAACGCCAAGGTTGGCATGCAACCCATCATCTTGCCCAGAACGAAGGGATATGTGGATTTTCTGACATATTTATTATTATATATTTTTTATATTTACTAGCTGCCCGCCCCGGCTTCGCACGGGTAGCACTATGTACTAGATAAGTACCGACCACATACCTACCTACCCTACCCTACCTACCTACCTACATACCTACCAACCTGCGAACCTGCCCTACTCTGCTAAATTCACAGTCATGAATCGCGCTAACTGTCTAACGCGCGAAGTTAAAATACGCGTTAAGTTTTCCGCAATTTTCTTGATATATCTTTTCATAGAACCTTCTACTTATAGCAACAAACACAATAAAAAAAGAATTTGCTAAATTGGTCCAGCCGTTCACGCGTGATGCCGTGACCAAGGGAAATAGGATTTCATTTTTATATATATGTATATATTTATTCGAGTCCGTAATTGTGGGGTCTAAAATCAAATCCGCCACTGTTGGTATAAAATTAGACCAACAGTGGCGGATTTGCTTTTGGACCCCACAATTGTTAGTCACAATTTTTTTTCTTACAAACGTACAGCCATATTACAAAACGATAGGTACAATAACCTTCCTTTTTTTGAAGTCGGTAAAAAAAGTGTGTAGTCACGAAACCTCTCCCTCGAGTTCAGAATAGACTGCCACACTATCTGACCAGCACGCGTAGCATAACAACCATAGAAACGGGTTTTCCACGGGTTTTATCGACGGAAGAATAGACAAAATGACAGATTGTGATTGATATCTGTCATTTTGTCTATGCTTCCGTCAACAAAACCCGTTTCAATTATGGTCATGCTATACAGAATCCGAACGAAAGCCTTCATGACTGCCGCGTCATACTTCTCGGCAGTTACTTGAAGGATATTGGTAGTGCTAAGCGACAGTACTTATATTTTTTCTTTTTCATTGCGTAGTGTGGGTAGGAAAACATCGTCGGCATAACCTAGAACCAAAAATTCGAGGACATTTATGACATCCACGGATCCACCAACCCGCACTGAGCCCGCGTGGTGGATTACGGCCCATTCCCTCTCACAGAGAGGCCTGTGTCGCAGCAGTGAGAACGTCATAGAGATGAATTGACGTGTTGACGTTATGCAATTTCATACTGTCCCTTCCATCTGGACAATCTCATCTCGTGCCTAAATGTTTACTAACACGGCAGTATGTTTTGGTGTAGCAACTGTTATGCATATCTATGGTCACGCGTTTGTTTTATTGTAGATTCAACACGCGCGTGACTAATATCTATTTTATTATCAGTTTGTGTAGGAATCTTCTTAGGAGTAGTTCGAAGATGAGGAGTTCGTTGCGCCATTTATGTTGCTCTGGTGAAGGGTGGGCGTTTTGGGTGACTGTCTATGTCATTTTGACGTTCAAAAAGTGCCGATTCTCAACCTTATTTGAGTACCTATATAGTTTTTGATTTTACTGTATGGCACTTTTTTTTAAATTGCGATATGAGCCCGCTGTTCACTTTGTGGAAACTATGTACTTTCTACTACTGCGATGGATGAAGTCTACTTTCTCGAAACTATCGTCTATTCAAAAATCTCTTTTCACATCCAAGTGTACATGCATAACAAACCACTATTTTCGGCTTCTCAAAATCTTATGATTGATATCTGGAAGCCTTGTGATAGGTAGTAATTATTACTGTAATTAGTCAAAATAAATGGCTGCTAACTAATATTCAGTTCCAACTTCCAATGCATCTGAAAGAGCACACATAAATCTCATCTGCCATAGACAATAGACAGAATATTTGTCATGTGAACTAATTTTAGGTGACACAATAACTTTGAGTTACAAACAACCAATGAACGAACAGTGAACTAATTCGCGGCGAGGAATTCTGTTTTCAAACATTTTTAAACTTTAGGAAACCCCATTTTTAGAAGCTAAAGAAAATCTTGGAATTTTGAGATGCGAGTTTGTTTTTGGAATGGCAACTAAGAACTCTCATTTTGAATTACGTTCACTCAAAATGAACGTTCTGTTAATTGTTATATTTACCAATTTATACAAATATTCTTGCTAAGCATTATTTTACATAAATATAGCTCAGCTCAGTAACCGTTTAATAGTCCTGTTGTAAGCTCTGAGTGGACCGTAAAAGAAACTCAACTTCTCAAGACATACAGGTGTAAATGTTAAAAATACGACCGAGCTCAAAATCTGCAAAGGAAATGAGTCTAACAGTCTAACCAGTTATTTCCTTTCTCACAATAAGCAAGATCATACTCTAAAAATACCGCCTAGAGTAAACTGTAATAGAATATTCTATAATCACGATAATACACATCTCGCGAATATTAAGGAGGTCGTGAAAAGTCCGTTAGTAGAGGAATAGTGGCCATTCTCATTCATAACACGGGCTTATGAAATAATCATTAAGTACACTTGAGGCACACGAATAAGCCTACCGATGTTTGGAGGTTGAAAAGATTATGGAGGTAAAATTGTGATGCCTAGAGTTTCAGGAAGGATTAAGGGTCACAGCAGACTTACTACTTGTAGCGTCGGTGATCGGCGATTTTGCGACTGTATACTGCGATACTGCGTTGCGACTCTCTGCGTACCACCGCAGTATTAAAATCGCGCGTTTTAGAGATTCTATCGATGCTGCATCGCGATTTCGCGACTTTCTGCGTTCGGACGCGGTATCGAAATCGCACGTTTTAGCGACCACTCCGATGCTGGAGAGGTGAAGGGAGAGTGCGCGTAAGGACCTTTCGTCGAAATTTTGTGCAGTCGTGTTCCGCACATGCCAAATCGATGCGACCGGCATCCTAATGTTTGCGAAGTGTAGCGTTTAGCCGCTGTGTCGAGTTTCCGAAAAGCGACTCAATCGCCGCGTTTAGCGTTTTTTATACGGTGTGCAATGTTTGGTCGCTGCATTTAACTTCTAAAAAGCGACTAAATGCCGAACGCTGATGCTAAAAGTAGCTAATCTGCTGTGGCCCTAACAAGCAAATATTTGCGGACACAGCATAACATAACATCACGACTGTAATCCTCGACGGATTAAGCAGAGGTGTATAGTATACCTACATTTCGTCAGTTACCACTTGATCAACTAGCCAGTCAGTATTTGCGGTATTTGCGGAGTAATTGTACCATCTGGCATTATATTAGGTACTGTCAAACTGTCCACCACAAGGAGGGTCTTTGATTTCTGACTATAAACTCAGAAAACAAAGACCATTCAAGAAATGGAAATTCTCAGTGAGTGTCTGAGATTAGAATAGGGATGATGCCTGGGTAAAAAAAAAATCTCATTAGTCCGTCAGTCATATAATAAAAAAATATTAGACACGTATTTTTTTCTGTATCTTATTAATAAAAAAATACTTAGATAAAACGTATTTTAAGTCGCTACGTCACTAGTATGTATAAAATCTACATACTCGTGACGTCATGGCACATTTTACCTCAATATATCGCCGTAATCTTTAGATTACGTAAAAAAAGAAAAAATACGTGTCCAATATTTTTTTATAATCTCAAAGACGGACAAAAAAAAAATGTTTAGTCATCATTCCTATTGTGGCTTTTTAAAACTTGGTTGAGGTTTTGTCACATTCGAATCAAATCATTTAGTATTTAGGAAGCATGTGTAATTCATTACAAGGATATTTTTTCTTAATAATAACGTCCTCCGTGTTGTATCGTCATTCAAATCATATTTAATTACAAAGACTGAAACTGGTTGACACTTATCTGTTTGAAATGTATGCTGCTTGAGCGTTCAATTTAACTATTAAATACGAAGAATCGTGGACAGAATCTATTAATGTGATTGGTAGACAGCGTTACATTACACAAATTAATAATATCGATCGGTCACTTGTCACTTCAGTGAACAACGCCCACACCAGTCTAATTAGACTGGTGGATTTTAGTAGGAATTTTTAGTGCTAAGAGTACACTAGGTATGTTGTGGCACAGTATAATAAAGTAACAGTATTATGAGTCGGCAGTGACCTTGAAATAATTACCTACTGCCGCTCGATAGATAAACCTTCCGCGTCTGTGCGTAACTGCCGCGCACTCGAGACTGTTGCGTACTGGTATACACTGAGATTTCGTAGGGCGTCATTTCGGCCGTTTTCTATGAAGACACTACACTAGGTATATGGTGTACACATGTTTTGTTTCAATTCGTTTTAGGGCCTACTGTTCACAGCCTACCCTCAAGGCTGTAAGCTGAATACACAATTGATTGATTGAAAATATTAAATATAAGCTGACAAATCGACTGTATCTACATCTATAAACGCAATCCGATTAAATTTAGCTTTATAATATGTATTGCTTCGGCTATTATAGCAAGTGCTGAGCACTCCTGTAAGTGTCATCTTAATCCAAGTCTAAAATTAGTTACTGTATGTGTATAGTGAATAAGTCGTTGGAGAGCCATAAATAAATAAATATAACAACTGTTGTAGACGTTGTAATTCCGGTACCGTCATCGTCCTTATCTTGCTATCCACTAACGACAACTGCAGCTTCACAAAGTCTTCGTAAACGATCGCTCCATAGGATCCTTCCTATAGGATTTCTACATTTATACTTATCGTGTCCATAATACAGAGTACCTATTCTATTCTATTCTATCGCTATAAACACAATCAATTAAGAAGCCATTCCATTCATTTGCTGTAACAAGTTTATTAACACTGTTATCTTAATTTCAAATTAAACTTACGATTATTAAACCGTATCTAAACAATTATCACTCAATAAAAGCGATTATCAAATTTTAAATCCTAATAAAATATAATTATATTAACAATATAATAATAATTAATATAAATGTGAAAGTTTGTATGTTTGGATGTGTACTCAATCACGATAGAATCGCCGAACGGGTTTTGATGAAATTTGGCACAAAGATAGTTTATAACCTGGATTAACAGTGGGATACTTTTTATCCCAGTAAATACAATCCATGAGGCCGAAGCAGGGGGCAAAAGCTATTTCTTTTAAAATCTCAATAAGGTGTACAATTTCGTGTCCCACAGTGTACCGGGAAATAAGAATCGTGGAATATCAAGCAATGGGAGGTAAAGTATTGAATAATGTAATAATGCGAGCTTGCGTAGTGTGTGGCTAGAGTAACGTATAGTCTGTGCTCTCACGGTTACTGGACTACTGGAGCCCTGGGAAATGTTTGTTGTGCGACAACTAACCTACCTACTTTTGATGACATCTTCGGCAGTGACCTTGAAATAATTACCTACGACCGCTCGGTAGATAAAACTTCCGTGTCCGTCCGTAACTGCCACGCACTCTTGCGGAGTGTTGCGTACTGATATACACTGAGATTTCGAAACGCGTTGTTTCGGCCGGTTACTATGAAGTGTAATACTGTTACTTATTTATACTGTGACATAATCGTCTGGAGCGTTGGGTGAACTTTTGAGAGTCAACGATGTAATCCCCCAACTTATAATATGCTTGGCAGCATAGTGTGCGTTTTATACAAGATTTAAATTTCGTTTCATTCAATTGGAGTATGTGGGGAGGTATTTTATTGTAACATTTCAAACAGTACCCCATGAAGCATGAGTCTACTTTAGCCAGTCTGAAACCCGGTTGAACTAATTGGTCCCTATTTCTGTGTCTATCACCCATGTTACTGAAAAGACTTAGATTTTTCCTAACGTACATAATGTTTTCATAGATATATTGACAAGATACCGTCATGATGTTAATATCTTTAAACAGTTCCCTTAGAGCATCGCGTTTGCGGAGGCTCTGATGGCTCTTTTCTGCAGAATAAAAATAGACTGAATATCTGCAGCCCGTTCCCATAATAAAATACGGAAGACATGATACTATGAACGTAACTGAAATAGACTAGTCTCGCCTTAGTAAATTGACGGATTTTTCTCACAGCATATGCCGCTGAACTTAGGCGTCCTGCAAGAGATGTTAAATGAGGACCCCATTGCAGTCTTGAGTCGAGCGTTATCCCCAAGAAAAAAGTTTTATCGACGAATTCTAATTTCTCCCCATTCAATACTATGTCACAATCACTACTTTTCACATTCGGTAAAGCAAATCTTATGCTTTAGTTTTTTTCCCATTGAATACTAAATTATTAGCAGTGAACCAATTTTGGCCCTGCAGTAGGGAGTTATTTACGTCATCAAGATTTGATGCACGTGTTTGCTGACGACACTTCTTTATCTTAAAAATTAGAGAAGTATCGTCAGCAAGTATACAACACCATTTGTGGTTGGTTTATTAATAAATGGGGTAGATCACTAATATATACTAAAAAGAGGAAGGGACCCAATATCGAGCCCTGTGAAACACCCATTTTTACTTTTAGACCTATGAATTGACACCATTAATTTGAACATCCTGTTGTCTATCATTTAAATAAGATTTTACCAAACTGAGCGCAAGTTTACCTAGTCCGTAAAGTTTCAAGAGTAAGGTTTCATAATTTACGCAGTCAAATGCTTTGGAGAGGTCACAAAAAATTCCTATGGCATCTTGGGCCTCCTTCGACGCTGTAAATATGTGTTTTAATAAGGTGACACCGGCGTCAGTCGTACGAATTGGTGAACCCATATTGCTGATCGTGTAAGATTTAGTTGGTGTTAAAATACTGTATTTCATTCAATACGGGAAGACTCCTTGATCCACGCAAAAATTAAATATTAAAGCTAAGTATGGTGCTATAGTCTCGATTATGGATGTACAAACTTTGATAGATAATCTCCATAGATCTTCGGTCAATATGATTTGAATTTGCCGAAAAGCTTTTATAAATATAGGGCTATTAGTCGTCATCTCGGTAGTCCCCCCTTACTAGCCATAATTAACATCTTTCACACAGTCCATCCATTGTTTTTGTGGTCTTCCCCTACTCTTATGGCCATCCATCCACATAACAGTATACACAACTTTCCTCACCATTTTTCAGAGTCCATAATGGACAGAATATCCTATTAAACCTTCGTGCAATTGACCTCAGGCCCTTATAAAGGAAATAAGGTAATTTATGTTGATTTTTTACCGACTTCAAAAAAGGACGGTGTTGATATGTTCATCTCCAACCTAACCTAATTGCGTAATACACGATGAATCACAATCTGAATCATTTTGAAAGAGATTGATAATCCATTGTTTCAAAAATTCGAAAAAAAAATCTGCTCGACAACGTAAATAACACAATGAATGTTGTTGAACTGTCAAAACGAAAAGATCTTTTTTAAACAAATAGCTGTATGTTAGTTTTTATTTTATTTTACGTACGTTCTATGATATTTTTGTAAATTTTGAACCGATTCTGTTTTTGTTTTTTTTTTCTTTTTTTAGAGGAAGCTTGCGCTGCGGTCCCATATAAATTTTCGGTCGGTGGCAAATAACAAAACTAAAGACACCGATTTCCGAATATTCAAGAATTTTTTCACTTTGTACTTTTTATTTATTTGTGCCAAACGCCACCTATTCCGTTTCCATAATAGAATCTGGTTCTTTTATTCTTGTTACCATACCTTTAAAGCTTTGAATACCCTCGAGAAAAACCTTGATCGCAGAGACGTAGACCACAAAACCCGACACGATGATACTTCGTACAAATAATGATACTCTGGTACAAATTACAGCCCTCGCCTTGTGATTTTAACAATACTGTTCCGGACGAAAATTATAACCCTCAGATCCATACAACCAGCAAATCAGCTCAGAATGAAGCTATTAAAGCCACCACAATCACATGAAGATGACAAGCCAACACAATCGAATTATTGTCAGTATCCGACCCTAGAGGGCGCGGCAGTCGATATGTCAGTGAACTTGAACTCGCACAATTAGGGTGGCGCTCTGTCGACAACGCGGCACAATGGGTTCCGCATGGCGCCTCTAGCTGCGATCGATAATGAACGACCGAGACATTGCAGTTTTACTTTCTGTACGCAGTTTCATTTTCTCTTTATTTTGTAACTTGAACGGTATCTAACACGTTCTTTGATCATTAAGTTTAAGTTTTTTTGTTTTTTAATTTATAAATCTGAATGGTTGTGTGTGATTCGTATAACTCTGAATAAACAGTGACAATTTATCACTATAAAACTTGTTTTATTTAACATCATAAATTATTTTTAGTAATTCAAAACTGTAACAATTAGACTTCAAATCAAATAATATGATTCATACAAAAATGTTACTTATTGTTAAAGATTATATATCACTGAACGATTGTTCTACATAGTTCACCAGCTTAAAATATGTTTTGCCCATCCTCCTTTATTGATCAAATGCACTACTTGGGCAGTTGAGCTAGTGTTATAGTAATTTTGTAATGAGCTTTCTTGTTTTAGTAAGATTGCGTAAGAGAAAGTTTGTCATCATAACATGTAATATTGTGTGTAGCGAATGCATAATATTATTTTTATAGTAACTCGTGCTAAACTATGTCTGTCCTTGGCGGGAAATGGAACAGATGTTATTGAAGTGAAAACTTCTTTAGCATCGTTGTGATTTGAAAGTCGATGAAACGAAAAAGCGACAGTAAAAAGAGACGGACACATCAATTCATAAGATTTGACGTGGGAGAAAATGAGATAGGAAGCATTGTACAGTGTTTCTTATATTCGTGATTCTCTTTGTGCTCTGCTTCGTACCCCTCCACTCGTGTTTACCAAGGCATAGTGGGAGTTTGCTTGGGCCTACATTTTTGGAGGTTTCACTTCTACCACGTGTGAATTGCACACATGTTTTTTTTCACAAGGAGATTAATTACAATTATAGATAGTGCCATCCACGAAGACGCGCCCCACTCCGCTCCGCTCCGTACTAAAGTACAGTTTACAGTACAGTTATCGCAGAGCGGGGCGTCTTCGTGGATGTCACTATCTGTATAGTTCGATTCAAACATAATGGCGGCTCCGAAGTTAGCCACTCGCTGCGCAGTACCGCACCCCTCACCCCCGCAGACACATGAATTCGTTACTGCGCAGCGACTCGCCTCATGTTCAGAGCCGCCATTCAGTTTGAATCACGCTGAAGCTAATAGTATGAAATGGCTCATCCACGGAGCACACAGAGCTCAAAGTCAAAGTCAATTCATTTATTTCAAGTAGACCCTAAGGCACTTTTGAACTTCAAAATTACAAAAAAAAAAAAGATTTTAGTTCAAAAGCTAGTTTTCCTATGGAGAAGAATGGGCAAGAAACTCCACCGTTACTCTTTTAAAATGTTTAACAATATGAGGCTACTACGAAGTTCTATATTGGGCAAGTGTGTTAGTGAGCACTAGGAAGGATATCACCCCCTAAAGGGGTAGAATAGAGGATGAAATTTTGTAAGCAAGTTCGTAGTTTTTTCCGATAGTAAATCCCACAGCTTGTCCCTAAATAAATTACCTGAAGTTTTCTTTTATTCACACAAAAATATGCTCTAAGTCTAACCAATACTTTCGTCCACGCAATCATTACATCGTTTCCTAACACAAATCGTATTCATTACAATTTAAATAGAACATTGACCCTCTAATTCACGAGTCATTCGTTTCATCATTAATTTTATTAACAGCAAGGTTTGGGCGCGCGAATCGCCCTGTTCACAAGTTTAGACCACGAATAGCCCCTAATACCACTGTGTATAGTCGAACGAGCTATTTGGCATACTGGTATACATATTGATTGATCTTTCCGCCACCTACAGACTACACTATCAAATACCATTTGTATTGTGTGAATAACACTACATAATAACTTTTTAACACGTCGGGAGCCCTCCTGGAGGGTTCACCTAGTCGCATATGGGATGCCGGACCTAGCGGAGGGCTAATTTTAAATGTAGTTTTTCTTAGCGAATACAGCATTATAAACCGTAAAAATAAAATCTGATGTATATTTTAACAAGATTTGTTAGTATATGCGTTGGTTTTAAAATCCAATCATTTTATTATTTTTTATTCACGTTCACGGTTACAAATATTCGCAAAAATTTAAAAGGTTGGAAACTAATTATAGCGACAAGACCCCCTGAAAACACAATTTTACTTTGTTTTAAAACACGGGTTTAAACCGGATGCCGTTCACCGTTCACGATGGTTAACTTTAGCGCATAAGCAATGCCGGTAACCCTCCCGGAGGGTTACCGGCACTTCCAATATGTATAGCGGCATGGCATATGAGTTCTATGAAAAGTGGGTGGAGTCGACGGTGTTAAGCTTATGGCTAGAGTCCGACAGAATTTCGTTCTCGGTTTTCGGCCGAAATATCTTTTTTCGATAAAAATGCCAGCAAATGAATACAAATAAATTTATTCTGAGAACTTCCATAGTGACTAGGTACTCAGGACAGTTGGAAGTTACCTGCCTGTGCACCAAAATAGCTTGTTCAACTGTACTGTAACTACTACTGTCTTCAGGACCGGGGGCAAAGACCGGGAATAAATAGACACGGGGTATTATTCTACCTTGTTTGGACACTGCAGCACTGGCGCCGTACGGCGAGATCTACCGTTTAGTTTAGACAGAGATGTTTTAACTGTTGCTTTGTTTTAGGAGTTGGAAACACAAGTCATTTTCTTATTCCTATACTATTAAATGAGCAATTTTTGTAATCATGTTTTCGAAAGTGGCTCTAACGACTTCGATGAAAGTTGCAATATAGGGGTTTACGGGGGTGAAAAGTCGATCTAGCTAGGAAAATTTGTTTTCTCTATTTCCACAGCTTCGGGAATGTGATACAACGTTGGTATACCTGGACGATATGTTTATCTCTTTTCACCCGAGCAGAGCTCGGTCGACCAGCTATCTAATTACGTAACATATTTTCATAAGCGATTACGACTAATCTGTTTCATTTTGACAGTTCAACAACATTCATTGCGTTTTATGCGTTGTTGAGCAGATTTTTTTTCGAACTTATGAAGCAATGGATTAGCAATCTGTTTCAAAACGATTCAGATTCTGATTGATCGTTTATTACGCATATTCATGTAATTTGTTATCATTCAATTGTGCTTTTGTGTGTTGTGCTATTTCATTTCCGTAAATAAACGATTTATCTATCTACTTTATCTACAGTCCAGCCAACAAGAGAATGCGTTCCTGACACCTGTCAGTTGCGACAATTTCTAGTAGTAATAGGGATCAAATTCGCAAAACACATATTCGTTAGTATAAAACTGACAGATATCAAGAATGCATTCTGTCGACGGCCGGACTGTAGTTAGGGACTCTTATATAGGTATTTTTTTACTCTATTAAGTTAGGTACCTCTGAAATTATTTGGTAGGTATGCTTTTTCATAGTGAAGGAACCAATGACCCATTACGATTGTCCATAGGAACCCGATATTTCGAAAGAAAAGACTCACAAAATTATAGCATTTTTTTTAAATTACCAATTATTAATGTCCTACTGAAATATTCCAATAGTGGGCACAATAAATCAGCCTTAATATTCCCACTGCTGGAACACAGGTCTCTCGGTGAGAGGGAGTGGGCCGTAATGCACCACGCGGGCCCAGTGCGGGTTGGTAGATGTCACCATGTCTTTGAGTTTTTGGTTCTAGGACATGCCGGTTTCCACACGATGTTTTCCTTCACCGTTTTGAGAGCAGTGGTGATGAAATAATTTACATAAAGTAAAGCGCCTGTCTGAGTTCGAACCTACTACCTGTAACTCGCGGTCGTGTTCACTCGGCCACCACTGCTCTGTGATAGTGACTAATCTGAAATTACGGTCAAAATAAAAGAATTCTGTTCTTTTATTTTTCCCATGGTTTTTGCTAAAATGAGTAAACACAGCTATAGAATTCATAAATTCATCAAATATTAAAACTCATATTTTATTCATATATTTCTCGTGCCAGTCATAAAAATGTAATGGTTTTGAGCAAACATACGTCTCGCAATAAAACAAAAATCGATCCCTGTTTCCCACGAATGCATGCGGCACAGGATTACCACATGGCACGCTATAGTCAATCTTATTACCACGGCATAGGTCTTAAAATATACGCACATACTAGCGTAAATCCGAAACAATGAACGCTTACAACGAAACCTATTTTGAGAGTAGGTACCATACACGTAGACCCCTTGAACTTCAATATTGCAATTCAACACAGAATCTTATTAGACTGGCCACTATAATAAGGCCTTTTCAAAACTTTACTCAATTCTGCATAATCTGTACACGTTTTTTAGTCTGTGGTCTTTAAACCGCGCGGAATAGAGGTTTATTCTGCAAAAATATGAAACGTCAAACGCAGCGGTATTTTTGTTTGGAACAAATTACGTTCGGTCTCCCCTGAGTAATGCGCTATTCTCTGCGCCTATATCAGAGGGTGTTTAGCAATAAATCAATCCTACCGCACTAAACTAATGTATTTGGCGTACGTTTCATTTTGTCCGACGTGTTTTCATTACGTTTTGAGAGGGTGGGAATGGTCATAATAACCTTTTGTTTCGAGCAATAAAACACATCCATTATAAATTCTGGCATTTGAATAGAACAATAAACTACCCTGACTTACGCCCTGTTTGTCTCTAGTGTATTTACCATTGAGCTACTTTCTGTAAACATTATTTCCCATCAAGACTAGACTTGACTAAAACGGAATAACTCTACTTTTTATAAGATGCATCTGTCTGCCATGTTATACCGATTCAGAATAAGGTAATAGAGAGTAGAGAAGCGATTCAGATGTGCAAGCAAAAAAGTATTTAACTATTTATGCTCGCTCAAGTTTCAGGAAAAGATTATTCGGCCCCTATCCCTCCATGTACGGAGGTGTTATAAGAGTCGACTAAGGGTAAACCGACAGCAGCTATGGGGGATTAAAACGAGGGTCAGACTCAGACCAGCAGCCGCTCTAACTAAGCAATTCAAAATAATGCTTGTTTTGTTCTTTTAACAACTAAATCCGGCAATAAGCCATCATGTCTACTACACAAGAAAGTTGTCCGTTATCATAATTGTCAGCAATTACTTTTTATCGTCCATTCTGTCCTTTCATTTCCTACACAAAGTTAGCGAGCAATGTCAACAAATAACACATGAGTTCCATACAATCTTTGGAACGTGTGTGACTGTGACATTACGGCCCGTAAAGTTGTAACATTATGCTTACAAAGTGGCGAGGGTAGCGCGGCTATCGACCCGACCTATCCCAATCTACAGACACGCTTGGCCAAGGATGACAGACAAAGGAAACGCGAAACAAAAATAGGAAGCCACGTGTGGAGATGAAAATGGAAATTGTTTGTGAAAAATGTTTTGAAATTTACTTTTTCGGCTAACGGGAATGGTTTTCTGAATGTTATCACTGTTTCATTTAACATCAGTAAATCTACACTGTTTCAGTCATCAAATTAGGCTGAAACTCAGCACTTTCTGAACGTCACAATTACATAAGACAGTACCTCAAAACGCACTTCATCACTTCCTTGTACTTTAGTTGGTAAGAATAGTTCATCAGTTACTAAAAATATTAAAAGTATTTTTTGTTGAACAGAAGTAATATCCACAAATCTAAATTTAATACAACGAATGTGTAAGTTGCCAGTTATTTGAATAATGTTTCCGTAGGCATAGATAAACTGTGGAACACGTGAAACAGGAAACCAGAACGTGTAAATTGAATACTAAGCAGTGCTTAGCTTCATATTAATGCCTAATATGAATTATGATAATAAATAGTTCCGTCCTAGAAAACATTAGTGACATTATTAAAGATCGAATGGTCGAAAAACGTGTTCAAATAAAATCTAAATCAAATTAGGCTGAGACTCAGCACTTTTTGAACGTCAAAATTACATAGATAGTCCCTCAAAACGCCCACCCTTCACTAATTCCTAGTGCCCTAGCTGGTATGAAGAAATGGCGCAACAAACTCCCCAGCAGCACAGCTGTCTGTTCAGTTAGAATAACTATAATTATATACATATATATTTTTTTACTATAATTATTATAAACTTCAAATAAAGGGACTAGCATCTCAATAAGGCGCGAACAAGTTAACAGTAAAGCCAATTTTACAAAACGTCTGAACGTTGAACTTTGAAACAAAATGAAAGGCATGCAAAATATTCGCTTAATGGATATCACAATGCAGTTTTAATCAGAAACGTCTCGGCTATAATAAACGCATGTTTTATTTGTCCCGACGTCGCCGCATAATTCAAATTTATCTGAGGCGGCAAGATAATAACTCAAATTAAAAAAAGGTTTCGCCGTCAAGTACGACGACATCTTTTTCACAGAATTCTTTGAATGCTCCTCGTGTGCCAGAATGTGAACTCAATTTTTCAGATACTTGTACAAACGTGCAAAATATAGCCGTGAGCTTTAAGCTCATAACATTTATTTACAGCAAATTATTAGTAATAAAATCGTGACTGGGTTTGACAGCACGCTCGCCATGTTTCGGAGAGAATTTATTTTTCAATTTTGTGTCAGACATTTGCGTTGTGACGCGCAATAAAACTTTACTGTTATTCAAACGAAGGCTTCTCAATCATTCAAATAAGCTGTATAATTCTTATGGACGAAAGATGATTATTATTTAAGAGCATTCATCCAAAGTTGGCAACGGCGCAAATAGCTGTCAAATATTTACCTGTTTTGATTAATTTAGCAATATTACTGTATGGAAATAAGAAATATGGCTAACTAGTGAACTAGAATATTAATAATGAATTGCAATTATAAAACTTAATTTGATGTTGTAACCGTTTTACGTAAAAGCATTTGGAACGTTTCCAAATAGTTACTTGTTTTACATCTAAAACTAAATATTTGGTGTTACGATATTAATTACTATAGCTGCGTCCCGCGGTTTCACCCGCATATATCTCGATCCCGTGGGAATATCGGGTTATAAGGTATCCTATGTCCTTCTCCTGGTCATGGTCTACCCATGTGCCAAATTTCATTCACCGCCGTTTTAGCTTGAAAGCGTAACAATCAAACAAACAAACTCACTTTCGCATTTATAATATTATTTAGAATTGCATTTCATAATCAATATTTTAGTTCACTAGTTAGCCATATTTCTTATTTCCATACAGTAATATCGCCAAGTTAATCAAAACAGCGAGATATTTGACAGCTATAGGCGACGTTGCCCACTTTCTGTATAAACGCTTGTTATATAGAGGTAATTATGAATTTTCTCTTGTGTAGAAGGTTTTAACTAAAATTATACTAGGCGGTCTATTCTGCAAAAATCTCACCGTGAACACTTGGTGAAGTGAGCTGTTATTCTGCCTGGCACTTTTGACAGCTTGGCAGATTAAATCGGCTCCTGCCTGCTGATAATATTTTCTTGTGAATTTACATACGAACAGTCTCTGTAGATATTACAAAAATTAAGCCACACATATCACAATTTCACCACCAGAGTGATCGTAAACAAATTTCGGCAAGCATGTGGCAGCCCTGTTTCTTATCTCTCCACACCCCAGATAATAAAATGGCGCCCTTATTTCACTGCAGTCCCGGTTCCCTGTCCTTTTCTGTTTCCGTGTTATCAACAAACCCGCATTGGGAGTCTTTTAGCGCCTGCGCCCACTGGCGGGCGGCACGGCACGGCAAGGGGTTTTTATGAGACGAATAGGAGTTTAACTTAATAATATGACAATAAAATTGAAATTTCAATGATAGTCATCATAGTTACAGAAACCAAGCAGCGGTATGCTTAGGCAATCCGTGTCATTGAAATTTATTTTTTATTGTCGTACTCTCAGACCAAATAAAAAACCAAGACAGAGCGCTATCGCTGCCAACAATACAGTGAAACATGCCAAAACTACACCGCCGCTCTGTGCATACACGCTCACACGCACACTTTTACAACCTTTTACAATGACACTATAATCAAACTACACCACACAAAGTGCACACATGTTTACGAAACCGGCTTCACTTCCCTGTTGATAGCGCTCTGTCTTAGTTTTTTATTTGGTCTGAGGTCGTACTATTTATTATTAAGTTATATTTCTATTCGTCGCATAAAAATCCCTTGCCGTGCCGTCCCACAGTGGGTGCAGGCCCTTACTATTCCCAGCCATTGGACATCAATTTTGAGAGATAAAGGCTGGGTCCAGTAAAAAATACTGTTAACGACTAAATTACGTGTCGTAAAATATGGGTTTTGTTTTTATTTTATACTCGTCTGTGGATGTGTTTATAAGATCCGCTTATTGTTTTAGTCGTGCTTCCTTTATTAATGTAAAATTATGGGTAGGTAGGGTTGATACCGGACAATGCAATTTTAATAATATCTGTCAGGAGCTTTTAAAAATGTTTGGTGTGCGTATACGTCAAAGCTAGATAACAGACTCCTAAAAAATAAAATAAACTACATTAAATTAATCTAAACCTTGGCCTTTCGCCAAGGTTAGCGAAATCTTTACTTTCGGCGTTTACACTAGCAATTTTAAAATGACCCTTGCACTGCCCTCCTGTTATCTATGCATAGACCGGGCTCCAACTACGGAGAGGCCATTTTATGCCGGTCCGTTAAAATATAAAACGTATGAGAATCGCCTCCCCGTCTAGACGTACGTCTGCGTTGCCGCGCATGCGCAATGCAATAAACCATTTTGTTTACATTATAATGAAATTTGATGCATAGTTAATTGAACAATAAAGATCAAAGTCAGCACGTTTGAATGAGAATATGTTTAGAATTAATAAATAACCTCTTTATATTCACTCTTCAATCAAATTATTATGACTTATATTGGTATTCATGCACTTTTTACCGCCTACCGCTAAATGGCTGATTCAATTTAAACAAATGGGTAATAAATACGGAGTTTAAATTGGTCTTAGTGTTCAAAATTATTGATGGGGCAATAATTTTGTGAACCCAACAAAGCGAATGCGATGTTAAAATTAATGATTTTGAGATTAAACCGTTCCGAGCTAAACGACTGACGTCGGCACTGCCCAGTTATTTGGGGATCCAATATGGCGCTTAAAATATGTATGTAAAAGCAATATTGATTGGCCTCAATCGTCCTAATAACGGTCAGGTTTTACAACACGGTAAAACTTTTATTAATCCTTAGTTTGATTACCTACCTTTGAAAAATTGTAGAGACAACATAAATGTTTGGAGAATAACCCGACCGTCGAGTGAGTGTTCCCTTTTTAAATCCTGAACAAACTTTTTGAAAGTGTTACAGTAGTGTAATGCCAAAGTGTCTTAAAAAAAAAAGATTGTAATGCCACTTCCACACACGTTACAATTAATATAACTGTCATTTACGTAACCACGTCGCGTCTCCGCGAAATCATATTAATACCTAAGTGTAATAATGCTAAGCACTTTAGTACCAATTTGACGTCATAGCGTGCGAACGAGAAATTATGCCTGTCATCAATTAAAAAACAACAACAACAGACAATGTCGGGCCACGAGATCGAAAGATAACTGTCACTTTATTTTGGATAGATTTATTGAATAGACAGCAGCGTTATGTAGTTTTTTCGCACCAAAAACTTAAAACTAGTATTTTGCCTGGATTTTTATTTTAAATATGAATTGAATTTTATTTATAAAGTTGTCATGTGATGTTAGGAAAAAGATTGTTAAAAGTGATGGCAAGAGTACTTTAGAGGATCGCGTCCGGCCCTGGTTCAGGCCATGGTTCGGAGCGAGAGTGCATGGGAGGCCGTCACCTCCTTCTGCGAAGCAGTTATGCTCGCGAAGGAGTCGCGAGCCGACTTCCGGCCACCGTAGGCGCGGGCTTGCGGACGGTGAGCAATGGGTAGATCGCCGTCCGATAAGGACCAGGCCCGGGTCGACGGCGCGTTGTGTTCCACGCGCGCCTCAAAGAGATGTCAGCACCAACTGGCGGGGTCCGTAAGGACCAATGCCTGCTGGGGTTGCAGGTTTGTCCGAAAGGGATATCGCGGCCCCGGCACACGGGCTACGGAAGGAACACGGGTGGGTTTTAGTCAGTAAAAGTCTGACACGAGTACTTTAGAGGATAGAAAACTGCGTTTACCAGTGGCGACAGTGGCCACACTGATACAATAATGGTTTTTCTACTTACTGAAAAAATCTTAACATTCATTTCTTCTGCTTGCTCTGGACAAGTCACTTTGTTTCGTACTATAATAACTCCTTGATCCAATGAAACATAAAGCCATATAACCGTCACTGTGACACAAACATTTAAAATCACTGACAACAACTCACGCCTCTCGCAATCCGCTTACCTAATACCCCTACACTAGCAACCACGGTACAATGCACCAGTAACATCGTTATCAACATAAATTCAACTTAAACTTCACTTGATAAAGTTTAAAATCATTTGACCAGCAAGTACAGTAGGAGTGTTGTCCAGTTCTGCGGATGATCGGTGCTGCGCACCAGTGTGATTACACAGTCAGTTGAACGTGTAAAATAAAGCTTAGATAACCCGCAACTGTGGCTGAATGTTCGTTCAAAATAAAGCTTAGGTAAGCCGCCACTGTGCGAAAGTGGCGTTTAAAATAAACAAAAAAAAGTTAAGTCGTGGTTGCGATATTATGTCGGATTCTCTTTTGTTTTATTTGCAAAATAACGAAATCATGTAAAGGTTGTGTTCGAATTTTGGAAGACTGCAGAAGACAGTCCGAAAGTTGCTCAGTTTTTTTTTTTAAGTTGACCGATGAATGACTATTCCCATTTATTTTCAAAAAAAAATATTTTAAATTTCTATCATTCTGTTCATTCTTTTAATTTAAACCGGTGGCGGTAATAATTAGGTACATAAAGATAAATTATAAAACACGCCAAAACATTTACACTACACTTTCTTAACTACTCAATCGTTAAAATATTTAATTAACAAAATGATTGCCCCGCGTACATCCTGGCAGGAAAACTTATAAGTACCTATCTCCAACTGGCGCGGGCGCAGTAATCTTGCAATTATTACGAAACACTTACACCGCACCGGTTCGAAATCGCAGCAATTTATTTAAGCGCGTGTTACAGTCAACGAAAGTGAGTACCAGAAGCAATAAATAAAAATAATTTCCTCGAGATATATTGCTTATTTAATGGCTGTAAACTTAATGTAGACAGAAATTGATCAATTAACTTAAGTAAGTATTGCAAGAGTTTCTTATAGGACCTCAAAAGAAAAGCAACATGAAATTCATAATTTCAGTATTGTGACCAAGCTCCTTAATAAAGATAATAAAATAGATAATAGGTACCTTTATCTGATTATTTATTTATTAAATACATTATTGTACACCACAAAAATACATCAAACACTATACAGTACAATATTAACATGGATTCAGTAAATGATTCTGAACCCCCCTGCGTCGTCGGTTTTTTTTTTAAATCTGCTGTTTCATAGAAAAGTGCAATCAATACCTACGCGGTCAAAAATGGAACAGCAGATTTTTTTTTTAATAACCGACGATAAATTTTAACGCTGGGGGTTCAAAATCATGTACAATCCATGGTAACAATTTTCGCGTCGATGTCGATGCCATTCTGTATATTTTTTTAAATTCTTTTTTAAAGATAAGAAATGATGAGAAAAGAAGGCGGCTGTCCAATGACGGCTGTAGTGACAAGAAACTAAAATATATTAAGTAGATAAGGGATTTCGAGAATCCACCGAGGTCGACCACTACATTACATTGAGCATACTAGCCCCTAATTGCGTAACACACGATCAATCACAATCTGTTTAATTTTGACAGTTCAACAGCATTCATTGCGTTATTTAGCAGACACATTTTTCGAACATATGAAGCAATGGATTAGCAATATCCTTAAAAACTATTCAGATTATGATTGATCGTGTGTTACGCAATTAGGGTGCTAGTGTTTGATCCTTCAGGAAATCTGTCCTCTGAGTTTGTGTCCGTGTTTCTTATCAGTCGCAATTCTAGCCTAAAAACATTTAACCTAATCTAACTAATTCGGTTATTATTTTTTTATCACATGTCCTTTCTGGCTTTTAAATTTTTTAACAAAATAATTTTTGTTGATTTATAAATTAAAATTACCCTGTAGCCTAATAAATGAGTTAAATTTTTAGGAAATTGCGTAATGCAATATGTAAAACGTTCTTATTCCAAACTTTGTTTTATGAGATAAAATGAATTGTTTGACAAATAACACGTTATAAAAAAATTTTTTTTTTATGAATTATTTGCCAAACTTGTTATTGTGTAGTGATGACAAATCATGTTTTTCCAATCGTTACTTGTCAAGAGAAAATTTGTAAATGATCTTTTGATGAAATTACTGGACACAATTTTTTTACATATTGTTGACGTGTAAAAGTGTTTGTAGGTTAGGTATTACCAAACAACCCCGCTACCCCAACCAAACAGATAACCAGACCCAACCCAGGCCATACAGAAATAAAACATCCAACAATTCGAAGGAAATTCCTAATCCATTGCTTCATAGGTTCGAAAAATATGTCTGCTCAACAACGTAAATAACACAATGAACGTGGCTGATCTGTCAAAATGAAAGGAACTGAGATCAATTGTCCTTTTATATGTTACGTAATCACCCTGCAGTTAAGGACTAGCTTGTGTATCGATCGAGAACTCGATGCTTATAAGGGAAGCATCACTGCCACAAATTAAACACTCCTATTAACTTTATAGTTTTCTAGGTCACCCATTTCACTCTTGTCTTAAAGTCGTAACCCTCTCACTTCCCTCACATTGTCGTAACAATTCCAATCACAAATCGCCAATACGCCTCATTAAGTACGTTGATTTTGTCACCACCCTGACGAAACACAGCCTACTACATAACAGACATAACAGTACAACAATAGCAGTTCTATTCTGCAATAAATACCTGTGATTACCAAACGCAGGTCGAATGGCAGCCGACTGTATGACCTATCATTATGTTAATGGTAGGCGGCGACATGTGGAGAGGTTGGATTCTGCGTTTTGTTTCGTTCATGTAACTTGACATTACGGCATGGTATTCAGTATAAGACGCTTGTAATGATTCCATAAAAAGTCTTTTGAATCTGTATTTTTTTGACGAATCCTATTATTGTGCCATTTGAATCCATTCTGAATCATCATTGTGATTTTTTTGCAACTACAGAAAAACTAAAACTGCCACGAAGTTTCGTAGGGTATTTTTTTGCGGCAGAGGCGAAAAGCCGTTGGCGATCAGTAAAAAAAAGTAACGTCTACGAAAAACCCGTTCTCGAATTACGTTACTAAACGTAATCTTAACACAATTTCATAGAAGAAATATAAATTACACGCAAACGTAACTATGTAAGTTACGTTAAATCCACGACAATTAGTAAAGCGATCAGTAATATTAAACTCCTACTATATTAACTATGTCATGTCAGACGCATGTATCCGCGTCATCAGTCATAGTTGTTCATAAGGCTGCGCAAACGCACCTCTGCCGCTGACGATTAACTTGATACGCCGGTTGCGACACATGGCATACAACACTCGGTTTACTCCGTCAAATGTTGGGGCCAATGTTTGAGACAGCCTTGGTTATAAAGATTGGAACAAATGTAGATGGTGCATTTTGGTGTCGAAACGTACAACAAACTTAAAAAAGACCAAACGCTTTTGTATAAGGAAGAAGTGGAAATCTAAATCTCTACTCATACTGCAGTAGTAGTGACAGGTTCTGTTTTACTTTTAAGTTTGGACTTATGAAAGGATACGTTGTAAGTTCTAAAACGTACCGTTTTGAATGCCTTTTAGAATACTTACAGCTACAATAGCATTAACAGCCGCAGCGGCAACTTACTTGTACATCATCACAGAAAATGAAGACAGAATCGTCAATCGGTCATATTTATTTGTTTAAAGTTTGTATAAGATACCAACATTGGGCCCAAGGTTTGCAACCAAACCTACTCTAGTATTGCAATCTGAAACTCGGTCGGCTGCAGGAAACCGCTGGCGCCGGTGGTCTTAGCCAACGATATGAAAGATGCGTTTCATCTTCATATTTATTAGCCTCCTTTATCATGTGCCCTCAGGTGGTTAATTTCAACGTATTTCTCTCAATATAAAATTATTTATTGCTTATTTAGTCCTACTAGTGCAATGTCAATGTCCTTGCAAAATGGTTGTACCTACTTATTTTTTTACACTATGGTGCCCAGCTCTTTGACTTTTTAGTTTTCTTTTTTAAGTTTACAGGCGTGTGTGACAAATTGCTCTTATTTCTCTTAATGGTGTAGGTAAATATAAGTTCCAAATAATATTATATTTCACCCTGAATAGTATTGAAGCTTTGGTAATCCAGTCCTCTTGAAGTATGCCGTTTAGTTACACACCTCAATGACTTATTGAGAACCATTTTAGCTCCTTAGGCAATCCTACTCACCACTTACAAAATATAATCATAATACTATAATAAACAAAGCTTGGAACCTGTTACTCATACAATGTTTATCAACAGAACAAAGTTAGACTTCCATCGTACAGCCATACAGCGTTCGATTTTACGCTTTGTGTTACCTCCAGACAGTTGATTAAACAAATTGTATAGGTTTGATAGAGAGCACAGATACGGAATACAGACGCTCTCCACGTCGTCTAGACTTCAAAGACTTGGGCCCTTCATATTCATGCACTAAGTGCACTCAACAACGCGCGTCGATTTCCGCTTAGTGTTCCAAGATGGAAACTTATCATTAACTTCTGTTTATGGTAATGAGTATGCAGATTGAAGAGTCTTCCTTGGTTGCTTTATTGTCTATGCTTTTGTTTCTTTTTCTCGTATAGATTTCTAAGATCCAAATAAAATCGACTAAAACGTAATTTTGGCGGCATTTATGCAAAATCTTCTCAAATATACTGTTTTCGATTTATAAAGCTTTCGCAATAGTTATAATGTTATTGTCGCAATACTCCACCGCCATCCACCTAAAGCTAAGGTACGGGCACAATAGATTGCACAAGTAAGTGACTAATGATAGCAGACAATGCGTTGGGTACTAGCTCAATATTAGCAGGAGTATTGATTCATCAGCACGAATCGCGTGACACTCCTTAAAACCTACTTGACATTCTTAAAGGAATGTTGCTGGTATTTTAATTGATCATTGTGCGGTTTATATTGTTTTAATTCTATTGTAATAAGACCCAGAAGACAAAAAGCAAGACCTTTAAACGATCTAAATGCCAACTATATGTGAGGTGAAAGAACTATGAAACACAGGTTAACGAAAAGTAAAGTTATTATTATCATTCTCTTGACCTCATCCAATTAATTGGCAGTCGTCGCAGTATGAAAAAGAACCTATTCAGACTATAAGGGGTTTTACCTAAGTATATCCAAACACTCACACACACTCACTAACACTCCATAGGTGCTCCACTGCTGGGGAGTTTGTTGCGCCAGTTCTTCTGCCCAGGTAAAGCACTAGGAAGTGGTGAGGGGCAGGCGTTTTGGGGGACTGTCTTAAACAATTTTGACGTTCTCAGAGTGCTGATCATAGATATAAGACTGTTATTTATATTTCTATGGTGCTGATTCTCAGCCTAGTTCGAATAAATTACTTTTGATTTTGATACTCCTCGGTTTTTTCTTTTGACGAAAGATACGTTTTGCAAGAGCTTCAGATTTCTTATGGCTCGGTCGGTCTATAGATGAATTCAAACCCTGGAGTATATTTTGTTTGAAATCGTGAATTTGTCTGCGGCATCTGGCTTATGTTTCCGTGCTTTCTGCAGAAGCTTTACAAATAAATATCAAACATTGGTCGATACTTTAAGGCTCAATAATAATATTTACTTTTCATTCGTTTAATATAGGAACGTGATTACAATTTTATTAAAAACGTGTATTTTCGTCACGTTTTTGTGTTTTTGAATCGACAGCCAGTGATAAATGCACACGTGTTTCAAATATTATTGCTTCATCGATGGAATTCAAAACACCTGGTTATTAGGTTTGTATTACTTCCATACTTCAAGAATTTCGGAGCTTCTACATTAATCAGAAGCAATATCTTCAACGTAATGCACCTAAAGTTCGTTTTTTAATCCCAGAGACTAATTTACATTATATGTGATTGTTTGTTTTTTCAATTTAGAATTTTTGTCATTTGCACCTGTCAAATTAGTCTCTAGGATTAAAAAACGAACTGTTAAGCTTCGTGCAGGCTAGCGCGACGCGACACCGATTATTGTTATATCGTGAAGTTTTTTTAGAAATTGTATTGTCTGCAAAAGGCTTAATGCTGATGCAACTCTGCGTCACTTGTAGGGATTACTTTTCTTCACTATATGTATCAGAAGGGTGTAGTCATATTTAAGATTTATGGGTTTGGTACAGTACAGACCATCAACCTAAACAACTTTGTTCAGGTCTATTTCCATTAGACTAGAACAATTACGTCTATCAGGTTCAAGTTTTTCTTCATGAAAAATTGATTGTAATAAATAATCAAGTAGGTATATCGTTAGGTCGAATACCATAGTGCCATTGCCAGTGCCTATATCCTAATAGAAAAACTGTATTCTAGGTGTCAACGACAATCGTGCAACATTTCTGTATCTGTAATCTTTTTGTCACCATATTTGAATATTGCTCAGTTCATCGACTGATTATATTTCGGATGCGGATCAGACAATTCCCGTAATTTTTTTTAAACTTTCGCATTCGCATCTCATTCGCAATCTGTATGTATGTGTGAAAAATACGATCAATTTACCAAAAATTTTGACAAGTTTGACAGATTGCGACTAGAGAGTGAACGTTTTTTAACTACCAACCTACCTTAGACGAGAATTGGCCTTCTGATCTCGCGTTATTTTTATACAAGCGATTGTTTCAATTGAGAAACAATGTTGTTTGCAAAATGACAGCACAAACAAACTAGAGAAAGGGCAAAAAATGACGCACTGCTGACATAAGATTCAAATGCAATCATCACAAACACATGTCATCTTCATTATATAAACATAAAGTTTTGAACAGTCGCTTAAATGAGGCTCGAAATATAATCCAATTTTGGGTTCATTTGATATCAAACCTTCATCGTATAAAAGGCGCCAACTGTCGAATTTCAAATTAATCGAACATCCGGTGCAACGGCTGCGTTCTGAGGAAGCGCACACCATTAATTCAGTTATACAATGGCGGCACTGATTCCCTCCATCTTGAGAATAATGTGACACAATGAAGTTGATTAATCCGTTTTGTTTGAAAGGTGTCTTTTTGTAGCAAGATAGTACATACTAACTCCATGCTTCGTAGTAAACTGTTCAGACGGTTTTTTATCAGTTGCGCTTACATTCTTCTGGAGATAAACGCTTATTATGTTTGCTTACATGTGTTGCGTTACTCAATAACTCATTATTGAAATATACAACGTTATTGTAGATATTTTTCTGAGTATAATGGCTACTTTGAAGTATCGTAGCTGAACCGTAGTGCATCTTGCGTGACTAGTGACTCATCGATTCAATGTGGCCTTCTTCAATAGTAGTTACTATATAATATCTAGTACTAGTTTGCGTGCAGTTTGCGCGTAGTGGTTTATTTTAGATTTAGTAATAGGTTTGGAGAATTTCATTCATGTTGGGCATTTAAATAGTTTACTAGGCAGCTTTGTGCGGTTTTCTGGAAAATCTAAACCATTTGCTTAGCACTTTTTTCTATGGCAATACCAAGGTGACTTGAGTGACTTCAGTTTGTTTAGTGTTATCGTAATATAAATAACTGTGACGTGTAGGTAGACGACCTGCGACCAGTTATTTATAGAAAAACAGAACGACTTAGGTTAAAAGGTATAATGCATAATTTCTTAAACTTTATGAGGAACGCAACAATAGCTCAACGGTTACGGACGACCACGAGTCACCCTGCAGAATCTCGCTGATCCCTGATCAAGATGCTAAAACTCGAAAATAAGTAACGAGATGTATAGTAGGCAATCTTATTTTGTAGTACATACTACTTATATTATATCATGCCTATATTCCTCGAAGGGCTAGCCAAAGGAGTAGGTCTGGTACCTATAGTACGAGTACACCCACATTTCGCCAGTTATGTTTAAGTCCCATGTTATAAGGGGCGAGTCTATTGCCATCAACCGGGCACAAAGCAGACTCCAGGCTGTGCTACTAAAAAAATCCAGATAGAACACCCAATAGCACTTTGCCCGACCTGGGAATCGAACCCGGGACCTCATGCTCAGCAGCAATGCTCGCGACGACTAGATCAACGAGGCAGTCATTTTTTTTTAAATAATTTAAATAATAGTCTGTACAAATAAATAAAATTGTAGTGTGTGAGTAAATTGTCAAAATATACAGCTTTTTACTAAAATGCTTATGAAAGCAAAAACGGTACTATTAGCAAAAAATCCATTTTTAAAATTGTTGTGTCTGTCTGTCTGTTTGTACCGTCTAATCTCCGAAACGGCTGGATCGATTTTGACGGGACTTCCACTCGCATGTAGCTGATGTTATAATGAGTAACTTAGGCTACTTTTATTTTAGAAAAATAAAAAATAATTAAGGACCACGCGGGCGAAGCCGCATGTAACACCTATTAAGTATATAATATAATTATTATTAATATTATTAATTAATATAATTTGCGACCGGTGAGTACTGTTACTCACCTAAAGCCGGCTTTACCTAATATTTTTTCTACACGAGAACAGCTCGTTTGTAATAATACCTGGCTATAATAATGTTACAGAAACCTATTATTATCACGTTTGATATTAATAGCCCAATTTGAAACGAAACACGCGATCCCAAAAGGTACAAATTAGTGTTATTTACTATATGAAAAAAAACCAACAGTAATTTTCAATTCTGATCAAATTACGAATGTAGTGTCAGCTGAAAAATTTGGTACTTATATGTCATCATGGGACTTATTCCATTATTTTTAGGGTTCCGTACCCGAGAGGTGCCAAACGGAACCATACTACTAAGCCTCCGCTGTCCGGCTGTCTATCAGCGGGCTGTATCTCATGAACCATAATAGGTAGACAGTTGAAATTTTCACAGATTGTGTAATGTTCTAATGTCGCTTTATCAACAAATAATAATTTTTTTTAAAGTTGAAAATTACAGAGGGTAAAAAAAAGAAAAACGCCGAAAATGATTCTTGTATGGGGGGCCAAAAAGAAACGTGTTTGTTTCGGCGTTTTTTGTTAAATATTGTAAGGTGCTACGGAACTTGGCCAGTTTTATATTTCTTATGAGAAAGTAAAGCAAGCAGGCTTAATCAAAATTTGAAAAGCAAAAAATGTTATGGACAAGTTTTCATTCATAAACTTATTATTATAAAATTTTGCTCAACGATAAACTTTAGATGCTGACTATACCTTCCAAATGATATGGTTATTTTATTATATTCAGTAATAAATTACTATTATTATCACTAGTATACTATACTACAAGGTACGAGTATTTTCAATACACAGAATGATTGATCACGTAGTGGTTAATGTTAATACTGCATAGCTTGATGCAAGCAGCCTACAGGCAACGCAATCCACACATGCCATAAGTGGAAATGCTGAGCGAAACCAGTCTCTTCCCGCCTCGGGAAATTCATGACCATGGAGTTTCAAACATTGCAAAAACTTTTTTGTTGTTTTTTTTAACACGTTTTAAATAGAGCACCGACTGACTCTTTGTTCAACTTACTTGGAAAACTTGTGTGAGACAAAACGGTATTTCAATGTTCAACTAAATTGACTCGTTCTAACTTTACTTACCGAAAAAGTCCTCCCAAGTCATAGAGTGATCAGAATCACCGTTCGCACCGTCCATCTTCAAACACTATTTTCAAGCTATGCTAACTCAACATTTTTCAATAAGAACAACGTGCAAGTAATAAAAACACAAAATCGTTTTATTTCTATGTCATCAAACACAACTGGTTACATTTTTTGTTTGTTGATAAACAAAAAGACATCGCGTTCAATACTCTCGCAACGGCAGCAAGGCAACGAAACGCACGACCTCACGCTCGGCGACCGACTCGTGAATGAAATGAAACTATGAAAAAGTTAGTTGCGTTGCGTTTTGTTTCGGCCCTCGCCTCGCCCTCACATATCCATCCATCCCGTCGGTCGTACGCTGGCTGTGCAAACATTATTTCCTTCAGTATATCTTTGCTTGCTTTACTAATAAGCATAATCTCTGTGGAAGTTTCCTGCACATAATTATGTAACTGCACCAAGATAAGTAGGCGTTACAAAGTAGGATAGCCTCTTTATCAAATGTAATGATCTAGATAAGTAAGTAGGTAATGTAAATACCTGTATAGAGACAAATAATTACGTAGGCCGTCACCGTTTATTCTGTATATATTGAAATTGCACATCAGAATCTGTTCGAAAATCTAAGCGAAATATTTTTGCATTTCAGTGGGTAGTTAAGTTTTGCCTAGGGGCTGGGTCTAGAAAAAACAACACACACGCTTAAAGACTGTGAATTTGTTGTGTCTTTCTGAACCTATTATGATTTAAAAGCAAACCATAGCAGGCTGGAATTAAATGCTTTTAAAAAACAATAAAAAATATGGTTTTGTATTTTGAATTTGTTGACTTCCGCGTTTTCCTGTGGATATAGATAAAAAATTATTATGTAGTGAAAGAACCGGGCATTGATCTCTAGAAATAGAGATGAGATAATGATTACGTAGTCGATTACTGGTGCTCGAATTGATTTAGCTGACAGACGTACCCTAAGGGGGACCTTAGATGATCAATCTGGTATCAGGTCATTCCGACAATCTGCATAACTTTAACATAAAAAAGTGGTTATTTGGCATCAAACTAGCATTACTCGATCAATTTGACATCAATATAAATAAAATCACAGATTGAACTAATGTCAGATTGCTCGTATATGGTCCCCCTTATTAATACTAAAGAAACAACACGCACGAATGCCTTCCGAATACGACGCGGCTTTCCTCCTAATTTTAAAAACTATGCATACAAAACTCACACAGCGCTAAATTCAAAATTATGTTTGTTTGTTTACTTTTTTCAACATAATCTTCTATCTATCTACATTATTATAGGAGAAACTGACTGACTGACTAGACTGACATATCAATGCGGAGCCGAAATTACTGGGACAAAAACGTACAATTTTGCACACAGCTTCCTTTTATAATGTTGAGGAGTACTAAGAATGGGTTTTTGAAAATTCTACCTTTAATGGGGCGAAAAGGGGGATTTCAATTGTATGAAAAATCTTAATCCTTGAGTAAATAAACATAAAACTTGGCACAAAAGTAACTAGGCTTGCATGAATTCAAGAAAGTATTTCAATCATTAGACGTTTTGCACAATTTCTGAGCTAACCTAACAAAAAGTACTAGGCTTGCATGAATTCACGATAGTATTCATTATATCCACTCAGGTCGACAGACGAGAGGATATTATGCTACTCATAAGATTTGGATGAGGCAGACACATAGTTATAACCTGGATTAACACATAGGATACTTTTATCCTGGTAGTACGTTTTCATGGGTTACTTTCCGCCTTCCACGCGAGCGAAGCTAGTATTTACATAATTTAGAAACTTACAATAATAATATGACTAAATTATATAAAAAAGGAGGGGAAATAATCATAGGGCATCAAAACATTCATCCGCATCGTTGTCAAAATAAAAAGTGCCCAAAAGGCTGGCAGCATAGCCACAATGTATGGCATGACAATGCTGATAGTTAGGCCAATGGCCAGCCCTCTGGTCACGTGAACAGTCGACCAACTAAACATGAAATAAAAGTAAGAACCACGAAAAAAATGGAATCTTTATGAGTCAGATGACATGAATATATTATGTTGTATCGTAAATCGACTAACTAGTTTCTCCAGAACAAACTATATTTGCTTCAGGTTCCTCTCTATTGACACAAACAACATGGCGGAATTTTGATCAGTTGTTATGTTTCTTGATAATTTAGTTTTGTAACTGCATTAATATTCATAAAATAGTCCTAAGTGAACTGTTTTCTATGCAGTAGCTTCTTTTAAATTAAAATTTACCCAAAGTGATTCGCGAATCTACGTTTATTTGGTTGCGAAGCTATGAAAAGGTGAGCACTTGAAGAAGTAAAAATTAACGGATAATTTCATTTTATCGTCACATTGTTGAGCACGTTAGACTTTATTAGATTAGACAACAACTTTACATAACTACGTTTTTATTTTTAGCTGTTCGCTCGCGTCTGCGGTCGTAAAAAAAATTAATAGCAAAGAGAACGTTGAACTAACAATTTTACAAATTCCTGGATGAATTCGCAATGCCGAGACGAGGAACTGAATTAGTGCAACTGCCGTTGCCTCCTAAAAAGAAAACAAAGACTGTCGAGGAGCCCCCGAGCTTGGATGTTAGTTTCTTAGATGATGAGGCTCTGCCCCCTGGTATAGTGTTCACTGATGTCTTACAAAAGAAGTGGCGAATCGGGAAGCCCATTGGTATGTTAAAGTCGCAGAAAAAGTTAATTTCCTTCTGTAATTTATATTGCTATCCACTTTTTTTGTCTTTCAAATGGAAAAGTCAGATTGTTGTTATTACTTTCTGCCAACAAAATATGGTATTTTTGCACTATTAACACTTTCCGTGACACTAAATGCCCATAGATTTCATAACAATAAAACTTCTATTGTGTCTTGGAAAGTGTACAAGTTCCTGTTCAAGACTATCCTTTCCCATCTGATGCAATATACCAAAATAGTTGGTGCTAAGTAAAGAGTTTACTTGCAATATTTAAATTATTTACTGTAGCTGAGTCACAATTCACACATGCATGATATTCATTAGTGGTTCATCATTTATTTGTCTGATGATGACACTCTTATAAAAAGTACTTGGTGACTGCATTTGTAATACTTGTGTTGATTTGGAAGCTGACTAAGGTTTGTTTACAAAACCTTGATATGATAATGATAGAAAAGGTTTGCTGTCTTAAAGACATGGCTACTGCCTTAAATATCAGTCAATGGTATACCACTTTATGTCAGAACTAAAAAAGATGTCATCTTCCTGCCGCTTTTAAAATAATTTTAAAGAGGCAGTGGATGTTTTTAGTGCCATGAAATGAAATCTCGCTCGTGTAACCACTCTGGACTTACAAATATTACAACAAATCTGCTCACAGTCTCTGACTGTGAGGAGAAGATAAGAAAAAATAAAGCTGTGGAATTGTTAATTGTTTGACAGTACTCATAATACAAAAAATTGTATTTATCTTATTACACATCAGTAGTCATCAGTAATTGTATAAACAGCACTTTGATATCTATATTACTCATTACTTCAACAAAACTACTATTAACTGCAATAAGTACTAGCTAACTGTATTTAAAAAGTATATGTTAATAAAATATCAAAAAAATGCTAGGAAGTACATAGAAAGCAAACTAAGTAAATGTATGAACAGCTCACATCCCTGAGAGAAACTTGTTTTCAAACCAGATCAACAACTTTTGTCTTGGCGTGTTCATTAACATGGGTTAGGTACCTACTCTATAATCTCTCTGATAAACCTTTGACTAGCCTACTACAATATTTTGTGGTATTAATTACTATTTAAATGTTTCTTCATTTGTATTTCCTTACTGCTGACTAATTTTGTCTTTAGTTTTTAAAGTACTGACTTGGTATTTAAAAAATAATAAAATTCGTTGTTTTGCAATTATTAGCTAGAAATAGTTTTGGTGTTTTATCTAAATATTTTATACAGTAAATCCAATATAAATAAAAAAAAAAAAAAAAAAAAAAAAAAAATTAATGAGTATCTGAAAAATTATCTAACATAGCCTTATAGGATTTATTGCATTTAATGAATCATCATCATCATGTGCCCTGCCTTTTCCCAACTATGTTGGGTCTAACTGGATGTAGCTGAATACCAGTATTTTACATAGAGCGATTGCCTATCTGACCTCCACAACCCAGTTACTGGGTAACACGATACGCCTTGATAAGGCTGTCCATACTTTTGGGCTTCTAACTACCCATAACAACTGTCAAAGATCTACAAATGACAACCGGGACCAATGTCTTAACGTGCTTTCCGAGACATTTAATGAATCATAATATTGAAAATGGGAATTAACTCGCTGGCTGTCCAATTGACACTTACCAACATACGATAATTGATAATGTAATGTTAAATATTCTTTCTATTTCAGGCAGAGGCAGTTTTGGCAGGATCTACTTGGCATCAGATGATGTTGATAAAGAAGTCACTAAATTGAATGCTAGATATGTAGTGAAGATAGAACCTCACACTAACGGCCCCTTGTTTGTGGAGATTCATTGCCTCATTAGAACGGCACAGTCCACACAAGGTGAGAAAAAAAAAACTCTTGTTTATGATTTGTTTCAATCTTTCTTGTATTATCGGTATTCCGGCCTAATATCCTAGGTCAAATTCGAGGGATAATGTAAACAGAGTACATAAGTTATTATAATAATAAAATAAATCTTTTTAAACACATAATTACGATTTTTGAAATCTTCTTAATATCTAGTTTCTTTTGTCAACAGTAAAAGCATGGCGGCTAGAAAACAAGCAAAAGCGCATTGGTATGCCTGTTTACATCGCCAGCGGGTCGTTAACAGATGAGAACACGGGCACTAAATACCGATTCCTTGTCCTACCACGCTATGACATTGACCTACAAAAAATCGTCGCTAGAACTAGAGTATTAGACCCCAAAAATGTTCTAGTACTAGCATTACAAATATTAGACGTGTTGGAGTACCTACATAGTCAAGGCTACACACACTCTGATATAAAAAGTTCCAACCTAATGCTTGGTTTCGACGGCTCTAGAATTGGTAAAGTGCCCTTTGTAAAACTAACTCCATCATTCCAAAAAGATACCAAGGAGGTTGCTGTGTTATCAGGAAAACATAGAAGGGCTAAGCCTACAAAATCTAGGACTTCCAACTATTATGATGATGAAGATTTCGTCATAAAAGAATCTAAAAGCCCAGAGGAAACAAATGATAATGACAAAAGACTCGCAAATGTTAAAAAGAAGTTGAGAAAGATACTCTCTGATAGAGATAATAGAACTCTGCACAGACATCATGCATTCAATCTCAGACAGATCTCTAACTATGTCAACTATGAAGATATGAATAGTTCCGTATGCTCTGACCAATCCTATCAGAAACTTCTAGACGATTTTGGCGACAAAAACCTAATTCGCACCACTAAAGAGTTTCAAGAAGATACTAGAAAACGTAACGCAAAGGAGAAGAGAGAGCGGGAGCCTGAAAATGTTGATGAAATATATCAAGAAGCTGTGTTATCACAAAGTATTGGACAAATGTATTTGTTAGATTATGGTTTAGCTTCCAAGTTTCTGGACTCTGATGGCAAACATAAGGAATTTGGTATGGACGCCAGGAAGGCTCATGATGGCACACTGGAATACAGTTCCAGGGATTCTCATATTGGAGCTCATTCCAGAAGATCAGATCTGGAAACTCTTGGCTATAACCTACTGGACTGGTTAACTGGAACCCTGCCTTGGAAGACCACAGAAGTACTGGCTGAACCTGACCTGGTCCATGTTTTGAAGAAAAACTTCATGAGTGATATCAAACTACTACTAAAAACTTGTTTTAAGACTGAATTCTACCCTCAATTCATGGAAAAATTCCTAGAATATGTCACAAGTCTTGACTTTACCGAGAAACCTGATTATGATTATTGTAGAAGTCTATTTAAGAGTGAACTGTTGAAAAATGGCTGTGCTAGTGATAAAGAAATGTCACTAAACTTTATTGAACCACCCATGTCTCCTATGAGCCGCAAACTGTATTACTCAAAGAGATTCGGAAAGAAGAACACAACACCAAGCTTCCTCGCAAGAAATGGGATCAAGAAAACTTATGAGAGAGAAAATATTTGTTCCCTCGAAAATGACTTAAAACTGGAACTTTTGAAGCAAACATTAAACACTTCAAGCGAAGGCATTCGCAAGCCTTGCGCGTCACGCAACTTCTTCATTTCAGACGCTGATTTAGTGGCCCGTCTAAAAAAAACACTTATGCCACACGACATATTTGGTAAAAAATTGTCACCTAAAAACTTACGATCGAAAAAGAAGATTGTTAATAAAAAACGTAGGGGTGTCCGAACTCACAGAAATAGTATCGGGAAGTTCGGTAATTTAATGGGTTCAGCGCGCCAGTTTACTTGGGCAGAAATTTTAGCTGGCAACCCTGAAGATATAATTCGCAACAGAGAGCGCAACACTGCGGCAGTGAACACAGAATATGTCGACGACGAGACATGCAAGTATAGAATCAGAAAACTATCAAATGCATCAGAGAACAGTGACTCACATCTACAGTCACCCTTGATGCAAAAAGACTACTTACAAAACATGAACCCCACTTACGCTATGAAAGAAGTTATCGCGTCATTTAAGAGGAAGGTTTCTGGTAAACCGAAGGAAGCAGAAGAACCTATCGAAGGTTTAGAAGGGTACACCCCAGCAATGATCAAAGTGTACAGAATAAAAGAAAAAAGAGAGGCGAAAGAGAAGTTAGATGCCTTGAAACAGCAATCATCAGCTAAAAAAGAATCTGTTCAGGTCCAACCGTGTACAAGGTCAATGAGGAGTAAGAAGCCACCTGAACCTAGTGCCAGAGTAACGAGACAGAAAGGTAGTATTGACAGCAATAAATCGGTAGAATCAAAAGTAGTTCCTAAGTGTACTGGTAGAACAAAATCTAAGAGTAATAAGAAAGTTGCAACTAAGAAAGATGAAAAGGAATTTAGTAAGAAGGAGGAAACAGAAGTTACAACTGCTTCTGAGCCTGTTAAAACTACGCCTAAAGTAACTAAAAGTAAGTGTTATTCAGTATTTTGAAGCTAGAAACAACACTGATTTTGGTTTAATATTTGAATGATATTCAGTGGCCCTAGGGCACTTGTAATACCGCCGGTGATTAACGCGAAGCAAGTAGAACTAGCCACAAAAAATGAGTTGGCGCGCAATAAGCAGCGAGTGCGCGACGGCGACGAGCGATTACTCGCAGGTATGCATATGTACCAAGCGTGAGTCTTTCAGCGAGTGTACTGCCCGCCAAACGAGAATCGCTGAGCGAGTACCCTCTTTGATAGTTCTTGTCGCTACGTCATCGAATCGAGTACTCGCCGGCGTTGTGGACAGTCAGCGATAACTATTAATATAATTATGTTACTCTTTTAATTGCACGGGATCTTTTGTACGATAGTTGAGCGAGATAAATTGTTGATAGGACTGAAAAGAGGCTTTAATAGAGTTTTATTATTATATTATAACACTTGCCGCGACTTTATTCGATGTTTTTTGCATTCAAATGATAAGCTGCCTAGCGCAGGCAACCTGTCTTTAAATTGTAATTTACATAATTTTCTGTTTCTTTTCAGAAGCATCACCAAGAAAAAAATGCATAACAGTTGTCACCAACAGGAGGTGGTTGAGAAGTAGTAAACGCAAGAAGTAATAAATTCACATTTAAATAATCCATTTCTAAATGTCTAGATTGAGAGTGTATGAGTGTCGCTTTTCAAATCTATAGGTTAAGTTCTATTAGTAGGTACCGCCTTGACTATTTTTTTTATTATCAAATCTATTACGGATATTATTATTCAATAATATCTGTTTATTCTTAATTTTTAAATAAGATTGACGATGTAATCTTGACCCACCATTTTTTAAATTTGCATAAACAAATTATTGAGTTGAATGAATGATTGAACAAAACTGTGATTATAATAATTTGTGTGAATTAGGCGTACGTAACATATTTGTCGTGATTTATAAAAGCCCATTTGATTGAAATCTTCAGAGAAGTGGGCTTTATTCGAATATTTTTTTGCATTTATAAAAAAATTGGTTTTCCCAAGTATCTATGTGATACTTTGGCCGTTTTATCGATGTCGGCTTGACGTTCCTTTGTGTAATTCCTTAATAAAAATCATTTTGTTTAAGTATGTCGTTTTCTTTATTTTTAAACCCATTGTAAGTTTAGATGACCATGTTTTTGTGTAAGCCATCAGCCATGGCGCAGTTAAACTGTAAGGAAGCTGTCAGCTCTAATAATATTATGTATGGACCATTGCATCCAGCGTCAACTGCATCTAAGGCGCGCGACATACCCAAAAACATATAACGCCCGCGCCGCACCGTCGCCACGCCCGCTCCTCCTCGCCACTAGTGTACATCCCGCGCCTAACGTTGGTAGTTTTTGTGGAAGTCTCGCCCACACAAATCACTAATCGCTTCAGGTGACAGGCCATACGTTTCGTAGATCTGTTTCAGGTGAAAACTGTGAAGTGCGTTTCATCAATTAGGCCAGTCCCTCACTGACTCCACTGTTAAATTGAAAAAAACGGACCTAGCAGCGGCGTAGCGTATTCGTATTCGTATAGGCCCTCGGAGTAATATCGGTCCTACAACAGTGGAGCCAACATTACGCCATAGGAACTATTTAATGAAACGCACTCTAAAGGCCGTGGGCCCGTGGCATGGCCTACGCGTTTGACGTTGCGCGTTACAAAGTTTAGCCGTTCTACCCTACCGTACCGGCCTAACCTCACACATTGTCATTGGCTGAAGGCTGAATGGTGATAACAGTATTTTTATTGCTAGCAACACGTATGCATTTCGGAAAATGACATTGATGTATTGACATGACGTTATGACTTTTGAGAAGTTGACATTGACACTTCAGTGATTTGGCTGTTGTATAGATGGAAGGGTTTATTTTATTATTCTAATTAATCAATTGCATAAATTGCCGACTCGTCCACTACAGTGATAGTGACAAGTCATTAGGCCGCCAAATTATTAATTTGTTCCATTCAAAAACCGCACGTACATGACATAACCTAAAAGTTCCTAATATTAAAATTCTTATGTAAATTTGTGTTTATTTGAATTAATAATGGAAAGTGAAGCAATAAATGTGATTCGAGTTGGTTCCAGAAAGAGTGAGGTATGTCTAAGTCATTGTATCTAATTATTTTATTGTTGTAAACAGTTTTCATACATTACGTGAACCTTGGGTCGGTGGGTCGTCTTAGGATCTTGCTAAGTAACTAAGTACCTATATAACTCTACGTGACTGCGCTCTTTCCAAAAAGATTGCGAAATACTTGTATTATCATTTCGTACCTTCGTTTTTTTTTGTACGTAATTATTCTTTATTTTCAAGGTCATAAGTTTCTTGTGTTTACATTACATTTTATTCTATGTTTATCTGATTGACCCCCAATAAACTTTGGTACCTATTATTAAAACTAGGTGTGAACATTTTGTCTTTTTTTGATAAGACAAGTCTAATCTTGACAGACAGAATTTAACATCATTAACTTTTAAAGAAGAATAACACAATAAGTTACAGAAATTGTTCTCATGACCTTTGACTTCTTAAAATACTATAACCTACTTTTCTACACTCAATTAATAAAATGATTGTAGATATTCAAGCCAATAGTAACTTGACCTTTATTGAAATAAGAGTGAAATCTGATTACAAAAGAAATCGGTAGTTCACAAGTACTAATAAGTATCAATTTCCTGTATCATGTAGAAGTATTGAATGTTCAATAAAGAAACTTGATGACTTACAAATTAAAATATGTTTACACAGATGTTTTTAAAACATTATTCAATTTTACACAATTTACTGTTGATCGTGAAGTGTCCTTGCATAATTACAAAACTGACATACTTTTGAGTTCATCAGCTTCAACACCGTTGAATATATTAGGAATCTATAAGAGTAGGTACCTAATGAATAGAGATCGGATATTCTGATGCATATTTACCTAAAGTAAATTTTTGGCTAAGAAATTATGGAAGTGGCTTCTTAATATATTTTTATCTTAATATACATCCCGGAATTTAATAAAATCCGGGAATGCACAAGTAATCGGAAACATGGTATGGAAACAGCTTATCAGCCCTCTTATGAAGGTTACTTATGCGGTGTTAACATAAAATAAAATATACCTACTGTAAACATTTTGTAATGAAACCCAAGGCACCGAGTTGTTTGTCTCTATGTGCTATGCCAATTTGGCAACCTACTTTACAATATTAGGTGGCATTTTTATAGTCAAAAAGTACTAAATTCATCAATTCCGTAATCGCGACATTTTTGCAATCGATACAAAAGTACATTTGACGACACGGCGCAGTGGCTGAGCGATCGACTGCTGCGCAATGTGTCGCGGGTTCGATCCCCGCACGGAACATATATTTGTATGATCTGCAAGTAGTTGTTCCGGGTCTGGGTGTTAGTGTATGGGAGTTTCTATGTTTGTAAACGCACCTACGATACAGGAAGAAATTATTAGTATGTCAAAGTTTTTTCTTAAAAAAAAAAAACCATATTAGCCAAAACCTGAACGTAAGTAAATATACAGTCGATTCTATAATCGGAAAAATAAATTTGTCGATCCGGAAATCCCGGGACCTTTTCGATACAAAAGTGCTTTCCATAATAGCTAATGAGTGACTTACACCTGTAGGTACAGACGGCATAGCAAGGAAAAAAAATGTAGGTATTTTAATTACTAAGTAAACAATCTTAAATTATCATCTAGTTAAAATGCTGACATCATGTTGAAAAGCATATATAGAAATGAATATTGTTCAACATTGAAATGTTGGTGTACTGTACTCCTCTGCCCGACCCTTCCGGGAATCAAGGCGTGATGCTATATATATATGTTTATGTTGTTAACAAGATGAAAATGTTTGTTTCAGCTGGCTCTCATACAAACCAAATATGTCATTGACTGTTTAAAGAAAATAAATCCTGAGAAGGAGTTCACTGTAGGTAAGTAACATAAAATAATAAATTACATGAGGTTAGTCTAGGTCAAATTCCTTGCTACAGAGCCTACAAATAACTGTCTATGACTCTTAGTCAGTTCAGTGATCTTTGAACTTTAAAGAACACTGACTCAGCTGACTGGCTAATTTTAAACTAAAAGGACTTAGGTAGTTCCCTTTTCTCCAGCTACATTTTATACAAATCAATTTGATAAGCATAAAGACATATTGTATCTACCGCCGTTGGGGTTTTTTTTTTTTTTTGGGGGTGGTAAATCATCAAGTGACTTCTCCCGCTCTGGGCGGAGCGAGAGGGTGTGTCAGACTTTTACTGACTAAAACCCACCCATGTTCCTTCCGTTGCCTGTGTGCAGGGGCCGCGATATCTCTTTCGGACAAACCCGCAACCCCAGCAGGCATTGGTGTTTCGACCCCGTCAGTTGGTGCTGACATCTCTTTGAGGCGCGCGTGAAACACAACGCGCCGTCGACACGGGCCTGGTCCTTATCGGACGGCGAGCTGCCCATTGCTCACCGTCCGCAAGCCCGCGCCTACGGTGGCCGGAAGTCGTCTCTCGATTCCCGACGCCCGGGGCGTCTCCTGCGGCGACTAGGGCCGCGAGGGCTTGCAGCTTGCATCTCCCTCGCCCGCTCCGCCTCCTCCTTCGCGAACATGACTGCTTCGCAGAAGGAGGTGACGGCCTCCCATGCACTCTCACTCCGAACCAGGGCTTGAACCAGGGCCGGACGCGAGAGATCGCCGCCGCCGATCGCCTCCGTGAGGACACGGCGGTGCTCCGCCCAAGCTGGGCAGACTTCCACCGTATGCTCCACCGTGTCCTCCGGGCGATCCACCCTTGGTGACACCCGGGAGTTTCCTCCCGCCTTATGCGGAACAGGAACCTCCCGAAATAGCCGTGTCCGATGAGGACCTGCGTCAGTCGGAAGGTGAGGACGCCGTGGCGCCTCTCAAGCCACTCCTCAAAGAGGGGACTTATCGCCACAATTGTGGCTTGCCCAACCGCCGTTGGCCTGATCTCTCTCTGGTCGTGTCGGATTGCCCTCCCATCGGACTATGAGAGTGAGGGAAGAGAAAGAGTGCATCTATGTCTGTGCACACACTTCTGCACTATAATATATATCGCGCCGAAGGCTGGTCTCCGCTGAGACTGGTCGCCATGGCAGAAATTGGGTCTGGAGGTCTATTATCTTCAAATGTTTTATAAGCAAAATTAGACATAATTTTACTCAAGTTTTTGTTTCTAAAGGTAATGTAATTTAATGATCTAGAAAATTCAGAATGTACGACTGAAAATACGCATTGAACTTATTTCAGATAAAATTACAGATAACTAAAAAAGTAATTTATATAAAAGAACAGGCAACAATAAAATAAATTGTAGGTTCTTGAGGTAAATACTCGTCGCGACGCCAGATTATTATGTAAATCATATGACATTACGTACATATGTACCTATTGACGAGAATGAGACTGTAAATCTTTCTAAGCATAATGTTTTTTTTTTGTGACCGAAATTAAACTTTTGTGAAAATACAAATGAAATAATAGTCCTGCAGACCGAATTACGGCGGCCTTCCGCAATCAATTCTCTCAATTATGGTGAAAACGACATCAAAATCCGATGAGTAGTTTAGAAGAACAACACGGTCACATTGACCGACACAAAGTGACTAAATTTATAATCTGTCATCGTTTATTAAATAAATATTTAAACATATATATTCTAGTTACCATGACAACGCTCGGAGACCGCATTTTAGACGTATCACTGCCCAAAATAGGAGAGAAGTCGCTGTTCACTAAGGATTTAGAAGATGCGCTGAGGAATGATACTGTGGACTTTGTAGTACATTCACTGAAGGACTTACCTACCACGCTACCTGACGGATTGGCTATTGGCGCTGTTTTCGAAAGGTAAGGAAATATCCAGATAAAAGAAAGAGAGAGAGAGTTATTCGAGATTGAATCGCGTCCTTTTCTGTAGCGGTAGGCAGAAAAAAAGAATGTCGATTGCAAATTAGAAAAATAACTATATTCATATTATGAACTAGCTGCTGCCTGCGGTAAAAAGAGTAGCTAAAGTTACTCATTATAACATCCGCTATCTGCTTGCGAAAAAATCGTATCAAAATCGGTCCAGCCGTTTCGGAGATTAGTCTAAACAAACAGACAAACAATTATTTTTTTGTTATACGTACCGTATATACTTTCTACTTTTATGTTTTTTTTTTTTTGTAAAATACACAAGTATTTAATGTTTTTAAAGGTATTATTAAAAAAGAAATTGTTATTTAATTTAATAAAAAGGTAATATTTTGACATTACAAACAGACACTTCAATTTGATTTATTTGAATAGATTTAAGACAGCGAAATCCAGAAAGTCATTGACTTTTTTGTTGACTGTACCTGCTGGCAAATTACCGTTCCCATGAATTAAATGACTAGCTCGTAATTAGGCATTCACTAGTAAATGAAACGTATTAATTGCCGCCGGTAATTATATAAAATTCTTAGTAACTTTCTAAACAAACTGCTAACGCTTCTTTGTATCGCTGGCACGATAGTTATTCAAATTTTGTTGTTCCAAAACTTCTCCACTTCCACGGCGTTATCGGTGGCAGCGCAGACGTCACTTTGTCTTTTATTTTATTAAAGTACCTGAACAAGCTCTGCTCGGGTCAAAAAAGAGAATGCTCATTTAATAGTATAGGATAGTTCATACTAATTCCATGTAAGTACATAGTAATTCCATGCTGTCATGATAGTAGTTACTTACTAATTCTATGCTGCCAAGTCATTATTCTAAGGTAGCCATGTTGTTCTAAACTTTGGGCGACCGAGCTCTGCTCGGGTGAAAATACGGAGAAAACGGATTTTCTCATGATATGAGACCTACCTAGATCGATTTTTCACCCCCGTAAACCCCTATATTGCAACTTTCATCGAAATCGTTAGAGCCGTTTTCGAGAACCTGATTATAAATATATATTTAAACAAATATTGCTCGTTTCATACTACTTTACTCACTAGGAGGTGAACTGTTTGTGCATTACAGTTACACGAATATTATTAAAAGAGAAAAAATAAGTATTTATTTTAAAAACAACGGCAAGTTTGTCTGGGAGTTCAAGTGTCTCATATAAAAGGTTACGAAACCCTTTCAAAGAGCACGTAAATAATGTCTGCATATTTTGCGATACAGCTCCAAATTCCACATGCTAAACGCAAAAAATTGCGAAGTATTTCCAAATCTGCGATGCCTCTAGTATTCCAGATAACCATATAACATGAAATAAAATCCATTTAATTCTGGTAAAACCCATATCACGTCAAATAAAAGGTGACGGTGGCTATTTTCCTGGTTCTTGCCATTCAATAACATAAAATGCAGTCTTAAATTATCTATCAGCCGTGACTGCATTAAAAATAATCCCAAAATTAGTTAATGGAGGTTATTTAATATTATCGCACGTATTTATTATTACTATAATAATATCTATGCAGGTTTCCCTTATCACTAACGAATTATTGAGTCACGTCGAGTCAATAAAAACTTAAATTATGAGCGTTCATCCAAAAAAATGGCAACGTCGCAAATAGCTGTCAATTATTTACCTGTTTTGATTTATTTGGCAATATGACTGTATGGAAATAAGAAATATGGCTAACTAGTGAACTAGAATATTAATCATGAATTGCAAAAATTGGCATTGGTGTAAAAAAAGGCATTTGGAAAGTTTCCAAATGCCTTTTTTACACCTAAAACGGTAAACCTTACCTGCCTTTACATCTAAAATTAAATAAATATTCGTTGTTACGATATTTCATAATCAATATTTTAGTTCACTATAGTTAGCCATATTTCATATTTCCATACAGTAATATAGCCAAATTAATAAAAACAGCGAAATATTTGACAGCTATTTACGACTTTCCCCTCTTTCTGTATAAACGCTCTATTATATTATTTTGAAGTTCAACGGCTTCGTTAATATTTAGGGAATCATGATGATATTGTAATATATTTTTTTACCCTTTGCCTTCATGACTTGCGTTAATCAGAACAAATTCTGAGTGCCTGCGTAGGTATGTCTGGTCTCTTTTAACTATCATTTAAATACGTAACGGAAGTTGTGACACAACCAAACTCCAATACAGATTTAGTGTCCAAAAGACACAAAGATAGAGACGATTTGAGGGGAAAGTGGGGGAAGTTCCCTATTATTAAAAGCACTAAAGAGACAAAGAGATCAAAAAGTCATCAACATCTGCTAAGCCTTTTTCCAACATTTTAGGGTCTACATATAGGTATCATACACATATCGCATATCATATCACATATAGGTCTACATCTAGGTATTTTACATGGAGCGATTGCCTATCTGAACTCCACAACCCAGTTACTGGGTAACACGATACCCCTTGGTAAGACTGGTTGTCAGACTTTCGGGCTTCTGACGACCCGGAACCACTGTCAAAGATCTACGAATGACAGCCGGGACCAACGGCTTTACGTCCTTTCTGAGGCACGCATTCCTGCTCCGCCCAGACCGAGAGAAGTTATTTGATAATTTCCCAATAAAAAAAAAATTAAAAAAATGTGGTCTTGATATGTAATGGATGGTCACCGATTCACGGATCGACATCAGCTAAACCTTCGATCGGCTCGTGCTTCTGTTATTACTTACCCACTAAAGAGAGCGACAAGTATCTGGCGTAATAATTCAAATTACATTATCTTTTTTTCAGAGAAGACCCTAGAGACGCACTGGTACTCCGAGAAGACTTCAAAGACCACACGTTAGCCACACTCCCAGAAGGCTCAGTTATAGGTAAGTAATTATTTAGCACTTGCTACTAAATGAATTTTCATGAGCATCTCAATATCAGCTCTTAGGTACTTATACTCCATTTGAAATAAGATTAACTAAACCTTTTTTACAGCCCGTTCAACCAATTTTGACTTCTATTGCGTTGGTGGCATGACAAATGGCAGCTGCAGTAAACAGTTGATATTGTAACCACTTTTTTGCTTCTAATGCCATCTGCCTACGGTATAAAACTCAGAATCGGTTGAACGGACTGTAAAAAAGGTTTGTTTAAATGTGTAATCTTATTTTAAATGGAGTATAGGTGTTCTTCCGAAAGCAACTGCAAGCGGCAACGTCCGTCACTCAATCGCGATGAAATACCACAGCGACTCGAAATGCAGCCGCGGTTTCAATTCCGAACGCGGCATCACAACCACAAATTCGATGGCAGAGGCATTTCTCTTATTCAGTTTCGCGACAGTCATTAGTGTGATAAAAAAAGCGGCCAAATGAGAGTCGAACTTGCCCACGAAGGGTTCCTTAGCACCGCAAAATATTTAACAGTATCTAAATATATAAAAATACTAGTAAATAACTCCAAAAAAACACGTATAAGTATTCAAATTCAAAATATTTTATAAAACACATAAACCTACAAGGGCACTTATGAAACGACAGGAGCTAAGTGCACGGTTCCTATGGAGAAGAGCCAGCAAGAAACTCCACGGTTACTCTTAATAATAATAATAGAGCATTAAATAAGGTTGAAAATTGAATACATATTTGGGTTGACGATGTGAGTAAGCTGCGAATGGGCATTTATTTTACGGGTTTTATTTAGATTATTCAGAATATACACATTAAATTAAATAATTGTCTGGTTAAAGTTATACAATAATGTTTATTCTATTGAACTCTTAAAAAAATGTTGTTATCGCTGAAAATACGGAGATGTTCGACGCCGAAGTTTATTTTTGTGAAGTATTTTTTATTGGGAATATCAAACTATTTTCTACTATTCTATTCGGTTAAAATGTTTCTTTAAACCCTTCTCTGTCCACTGTATTTTTTGCATCGTATATTTTCATTGCATTACGGCTTACTCGACTATCCAAGAAACCGGTTTTTTGTGAATAGGTAACACCGCGCCTTAATAGGTATGAGAGGACAGTGAACAAGTACCAGGTACTTAGCAAAATTGAAAATAGTCCACAGATCTATAGTTAAACCTAGAACATTCTCTCATTCACAAAATCTAAAAGAAAAGAATCTATATAAAAGATAAATAAAATAATAAAAATAAAGACCTATTAAACCAAATGATAGGATTGCCACTACAGCTGTAACAAATCTAATTTAAAAAATATGTAGAATATTGTTGGTATAGTATAATGTCAAATAATGAAGAGATTATGTCAAACAAGTATGTAAAAAAAAAGGTAAAATAAAATAACCATCGTTATTTGAGTGCAGGTAATAGACATTTACATAGTTATGTCGTATTAGGTACCAGGGAAGCACATGTGCAGAAAGAAAGAAAGAAAGAAAATACGTTTATTTGCGGTACACATGACGCAAGGTAAGAAGAAAACACGAAAATAAACAGTTTGGGGGAAAACATGCGTCACATCCACGCAAAACGGCCATCGCTCAGCATAAAGCTGCGACCCTATGCGAGACAGAGCCCCAGCGCTGGTTTTCAGCGACAGCCGGCGTTGACGTTATGACGTCAACCGGTGCAGCAGAGAAAAATAACAAAAGATAAAATGAATAAATACAATACACAAGTCCTAAATTTTTATAAAAAATATAATATTTAAAATGGTAACATTTCGTACCATCGGCGACGCACGCGCCACAGACAGTCTGTGCGCGCAGCTGTCGTTTATGCTTTTTGTTTGACGTTTTGACATATTGGATACGTAATAAATATAACATGGCGCATTATGTAATTAATGTTGTGATGCAATGCATAATAATATTATCAAAGGATGCATTGGGTGATTGTGTAGCTATGTTTCTTGTAAATAATGTTTGTGAAAGTGTGAATAATGTTTGTGAAAGTGTGAAGGTGTAGATGACATGTTATATGAGATCAATGGTAAGTGCCGAACAATTATTTTGTATGGAATACAAAATAATGTTAAAAATGTTAGTTATGGTGACCCTTTTAAGTTATGGTGACCCTTTAAAGTTTAGGTGACCCTTTTAAGTTCAGGTGACCCTTTTAAGTTATGGTGACCCTTTTAAGTTATGGTGACCCTTTTAATTTTTAATTATATTAATGTATTTATGTATTATAGTGGCCATAGTAGTAGATAGACACACTGTGAAAATTTCAAGGGTAAAAAATTCTGACATCGGCCTAGAACTAAGCCATTCACCTGTTTTAGCAGACAGATTGGTGACAGATAACAGCTGATAAAACTTATTTATTTATATATACTTTATTGTACACCAGAAAATACATAGTAAATAATAAATTTAACACTACAAAACATACAATGGGCGGCCTTATCGCTTTCTGCGATCTCTTCCAGGCAACTTAATACTTACTAAAGAAAAAAAAAGAAAGGAAAGTATTTATTGTGACTCGCACAGGAAAAAAACAAAAACAAAAAGGAGTGTGAAATACAATGAAGAGTGAAATATTATGTAATCCGCGTGTCTGCATCAGACGTAACATCAGTTACTTGTCTATGCCTTTAGTATCTGTGGTACTCTATGGCATCGTATTGACAAGTAAAGAGACGCAGACGCCGACACCGGCAAAAATAATTATTTACATTACGGCTGTTTATTGTGTATAGTATAATACATATAGTGAATAGTGGAATGAAAAGTGCTTTGTAGTAGTCAGCCAACGGCATTTGGAGAAATACAGATAGTTTAATGTGGTTCAAGAGTTCTGACAAACAGTGCAAAAGAAAAAAAAATAAAAAAAAATATATAAAAAATAAAACAAAGTGCGAAAGAACCACTGTGTTTGTGTTTTTTACTCAACCTTTTGTACATATAAATATTTATTATATCTACCTATAGTTAATTATACAGGTTTGCAGGGCCATCGACGCAAACCGCAACCTGTTACCATGGATTCAGTACATGATTCTGAACAACCCGTTGAAATTTTTTGTCGGTAAAAAATAAAATTTGCTTTTCCATACATTTTGACCGCGTACCTTTTGCACTTTTCCAGATTTTTCTAGAATCATGTGCTGAATTCACCCTTTATACTCAATCAATTGCATATACCTACCGGAAGTATCCTTACATATTATTATAAAATAAACTCCCCCGCCGGGTCTGTCTGTCTGTCTAAACTGAACGCAATAAACTCAAAAACTATCGAATAGATTTCCAAACAGTTCACCAATGGACGGAGTGATTCATGAGGATGTTTTTGGTTTATAATTCATTAGGTTTTGTGTAAATTTGCCTTAATATGACGATTATTGTTATTCGCAAAAAAACATTCCGAATGGGTCTATCTTCTAAGGATGACCAACAGTAACCATTATTCCATCTTTATCTGTTATCTTTAGGAATTTGAAAAAAAATACATTTTTATTTCCGAAGCTATTTTGCCCGGTATTATATTAATCCTTATCCAATGAAATATGTTATTTAAATTGGGCGTTTAATTTCAATTAAAATATTCCTTGACCTACATTTAAATGAATAGTTTAAAAGATATCACAGATTCAAAATTACGCGTAACAATATTATTATGGTTGACGGCAACGCGGGCGCAGCGGTAGGAGTCAATGACCTTTTCCTCGGCTATTAGGTAAGTAATCCCGGTAGTACGTTTCCGTGGGATGTTTTCCGACATCCACGAGGGCGAAACCGCGGGCAAAAGTTCGTTCATGATAAGCAGTAAGTATAGAAAACAATGTATTGTGTTAGACCTACCTGTTGGTAAAGATACGGTCATTTGTAAAACAAAATGTCGTAACTATTTGTAATTCTAACTTGAGAATAAAGTAACTAGCTTCTGCCCGCGACTACGGCCGCGTGTTTCTTGCAGGGACTGAATTACCCAAAAATTAAGGTACTTACCTTTAAATTTCGGTATGAAGTCATACCGTTAAATAAGGGTTACCTAAATATTTCGAAACCGTTATTTTTTTCAGTACTTACCGGAATTTTGAAGTTGGAAATACATACCGGTATATTTCGATAGAAGTACTAAAATACACAAGTTCGACCCCCCCGCGCACCCACGCCGCGTCGTCTTGTTTTTCGGTACCGAAATCGTGTAAAGGTTAAATAACGGTTAAAAAAGGTATCGGTATAGTTCAACACTTATTTCAAACCGGTACCGGTATATATTTGAGGTATCTTTACCTTTAACCGTAACCGCTTTCAGTCCCTGGTTTCTTGTGTTAACATAAAATATATCCTATAACTGTGTCCCGTTTCTTCGTTTTCGGCTAACGATCTTTCTGAGTTTTTCTTTTTGCTCGGATTCTAAGGATCGTAGCGTGATGTTCAATCATATACAAACAAAAATCACCTATAACCTTCCTCAATAATTGGGGTATCAAATGCAAATCTATTATTTCGAGAAAACGCCGAAAAAAACACGTTTCTTGTATGTTAAATTTTTGTTATTTGTTGTTATATAGGCAATACAAATCACAATCTGTGAAAATTTCAACTGTCTACCTATTACGGTTCATGAGATACAGCCCGCTGACAGACAGACGGACAGTGGAGCCTTTCTTTGGCACTCTTCGGGTACGGAACCCAAAAAAATATATATACTCTTCAGCTTTATCATATTATTAGTACATCGTATTATTATAAATTGAAGTATTGTATTGTGTAGAGCGACCTATATTTATGCACTTGAGTTTAATAGATACCTACTTATCTTTTGTTACGAGATAACACATTTAGTTAACAACAACACTTCTAAAAATATTAAAAAAAACTTATTTTGAATAGCTTCCAATGGCCAAATTCTTTGTTGTTGTTGTATAAAATCCTAGTTACGACCTGATAAAAATCTGCCCGATAATTACATGACATCATATTTTTAACGAGTATCGAGTAGGTATCATACTTACCATCCACACTCACACAACTACAGCCGTTCGATTCTGTAAAAATATCACCGTGAAACTTAGGTGAAGTGAGCGTGAAGTGAGCTGTCAATAGTTTTAATCCCTAGCATCCTGGCGGTCGATTCTGTGGCAGTGACAGCTCACTTCACGCTCACTACACCTAAGCTTCACGTTAATATTTTTACAGAATCGACCGACAGGTCGACATAAAAGAGTCTGACGTGGTGACATTTGGAACTAAATATTTGACTTAAGAGGAAATGCGGGTGGTCTTTTCTCCATAGAAACACTCTCGCCTGTTTTCTTTCTGGATAATGACCCTAAAGCAATGATTTTTTACAGTAAACTAATATCAACTATGTGTATGTCCCTATGTTTTCCTTTTTGATGATACATTAACTTGGTAAGCACTAGAACCCTCAAAAAATGCTCAAAATTTCTTATTTAGACCGCTGCCAACAGAGGTCTAGTGACAACTATTCATGAAAAAAAAAAACAAGTGACTTCCGAAAAAAACACTACAAAGTGAAAAATTACTTTAATTTCGGAAGTCGGTGTCTTTGGTTTTGAATTTTCGTTTTTTGCCACCGACTTCCGAAATTAAAGTTATTTTTCACTTTGTTCTGTTTTTTTTCGGAAGTCGGTTGTTTTTTTTGTAAAAAGTTTTTATTTTTCACTTTTTAGTTGTGGTACCTACCCCACACAAATTCGAATACCACTACCTGCTATGTAAATAACAGTGACAGGAAGTTATCATCATATCATCCACATATACTAAGTGGGAAAAATACGTATTATTGAAGCTTACTCAAAAACTATTCAAGCAAAGTTAATAATATTTATATGGGACCAATCCGGGACCATACCCTTTCATACAAAAAAAGAATTTTCAAAATCGGTCCGCAATTGACGGAAAAATCGACGGACATACATTAAAAAAAAAAGTACATACGCGTCGAACATATAACCTCCTCCTTTTTGGAATTCGGTTAAAAAGAAAAACATAGGGGCACAGTATATATTTTACTTATTCAGTTTACGAAATATCTTTTAAATTCGTCTAATATTGAAGGAGGAAATAGGCGACAGACAAACCTCGAATTATGACTTTTTAATTAGGCTATTCAGTCAGATTTGCAGCTGTCCTTGTCGCACGAATAGCGGCAGACCGCGGAGCGCTCGCGACAGCGATAGTTTCTTCAAATACCTAATTTTTATAAGTCTCTCCAACCGCATTTCCTCTTGATACAGACCTATGATGATGGCACTACTTCACCGACAAGTGCTAGTAGGTTTCGAGTCACCCACAAGCAGCGTTTTTAGCAAATTTGTTTAAATTATTTTACACATTTCGCATTCGAAGTGACCTAAGTGTGATATTGGCGCGCTCATTTTCATTTTACTCTTTTTGCCGCGCTGTACAGTCACTCTCACTTAGTCGAATCGAAGAAGGTAAAAAAAACTACCGATTCTGTGGTACATAAAACAGAGAATTCCGGTTTCTAAATTCAAAATTCAAAAGTCATTTATTCAAACTAGGCTGAGAATCAGCACTTTTCGAACGTCAATTACATAAGACAGTCCCCCAAAACGCCCACCCTTCACCACTTCCTAGTGCATTAGCTGGGAGAAAGAAGTGGCGCAACAAACTCCCCTGAAAGCCCTAAATGCGTAACACACTTTCAATCACAATCTGAATGATTTTGAAGGATATTGCTAATCCACTGCTTCATATGTTTGAAAAATTGGTCTGCTCAACAACGTAAATAACGCGATGAATGTTATGAAACTGTCAAAATGAAAGCCATGGCTACTGTAAGTATGTTAGGGCCGATGCACACGATGCGCTGCGGCGGCGGCGCGGCGCCGGAACGGTGTCGCTGCGGCGTCCTACATACAAATGTTCATGGTATACCACACGGTGTATTACGACGTCGCAGCACACCAACACCGGACTTGCAAACCGCGAGACGCTGCAGCGGCACCGCTCAGTCTCACCGTATGACCGCCAATATGCCGAAATCTTTGTGGTGCGGCGCCGCAACGCATCGTGTGAACAGTATCTACCGCAATTACCCCGCAGTTAAATTTTTTGTCGGATCCCATGATCAAATCAAGTTGTTTCGTTACTTATCGCAACAGTTAACATGAAATTAACCGAAGTTATACTCATCAGAGTCTCGATGAGGCTTTCATACTTCTATACCTACTCTGGCCGTATTATAACTTCTTACAGCTTCTTTACTTCTACTAATCTTATCCCCCAGGTACATCTTCCCTCCGCCGCACAGCACAACTACGCGGCTCGTACCCCCAGCTCAGCGTAATGGACGTACGCGGCAACCTCAATACGCGACTACGGAAACTGGATACCAGTGGACAGTACGCCGCATTGTTGCTAGCCAGCGCTGGGTTGCAGCGGATGGGATGGAAGGATAGGATATCTAAGGTAGCCATCATCATTAAGAAGAAAATAAAAACGAGCGAGCCTTACAGTAGTCGCATATGATGTATAACATCTGACATTGGTAATATCCAACATTAAAGGGGCAGGGCCTCGTCAAGGTCGTTTCTGACGACCAACTCTAGCACCGCGCGTGCTCATTGGTCAAATCTAATAGCGCACGCTTCCCCCGCTTCCTACTACACACTTCCGTCGCCTTTCACAAAATCACTCCTACAGATTTGATTTTAATTTTTTTTTAGATTTTGATTGCAGGAAAGCGAGAGGAAAGTAGTAAAAAAAAAAGAAAATCTAAAATTTTCGCGTGCAGCACCGTCAAGTAAAGAATATGAGAGATTAAGTGTGAGAGACAGAGAGAGTTATCTTTCTTCTCTCTCATGTAACGAAATGTGCCTAAACGTAACGCGTCCTTGAAAGTTCACTCTCAATTATTCTCGTCCAATTATCGTCCAAGAATCGCCGCTTAAGAGCGTTTATTCTGAAGGTGGGCAACGTCGCAAATAGATGTCAAATATTTCACTGTTTTGATTAATTTTGCAATATTACTGTGTGGAAATAAAAAATGTGGCTAACTAGTGAACTAGAATATTGATTATGAAATGCAATAATAAATATCGTAACACCGAATGTTTAGTGTTAGATGTAAAAAAACTATTTGGAAACTTTCCAAATGCGTTTTTTGCACCTAAAACGGGTACAACGTCAAATTCATTGTTATAATTGCAATTCATTATTAATATGTTAGTTCGCTAGTTAGCCACATTTCTTATTTATATTCAGTAACATTGCTATAAGAATCAAACAGAACAGAACAAAACAGGTAAATATTTGACAGTTATTTGCGACGTTGCCAACTTTTAGGATAAACCCTATTAAATATTTTCACTTCAAAAACTTTATTTTAGACTCTAAAATAAAATATTCATACTCTCTAAAATATTTTTTTCACCACAGATCCTACCTTGTTCAGACATGAAGTACGCAGTTGGTCAGGGAGCGCTTGCCGTCGAGTGTCGATCAGATAACACGAATATACTAAATATGCTCGCGCCCTTCAACCATGCTGAAACTTACTGCAGGATCCTGGCTGAAAGGAGCTTCCTCAAGACTTTGGGTTTGTCTCTCAATTTTGTAGCTTATACCACAGATGGTTTACTCCGAAAAATCATTTAAATAAAAAGCGACTCTTGCAACGACACAATAAAGTGCAATTCAGGTCGCACAGAGCTAATTACCTACAGTTATATTCGCCTAGAAGTTGCCTCTCTTTATATCGTTTAACTCTTATATCTTCTGACTACGTTACATTCACTGAATTGGCCCAGCAAGATGGGCCCGCCGCGTACTTGTAGCTTCATACCTAAAATGCGGAGTGCACCTCTTCTGTCCTATCCTGTGCTTATACTTGAATCCACTTACAAAATTATGTATTGGGTTCCCACCTATGAAATTGCCGTTTTTTTTCTCACAAATAGAGAACGTCGTCACTTCTATGATTTAAAATATTCATCAATTGCTTGATATTATATCGAATAATGACCATCATAGACAACTACCAATAGTAAAAAAAACCTTATTACTTTATAAACATAAAAAATACCTTAAAAATTACTCCTCAGTTTGTTAGCAGAAATGGCCACTATTTGTTTTAACTTAGCCAAAACTTATTTTTGTCGCTTTATCTAAGTGGTATATTACGTTAACTTAGTTTTTAAACATTAGTGCATACAAGTTTTAAAACATTCGTGTTCATGGTTGTTATATAAATTAAGCAAATGTTAGTATGAAAAATGCAACTTCTTTAAAATTCTCCATACAAAACGCTGATTTCATAGGTTGGGACCTAATATTTTAGTAAAACTGGCGAAATGTGGGTGTACTTACACCTGTGTCTAACTCTTCGGGGGATAACAGCCGTGATGTTATTTTACGTATTTTGACTTTATGTAGCATATGTTGATTTTTAATTGACCATTCTTAAAAAGATCCTAAATACTTATAGTAAATTTTACAAAGGAATTTGAACTTTTTCGCTTACGGTATTGAGTTGGTTATTGAAAAACTTGATAATTACCTATCTAAGGTTCTAAAACTCCTAATGAAAGAGTTGAATGAAAAAAAGCCCATTTATGAAATTACGGTGATAAGGTTTGGTAAAAAGTAACGGCGTGCGTACAAAGTCGATCAGTCCGAAATATAAATCAATCTGACTACCTTTCCGAGGCGGAGGAGGGTCTGGATATGTAATGGATGGTCACCCATCCACGAACCGACCGCGGCAACCATAGCTTAACCTTCGAGCAAGATTAACCACGAGCACAATCAGTCCGAAATATTCTGTACAAAAATGACAAGATAACTTATTTACAGGTGGTGGATGCAGCGCCCCTGTCGGCGTCTCAACAAGTCTAAAACCAATAGACTCACAGTTCAAACTCACAATAACCGGCGCAGTATGGAGCATGGACGGCAAAACAAAACTCGACCACACATTACAACAAACTTTCGCTCACATCAAAAGCACACAAAAACACAAACTCAGTCCCACAGAAGAAAATGAATGTAAAAAGGTGAAAATCGACAATGATGAGTCAGAAAACGAAATCTTATCCCCAACAGAAGTACTTAAAGACAACATTATAAATAAAACCAGCAATTGTGATGACAAAGAAGTTGAAAGTGATACACGTATATTTTGTGGTCTTACTGTGAATCCTAGTATGCCTGTAGATGTTATTATTAAATGTGATAACTTAGGGAGGGACGTAGCGAATGCTCTAATTGATAAAGGTGCTTTAGAAGTCATGAAGGTTACTCAAGACTTGATCAGGAGTTCTATTGTCGAAAAGAAATCATGATTGATACTTTTTTTTTTAAATGAGGCTGTATTTTACGAGGTTCTTCGAGTTCTTCTTTTGGCCTTACGAAATATATTTTTAATTCTATGGTGCAAAACTAGCATTGTATGTAAATATTAATTTTTGCAGTTCTTTTTAACCGACTGAGGAAATTTTGAATTTGTGAGGTTCGCTCAACAATAGAGCGTTTATTTTCAAAGTGGGCAACATCGCAAATAGATGTCAAATATTTCGTTGTTTTGATTAATTTGCCAATATTACGGTATGGAAATATGAAATGTGGCTAACCATTTTAATTATAACACTGAATTTGATATTGTAACCGTTTTAGGTGTTAAAAGGCATTAGGAAAGTTTCCAAATACTTTTTTTACATCTAAAACTAAATATTCGGTGTTACGATATTAATTATTGCATTTAATAATCAATATTTTAGTTCACCAGTTAGCCACATTTCATATTTCCATACAGTAATATTGCCAAATTAATCAAAACAGGTAAATATTTGACAGCTATTTGCGACGTTGCTAACTTTTAGGATACACGCAAGGAACAAAAACATCGCTCTAGTGGCCGCGATTGCATATAACTCGATTATAAACCTTAACACTCGAACATAAAGTTTATTATCGTTTGCAATATATTTACGACTTCGATTGAAAAGTGAACGTATTTTTAAAATAAGAACAAAAATATTTATGACAAAAATAAAACATAATTTCTAAGCAATTAGGTTGAAAAAACTATGGTGCAAAATAAGACCACAACATTGTTTGTGGTCTTATTTTTCCGGCCACTTTGATGCGCCATCGTTGATTGAAGTTTGTAAGGCATGTAGGCATTCTGTGGCCTAAGAACCTCGTTTTCACTAACACTAAGCTACACCTAACATTAATGTCGAAATAAAAGCGCGTTTGGATTTTCAACGCTCGGCTCAGGCAGCGTCGGCTATAAATTTAAAATATTTGTACTGCCTCAGAAATGTATAATAAACATTGTATGTTTGTATATAAAATTGTAAAAATATTTTTATGAAGAGAAATCGGTTGCATAGTTTTTGTATAATAAATTGTAAATTACAGTTTATCACAATTTTTTTATCAAACATGTATAAATTAATGAGGATGTATAGCAACAAAATTAAGGTTTTATTTTAATAATAATTATGGAACATGACTGACTCGTGCAACGACATGCCTGTTTGATTTAAATATTCATATAGAAAATATTTTTGTTGACTTAGACCGCGTCGTAACCAACACGATTGACGCGTTCATTTTGTTCGGCAAACCCGATCGCGTGGTCGCGTTGACAGAGGGCACACCTTCCGGTTTTCTGAACATTTCAACGCGAACGATCGTTTTTGGTTAGCACGCGGAGTAACTACTAAATGGAGTGCCAATGTACTGAAAACGAATTTATGTTGCAATTAACTAATAAAGTAATACCAGGATATGAACAAAAAAACAACCTGGTATAGACTAAAGGTAAAAACAACAATTTTGAGAGTGTGAGATGCCTTTGACGCGTAGAAGAGATTGTATCTAAAATTACTTGGCATTCGCGCAGTGTCTAGAGATACAAAAGTACACTCTCACTCCATTTATTACTTACTACGTGAAACCGGTGTAATTTATTACTATTACTATTACTAATTTATACGGACTGTTAAAATATGAACTTGATTTAGTAATAAAATCGTGTTGTTTGCATGTTACACACTGTTGTATATCGCCGATTTCCGTTCAATTAGTGGGTACTTATTTATCATGTTAATAATACACTGCCCAAGGACCTTGTCTAGCATTTATTTTCGTTATAAAAATTATATTTTGGTTTAAAATGTTTATTTTGTTATATTAAAATTATTTTTCAGTCTAAGGCTATATGTAATTAGTGCCTTGAAAATTAAAAGTATTCTGGCTCCTAAATTAGCTCAATTAAGTATAGCGTCTGACGAATTCTTTATTTCGGTTCTCTAAAAGGCACAAACATTTGTGCAGATCTTTATTAGAATAAAGAAAAAATTGTTTAATAAATTATGTAAAAATTCTAGTCTTCGTTTAGGTACCGTGGCTTTGGTCACAACTATGGACTGAGAGTTAGCCCATCTTCGCACGGACATAAAAATATCGCGGCGGGATTTTATCGCGCATTGGATTTTCAACTCTCGGTGTTGAGCCGAGCGTTGAGAATAAAACAGAGTGCGTCCCAATGCGTTGAAAAAACACACCGTTGGATTTTTAACTGTTTGCGCTAAGCAGAGCGTTAAAAATCAAGTGCACGAAAAAAAAATCGCCCGTGCGTAGGAAAGAATTTCATAACTAACTACCGTAAGGACTATTCTTGCTTGCAGCGCTCGGCGGCTATAGAACCGGGCCGGTAACAGATGGAGCTTAGTCTCACAAAACTGACCACTCCACCACTCTCTAGAAAGAGACAAAGCGACTATGCAGCCTGTCTCTTTATAGTGTTACGTTCTACACAAAACTACTGGCCGCACATTCGCTTCATCTCTCTCGTACTTTTCGGTCTGAACTGCACAACTGAATATGGAACGCTGGGTCCATTCTATAAGTAGGTGGTCAGAACTGAGTGTCTAAACCTGCCGTAAGCATCAAACCGCTAACTAGCTACATATTCCTAAAATGTTACAGAAAAATAACTACATTATTGCTTACCAAAATTTGACACCTTCAGCATTACTTCATTTGATTATGATTTGGATCTCCACTAAATTGAGAATTGTTCAGAAAATTATTTGGTAGTTCCTTATAAGTTATAATTAGGACGTAATTGAACAAATTGTATTTATATAATTAATTAATTTATACAGGGTGCACCTCCAGTATATCTTTGTAGTTCTATTCGACGCGACGCTAAATGCAATGATTTATGTAGTAAACTTCATACAACAGCAATTTCGTTACACACTTTCAATCACATTTTGGATGATTTTGAAGGATATTGCTAATCCATAACTTCATATGTTTTTCAAAAAAATTGCCTGCTCAACAACGTAAATAACGCAATGAATGTTGTTGAACTGTCAAAATGAAACCCACTGCTACTGATAGTGTGTTACGCAATTACTCCAGTTTACTATTTGGCATCACATAACTATTAAAATAAACACAGGCCGAAGTGATAACTAAAAACTATGAAATAATTTTAAATTTTCAAATCAATTGTAGTACTAAAAATTTATTTCATAATTTGTAAATTAAAATACTTCACTGCTGGCCAAGCGCAACACGTCATACTCAAACCTACAGATACTGTTAACATTAGCATGTCGGTGACGTGAACTTGTGGCGGCAACTACATCGCCACATGCGAACTACGCATCGTAGACCTGACGTCACACAAAATCCTGACGAGTCACAAATCCTGCATTGCGCAATTAAGAGTTTACCGCGCGAACGACATATATAAGACTATCCAGCATCAATCGTTGGGCAGTTGCCCGCCAGACACGACACTCGTTTGGTCGGAGAATCCTCCCTTTTCAATAGAGAATGTGTGAACTTTACACCCTGTTCCTCATATCTCTAAAAACCCATAAGATAACTACTAATACCGAAAACTAAAAATAAAGAAGTTTTCACTTCAAAAATCAATCAGTTAATCGGTTATTTTTTTAAGTGAAATCTTATTTAGGCGCGTTGATTTTTGGTAGGGCCGTAAACTTGTAGATTCGCGTCACCGCGCGCCGTAGTGCTCTACTATACAATGTAGATGGCGCTAATATCAGTTTTAAGTTTTCACTTCGGTCGGCAATTTTTTTTTTGGAACTGTCTTATTATGTTTAATGGACTGAGTATCCGTGAAGACAACGGGCATTTCCCTAATGCGCCGCCTATGAAGTTAAACTGGTTACCCTGTAAAAGGTGATGTGTAAAGGATCAATGGGGGTAGTACCTATTGTTTATGGTGACTATTAAATTGTTGTTGTCTATGTTAATTTTATTTGAATAAACTGGTGAATGACTTGGGATTTTTATGTTTTATTAGAGAACGTTTTATTTTCTATTTCTATCGTTTATTTTTATCTACTTAATCTTCTCTATTATCTTACTGCTCAGTATCAGTAATTGAAATCACAAGTAAACAAACCCCGGAAGTCGGTCGCAAAATTTTTAATTGTGGCAAGTCACAGTGGTTTGCAGACGTTTACAGACAGCCATGGTTACTTTCGCATTTATAAAATTAGTATGGATTATAACTCAGTGGGCCCGCCTGGTGGATTACGGCCCATTCCCTCTCACAAAGAGGAGGCCTGTGTCCCAACAGTGGGAACATTATAGGCTGATTATTTTATGGATTATAACTGAATTTATACGAGTCAATGCTCATATAAATTCAGTGCTGAATGAATGAATGAAATGCACCGACCCCAGAGTGGCTAAACCAGACTCGATCAATCGAATGAACCCCAAGATTTGCACTAGCCCCTGGAGTCTGGTGATATCCCACTGCAGGGCAAAAGCCTATACTATCTTTCCACTTCTCTTTATTTAAAGAAGTACATAATAACCTTTGACTACCGCGGTCATAAAACGAGGTAAAATGAAATGAATGAATGACTGAAATGCACCGATCCCAGCGTGGTTTAACCAGACTCGAGAAATCGAATGAACCCCAAGATTTGCACTAGTCCTTGGAGCCTCATGTTTCATGGGGCTACAGAGGCCACTGCATATCAAGGAATAGACCGGGGGGCGCGGTAATGGTAGGGACGTCGTGCTCTTTGGATATGGAAGGATTTGCGAGCCGTACCCGATATGCATCTTTATCAGCATGAGTTGAAATAAAACATGTATATTTGTACAATAGTTTTATTTCACAATAAAATCTCAATCAAAACTCACAAGCATCCTTAACCAGTTGTGAACACAAAACAAAACCTAAATAACACTAAGAAATACCTACAATATTATTGAACTTGCATTACTCCACCTACCCTTCCTTGCAAAGTTAACAGACGTTCTAATGGCGGATCGATTTTCAAGCACATTTTGTATCACAGCCCAATGCACGTACTTGGAAAATTTAAGGCTTTGCAAGTCGAAAGTCAATTTAATCTAGGATGAAATAATTAGGATAATAGTTTCTTTGATGGGATTTTTTATAATTAACTTATCTGTATAGTAAGCAGATGGATGAGTGTTTCTAACAAGATGTGGCGACTGCAATATGTAACATTACGAGTTCGAGACATCCGCACTACGGACCATTCGCAAGACTGGTTACATATCTGACGAACGGTTTACAGTCAGAGAAAAGTTACATTTTAATTGAATGTTGCATTGTTTCATAAACTACTGCTACATTGACGCAAGGCGCTGTTTAGTGTAATTAAAATTAATTATTCAAACTTATTACTTTAAATTTCTTAAATTATGCATTAATTGCGAAAGAATAATCGATAAGGATGAATGCCTATATTAAATAAATATTAAATTAAATCAGTAAATGGAAGTCACGTCAGCGGCGTCAACGTAGCGCTATCTATCGACCAAAGATGGAAACTTCCATGATTAGCGAGATATTGAAAATATACTATGAAAATATTCTCTTCTCCAACTGTGGTGAACAATGTTTATTCGACGTCTTCTTCTTGCAGCATCTTGCCGCTGGCCTTCATGGATGCTCGGAGCCTCTCCGAGACCTCGGGCAGCTTCTTCAGGAGCAGGTGGAAGATGGGGGCAGGCATCGTTTGTTGGAGTACCTGGAGAGAGGGAAAGGAAATTTTTAGTAAAATGGTCAGGGTCAAACAGCAAGTTTTAAAATCCAGTCTTCACCCATTTCTAATGAATATAGAAAATTAAATGCAAATTAGCCAAAGCCTTCATCTTCTGTGAAAGACAGCACAAACTAGAGTATTTATGTATATGAATATTGTTTGCAAGAAACCAAAATCCCTATATAAACTAATACATTGTTATTCTCACAGAGGGCGTCTTCCGGTTACTTCTTAAGAACGCGGCGATCGGTCTTTTTGGTTAAGACGCGGGGCGATTCTAAGATCTACTTCGGCTAATCCAAATGCTGTTGAGGGCCAAAAAAAAACACATATACTTACACTAAGAAGCTGCTGCGTCTGTCCGCAGACGGCGACTGCCTGTCCCAGATGCTCGACGCCGGCCTCCATATCGCCAGCAGCTAACAGCTCCTCACCGAGCTGAATCTGGAAGAAACAGAATAAACAGCTTTATTATTTGGTTTTGAAACACTTGATATATCAAGTGGTGGAGCATTATTGCAAATGAATCCGCTACGAACCATATATCATTTTTGACATGCTTTCGATACTCTGTATTTATGGGGACTACAGGAGCTAAACGCAAAATGCCTAAAACTATATGCTCCACAGCAGTAAACAAAATCAGAAAATATATCATATTCTTTAGGATATATGCTAGTTATATAGTGTGTTGAAAACATAATACAACAAATTTAATATGATAGAAAAAAATCACATAGATACCTTTAATTTATTCAAACAATTAATAACCAAATTAACATACATGCAATCTTTCTGTTTTTTTTTCAGATTATTCTACAAGCAACATACTAACGTAATAGTGTTGTATGAGCAAACCCGTACAATATCAATTGTATCAATTTTATGCTGATATCGACCGCGCAGCGAATGAATAAAATATACATGTTTGAGTTACCAATGAGTAGTCGCATAGCATCGGTTGGGTAGTAAAACCAAAAGCACTCATTCGCCGCGGGTCGATCATATATCAGTTTTGGTTGTTTGTGCTTTGCTTTATAACTATCAATACACAAGTTGAAATCAAATCAGATTATCATTTAAATGTACCTTACCTGTGATGTACCACCACCACCTTACAAGTGTTTTAATTTTTAGTCCAACCAATAGATTTCTTGTAAATAGTTAATTGCTTCATATTTTCTATGCAGTTTGACAGTGATTGCACTTTCAACTGTTGTCAGCCTCTTAATTTCGATAAATATCGACAGGCTCGACGGCTACACGATTGGGTTGTCGTAAAAATTAAAAGTTAGTAGTTACTAGATATTTTCATAGTTATTGGTCATACCTGTTGAAGGAAGAACCTCTGCATGGCCTCGTGATCACTCATGTCGGGTAGGGGACCACCGACTGTGCGCGATCGAGATGCATTCTGTTGCGCTTTCTGTCTGCCTGCAAATGATACAAACAATACAATATTTAATTTTACAAATCACATCAAAACTTTTAAGCTTTAAATCCTTAAGGGTGGCCAGGCAGGACACACTACGTGCGTCGATTGTTATAATGATTAAGAAGTGACGCAACACTTCGAGCTCGATTTAACACCTTCATGCAAGTTAGCTGACAGAATCAGAGCTAGTGAATTTCGACACACATTCCGCACGGGCTTCGCTTCAGTTTCAAATAGCTTTTGGCTTAATGCAGTTATGATCTTGGATATTTAAATACCAGCTTGTTATTGTCCCAATTGTAGATACAAGAAGGCTTTGATCAACATGCTTGAATAATGCAAGATTTTGGTTATGTATCTAGTTATGTTCTTTGATTGTTGTTTATTTAAACTGTGTATGGAAGTTTATTGTTTACCATGAGTCCAATACTACAAAAAAATAACTTTATCATTTCATAGAGATGTAGGCTGAAAAATAATGTAATATTGCATCATCTTTTTCATTTTTTTTTGATCAATTTAATTATTCCATGGATGCCTTAGGAGCAGGTTCCCACTGAGTAGTCATGATTTCGTCCCAAGGGATAACTGTAATTTCTGTTAAGTAATGATTAAAGAAGGAAATAGAAGGAAAGTATTTTACTGTTTGTTTATCCTTAAATAATATGTACTTCTACTTGTGCATTTTCATGCATCAAAAAGCTGCAAAAAAAAAAAAAAAAACTAAAAGCCATCCAGCCATAAAGCATCCATAAAGCTTAAATTCGGTAAAAAACTTCGAATTCCACATTTATGAGAACAGCAAGACAGAAATAATATCAACATAATGTTTAAACAGATGTTCACAAGACCAGTGACAAACTACGTACATAAAATAAATGAGCTGCTCATTTTTTTTATTGATTCGTGGGAAACCAACTCTATTGGGACTTTTTATACATTATTTTTTACCGACTACAGAGTGAATGAAAGAACTGATGCATGACTAACTTCTTTGGTTTGGTGAAAAGTTTGCGATAAGGAGTTATAGAACTCATGGAAAGATAACTACTAGATTAATATTGTAGCAATCTACTAATTACTTTCAACTGTGAACTTCTTGATAAGGAAGTCTGTGCTTAGACTAACACAACGCTAAGGTTTGAAATAAATGGGTTCGCTCATACCATTTTGGTATAAGCTGTGTGAAAAAGAGTGAAAATAGCGCTATAATAGATTATCTACATATGTGTGCGCAGCTCATATTTGTTATAGTTTTAGCCTATTGCAAAAGCATGTTTGGCACAGTCGACCATAGTATAACTAATTTTGTTACTGTACATACTATGTAGAAAGTTATTATTAAATAGTTACACAATTAACGCGCACATACGTTTTAGTTATAGTTTTGTGTGATGAAATGAAACAGTTATTGAAGCGAAAATTGATTAATGCATGATGTTGTAACGATATTCCATACGAAATTTTTAGGTTAACAAAGAGAATAAAAACGTTTGAACAGTAAAATTAACAGTTGTAAGACGCAAAAACAAGAACGTTTACTCGCCCGTTCATGCCGTTTTCATTTAATAAATATAAAAACTTACGTTCTCTCAACTTCTTTTTGAAAAGAGGATCCTTGCGACGTTGTTGGTCAAAGTACACACAATATCCAAGGAACAAAGTTCCAGCTATTCCAACTGCAATTCCTAAGGTAGCGCGCGTAATCTCCATGCTTTTAAATTCACTTGCGTTGTTTTATTCACATAAAATATCAACTCGCTTTTGTTAGAGAATTTTGAGGTCCGCCATTTATGAAAAAAAGGATTATTTTACTGGCAGCACTATTTTCTTACTTTTTTCGTTCACAGATAAGAAATTTGTACTATTATGTAATCGATTATTGATTAGTGTGTAATAAATCAGTTAAAATGTTTATGTAAGTATTAATTTGAAAACAATCAGATTATAGCCACTGATAGATTGATGCTAAAGCGTAATAAACAAATTCTAATAGAAAATAAAAGTTACATAACAAACTAGTGAACAAGGATCTTTATAATTTTTGAGTTGCCTCATCAAAATTTGTCATATGTACACATGACTGAAATTCAGTATTTATAAATACTTTCCCTATTCCAATAGTTAAATTATCTATTTATGCCGAAGGACCCTTGCAAGAAATTCGCGTGTGCCCTCCAGAGATGCCTTGTTGGTGAGTTTTTTCACTATAATTTTATTTATGAACCTCTTCGCCGACAGCCGACATAAAATCAGTCGCCATCTTTGCTTCAACCTTTCAATCGCCTCCACAAATTTGCGGGCGTTTCATCGCCGTTTTTCAATGTTTTGCTCAAATAAATCGTTACAGTTTTGTTGTAAAGCCACGTAAAAAGTTTCCGATAGATTGTGTAAGTGATAAGTGCGAAAATGAGCTTTTTCGGGTTCGGACAGACTGCGGATATTGAAATCGTATTTGATGATGCTGACAAACGGAAGGTTGCCGAAGTGAAAACGGATGAAGGCAAAAAGGAGAAGTTATTGCTGTATTACGATGGTGAAACCGTTTCGGGTAGAGTGAACGTCACCCTGAGGAAACCCGGATCGAAACTTGAACACCAAGGTATCAAGGTCGAACTTATAGGTCAGATTGAATTATTCTACGACAGAGGCAATCATCATGAATTTATATCATTAGTGAAGGAGTTGGCCCGTCCTGGTGACCTGTTACAACATACCTCGTATCCTTTCGAGTTCGCAAATGTAGAAAAACCTTACGAAGTTTACACGGGCGCTAATGTCAGACTCAGGTATTTCTTGAGAGCTACGATTGTCCGCCGCCTCACAGACGTCGTGAAGGAGGTGGACATCGCTGTTCACACGCTATGCAGCTACCCAGATGTACTAAACTCGATAAAAATGGAAGTAGGCATTGAAGACTGCCTACACATAGAATTTGAGTACAATAAATCCAAATATCATTTGAAAGATGTTATTGTTGGTAAAATATATTTTCTACTTGTCCGCATTAAAATCAAACATATGGAAATATCAATAATTAAAAGAGAAACAACAGGTTCTGGGCCTAACACATTCACAGAGAATGAGACAGTTGCGAAGTACGAAATAATGGATGGGGCCCCTGTTAGAGGGGAAAGCATTCCTATAAGAGTTTTCTTAGCTGGTTATGACCTCACACCAACAATGAGAGATATAAACAATAAGTTTTCTGTGCGGTACTACCTAAACCTTGTGCTAATGGATACTGAAGACCGGCGCTACTTCAAACAACAAGAAGTCACACTATGGAGAAAAAGTGACAAATCTAGACTACCATTACATAATGCACACATCCCTCAAACATTGTCCCATCCAAGTCACCCAATTCCAAGACAATTGAGTGCTTCTAGTGAAGACAACTCCAACAGGGCAGTATCTCCATCCAATCCTAACCTAATGCAGAGATCAATCTCTCCATCTATGAATGATGAAGAGAAACATAATGGACCTTCTGAAATGGAACAAGATCAACCTGATGTGATAACAAACAAACTATCCAATGCGCACATTGAAAATAACCAGCTAGAGGAAGAAGAAATTGATGATGAACCTGCCCCTCCTGTTGTGGAGAAACAAATGATACCCGAAAAACCACTTGTGGCAGAAAAACCTCAAGTTGCAGAGAAGCCAGTGATTGCTGAGAAGCCTGTTCTAAACCGGCCTGAAAGTGAAGCTAGTCCGAGTCAATAGCCGATATGTACATGCGCAGTCAACTTGACAGGCGCCGAAGATATGAACTGTATGTTTTCATATTTGAAAACTATCATATAAAGGAATGTAGTTCTATTAACTTTTCATGTGGTTTCAGCAGACATAGTTTGTGGTCTACAAAGAAAAGTTGGTACAACTGTGTCCTATACAGAAATTGTTGTAGAATTCAGGATTTCTATTATTAAAATGTTGGAGCTGTATAAATCGAAATTATTGACATAGTGAGTACTGTCAGCATTAAATGGAATATGGGCTCTATTTGTAAGTGTACATTGCTATCATCGCAAAAATAGCTGCTGAAATATCTTCAGATATCTGTTATATTATATGTAAGTTAGTTTCCAAAATAGAACCTTATTGCAGCAGTGTAAAGATCATTTTAGCACAATATCAATCATTTGGAGTCTCAAAGGCCTTTGTTTTTGCATGTAAGGACTTATTATTTTAACTCAAATAGCATGTGCTTGTTTAATTACAATGAAATTCTTTTAGTTCAAGTGACATTTTAGATAATGAAATAGAATTTCGAACTAAGGTCAATAAGACATGATAAACTCAAATCACTTTTTATTTAAAATTGTGCAAAAGTTTATCCTTTTTATTGTAACATGTGTATAAAAACGTACCATCATTGAAACAGTACAATGTCTAGGTATTAATATTAAATGTCACGGCACTTATCAACTGTTTGTTCACTGTTGAAAAGCAAACTTATCTAAACCTCACATTGAATTGTGTGTAATTTATTTATCTGTAATTGTTGAATATGTTCAATGTCTAAAGCTAAATAGTGATGGTCCATTTAATCAGTAGGTAATATTAATTAACGAAAAATACAGTTTTTGTAAGAAAATGATTTAGATTATTTTATTTTATGATGACAGCACAGAGGGTAAAAAGTGTAAAATTGTATTATAGGGCCGATGAACTTGATTAGCATTTAAAAACGCCATGCTTAGTCAGTGCTGAGACTTTTTTTACATGGTCTTTGTTTTTGCTATGTATGCGGCCCACATTCTTTTACGTAAATTGAGTGCAATAGTCAAATTACACACACATAAAATTTATTTAATTTGACACTGATCTAAATGTAGACGGTGAGCAGCTTTTTATTTCACACACATTGTCATTAATTTTGCCAGATAGAAGATTCTTTTCATAGAAAATTATCAAAAGTGTGATTATACATAGTGTGTATATTAAAATTTAAAAGATGTATTTCTAAGATATTTGGGAAGTCAAAAATGTAGGTGTCGGAAAATATTATACACGAACACTTTAATTTTATTATAGAAAATTGCTTCATAATATATTCTAGTTAAGTATTGCGGTATATTTTGAAGATTTTTAAATTTTTTGCACGTCTGGATCTGCCATTCTTATTATTTTACGAACATAATTAATTAATAGAATTACGAACATAAGAATTATTGTAAAATTATTTTACAATAATTCAAGAGTCTGATTTTAAAAATATGTATTACTAGCCGATTCTACCAAATTAATTTTATAACAGTATAATTCATCTGCTTTGTAGAATACTAATATGTATCATAATTATTCATCCTTAGTTTTGAGTACAGTACTAACTACCTTAAAATGGGCATAAAATTAAAAAGCCGAAACGAATCACGTAGCTTTTAATATGGCAAAAATCCTGTCTACCGAAAAATCCAAACTTTATTAAATTCCGCGCTCGGTGCCATTGTTCTTTATCAGAGCTCATTATTTTACTTGTATAAAAACTCACTATAGGAAAATTAGGGCTCGATTTCTCTAATCTTTTTGTTGAGGAAAATCTAACTTTTATTCATTAAAAATAATGAATCAAGCTAAATATTGTTAAAAGCTTTTTATCAATTTCCTATGATTTGATTAATCATTATAGAAATTAACTGATTCTGATTTAAATGCATGCTTTAGACCTTAAGGTGGATCCACCGTAGTAGCCCGCGAAATTCAAATTTTCTTAGGTTTTTGTAATTTTCAGGTCAGAAAAGTGTGCATGTTGGTCTGAAGCTGCACAGTAATAATTCTTAATTTGTAAGCTCACTCAAGAGCTCTCGCTCTTTAGAAGTGTTATTGTATTATAAAAGTGATTTGTTAAAGCAATTTAAAAGTGTTTGGGCTTTGTTATTTGTACATATCATTGCATTGTTAAACAATGCACGACCATAGATTGTATCTACACCAATTTATTTCAATTGAATCCGTCAAGAGAGCAGTTAGAATCAATTGTAACTATGTCATCATATTAGGAAACCATTACTGTGTGAGACATCCATTGATTCTGGCACGAAGAAAACAATATTGCAATGAACTTATGTAATAATTTTAATATAGCTTCGATAGTAACAATATGAATCTAATAAGACAACTGTCTGTAAAAAGTATACTAAAACATGTATTGCGTATATAATTAGTTTAAGTTTTAAAAGTTTTACAGCCGATGGTCGCGCATATCGAAATGCCTTTTTATCAAATGCAAGCAAGAACAGATCCAACCCATTTGTTAAAGGCTCTTTTGTGCTGTCCACGGATAATTTATGTAGATTTTATCCATTATTTTTATGTAAATTAAGTAAAGTTACAAGTTATTGAAAATATTGTGTTATATTATAATTGTTTGGTTTTAGTATCACACTGTATAATAAAGATATCTTGTTTCTATTGAGATTAAGGCGGCATGTCGATTGTAACATTACTGTTAATAAAATATATATGTATAAATTGCTGAAAACGTTTTTTATTGTGTTACGTAACTGTGTGCGTCTAATTACAGTTGTTAGTGCTCTAGGTCTAATTACTTACGGTACAAACCTTCTAGAACAAACCACATTCGTATTCCGAGTATGTATAAATGTTTTTATATGTGGGTAGGTATTTATAAACCCAATGTAAAACTCACTTGACTTACTGCCTCGTGGGTGCAAGTGTGTCGCAAACGCTATTGGCCAGCGTGAGGTCGTGAGGGTCCGATTCCTGTGGGTCGGGAAAAATGGAATTTGGTTATCCCATCTGAAATTTCTCAGTAGTAGCCTGGAGTCTGGATTTGTGCCCGGCTGATGGCAGGCTCGCCCTGTTACATCAGAACTGGTGGAATGTGTGTTGGGTGACCTCTGCCTAACCCTTCGGGAAATCCAGGCGTGATATTATGTTATTGATTTGTAAAATATCAAACCAAAGTGATAAAAATAACCTTTGTGTTGATGTGTGGACTTCCCCATTTGTAACAATCGAAGGAAAAAAAATATATATTTCAGAATAGACTTCTAAAATTGATAAGAATGAAAAAAAAAAAATAACATTACAGAAATAACGGTACTGAATTAGTTAATTACGAAAGGAAAATCTGCAACTAAATTAACAGTGAATTAACTTTGATATACGGAATGTGTGTATTAGCAGTGTTATCGGATCGAGCTGTTATTTATAGCCTATTATGAATAAAACATACGAGAGTCGATTACCTAATAAAGCGTTGCTCCTAATGGTTAGCTTACATTAGAAATTAGTTGATTGATATTAAAAGATTTTCTTGTTGGCTTATGAGAAACCGGTGTACCTACCTTCTAACAGTTATCACATTATCATAAATTATAGGTAGTGGACATATCTCCACGAAGTAATTTTACTAAGTAGGTAAGTATCTACTTTATCCGCATCCAATTTTTCTAATCAGCTTGATTCAGCAGGCTTGAAAAACTAGCGGGTTAGGTACACCGTGGCCGCCCCCTTTTTGATAACGCGTGATAATAGGTACACCATTCTAAAAACGGACTTTCCGACAGATATCAGCAAAATACGATCGCCGTCTGTTATCCAGTTTGTACCTACTTTCTGATCGTAGAGGCTTGAGTCGCCAAAATGGTCGCTAGTTTACCTTAGAGTATATAACACGCTAGTCACTCAGGAATCGATCTAATAGATCTTTTTACTCTCAAGTAGAAAGAAGTGAATCTGCCTAGCCTTTTCCTAAGTATATTGGGGTCGGCTTCCAATCTAACCGGATAACTAGCGAATACCAGTATTTTACATCGAGCGACTAACTATCTGACCTCCACAACCCAGTAACTGGGTAATACGATACCCCTTGGTAAGACTGGTTGTCAGACTTTCGGGCTTCTGACGAACCGTAACGACTATCAAAGACCCACGAATGATAGCCGGGACCAACGGCTTATCGTGTTTTCCGAAGCACGGAGGAGTCTAGGTATGTAAAGATGGTCACCCATCCACAGACCAACCCCGGCATGCGTAGCTTATCCTGATGGATCGACCTGTGCGGCAGTCATTACTTAGCCACGAGTTCCTCAAGTAGAAAGAAGTGAGAACACAAAATAATCTGGGTTCCTATGGCCCCTAAAAACACAAAGCCATTTCTTAAAATTCGACTATCGATTGACATATTTATGATAGGTAAATTTAACGATAGGGCCCTTTAACTCGTGTAGGATAGCAGTCATGTCCGTCCAAATAATTTGAACCCTTTGTCATGTTGGATGAAGACATGAGAGATCAATTTTTATCGACTATTCAATCCTAACTTAAGTTAATAATCATCCAGTTAGGACACGGTGGAGCATACGGTGGAGGTCTGCCCGGCTTGGGCGGAGCACCGCCGTGTCCTCACGGAGGCGATCGGCGGCGGCGATCTCTCGCGTCCGGCCCTGGTTCAGGCCATGGTTCGGCGCGAGAGTGCATGGGAGGCCGTCACCTCCTTCTGCGAAGCAGTTATGCTCGCGAAGGAGGAGGCGGGGCGCGCGAGGGAGATGCAAGCTGCACTCCCTCGCGGCCCAAGTCGCCGCAGGAGACGCCCCGGGCGTCGGGAGTCAAGAGCCGACTTCCGGCCACCGTAGGCGCGGGCCTGCGGACGGTGAGCAATGGGCAGCTCGCCGTCCGATAAGGACCAGGCCCGTGTCGACGGCGCGTTGTGTTCCACGCGCGCCTCAAAGAGATGTCAGCACCAACCGACGAGGTCGAAAGACCAATGCCTGCTGGGGTTGCGGGTTTGTCTGAAAGGGATATCGCGGCCCCGGCACACAGGCAACGGAAGGAACACGGGTGGGTTTTAGTCAGTAAAAGTCTGACACACCCTCTCGCTCTGCCCAGAGCGGGAGAAGTCATTTGATGATTTCCCATCCAAAAAAAAAAAAAAAAAATGATCCAGTTTGCAGGGCGACCATACGGACCACACACGCCGAAATACCAGTTATTTAACTTCCCAGGTCGGGCAGTGTTATTGGGTTTTTCATCTGGAATTTCTCAGTAACAGCTCGGACTTGTGCCCGGTTGATGGCAATAGGCTCGCCCCCTCTTACATGGGACTTAAACATGACTTGCAAAATGTGGGTGTACTCTAGGTACATCTCTGCCAAGCCCTTCGGGAAACAAGACGCGATATTATAATCAAGTATTCTATATCATCATTCAATCATGCAAATATCAAGAGAAGCTTGATCGTGTATCGCGAATACTGCGAATAATTGTGAGGCGATCGTTGTTGCATCACGATGACGCATCTGATGTGAATGACAGAAGTGAGGTTCTAATTGAAATAATTGAAATAATTCGCGTCATCGTAACATGCAACAGATTCAGGCATCAATGGGTTGCAATTTTAAATTGTAACATGGGATTACCAAACACTTTTATCATTATTAAAAACCTGTGATGTACCACTGCAGGGCAAAGGCCGCTGCCCTACTCTCTTTCCACTTTTTCTATTTAAAGCTGCTATGTTGAGGGAGTCAAGCTTATACTTTTATAACAGCTATCAGACCAAAATTAAAGTGTCAAGGCACAACTATTAACTGTTACCTTGACCTGTTCCGCGCATCACCTGTCCTGCAAACGAATAATATATGTAATAGTTGAGGCCCCGTAACGACGAATAATCATGGATCGTATGTTACAATAGTACTTCGGTTTCGTGCTAGGGGTAGGTACAATAATTATCGCCCATATCCCCTCGACTTAACTGCGACAACGTTACTTAACCTAGTAGATCGATCTATCGTCAAGATAGCCATCTAACCCAATCCCAGTCTTTGAGGCAAATGTTTGCAATAAACGCGCGAAGTGGCCCGTTAATGCAATACCTCCGTTAAAGATGTAGGTTATGCAGACATTTCTAGTGCGACCGTGACCCGTCTTCTGTCAGTCGGGGACATTATAAGTATGACTGGAGAGCATTATACACAGTTTATCTGTTGAGTGATAGAGGAATGAAAGCGAAAGTTTATCAATAAGTCGGTTATCAGTGCAGATAACGTACTTACAATTAACCAACTGCTGCTAGGGTGTAAATTGGCCTTCAAGAGTGGAACATGCAGCATCCAGTGTGCTTTGGCCAGTCAGCACCTTGCTGAATGGACATCAAGTTCTATTCTTTTGTGATACGAGAGAAAAGGTGTGGAAGAATGTAGAAAATGTCGCGTCGTGAGGAAAGTTTTGAGTGTGAATGTGGCTATAAGAGTAGGGAAGTCCAATAAGAAACGATGAATGGACTGTGTGAAAGATGATATGGCTAGAAAGAGGGTGATTACCGAGATGACGACTAAAAGAGAAGTATGGAAGAAAACACTACTAAGGGAAAAATAACTTTAAATTCGGAAGTCGATGTCTTTGGTTTTGAATTTTTGTTTTTTGCCATCCTCCGACACTGTGTAGTGTTTTTTTGGAAGTTGGTTGTCTTTTTTATGGAAAAAGTATTTTTCCAACAATAGGGATGATGCCTGGGTAAAAAAAAAAATGTAATTAGTCCGTCAGTCAGATAATAAAAAAATATTAGACACGTATTTTTTGCTTTATCGTATTAATAAAAAAATACTTAGATAAAACGCATTTTAAGTTGGGGAGTGGGGGTCGATACGTTACTAGTACGTATAAAATCTACATACTCGTGACGTCATGGCCCATTTTACCTCAATGTATCGCCGTAATCTTTAGATTACGTAAAAAAAGAAAAAATACGTGTCCAATATTTTTTTATAATCTCATAGACGAACTAAAAAAAAATGTTTAGTCATCATCCCTATTCTACTATTTTCTTTGTAGGTTATATTACCTACTGCAACGCAGTTAGATGTTATAATATGCTTCTACCATGCGAGGAGGTACCAGTTAGGTAGTTGGTCGTATGACTAAGCTCCTCTGTACTTAAAGGCTTGTGCAGACCAGTGCGACTTGTCGCGTGACGCGACACCGGTTATTGTTATACTGTGAAGTTTTCTTAGAAATTGTATTGTTCGTGTCGCGTCGCGCGACAAGTCGCGCTGGTCTGCACAAGCCTTATAGCAAGCGGATTGCTGACCGCTGAGCCAATACCTCGCTTATGACCAGTCATCGGAGTAGGTAGATTGAACTGGGGTCATTGATCCGAAACGTATATATTACTATGGACATTCCTCCGGAATTGGTGGATTATTAAAAAAAAACCGGAACTTATGTAGGAAAATATTTAAATTTAAGTGCAACAATTTATATCTATCTATAAAAGATCTAGCTATCTAGCTATCCTAGGCTAAAAATAAAAAATAAATATTAAAGCTTCGATCGGAATTCGATTGTTTTTATTATTCAACAGATAAATAATGAATTAATTTAGTTTTGATACCTTCCTTTAAATTTTGAATTGAGTAGTAATAATATCACTACCAACATTAACAATATTTAATTGAATCCGGAAATACCGGAATTACTTTCCGGAAAAATGGCTTATCCATGTTATTCTTTCTGTGTGCATTTATGATACAAGTACCAAAAATCAATCTACCTACTCCGATCACTGCTTATGACGTACGGACTACGGTACAACGTTTGCATTGACGTAAAATCGTTTTTTACTCGACTTGGCAACAATCTTGATTGATGTGTACAAGTTTTTACAGTTGTCTACAATAATACTGGATGGTAACCAGTCCTTTTGTTTTCAGAATCGATTCTGTGGTATTGAAAAATTGTCGTCCATAAAGTTATCAATCATAATTCCAGCCTTTTCTCAACTAAGTTGGGGTCGGCTTCCGTAGTATTTTACATGGCGCAACTGCCTATCTGATCTCCACATCTCAGTTACTGAGTAATAGGATACCCCTTGGTAGGACTCGTTTTTAGTTTTTCGGGCTTCTGACGACCTGTAACGACTGTCACGAAATCATGAATGATAGCCGAGACCAATGGATTTACGTGCTTTCCGGGGCATGGTGGGGTCTTGGTATGAGAAAATTGTACAAAAATAGGATTATGTTTTTAAGTTTCATCTCTTGTGATGGAACGGGCATTAGATAACACAAATACCCGGGCATCAGGCAGAATTTTAAATTAAGTACCACGATCTACCTAAGTAGGTATACGTACCTAAATACATTATTGTAAACGGGAGGGAAACGGAGATAGGTAGCTGCCTAGTAGGAGGAAAAATAACATGATATTTTCCCATAAACGCAAACTGGTAATAAAACCTTAGCTTTCGATGCGAAAGGATCTCGTGGCTCAAATGGATGAGACCACCGAAGACTCGGGTCTTTGTTTGCGGTCATCTCATAGGTAGGTATTGCATTTCCAAGACAATAACCACATAAGCCACAGCTTCATTTCCTGCTCAGATCATAAAACTATGTATAATTATACTAGCTGTAGCTGATCCAGGATGAAAAGTACTAATCGTAGCTACCTGTCTGTCAAATTTTATAACGATCGGGGCAGTAGTTTAGCCGTGAAAAGGTAACAGACAGAGTTACTTTTGCATTTATAATTTTATGTACATCTATGGATTAGTAATGAATGATGCTCTACATTATTTCCCTAGCTAATAAAACATGTAAACAGCTGACTATTGCGTCCTATACCTACCTACATTTCGTTACGCATCCGAACACGTGATGTGCCATCAATGAGCGTGCGAAGAGAGGGGCGGAGTATTTACTTCCGAACGAAATGGGCATGACTATGTATGTAGGTGTAGTATGTTCTAGAACGGTGGGCGGAATGATTATATACTAGGTTTTTATTATTATTGGGTATTTAAGATAATTGGCGCGTTCGCTCTTGTTAGTTTATCCTGTTCTGGTATTTTAATTGTGTTCAGTTAGTTGAAAGGTTTTCCTAGCAATTACACTCCGATTTTGAGGTATATTCCTGACAAAAACCTAGCCAAAATGCTTATCATCACGCTTTAGCAGAATGAAGAAGAAGAAGTCGTATTCATACAGGTACCCGTTAGAATTGGCTTGAGCGTTCATCCAAAAAATTGACAACGTTGCAAATAGCTGTCAAATATTTACCAGTTTTGATTAATTTGGCAATATTACTACATGGAAATAAGAAAGGCTAATTCTAATTGACTAGGAATTAGAATATTAATAATGAATAGCAATTATAACACTGAATTTGATGTTGTAATCGTTTTAAGTGTAAAAACCGGCCAAGTGCGTGTCGGACCACGCACACCGAAGGGTTCCGTAGTTGGGATGAATTTATCCCAAAAACAAAGTTCTGAGCCCAGAAAAAACTACAACTCAGCTTCATCCAAAGCAACCTGCGAGTAGGTAAGAAGGAGAACGTTTTGTTTGTGAACCGTGAAGTGTTTTCAAATTTTCAATCGGCGAGGACTATATTCGTCAGAGAATTTTAACACTGCGGTGTAGAATATTGCCGTTTTAGGTCAGCGCCATCTCTTGACCGATAGTGGAACTAATGTAATTTTTGTTGAAGATTTCTGAAAAAGTGTGCTATTTAGAGACATCGTTTTATTTTTCCTGTAATCTTTACATAAACTTCTATCACATAGAATAATATCAGATTTTTCTCTATGCAAACTTCGGAGATATGGGGAACGGTATGTTTTTTTAAATTTTTCGTCAAAGGTCTATAACTGCGGCCTAAAAAACAAGAAAAATGTTGAGAATGTGCAAATAGCGCACTTTCATATGATACCCCACAATCATGCCCTAGTAGCCCCACTTCGAATTTTTAAGACCCCCGTAAAAATAAAATAAAAATTTCTTTCATATTTGTAATATAGTTGGGCAAACGTCATCTAAAACAATTTCAAGTTGATAACATTACTAGTTCTTGAGATATCCAGCTGTGACAGACAGACTGAGTCGCACCATAAGGGTTCCTTTTTACCATTTTGGTACGGAACCTTAAAAATGCATTTGGAAAGTTTCCAATTACTTTCTTTTACATCTAAAACTAAATATTCAGTGTTACGATATTAATTACTTATTGCATTTCATAATCAATATTTCAGTTCACTAGTTAGCCATATTTCTTATTTCAAACAACGAAATATTTGACAGCTATTTGCAACGTTGTCCACTTTCTCTGCCGACAGTAACATAAAACCACGCTTGTAATCCCGGAAGGGTTAGGCAGAGGTGTATCTATGGTCACCCACATTTCGCCAGTTATGTTTAAGTCCCATGTAATAGGGGCAGACTCCGGGCTGCTACTGAAAAATTCGAGATGGAAAACCCAAAAACATTTTACCCGACCTAAGCCAAATAGCAGAAACCATTTTGAAATTATTCGCTAACTCTGCTGAAAATTTTCAATACCTAAACAAATCATTCAAGTCTTCGTTTGATATTCCCATACTTATTTTCAGTGATTTGCAAACATGAAACCTTTCGTCTGTAAGTTATTGGTGAATACAAATGTAGGGAATTTAAGGTATTACGGCATGCTATCTTCGCATCCGGAATATTTCGCATTTGTTGTTTATATAGAGTTTTTCTATCTTAATACTGGAAGTTCACTTCATGCAAAAGTTAAAATGAAATCAATTATCTAATTGCGTAACACATTTTCGGTAAATGATTAAGGCTAATCTGTTTCATTTGACAGTTGAACAACATTCATCATTGCGTTATTTACATTGTTGAACAATTTTTATTTTTATTTAAAAAAAAATCGAACTTAAGAAGCAATGGAATAGCAATCTCTTTCAAAATGATTCAAATTGTGATTGATCGTGTATTACCCAATTAGGGTGCTGCATGATATCTAATTATGTAAGTCCTCAAACTTCTCGTTGCAACCACAATATGACTATGAAAATTGTGGTATGAGTTAGGTACTCTGACATAAAAATTAAGGGCACTCAATAGTGGGCACAAATATCGGCTTAGGGTTCGTTTAGAATCACCTGCCCTGACCATGGATACCAGTTTATGCTGTGAGCCCTAGTCCCCGAAATGTCTGTAATTAAACACACTTTATAACCCAGACATGTTGCACAAATTAGTTAATCAACCTTGAATTTTAATGTCCGTTGTTGACTGCCATCTGTTTTACTTATGATCTGTAAATGTAAACATTTCGCATGTGCCGATATACTTTGTTGGAGCTTGATGTCCAGCAGTGCCCAAGTGACTCAAGCAAGATAACTTCAAAACTAGCTTCTAGCGAATCTACCTCAATTTCTTACCAAATATCCGACATTAATATATGGCAAGGATAGAGTGCTGCTGCCTCGAAACGGCTAAAGTGCTGTAAGCACTGCATTGTCATTGTGTCACTGTCATTTGTTATTATGTTTGACTGTTGAGGTTAGTTCCGCTGTAAAACACCACATTCCCAAAACATTTCATTTTTTTGTGCCTAAACAGACCCCCCTGGCGTTGTGTGGTCACAGTTCTAATCTAATCTTTCCGCCATTTTCATTTGATACTTCATTTGTCGTAAATTCAGTCATTGTAGTGACTTTTGATATAGGTACTTAATTATCTAAGACAAATACGATCAATCAATACAAAGGACGGCGAACTAACTTCACTAACTAACAAAATAACAAGTGACATTTGACAATGCAATGCTTACGGCACTTTAGCCGGGCCGAAGGAGCGCCACTATTATGCTCGCCGCCCTTTGTATTGATTGATCGTATTTGTCTTAGATAATTAAGTACCTATATCAAAAGTCACTACAATGACTGAATTTACGACAAATGAAGTTACTCTCTAAACTTCCTTAATAGAATAAGTGTCAGATGTAGGTACCTATCACTAGTCCCAAGAAAGTTTGCAAATTCGCAATATCCTGTCAAAAAAAAAGGCATAGATAGTCCCCACCATGACCGACGACCTACTGAAGGTCGCGGGAATCCTCTGGATGCAGGAAGTGCAGGAACGGTATTTGTGGCGATGCTGAGATTCTTCTCAGCATGTAGGTACAAATGCAGACGCACAAATGCACTACCTACTAAAAATATACGTATGCACATAGGCAGAGGCCTAAGTGCATATTCTTTAGTAGGTAGTGCTGTGGTATTTGGACATATTTCGGCTGATATGATGATAGGCGTGCGTTGTGACGTCTGCATTTGTACCTAATAATAATAATAATTCATTCCAGAATCATCCATATTTTATTAGTAATGACTTAAAAACTAAGTTAGCCAATTTTATCTTAAATTAAAATGTGATGGTGTGGAACCCGTATGTACACTGTTCCAGTAGCAATAGTGGACAATCAACCATAATTATATTAGGTAGTGTTTAATACTGCTGTGCTATACTGCACGCGATCAGGGTGGCTCTTACGCAAAATTTACCTAAACCAATATGTTCTTATTACCACTGCAAACATTCCTGATGCGCTACAGAAACGAGGCAGTCCTAGCAGCATCCTAAAACCATTATTCTTTATGGTACTGCCATTAATTAAATTTATTTCCGCAGAAAACGACTTCCAAGAGGTCCGTTGCCACAAAGTGTTCGAGGCCATGCGCCATTGCTGCATGAAGTTCAAGCCACTAAATAACTCTCTGGTTTGTGAAGGATACGACTTGGAGCCGCGAATCTACGCGCCGGTCACAGACAGGCCGGCTAATTAAGGTAATCGCTAATCCTCAACTAAAAATAAAATTGAGCATTCAATTTTCTATTCCTATCCGGTAAGCCATGTGCGCAAAAGGGTTTCCCATCGGCAAAAATTTAAAGGATGAATTTTCAAAAATCCTTCCCTAATTCAAAATATTATGGTTATATCTAGACCCAGCAGTTAAGACTGTTCGTTGCCTACCGTGATTGAATAAATTTAAGATTTTTATGAAGAAGTAGATGTTAAAATTCACAATGCATTCTTATTTTTTCCAGATAGCATGGACGGTCGTCGTCGGAGCCAACCTCTAGGAAAAAGAAGTTGGATCTACAGATACCCGAAGACCTTCCAAATCACGTTTACTGTTTTGGGTATCGGAATATTCTTTTCTAAGCCCATTTACGACGTTTACTTCAGACCGCGCGAGCCGTACGACTATAGTGAGCCTGAGACCACGTTTCCACGCAGGGCCTAAAATTAATTATGGAATCGATCTCTAAAGCTAAAGAAAGGCTAGCAAAGTATCCTGTGATATTTGCCAAGTGTTCTAAGCAGAGTGTTTTGTACGCCCGTTGTGTGCTGCTCAAGGAAGGGTCCGTGAAAAAAGACGATTGTGCTAAAGAGTTCGAAGAGTTTAAAGGTTGTTTATATTCAGCTGCGAAAAATTTAAAGACTAGGATATAAAATGAATCAGTTGTTGCAGTTTATAAACTTGCCGCTTCGTTACCATCTTGTTGCCGGTTTCCTTGTAAGGCTGTTGTTGATTATATACGCTGATTTCCACGACAAAACTTATGATGTCCCATATACTGATGTTGACTATTCCGTGTTCACGGACGCTGCGAGGCATGTCTTACACGGAGACTCCCCATACAAACGACAGACCTATAGGTACAGCCCTTTATTATCTTACCTTCTTGTCCCTAACATGATTTTGGGCAAAGATTTCGGGAAAATACTGTTTTCTACTTTCGATATTTTTATAACGATTGCTGTAAAAACGTTAGTGGAACACCAGTTAGGTCCTAAAAGCATTACGACTAATGTCCCGATGTTCTGTTCTTTTCTTTGGCTCTACAATCCTCTGAGTATCGCAATTTCGACTCGCGGCAACGCTGATTCCGTGTCATGTTTCACTATCATACTATCATTACTTTTATTGCAAACCGATGCAGTGAAGGGACTAAAGAAATATGCTCTGTCCGGGTTTTTTCTCGGAATATCTATCCATCTACGTTTGTACCCTTTAGTGTTTAGTTTCCCAATGTATCTTAGTTTGGGGGTGACTAAAATCTCTCGGAAAATTACTATGAGAGAAGGAATGTTTATCTTATGGCCGAATTTAAACCAACTTATATTAGCGCTGAGCTGCATAGTAACACTATTCAGTCTGACATATGGAATGTGGTTAATATACGGTCACGATTTCCTCTACGAAACATACTTGTACCACGCTTCCAGAATTGACACACGGCACAACTTCTCCGTTCTCTTCTACTATTCGTATTTGAGTACAAATCAGCTTACGTTCGACATAGTGAAGAATATCTCGAGTTTATTCAAAGCCGTTATTCTTTTTTTACTGAGTATAAAGTACGGAGCTGATGCTAGAACATTACCTTTTGCTATGTTTTGTCAGACGGTTGTAGTGGTCGCGTTCAACAGTGTCATGACGTCACAGTATTTTGTTTGGTTTTTATCCTTGTTACCGCTTGTGGCACATTCGTTCAAGATCTCCAAACAAAAAGCGTTACTATTAGCAATCATATGGGTGACTGCACAAGGCGCATGGTTGTTTTACGCATACCTATTAGAGTTCAAAGGTAGAGAGGTTTTCTTCCTAATATGGCTGAAAGGTGTCGTGTTCTATTGCTCCAACATATTTGTATTAGTACAACTTCTAAGGAGTTACACGATTGGATACGGCTTCGGTGTAGGTCAAGTCACTCATTTAAAAACTCAGTAGGTGTTACTGGTTTTAATTAAATAAATTATTATTTGTAATTGTAGATAGTCTTGTAGGAAATTGCCATACATTCGCACATGGTGTAAAAATAAAATGATAAAAATTTAATTTCATTACTTTTATTTCTAACAAGTGAACTAACATTCAAAATCTAAAACATTAAATTACTAAATATTAATAATGACCCTTTCTAGAAACAGAAATTGCATCAACTTGTACATTGCTCCATGAATCAACCTGAGATATACAACTACCAGACTCCTTAATCGAGCCACCATGCATATTTTCATGTAAGTAGGCACATCAAAATAATCCCTAAAAAAACAATGTATGCAGTTGTTTTAAAGTCAACATACTGGCCATCATTTTGGTGTCACCATAGTTCCAAATTTGAATTCACAAACATCTAAAAAGCTACAGACCTTTCTGGGTGGCTCGATTCAGGTGTCCGGAAGTGTATTTTAATCCCCATTTCAATTTTCACTATCCCCCATAACATTCAATTTTACTTTTCATAATTATTATATTATCTAATGGATGGCAACTTAAAATGAATCATGTTTCTATTATAAATCTAGGTGTTTCTTTAGTATTGATAATGTGAATAATATTCATAGCAGTCTTTGTTGAGGTGATGTGTTTCCAGTAAATGCCGCCGGAACAATAACCAATGGCGCTAGCGTCGAAGGGGCCATGTTTCATAGACAAGAACGAGTTAGCTATACGAAAAGGATTTTTTTTTTTTTGTGACAGCAGGATACCATATTACTTACATTACTCTTATTTTAACGAGCGATAGTTTTCAGGTATGATTAATTTCAATTAAACCAATTTATGTCTAAAACTATCGAACCAAAAAATTTAATGTATTATCCCTTCGTATTATAATTATCTATTCGTAGTTTTGTTCCGGATGTAAGCTAACTACATCCTGCCTTTATTTTTTTCAACTGGCAATACTTCATTTAATCAGGTACTGGTACATTAGCGCATGATTCATGATAAGTGTCATCCGTAACTATCTACTTCTATTTCTTGCCCTCAGACAAGTTGACCTTGGTGAGGTCTTCGGTTTCTCCTTGGGACATGTTGGATAGCTTCTTGCCTATACGCTCGTGAACGTCGAGGTATTTGGCCACGCAGCGATCTAGGCAGACTGACTCGCCTTTACCTGGAAATTTGAAATAAGCCACAATTTAGTTATGTCAATCAAAGAGCTTAACAAATTTTCAAAATTATATCTGAGATTTGTTTCGTATTGCTCATCTCACAAAGCTTTGAGACCTGCTAGGGCCGGTATCCACTAAAGCGGAGAGGAGAGGAGACGAGAGGAGATTTGTTTGAATAAACCAATCCGATTTCGTTATTTCCACATCTCTTGTCCGCTTAGCTTGGGTGGAAATGGATCAAGCGGAGAGAAGAGGCAGATGTCTCATTTTTCTATAGAATTTTTTGCGGCGAGCGAGCAAGCGGCGCGGCAGAGCGGCGAAGTGTCTAGTCAGGTGGTCTCCCCACGCCTCGCACACCCGAAAGCGTCATTCGATTGAGGTCCGGTATCACATCTCACATCTCCGCTACAATTCTCTCCGCTTTGGTGGAAATAACCTGCTAGCTTCGCAGCACATCTCCTCTCGTTTCCTCTCCCCTCCGGTTTGGTGGATACCGGGCTTTAAGGCCTTGGGATTGAGACAGCTAGTCTCAAATATTTTGGAATTATTGAATATTTGGTGCTCAATAAAGTACTGAGTAAAACATAATGTTGATTTAAAAGACTCCAGCAGTAAAATGAATTCAGTTTACAGCTTTTATAAACAGAAAAAAAAGATCCAATTGAAAAAATACTCTGTATATTATACTTACAAAGTTCAGTCTCTTGATATTTCACCGGTATGCACTTGCGGTGGCAAGCAGTGACAAGCCGGTTGTACATATCGGACATCATCTCAATCTCTAATTCTTGGACGAGCTGCAGCTTCGCAGCATCCAGCATTGGCGACGCCATCTCGATTAGTTCCCTTCTCGCTTTTACTCACTCAGATTTAAAACCTGCAATATTTATTTATTTAAATTTGTTATGGATGCTGTTACTATTTGTTGTTGTCAATTTAGCCTTTTTTTTTTATGCAATTTTTTCTGATTAAAATTTTGCATTGCAGAATTTTAGCTAATTAAACAGTAAGAAAGTGCTACAAGGAAAGAGGTGCTATAGTGAACAAAATGTGATGTTCAAAAAATTTATACCTATAACAATTTTTTTTTAATTCCATAAAGATTTTCTGGAATGCACAAAATGAGCATGGAGGCCAGGTGAAATTAGGGTGAAAGTAATAAAAAATAAACTGCTATGCAGTTGGATCTGGTTCGACTAGTAGCCGACCCCAACATGGTTGGGAAAAGGCTAGGCAGATTATGATAAGTACTTAACACCTCTTCCTACCCTTTAAAGGGAACAAGCGTAAAGATGAGGTTCAGTACTCACACTCACAGCTGCCTGTACACGTCTGGATACTCTCCGTGATTGGACTTGCGCATACGTTCCCGCGATCTCATGTTCTCCAGACGACGGGCATTTATGGAGTTCTTCGCCACCACAAACAACGATAAACTAGTGACTGTTACTGCTAACCTGCAAGTCACTATTACTATCAAATCAATAAATAAGGATTGAAATGAAAACGCCTTGTCGGGTGATCGGGTCAAATGGTTTTTTAATAAACAGCTGAACTACAACAACACGAAAAGGTTAGGTCAGATTTTCCAATACCTAGGTCAAAAGTATCATCAGTCAGAATAAAAGAAAAGATTATGTCATCTTAACTTAATTTATAGTAAAGAGTACTTTATGGATACCGATTTACAGGGATTCATGCCGATTAGGTTGGATAAATAGTCATGAAGAAAATAAAAGTTAAATGTACAGGGCTCACCACAAATGAACTGTATTATTTTAACAGGCAATTTATTTTTATATATTGAAGTAATTACCACGAAATTGTAATTTTCCCGAACTTTCCAAGCGGCATAATATTATATTCTCGTGAAAACTTCAGAACAATTATTTGAGGTTACAATTTTAGTGTCGCAATCGCTCACGTTACGTCATAGGAAGAAGTCACTACTATCGCGTTTTAGATATTTATTATTTACATGGCAATACAAAAGATTAAGGTGCTTTTACATTACATACATTGCTTGCTTTTATTTACATATTTTATAGTGTAGAATTGTATTTTAGTCGATTATTATAATAATGCCACATGCCGGCTCCATACGCTTGCCAATGTCATGTATTGACTAGACTTTGAATAGGGTGTAGGCTTGCAAGTTGCTGCTGTGCTGCTGGATGCTGCCGATCTGCTGATTCGATTGAGTTTATTGAGTGTCAGTTATAAATCAGAGGAAGCTTGCGATGCATCCACAAGTTTGTGCGTTAGTAGGTTTGTTTCAAAATTATTTAAATCATTTCATTGATAGTCTTGTGCTTGCAGAGTTGCAGCTAGCTAAATACATTTCTGGAAGTAAATCAAGCCGCGCGTGGCTTTTCGTTACTCGTAGTTTTTCGATCAAAGCGGTCCCAGTATTTCAACTTAATAATGGCACACCTTATCAAAATAATTGAAGATTGATTGGATTATAGAACAGCATTTACAAAGTTTTATTAATTTCTGAACGAAACCAACGCCGCACCCCAACCAAAAAAAAAGAAACGTCACGTCGCTTTCGCATCAAGATTGAAGATTCACGTCAAATGTTCAAAACAAAACAAAACGTGGTTTTATTGAATTAAAAAGCGATTTTAAATAATAAACATGCCTAAACCTACTAAATTACATTCTAAAGGCAAGTCTAACTCTCTACAGAAACCGTTTAAAGTAGAGAAAGACTCATCGGATGGAGCGGACCCCGAGGACTCAGTTCGACAATTTCAACTTGAACTGTGCTGGTGTATTCAACAGTTAGAACGTTCTTTGAACGAAAAGAAAGGCAATGAAAAGCAGAGTAAGTTTCTGTACATGTAGCGGATACCATCTTGTTCTTCTTCATTTTCAAATTTCACATTGTTCGCAAAATTTTATCTTTTACGTTAAGTAGCACACTAGCATTGGCTTAAATGCCGTTGTTAACCTGAAGTTGTTAAACTGAAGAAAATTGTAGTAGTAGCCATACCCATATTACACAACAATTTCATTTATTTAAATTATTTTGTTTATGTATATTTCTAAAATTTTTTTTTTGTTATTTTTCAGTGCAAGAAGCATGGAAGGTGCTAACAGTACTAAAGAACAACAACCAACCCGTCATACGCAAGAGACAGCTAATGCGCACACATTTTGGTGATTATAGAGCTAAAATGGCTGCAGAAGAGAAGAAATTAGCAAAAAGTAAGGTTAAACTAGTGTCCTAGATAATATTTTGATGCGAGAAACGCATAATTGACAGTTTTTATCAACTGATTAACTTATGGATGGCTCTTCGTTATAAAATACTAAAGTAAGCAATGTTAAGGAACTGTTAATGATGTGTCCATAATGTAAGTGCTGAGCCCTTGATATTATATTCAACACTCTTGAAAGGTTGTTGAGAAGGCAAGAGTTGACTACACATAGGCATAATTCTAAAGGTACCCATGTAAACTCCAGTAGAAGGATCTACCTTTTTCTGAGTCCGGGACCAGTCTCATTATTCTAGGATAACATGAACGCCTTTACTCGTAACCTCTTATAAACTGAGGTTATTTGTTTGCAGTGGCCAGTAAAATCAAGATATCAGACGTTCCTGAAAAACCAAAAGCTACATTCTTGAGAAAATCTGCATTTTTAACCACAGGCGATGAATCTTTTAGATTCAACTTCAATTTAGCACCAGAACAAGTAGATAGTGGCAATACAGTTGTCAAAGATGGCAATACTAGTAGTGAATCAATTCAAACAGATACTAGCAATACTAAAGTTGACCCTGAAGTTGCTAACACAGAAAAAGGCAGTGAAGATAGTGCAAAGAATTTCAAATTTTCATTTACAAAGTCAGATTTTAAGTTTAATTTTAATGTAGATAATTCCTAGGTTGTACTTAAAATATTTTATATGAATTCTGTACAAAATGTAACTGGATTAATAATATAAGTGCTTTACTATGATTTGTGTCTTTTATTGTGCAATACTTTTACCTTTCCAGAATGTGCATGCATTGTTCTGTATTGAAATATAGAAAGTAAACTGTGGCCGATGGTTTGCGCCTCTAAGCGGTGTGGCCTATCACACTCCACATCCAGAAATCGCGTTTCTCATATTACACAAAAAGAAACTGCTTTTGAGTTCTGCCTACTGTCCTCCTTACACCTGTGCCTAGTATTAAGTATACTGGACGATTTCTCTTCGATTTAAAAAAAATCATGAGAGCAATGAACCACAAAAACTTCAAACTACATCATAAGTATTTATTTTTTCCCGTCGCACAACTTTTGATAATAACCCCTCGTGAGCACCCCGTTGTCTTCCCGTATCCGCCTCGCACACGTAAAGTCTTTGAAGAAGTTCTCGGAATTCGCGATGGAGAAACCTACAGGCATCTCGCGGCTGTTGTAATGCACGCCCCAAGTCGCTATCCCTATCAACTTGTTGGTTGTCGCATCTAACAACGCTCCACCTTCGACACCGTGGTACCGTTTACATTGTGTATCGTTTTTATTAAACTGTGCGTAACTGCAGGAGTGGTAGCAAGGTACGCCGAAGCCATTCCTTTCAGTCTTTGTCCTGTATTTCTGTAGTATCTGGAAACATATATCGTGTGCGGCGACGACGTTCAATTCTGTTAGGTCGTATTTTCTTTCTGCTGATATAAGTTTGTGCAAACTCTGTTGAGGCGAAGAATGATTGTTAAATAGGTAACGTTAGTTTGTTCTGCGTTCTGGGCGACCGCCGACCGGTCTCCAAGAAAGAAAGAAAGAAAAAGTATTTATTGTGACTCGCACAGGAAAAAAACAAAAACAATAAAAAATAAAGTAACAGTAACATATAAAGAAGGAAGTCCTGTACGAGGCCAAAAGGCTCCAAGGGATGAGCGTGAGTAGCTCCAGCCCATGAACCAGACAGCTCGTCGCTACATCTGGATTCTGAAGGCATACAATATCCAGTCAAATTACGGACAGAGCCCAGAAGGTTATTGAATAAACTCAGCCTATCGCAGTCAACTGCTGGTCACAGGCTTCTCCCAAGTTACACCACAACATTTGGTTCTTCGCCTTCTGCATCCAGTCTATGCCCGTAGCCTTTACACGTTCAGTGCTGGGAGCCCTCCTGGAGGGTTCACTTTAGCGCAAATGTAATGCCGGTGACCCCACTGAAGGGTCCAGTTTACAGGGTGGCAGGGCAACCCCCCTGTCTTGATATTTTTCTTCGGTTATTTGAAAAACAAAACTGCTGTTCCATACATTTTGACCGCGTAGGTAGGTATTGCACTTTTATATGGAACACTTTTTTATAACCGATGAAAATTTTCAACGCAGGGGGGTTCAGAATTATGTACCGAATCCATGGTATCAGTTTTCGTGTAGATGTCCCTGCCACCCGTATATGTCGCATATGTTTGGCGGCCTATCATGAGGTCTATGAAAAGTGGGTGGACTCGAAAGTCGTCGGACCTTCTAGCAGGGGTGCGTACCACGTTATTAACTAGCTAGCTAGCCGATACGCGGTCTCCACTACACTCAAAGACTCGTCTGCTCTTAGAATTATCAGTCCTTCGACAGACATTGTCGGACCAATGTCACTGACCTCACCCTCACCTCACCTAGCTAGGTCAGAAGTCTACAATCTAAACAGATAAAAAATCAAGGAAATCTCTCCTTACCTTTAACATTGTATACCCGAGAACTTTGTACTTAATATTTCCCTTTTTATTTAGATCTGCAAACCATTGAAACGCTTCATCTGTCCTGTTTACTACATTAAACAGTTTTATGAATTTCCAAGTCGTCACTTTGACTTTTTTAGTATCAACAACTATGATGCCGATGTCATCGAACATCTGCCTTGATGTTTTCGAGGGCACCACAAATACTCGCGCTTCGAATCGTTTTGACATGTACATTATTGATGTGTATCTTACTTTTAAACTGCAAGTAAGATTAGAAGGTAGGTATTCGTTTTACGTAAAATGTAGGTGCATCATCCTACTGCTGGACATAGGCCTCTCTAATTGCAAGCCATTCAACTCGATTCTCGGCAAGACCGAGCCACCCTGCGAAGACCGTCGCTCCACGCAACCTGAGGGCGTCCTACCTTACGTTTGCCGATTTGTGGTCTCCACTCAAGAACACGTCTACTGGTACGGTCCTCGGTGCTATGGCTGGTATGGTCAAGCCATTGCCACTTCAGCTTGCTTATTTACCGGGGTTAATAGTACCTTGATAGGCCCTCGTTGGTCTAGTAGTGGTTGAAAAGTAGCTAGGTTTTTTCATAATACCTATTTATATACAGGGTGGCAGGGACATTGACGCGAAAACTGTTACCATTGATTCAGTACATGATTCGGAACCCGCCTGCGTTGAATTTTTACTAGGTTATTTTAAAAAAATCTGCTGGTGTCTTACCACCACCTCTAAAGCAGTATTATTTTTATATAACTTTAGTGTGTGAAAGTGATGAAGCTCTATAGGACGTATAACACTATCTCTTTCCCCCACTGAAGTAAGACCGTCGATTTTAGGGCTCCGTAGCCAAATTGCAATAAACGGAACCCTTATGGATTCGTCATGTCCGTCTGTCCGTCCGTATGTCACAGCCACTTTTTTCCGAAACTATAAGAACTATACTATTGAAACTTGGTAAGTATATGTATTCTGTGAACCGCATTAATGTACATTACCATGTAAACTTCCACCGAAAATTGAGATCTAGTAAGTAGTTTTTTTTGAATACGTCATAAATCGAAAACCGCAATTTACCTTTCATTCAATCAACTCAAATATAAAAATAATAATTCTAAACCTTAATTTGTTTTTGGGATAAATTAATCCTAACTACGGAAGACGGAACTCTTCATTGTAGGTGGTCCGACACGCACATGGCCGGTTTTTTTTTTTAATAACCGACGAAAAATTTTCGCGACGACGGTTGAGAATATGTACTGAATCCATGGTATCAGTTTTCGCGTCGATGTCCCTGCTACCCTGTATAAATATTTTGATTTCGGCTGCTCGAAATCTGCTATATTGAGAATCTAGTATTCCGAGTTACTGAGCACACAGGTCCTCCTCGGTTCAATTCCACAGGTCGGGCACTGTTATTTGGTTGGTATAGGAGTCTGGATTTGTGCGCGGTGGTTACATACCAGGCGAAAAGTGGGTGTGCTATACTTCAAATTCACCATTCAACTTCTATCTAACAAGTACCTACGTGTAAATACACCGCGCGGCTGTGATAAAGATGGCCTTATCAATGCAGACAGCGGTACACATGTGCGGTATATCAGCGGAGCGCGAGTGTATGACCCGCGCTATCCAAGGGTAGCTGGACTCCTTCGCCGATGTAGCTTGCACCTGGTAGTTGTTCAACGATGAGAAACCTGTAATGGCGGGCATTATTTGTTTTATTTGATGGCTAAGAAGCCGACGGCCCACATGATGTTAAGTGTTCCGCCTAATAGCTAAGGCATCGGTTGCTATCCAGAGCCGCTAATGACAGCAAGATGCACTCGTCGACATGAAATTCACTGTGATAAAAACTTCACACAAAATACTAAATAAATAACACTAACAGCTTTCATTCAAATCGAGTTTTCTAGGGCTAGGGACTCTCAAAATAGGGGGAGACCGGGAAGATACTAAATTCAAAGTTTCCAAAATATCAGACGATTCCGATGTGAACGCCAATTTAACCAACAAAACATGTAAAACTAACTTGAACATCTTAAATGATTAACAAAATAAAATAGCATTTTAATGTTTTTTTTTTATTATAGTTTTTATTTCATACATTGTTTTTACAATAAAGCAAACCATATCAGTTTACTGTGCACTTATCAAACAATATTGTAAAACAGTTTAGGGGCAACACAGACGATAGAATTTATGTGCGATAAAATTTGTGGCGACCAAAAAGTCTGTTGTCTGTGTAGGCCCTTAAAGTTATATAAGTTATAGTACAGTTTACAAACTTAAAAATGAATATTTTTCATTTCAGAATTTTAAATACTTCGTATAGTTTACAGGCACCTATAAGTCAGGAATGTTAGATAAAACATGATAATTTGAAATATAAAATGAATCTTAAATCAATTTAACACACTAGTCTAACAAAATTATTTATTTATGTTTATCAATAATAAGTTTAATATAGGACTAAATAATATAATCTTATTTTAGGTCAATTTACGTTACAGTCACTCATATGCAATGTAAACTGAGCTTATGTTTACTGCAAAAGATATAAAAAAAAATTGAAGAAATTTTATAGTTACTGCATTTCACGAAGGAGTTGGAGGTAAACAGAAATTACAATAAAATACATTACATACTCGACTATATCGATACAACTGACTCTTATAACATTATTTCTTACATACAGGGATTTTAGCCAATGCGTATCTAAATAAAATATAGTAAAGTGACTCAGTACTTAGTTATAATTTTCATGAAGAAACAAGCTTGCTGAATATGCATTTTTTTAAGTAGGTTTTAGTTATTTTTTTTTAATTTTAGTTAAATAGTATTCAACTACTTAATTCCAGACTTTATACTAAGTCACCATAAAAAAACACTATTTTACCCTCTAAACGATCTCATACTTGTCGGGATGGAAGCTGATTTCCTGCGAGTAATCCACGGGCGCGTTTTCATCCTCTGCATACGTCACTTTGATAGCCTTCAGGAGAGCCAGCGACGTGTCTGATGTCCACATCACCGTCAGGGGGAAGAAGTCGTTGGGGATCGCTGGGGTTACGCTACAGGGTAGAGATTAAATTTATATGTCAATAGTTTCAAGTTGACGGATGTTGCCCATGGGCATGTTTCTGGATATTCATGAAAATATATGTAAAATGTAAAAAATATCGAAAAAGTAAAAAAAGATAATGAGTAATTTTAAGGGATTACCTAACATTTTTTATAAAAATTTGTCGACTATGAAAAAAAACGGAGGAGAAAACGTTTTTCTTTTTAAAAATAAAAAAAACTGTATTTATTTAAAAAAACACAAGTGAAGTCCATAAAATAATAGATTTTGAAAAAAAGATTTATAAAAGAAAAAAATAAAGAAATATATATAAATTTTTTAAAGTTAATTTTAGAAAAAAAAACATGAATATTCAGAAAAATACGGGCGGTCACATGACCAAAGGCGGCATTGTAAGTTCGTCTGTAAGTATGTAGTTTATTTTATTTTCATCGATATTTTCGTCAATTATGGACCGATTTTGAATGTTTTTTTTCATTTACAGAAACCTAGCGCGGTGGTCCCATATAAATCTTACTAACTTTGCTTGGGTAGTTTTTGAGTTAGCTTCAATAACACGTATTTAATCCACTGAGTATCTTGATGATGTTATAGTACTTCCTGTCACTGTTGTTTAGTTAGCAAGTAGTGGTATACGAATTTGTGTGGGGTAGGTACCATAACAAAAAGTGAAAAAAAAGTAAATACAAAAAAAAAAAAAAGAACTTGAAAAAGAATTTTAATTTCGAATTTTCGGTGGCAAAAAACTAAAATACAGATCCAAATACACCGATTTCCGAGATTAAAGTTGTTTTTCATTTTGTAGTGGTTTTTTTTGGCAAACACATTGTGTTACCTCACATTTCCTACATACAATAGATATGTGTTCATAACAAATGAAGAAAAGCGGCTTTAAAATTACAATACTTTTAATAAAAACATAAGAAGCCGGATATTTTCAAAAAAGCTCCGCAGACAGGCGCGACGCGTGTCTGGTGGAAAAATTTCTATGAAAACTTCTCGGAAATTGTTCTATCAGTGTCGCGTCGGGTCTGTTTGCTAGCTTTGATAAAGTATAGTAACTCACGTGAACTCAAGACTGCCAGATTTCTGCTGCTTGTTGATGATGGGTATGCTCCAGATGAGCGTGCGTCCCTTCTGCGCGTAGCTGCCTTCCCATTGGTGCACCACCACTGACGTGTTGCCAGAACTAAGGATGATTTTATAAAGTAAAATATAAAAATTGAGATACTTATCCGCGAAAAACATAACCCTCCTACTGAAGCAGTTGGATAAAAATATGTCGGAAATACACGTCACTGATTTGAGTAATCGTGCGCCAGTGTCGCCTATCGGCGCTTGACAAAGTCTACAACATAACGCTCGACCGGAGTTAAGTTGAAATTGTAGTAGAGGTGCGCAAAGTGTTTAATTTTTTGCGCTTGGAACATTTGCATCTGGATCACTGAAATGATCCGAATCATTGATATGTTTCATTTGGATCATTTGAATCATCGACTCAAAGGATATAAAAATGCATAACGGAAACGAAAAACTGTGAAAGTATGAGTGATACACATCTCATTTGGTATCTCTTTTTGACTTTAATAGATTGTAATGTGTCACCCGCTCACTCGCGACTCGCGAGTCAGTTCAGTAGTACTGACTAAAGTAACCTAACTCACCGTCTCAAGTCTTTCTCTCTCGCTCATTGCTGCTCAGTCGCCTCGCAAGCGACGCTCGCGTGGAAACAATACAGAGGCAAAGTAATGATTCAGATTCAAAAGATGCGTTTGAAACATTGTTACTGAACCAATCTTTTGCAACACTTCAATGATCCGAATCAGTGAGTCAGTTCCGTAAAGAGTTACACACGCCTAGTTTGTAGGTGGCGGTCAAGCAGTCAATACGTTTAGAAACTATCGCGCGTTCCGTATAGTTGTGTCGTGTTACATCGTGTACCTAGTGTGTGAATTGCTAGTGTGATTAATTTGATCGTTAATTATAATTTGATTTGAACTGTAAACGGTTTTTCTATTGCGCAATAACCAACACTTCCCATAGTACGGCCCCAGTAGTTAAAATATGGCTGATAATAACGCGAGAGATGTACCTTCTCCGTCAAATATATAAAGCAACATTCTTTATTTCTTTTGTGCTTTTCTTTGGATGGATTGTGTGAAAGATGATAATATTATAATCATATATCTTTATTTATCTCAACATCATTTTCAGGCACTGGTTAAGATGAGGCTGAAAGTTCAGGAATGGCGAACGCGTACAGGGAAGGGTCGACTGATGATGAATAACGAGAGTAGTAAATAGGTACTCACGGTAACGGTATATGAATGTTGACGTCATTGAGCGTGAGATGGTCGTGTTCGAGCTCGTACTCGATGTTGACGTCACAGCCGCCGCCGGTGCCCTCTGACGGCCAGCAGTTTACTGCAAATGATATAAAGGTTAGGAGGCATTCGAACTCAAGTGGCTTTAGACAAAGATGTGTAGTGAATGTTATTTTCCGATACAATGAAATTATACTTAGAGAATAAACCTGCATAAAAAAAATTGGTCAGTTTTATTTATTGTTGTACACAACTCGTACCAGAACAAAAAAAAAACGAAATTGTTTTAATGAAAACGATCTAATAGTTCCTAAAAGTTTTCCCATATCTCCAAGGGATTCAGTTTCCCTAGTTAAAAAAATCTCGGCGCCAGCTTGTCGTCGTTGGCGTTGAGGCGCTACTTCAAAACTCCCACTTCTTTTTACATACGGTTATGACAAATATGGATAAAAAAAATCCAGTGTGTGCCATATTTTATGACATGACCCAGGCATTTGATTATGTGCCACATAATATTTTACTAAAAAAACTTGATGCTTACGGTGTAAGAGGAAATGTCCTTGAGCTCTTAAAATTATACTTACAATATAGAAAACAAATAACGGAAATAAGCAGAATGAATATAAGCACCAAAAGAGAAGAAATCTTTCTATCGGAGGAACGTAAAGTTATCTACGGAGTTCCAAAAGGAAGTATACTAGGACCACCGCTTTTACAATTTACATTAAGAGGGCCCTTCCCGGTCCGTTTATCGTCAACGCGAGCATGGTCGAATAGCTTGTTGTTTCATCGAGCGCAAGTGAGAACTGCTAACAAACAAGCGAGAACGCGATAACATTGTACGATTTTTTTTTTGTAAAAAGTTGTATCAGGAAATACGTGTTTTTGAGTAAACCTTACAAGTTTGTGATTTTTTTTTTGATATTTAGAATTTTTATTACATGTGCATGCATGCACGCATGCATGTGCATGTGTGTGTTTTTATTTCTATGCAGATCTTTTCTTTACTTTTACCAATTGTGAGTATATTATGACCGGCCAAAGTTCGGGTAAAATTTGTGCAAAAAAGCAGATTTTTGCAGGCTTATACTGAATTTGTATCTCAATTTTTTTAAATTGTATTATCATAGAAACCTAGATATAGTGAACAAGATACATATTAGTTTAAAAATTTCAAAGAAAGATGTGTTACTACGCCATAATCACGTACGAGCGTTTGTATGAAAAGTATGACGGGTTGGCCGCTCTTAATGACTTTCCAAAGGCAATCAAACACCCTATGACACTGTTCGCGGATGACAGTACAATAACTATACCTAGTAATCAAAGGGTTTTTAATAAAGAGGACATAAATAATACATTAAAAGAAACTATAGAATGGTTAGACAATAATAATTTAAAAATAAATTTAAATAAGACTGTAATTATGCATTTTAGCCAGCGCGCATTGACTCTTTCCAATCTTGACATAACATAAAATGACATTAGAATTAACACAGTTAATACAACGACGACAGTTTCTAGGACTAACAATAAATCGAAATTTCAATTGGAAGGCGCATGTAGAGACCCTGACTAAAAGAATAAGCAGTAGTGCGTACGCCTTGTACATTTTGTCACGCACTGTTAACATAGATGCGTTACTAACTGCTTACTACAGGCTAACGGGATCTGTTCTCAGATACGGTGTTATTTTTTGGGGTAACTCAACTAACAAAGAAGTTGCATTTAAAGCACAAAAGAGATGCCTCAGGGCCATGTTTAAGTTAAAAACGACCGATAGTTGTAAGCCCTATTCCATACGTTATAAAATTTTGACATTGGTATGTCTTTATATTCTGGAATCAGTAATGTTTGTTAGAAATAATAGTAATTTATTTTCGCGAATGGCAGATACATTTCCCAGAAACAGGCGTGATCGAAGTCAGCTCTGTCTGCATAGTAGTAGGACTGCACTTATGCGCAAGAGTGTTTTTTGCATGGCTCCCATTATTTATAATAAGTTACCGAAAAGTTGGAGGGAGCTTAATAATGTACAATTGAAGAAACAACTAAGTCATTTCTAACTGACAAAGCATATTATAATATTAAGGAATTTCTGACAGAACCATTTATTTTGACATAGATTTTTAGGTTTTTTTTTTACTATTGACATTTATAATTTATTAAAATTTGTTATTAATGTTTGCTAAATTTAATGATATTGACTTGACTACCTACATTATTAACAATCATAATTATTCATATTTGCACGTCATAATATGTGGCAAACATGTCTGAACCTGTATTTTTTTTTATGTTATCCTGCATGCACGTTTTAATTTCTGTATGTGTACAAATGTTCAAATAAATCACACAAAATCACGTCGCTGTTGAGAGGGAAGGCGCGTTGGCTCTGCTTCAGACCTTTGTCTGTAGTATATAAGAGTCAGTGCTCACCGGACAGTAGCGCCAGCTTGTCGTCGTTGGCGTTGAGGAGCCACTTCAGCACTCCCACGTTACTGTTGAGAGGGAAGGCGCGTTGGCTCTGCTTCAGACTTATCTCTGTAGTATATAAGAGTCAGTGCTCACCGGACAGAGGCGCCAGCTTGTCGTCGTTGGCGTTGAGGCGCCACTTCAGCACTCCCACGTCGCTGTTGAGAGGGAAGGCGCGTTGGCTCTGCTTCAGACCTTTGTCTGTAGTATATAAGAGTCAGTGCTCACCGGACAGTAGCGCCAGCTTGTCGTCGTTGGCGTTGAGGAGCCACTTCAGCACTCCCACGTTACTGTTGAGAGGGAAGGCGCGTTGGCTCTGCTTCAGACTTATCTCTGTAGTATATAAGAGTCAGTGCTCACCGGACAGAGGCGCCAGCTTGTCGTCGTTGGCGTTGAGGCGCCACTTCAGCACTCCCACGTCGCTGTTGAGAGGGAAGGCGCGTTGGCTCTGCTTTAGGCCTATTACGCCATTCGCTCTGAATGCTTCTTTGTCAACGTTGGGGTGGGTCTGGAAAAAATATTGTTGATTGGGCAGGTTTATTTCCAGCAAGTGAAACAAAAATAAAATGTTATTTTGTTCATGAAAATACGCACAACTAAGCCAAACGATAGTTAGTAACTACGGTTTCGTTTAGCCGTGTGTATTTTCTATGAGATATCATTCGACTGTCGAGAAATCTAACCGGTAGCAATTTTTTAAAATAATTTGTTACTATTTCATGAAAAGTGGTAAAAGTCTTAGAGCTGGGCCAGACCTATCCGCCCGGATTCTCCCGTATTTTGCCGACCATTTGACCCTTTTTGTAGATCAAAAACATTATTTACAAGAGCGAGAAACATAGCTTGCAAGTATCGGCAGGCAAATTTTGTGGCTGCTTCTTTCAGCCCGTATTGGGAACTGAATTTTATTGTCAATGACATTAGTTACACTTTTCAATGCTTCAATATAAGTTCTTGAATGGTAATCCTTCATGATTTATAATATGTTGGTTTTTAAAAATTGTTCTCTAGACTAACTTATCAATAAGGATGTTGACAATTTTTTTTTATTTTGTCCTTTGTTATATTATAAAAAATATTGGACACGTATTTTTTATGTAATCAAAACATTACGGCAATACATTGAGTAGGCAATACGTAAAATTGTGGCATGACATCACTCCCCGGTAGATTTTATACTGACTTGTGACGTACCGATCCCCACTCCCCAACTTTAATGCGTTTTATCTAAATCTTTTTTTTATTAACATGATAAAGCAAAAAATACGTGTCTAATATTTTTTTATTATCTGACTGACGGACTAATTAGTTTTTTTTTCCCAATCAACATCCCTATTATGTGTATGTTATTAGATCGAAACTATTAATTCTATCTTGCTGGTTGCTGCATGCTTAATAGACATGGGCGTTTATGGATTTTGAAATCGTTTTCATAATCCTTTTTTAGAAATCGATTTCAGGAGCGGCTCCGGCGCCTCGAGCTCGCAGTTTCGATTGGTCTTTAGTTGTAAGTGCATCGATCAAAACTATTCAAACCTAAACAAATACTTGCTTACACAAACCAACTCTTGCCGTGGTTTTGTGAAATCGGTTTGTCGAGCTCGGATTATCGATACGATACGATTTGTGACTGAAATCGGATTTTAGATACGTTTTGATATATCTGACGCATGTCTAATGCTTAATTTGTATGCGTGCCTGCGTATTGTTTTATTTATTTGCGTGCTAAGACATATAAATTATGTTTATCTTCACACAGTGTGGATGAAACGGTTTCTTGGTCATTATAAAAATTGTGAACTGGGTAAGGTTACGTTAGAATTGTGACAACAGCGCGCGAGCGAAGTGAGCGCTGATGTGGCACCGGCCGGCGAGCGCTACTTCCACGTTGCTCGCAGCTAGGCAGGCTATTTAGTACAAGCGCAAGGTGCGTCACGTCGCAATCAAGTTTAATACCAGTTCACAATTTGCCGGTTTCCCATGGAGCGATTATAAACGATCGTTTTTTTTTTTGTTAATTTATAAATGTACAAACCGTTTACAAGTTAACAAAAAAAAATGCAGTTCAAAATTTTTCGACAGTTTATAATCTAACGGAAATAATACCGATAGAATATTGACTAACAAAGTTCATAATTATAAGCTGACATATACAATACCTTTTTTTTTTTGAGGATGGGTAATTATCAAATAACTTCTCCAGCTCTGGGCGGAGCTGGAGGGTGTGTCAGACTTTTACAGACTAAAACCCACCCGTGTTCCTTCCATTGCCCGTGTGCCGGGGCCGCGATATCCCTTTCGGACAAACTCGGAACCCTGGCAGGCATTGGAACCTGTCAGTTGGTGCTGACATCTCTTTGAGGCGCGCGTGGAACACAACGCGCCGTCGAGCCGGGCCTGGACCTAATCGGACGGCGAGCTACCCATTGCTCACTGTCCGCAAGCCCGCGCCTACGATGGCCGGAAGTCGGCTCGCGACTCCCGACGCCCGGGGCTTCTCCTGCGGCAACTAGGGGCGCGAGGGCACGAATCTTGCCTCTCTTTCACGCGCTCCGCCTCCTCCTTCGCGAGCGTTACGGCTTCGCAGAAGGAAGTGACGGCCTCCCATGACATATACATTACCTGCAGTTGCAGTGGCCTGGTGTCCTTGTTGTCGACGTGCACGTGAATGCGCGCGTACTGCTCGTTGCTGATGCGCAGGGTCAGCAGACCTGATTAGGAAATAGATATGTCGCAGATGTATTGCTTAGTTAGCTAGTTTTACATAACCGCTTCGTTATGTAAAACAGCTGAACTATGTTAAGCGGTTTTTCATAATTACTGAATTTATGTAAAGGTTATGTAAAACAGCGTGCAATGAAGTTCAAAATCTTGTCGTTCCGAGAGTCATCACAACAATAATGGCATCCGATACAGAAATAAATAAAACGATTAATCTGAGTGAAAATTACCCTGACTAAAGTGAAAGCAGTGATTTTAAAGACAAATTAATAAACCTAGCAAAAAAAAAAAAGTCGTCATCATTTCAGCCCAAAGTTACCCACTGCTGGGTATAGGCCTCCCCTTATGCCATACTTACATCTTCTTATATATAAAATACTCGTGTCACAATGTTAGTTACCATACTCCTCCGAAACGGCTTGACCGATTTTTACGAAATTTTATATGCTTATTCAGTACATAGGTCTGAGAATCGGCTACTATCTTTTTTTCATGCCTCTAAGGTAGGTAGGTGGGTAGGTAGGTAGGTAGGTGGGTAGGTGGGTAGGTAGGTAGGTGGGTAGGTAGGTAAGTGGGTAGGTTAGGGTAGGTAGGGTAGGTTAGTAGGGTAGGTTAGTAGGGTAGGTAGGTAGGTGCGCCGTAGGTAAGTACATAGTGCTACCCGTGCGAAACCGGGGCGGGCAGCTAGTACCATATAAAAAACATGACGGAAATAATCAAATTTTCTATAAATTCATCGGCACTTCTCTCGTCGAGAAATCTCCCGTGGTGAAAAACGGAGGATTATGTCCGTCGGACAATAACGGACTCAAACCTCATGGTTCCACCTACTACCATAGCCACAGACAGATTAATATAGATGGGACACTCGGCAAATTTATTTAAATTAAAAGCGACTCTTGCTACGACACAGTAAGGTGCAATTCAGGTCGCAGAGCGCTAATTACCTTCAGTTATATTCACATAGAAGTTGCCTCTCTTTCTATCGCGTAACTCTTATTTCTTCTGACTACGTTATACTCACTGAGTTGACCCAACAAGTCGACCCCGCTGCGTACTTGTAGCTAAAATGTAGAGTGTCCCATCGAAATTCATCTGTGCCATAATACAAAGAGCGAGAAATAGTCACGAACACGCCCACAAGCTACTTAATAATAATCTTAAATTCATTAATTTATTTTATTTTTTTATTTATAAATAAATAAAAAAATAAAATTAATTAATTAATTCACTGACACAACGGACAGCCTAAACCAATGGTCTAAAAGCATATAATTCTGTACGAGTTCCTTATATAACGAAGGTGAGCACTAAGGGTTTTTGATAATTCATTCCCTAAAGAGCTTAAATATGGAATGATATTTTGTATGAATTTTGTTATTTTTGCCGATGAGTAGTCACATCGGGCGGGCGCACGGTTTGTAGTAAGAGAAATTCCCAGTAGGGGTAAGAATAAAGTCTAACACTGTATTCTTTTAAAGTCGAAAACTAAATAATATATCTGTCGTACATGGATTGTTAAATCAGCTGTTTTAAATAACAGCTTCGTTGTGTAATGGCAACGCTGACCATATGTTTTACAGAACTGTTACCCAAGTTTCGACGTAATGCAGAATGAGTTATCTACAGTCAGAATAAGCATTTAGTGTTCTAATGCCGAATTGGTCGCAGTAACTAAGCTAGGGCACCCTGACCAATTAGTTTAGGTTAGATTAAACCTGTGACCAACATCGCGCGAGCCGAGCGAGCAAAGCGAGCGGTGTCACTGCAGCGGCCGTCGAGCGCTGGTTCCAAGTTGGTCGCAGTTACTTGGCTATTTAGTATTTTTAGGACTTTCATTAAATTCTGATAAATTTTTATTTAAATTGTCCTTAAAATCACAGCTTTCACTTGGGATAGGGTAATTTTCACTCAGATTACTCGTTTTCTTTATTTCTGTTTCGGATGCCATTACTGTTGTTATGACACACAGTCCGACAAAACTTTGAACTTCATTGCACGCTGTTTTATATAACCGCTCCGTTATGTAAAACAGCTGAACTATGTTTAGCGGTTTTTCATAATTACTGAACCTATGTAGAGGTTATGTAAAACAGCGTGCAATGAAGTTCAATATTTTGTGTGTCCCATCTATATTAATCTGTGACTATAGTATTAGGTGGAACCATGAGGTTTTAGTCAGTTATTGTCCGATGTACATAACCCTCCGTTCTTCACCACGGGAGATTTCTCGACGAGAGAAAATATGTTTATAAGTGCCGATGAATTTATAGAAAATTTTATTATTTCCGTTATATTTTTTATATAGTATGTAAGTATGGCATAAGGGGAGGCCTATGCCCAGCAGTGGGTGATTCCGGGCTGAAATGGTGATGGTGACATTTTATTTTTTGGTTACAAGTTCTTTAATAGGGCAATTACTTCGACAACTTTCTGAAAAATGACGAGTATCCTGTAATCAAGAGCTGCAACACTTACCGCTAAGTTCAAAGTTTTGTACATCGCCATCTCTGCCGGCTACTAAAGTGAGTCGTTCTTCGAAACGCAAGTGTACACTGGGAACAAAAATAACTGTTATTTAGGGGTCTGTAAAGTAAAATTAAAGAAAATATATATAATTAACATTAATTTCAGGCTATAATGGCCCATAGGCAATATACCTAAAGCGCAGGCCACATTGAGAACGAAGCTAAGTTCGTTCAGGTTCGCTCATTTAGCTATGGTTGTCGTCACGTCACGTAAAAATAACGCTGAGCGACAGTGCAAGGGATGTGTCTGCGCACGGGTACAGTCTCGTCGCAAAGTACTAGGCTATTGTTTTTATAAGTGTAATTGTTTTATTGTACAATCATAATAGGTACTTTATTAGCTACTTAGTACTATGGAATAGGCTGGAATCGATAAGTGTGCAGGTAAACGGCCCGCGTTATTTTTACCTGACGGGACCAGTACCGAGTGTTAGCATTCTTCGGTTCACATCGCGAATTATGAGCCGAAGTATGGAACGCGGTAGCTACATGAGCGAATCTAAACGAACTTAGCTTCGTTCCCAGTGTGGCCTGCGCTTTACCATATATAAAGTATAAAACAAGGACCCCAATTACATAACACACGGTCAATCAATATATCTGTTTCATTTTGACAGTTCAACAATATTCATTGCGTTATTTACGTTGTTGAGCAGACAAATTGTTTAAACATATGAAGCTATGGATTAGCAATATCCTTCAAAAACGATTCATTCAGATTGTGATTGATCGTGTGTTACGCAATTAGGGTGCAGGTTTCATTATTACGGAATCACTCACTAAAGAGAATTAGTAACACATTAAGGACATTGCTCATTATAACAGCACCGCTCCGATACGGCAAATAACTTGTCATTCAAGTTAGGATTTTAAATCAAACGCATTAAAGTCTATTTTACGATGGCTATACAGAATAGTGGACGGCTCGCCGGCCGCTCACTGCTGCGAGCTATCACAAAGTAAAATAGACTTTAACACATTTGATTTAAACTCCTAATTTGAATGACAAGTTATTAACCGTGTCGGAGAGGTGCCGTTATAATGAGCGATGTCCTTTAGTTGTATTTAGCAGATTTCAAATTTAGATATCACCAGTTTTTCCAACAATTATTGTTTGAATAACGTTATTAAATAGTAATTGTAAAATCATAGACAAAAAAGAGGTTATAAAATTAACCTCAATTGTCAAATGGAAGACCTTTTTAAAGTGATTTAAAATTTGAATTTCGGGTATAAGTATTCAAATAATCTATAAGTGTAGTAATTTATAAGTGGCACTACAAATTGGCATCCACAGGTACGTTTTCTGATCCATTTGTTTACATTGTCATCAGATACTTTTGTAACAGACTATACTCACTCCTTATGGTCGTGTGGCGGCGGCCTGGCCACGCCGACGTCTGCGGCGGGCGCGGCCGCCAGCGCCGGCACGGTGTCGCCCTCGCTGCGCAGGCGCGACACGAACGACTCCGCGTGTATATATGTACATAGATATACTCACTCCTTATGGTCGTGTGGCGGCGGCCTGGCCACGCCGACGTCTGCGGCGGGCGCGGCCGCCAGCGCCGGCACGGTGTCGCCCTCGCTGCGCAGGCGCGACACGAACGACTCCGCGTGTATATATGTACATAGATATACTCACTCCTTATGGTCGTGTGGCGGCGGCCTGGCCACGCCGACGTCTGCGGCGGGCGCGGCCGCCAGCGCCGGCACGGTGTCGCCCTCGCTGCGCAGGCGCGACACGAACGACTCCGCGTGTATATATGTACATAGATATACTCACTCCTTATGGTCGTGTGGCGGCGGCCTGGCCACGCCGACGTCTGCGGCGGGCGCGGCCGCCAGCGCCGGCACGGTGTCGCCCTCGCTGCGCAGGCGCGACACGAACGACTCCGCGTGTATATATGTACATAGATATACTCACTCCTTATGGTCGTGTGGCGGCGGCCTGGCCACGCCGACGTCTGCGGCGGGCGCGGCCGCCAGCGCCGGCACGGTGTCGCCCTCGCTGCGCAGGCGCGACACGAACGACTCCGCGTGTATATATGTACATAGATATACTCACTCCTTATGGTCGTGTGGCGGCGGCCTGGCCACGCCGACGTCTGCGGCGGGCGCGGCCGCCAGCGCCGGCACGGTGTCGCCCTCGCTGCGCAGGCGCGACACGAACGACTCCGCGTGTATATATGTACATAGATATACTCACTCCTTATGGTCGTGTGGCGGCGGCCTGGCCACGCCGACGTCTGCGGCGGGCGCGGCCGCCAGCGCCGGCACGGTGTCGCCCTCGCTGCGCAGGCGCGACACGAACGACTCCGCGTGTATATATGTACATAGATATACTCACTCCTTATGGTCGTGTGGCGGCGGCCTGGCCACGCCGACGTCTGCGGCGGGCGCGGCCGCCAGCGCCGGCACGGTGTCGCCCTCGCTGCGCAGGCGCGACACGAACGACTCCGCGTCCGTGCCGCGGGAACCTAGCTTCATGGCCGAACGACCGGCTGGACGAGCCCTGAGGAACGAAAACAAATAAGAGATAACATAACATCATGCTAGTTTACCCCAGAAGAGTTTAGTTGTTATAAAGTCGTAAAGTACAAACTCCACGGGTATTATACAGTATGTTAACTAACGAAGGGCTTTCCCGCTAACCCGCAACAGGCAGTCCAAATGTGCAAAAAAAAAAAAAAAACAAAAACAAAAGTTTTTCTATTGAAACAAGTTTTTTAAAGTTTTGGAGATCGTGGATTTTTAAAACAATCTTCTTACATAAAGCTGTTTTACACAACACAGTAAATAATAATGATTTCAATCTGCCTAGCCTTTTCCCAACTATGTTGGGGTCGGGTTCCAGTCTAACCGGATACAGCTGAATATCAGTATTTTACATGGAGCGACTGCCTATCTGACCTCCAACACCCCAGTAACTAGCTAATCCGATACCCCTTGTTAAGACTGGTTGTCAGACTTTCGGGCTTCTGACGACCCGTAACGACAGTCAAAGATCCACGAATGAGAGCCGGGACTAACAGCTTAACGTGCTTTCCGAGGCACAGAGGAGTCTCGGTATGTAAAGATGGTCACCCATCCACGGACCAACCCCGGCAAGCGTATCTTTACCTGATAGATCGATCCGTGAGGCTGTTATTACTTAGCCACGAGCTCCTCCTAAAATAATAATGATTTACGATGATAGATTGAACGTAGACTTGTGTACTTACGTCTCGCGCGCGGGCGTGGTAGGTATCTTCTCAGCGATCGGCTCGGATTGTGCTGAAGATGACATCGACGAACTGCCGAAACTGCTCCCTACAATGATTACATGAGTATAACAATATTTTCTGACATTGTGGTGTCCATTGGGTTTGGATTCAAAAGCCTAGGCGTTCTGCGGTAATCAGGTGAGGATTGTGGCGAGAAAGGCTCGCCACGTAATCCTCTCCAAGACCCCTTTATATCTCTGGAATCCCTTAATGAATATTTTCGAGATTTGGCATAGCGTTATGACTATTTCATGACTATTTTTTGGAATTGAAACCAAGTCGGTACTCCCAGCCGTTTGCTTGCACTGAGGTGAGGAGTGTGTGGAGATGTTCACCCCACAATCCTCACCAACTTATAGCTGTATCTTCGGAATCATAATGCGACTATTTTTTTAACCTTGGTGACTATTTATGACTATTTCTTGACTATTTTTTGGCGTTTTCAAAATTCATTTTCACGAAGTTTTCAAAGGTGAGGATTGTGTGGTGAAGGACACACATTGTGTAGTATAAGTTTGTAGAAGGTATGGTCAGCAAGAAAAGTAGTTAATTGAAAAAAAAAAACGAATCTAAAGTAGATTTGAAATAATTATTACTATTCATCGCTAAACTTGAGCTGACTTACAGTATTTAATTATTGAAGTGAACACTTCTTTAGGCGGGTTGAGCGATTTTTGGTAGGGGATAAACTTGTGTATTCGGTTCACTGACATGCTCGCGCATAGAATATAGATGGCGCTAATACCAGTTTTAGGTTTTCACTTCTGTCGGCAGTCCCCATGACTACCAATTTTTTTTTTATTTGTAATATTCTCACCCCCTATTACATGGGACTTAAAACATAACTGGTGAAACGTGGGTGTACTATAGGTACACCTCTGGCCAACCCTTCGGGGCAACAACGTAGGCGATGTTATTTTATGTTAAATTTACGCAATAGAAAAATAACTATTAGATGGCATGCTGAAAGCAGTGCCTCAAATAATTTGAGTCAGTTTCTTTAGATGATTGTACTGCCGTGCTAAGCCGAAAGGCGGTATCTCTGGGATACGGCCTTTTAGTTTTTTTTATACCGTTCAATAGCTATAACAATTTCGCATCTAATGGTATCAGCCAAATAACGCTATCTAACTTAAAACATTTAAAAAAAACACTAAGAAGTTTCTTTTATCCTTGTTTCCTTAAATTACAATTTACAAAAATTCAATTTTCTCAAAACTTACTCCGATTGAGATAACGCCTTTCGGCTTAGCAGGACAGTGTAGCAAAAATAGAGTTGATCGACTTCCGTTGCCGACCGCATGTGGAACAGAGTATATTCAATATTGTCATGTTTCTTGTTTGTATCCCTTTTTTTTACTACTTTCATTGTTTCTCTTGTGTTTTATTTCTTAATCGAAAGGTAAAAAAAAAAAAAAAACTATTTCTTTACGTATATAAAATAAAATATATTCTGACTTACCGAATGACATCTGACTGCGCGTCGGTACGCCACGCTTGGCAGCCTCCAATCTCTCTCGTTGCAGCTCCTTTGCGCGTTCACGCATGCGATTCGCAGCTTCGCGCTCTTGCGTCTAATAAATAAGAACTTTCTATCATCTCCCATGCTAAAGTTATAGCTCCAAGTTAGGGACAATAGTATTATCTTTATTTCAGTGGTTCAGCCTGAAAGACCGTGTCCGGAACTCAGAGATCCGACGTAGGACTACGGGTAGCGGCTCTGAAATGGAGTTGGGCAGGATACTTGGCTAGACGAGCTGATGGCGGAGCAGAACCCGAACGGAATGGTTGCCGAGAAACGGTAGAAAAAGCGTTGGCAGACCAATAGCCAGCTGGGTGGACGGGCTACAGAAGATCGCGGAGAAGACCTGGATGAGACTCGCACAGACCAGGGAAGCATGGCACAAACGCAGGAGGCTTATGCTCAGCAGTGGGTGGAACAAGGCTGCCAATGATAATCATGATGATGTTGTCACAAATGGAAAAGCAATTACGAGTTTGACTATATTCTACTTATATTGATAAATCTGTTAGACTGTTTACTGGTTGGCTTTACAATAAACCTTTTCATTAATTATTATGACATAATTTTTACATACCTGTCTCACAGCTTGGTAAATCTTCTCCTCATGGGAGTCCATCTCGACGAATGAGCGCACCTGATGAAGGAAAACGATTCAGAAACCATAAATCTTGGAATTAAGAGTAAAATTATATTTCTCATAATGATTATAACTTTCATAAAGCAATCTATACTGTGTTGAATCACTGCGAAAGAAACATGTTCTTTATTTCTATATATTTTTTTCCTAAAATTACTGTTTACTGTTATAATTTTACAGTAATATTTTGTTTTTTTTCTGTTATATATGTTTTTTTTTAATTTAAAATGAATTTGTATTAAAAAAAAAAATATTTTGTATGATTGTCGTGTATTGTATTTTGATTAATTTTAATGTTTTCGTCCTTGTCAAACTTGTTGTGCCTACCTAATCTGCGTTCGCAATTTATTTACCAAACATGTAAACAAACACGAGTTTTAGGAATAACAACTGTGATGCCTACACATAAGGTTCAGTTTGCGCTACAACTTCATATTATTTATGACTTTTTCAACATTACAGTAGTCAGTCTGAAATCAACTTTATTTACACTCAGATAAAGTTGATGTTCGTTTAAGTGGAACTAATATCAATTGGAAACAAGGTTATAAATAGACCATAGACAGTAAGTTAATAATGTGGCTCCTATAATTGCAAGCGCACATTTGTATTTGTACTTGTTTATGTTAACATGCATGTAATTAAAGTCCCCGTCACGAGAAGCTATAAATTTTGTAAATAAAGAACTTCTACTAAGTTACGTACGGACGAACGGGTTGAGTTCCAGTACCACCACAAAACATTAGAAGACAACGATTTATATCACTAAAATATAACCCGACCAAGTGAAATTGCTCGTTAGTTTCGTATTACACGTATGTTATTTTGAGTTGATTGAATTTGGGATTATTTGTTTCGCTACGTAACTTAGTGGAAGTTCTTTATTTACAAAATTTATAGCTTCTCGTGACGGGGACTTTAGTGATGCAACGAATACGAATATGCGTTTCGCCGAAAAGCATCAAATTATCGATTATTCGTATTCGCCGAATACTTTCATGACATTCGTAATAAGTGACTTCCTAGAAATCCCATACAGATATTGTGTTGCGACCGAGACGACAAACACAAGATTCATTTATAAAATCATAAAACTTTCTGATCTTTTGTTGACATCCACAGATGTGGCGATCTTTTAGTTTTTGTTTGTAGCTAAGTTGGGCACGTATTTAGCTTAAAGGATCAGTTACAAAGAAATTTTCTGTTTTATCGACTCGGTACTAAAAGTTGAGCCTAGCGGTTTTAAATTGTTAAATAATGTCGTCGCGAAAACGTGACAAAAGTGATTTTTGGAGACATTTTTATAGAAAAACAGGTTTTATATGAATAGTGTATAAATAATAAATAAAGAGAACCTAATGATATTTTCTTGTATCGTTTTGACTAAGTTTAATGTAATCTAGTCTAGTATAAAATACTTTGTCCAATTTTTCATATCGTTTTAATAATTTTTTCTTTATTCGTTTATAGGGGCTTTTACGCATAACTTATATCAGTACTATCGTATCCTAAACAATTGTACTTTCACAAGACGTGGGCCATGAATTTGAACAAACCCTTCGCATCGTCGCCATTTACTTAAGTTAAAGTTAAGTTAGAGTTAAGTAAATATTTATATTGCTTAGCGTGTTTTAATTTCCTTTCACCTTCTTTGACTAATAATTGCGTGCAGGTATAGTAGAATCAGGTACTCGTATTCGGCGAATAGTACAGTCGGTATTCGTATTCGTAAAAGTAGTATTTGTTGCATCACTACATGTATTTGTGTAGCCTCTGTTGGCGATCCAAGAAATAAATAATAAATGTAGTATTAATATAGTCAGGGAAATCAATGTTTATTTTTTTTAATTATAATCAACTTAAATTATCACTACTGTGAAACTTTGTCATATTAGTTTAAAAAATTGTTTTTTTTCATTAAATGGCTATAACACGAAAAATGTAAGTAATGTGTCAATTTGATAAACAATTATTTCTGTGACTGTACATCAAATTATTATGTAACACTGACCTGTGCCAAGTTGACACTCTCCCTGTAGCCGAGAGCCACAATCTCATCAAAAGCAAACAGCAGGTTGAACGCCTGGTTCAGTACCTCTGCCTCAGTCAACTGAGTGCAGTATTCTGGCACCTGGTAACATGGAAATGTATGTTATTACATGCATGGGCTTACACAGATTTTTTTATGGGTGGGGCAGAAGTAAATAAACTCGATAAGTAGTAAGAAATTCTCTCGATAAAACTCTATAACTACGCATGCGCGCTCGTTTCATCGATACTGCATTGTTTCGCGCTGTAATTTTGAATTTTACCAAATAAATGATTAATTAAACCAAATTTTTAGCTTCTTGTCAGAGACCAGGATGGGCCAGATGTCCCACCTTGCCCCACCCTGGGTTTGATTACATAAAAGGTATTAAAAAAGTAATTCTTAAATTAATGCTCTTCTAGCTCTCACTAATTTTTTCCTTGATCTGTTTCTCCTCCTACTTTTTTTCTCTTTCTTTTTTTCCATTTTCTTTTGTTTGTTAAAAAAAAATAAAAAATTATAAAGAAGAGAAAAGAGTAAAAAAGAAGTAAAAAATGATAATTCATATACTATCATAGACAAAACACTTGACCTTTTGCCTATGGTTTTAAGTCTTCATACTCACCACTCTGCTAAATAAGCGCAAAGTCTCCAGATCCTCCAGGATGTTGCTGGCTTTAGTGGTGATGAGTAGCATGTAGAGCTTGTCCAATGGCTGGTACACATATCTGTAATAATATAGGTATTAGGTATGTGGTTTGGGTTTTCCTAATCAATCAATGCATGGGATATAAAATTGTTTTTAATTAGGTAGGAAAACATGATGGGGTTTATTTTTAAACATTGCTTCATTAATTTCATCATTTCAGCTGAAAGACGTCCACTGCTGGAAATATAGAGAATGCTTCTGCCCATTCTCTAGTGAGTTCCTTAGTCGCCTTTTACGACACCCATGGGAAGAAATGGGTTGGTACTATTTTTTGCGTCCACCACATGGAACACAAAACATTGCTTAAAGTTAAGTAATGACTAGCAACTGTTAAACCATATATTTTTGACGTTTAAACAGTCTTAAATTTAAGCAATGTTTATAAATAATTTTTACTAGTAAATACCAAAGATAGTTTATGTATTTGAGACAAAAATTACACAGATACAGGGTGAACCTAAATTTCGGTGTGCAAATATCCTGGTACAAAATAAATGATCAATGACCCGGTGCTTGTAAAAACCTGTGTTACATTACAGGGGTTCAAAGAAACAGTTCTACCAGTTTTACAAGTTGATTAATTCACAACTTGATTTACAAGAAATGTAGACAGCAGTTACCTACTTCCGTTATTTTAATTCAATGATTTCTTATGATATGAGAATCTTAGCACACTCACACTACAGTTAATAGTGACATAGTCTTATTTTTGTCTTTAAGAGCGTTTATCCTAAAAGTTGGCAACATCGCAAATAGTTGTCAAATATTTCCCTGTTCTGATTAATTTGGCAATGTATGGAAATAAGAAATGTGGCTAACTAGCGAACTAGAATATTAATAATGAATTGCAATTGTAACATTGAATTCAATGTTATACCCCTTTTAGGTGTAAAAAAGGCATTTGGAAAGTATCCAAATATTTTTTATATATTTAAAACTAAATATTCAGTGTAACAATATTAATTATTGCATTTCATAATAAATATTCTAGTTCGCTAGTTAGCCACATTTCTTATTTCCATACAGTAATATGGCCAAATGAATCAAAACAGGTAAATATCTGACAGCTATTTGCGATGTTGACAACTTTTAGGATAAACGCTCTTAATAAAGTTTCTACTATTATTTCATCATCAGGAAGTATTGTAAGTTGTAGACATGTTCTAAAATCTTTAAACACTGATACTTTGCTTTCATGCTTCCTTTTAGTAACAGTTAATTAGAATAATAGGCATAAACCTTATCAGATTGCCACACAGTCCAACATAATCAATAGGAGTTAAATAAATACACTTGGACTTGAGTTTCATCACCTGACAGATTCAGTTTCGACAAATGTATGTTGTCGCCCGCCAGTCATTAGCTTGGGGAAGGCAGCAAGCAACCCCTCGATACGTGCTTTCGTCATCTCCACGAATTGACGTGATACCAATGCTGAAAATTACGATATGTTTATGTACAATTTCATTCATAATTAGAACTTTTAAATGATGAATTGTAGAGTGAAGATAAATTTAACTACCTTTTCCTGACTTTGTGCATACTGTTGCCGCTATGAGCACCTGAAATTACACAAAAACACCTCAGAAAACTATAAACATAAGCCGGATGTCTATCGCACATTTTTAGGGAATAACCACTTTAGTATGGAAAATAAAGCGTTAGTAGATGTGGGTTTGTTTTAACAAGCACTGTTTAAAGTATTACCATTTTGATTTAGCTTTTAATTTCTCAAATAACATAAAATAATCACAAATTGCAAACTTGACAGCCAACACACACCGAGATGACGTGTAGAACTTTTTTTTAAATAATGTTGCCCTCTTATTCGGAATTTTGGATAATAATTCCTGTATCCGATCGCAACTTATCTGATTATTGGCTCAAAGACCAGTATGGCGTTTTATCAGAATGTTGACGGATTTTAGAAAAAAACTTTCTTCTGGTCTATTGTCCTAAATTAAATGTCAAATTTGTCAAAAGTAAGCAAAGCACATTGGGGTTATTGTTCGTTTTTTACCCAATTTTAACGTGTAACTCGTATCATTTCACGTAATTAAGATAAATAATTGAAGTGTTCAATTACGCCATTGGAACGATGGAGGTTTTTATTTGATTCGGTGTCTAAATTCTATGGAATACACTTGCATACCACAGAAGCCAAATAACAGTAGTAAGTTGCAAGATTTTAATTATTTTGTATTGGTATTTAGATGTAGTGGTTCAGGTGACATGTTCTCGAGTATGCGTTCGTTGTAAATGAGTGTTACCGTCATTATTTTTCGCTAATGGTCAAACGTTTGATTTGCATACAATGATATTTTCTTTATGCCTGATTTATAGATAATCTTTTCATCCAATAATGTTCAGAGTTGCTAATACGTGATCATGCCGTCGGTACAGATGGCTGGACACTGTTCTGACTTGTGCAGTTTTAGTATTTCTTTATACAGAAATTGTGTAGACTAGTTTTTAATGTTTTGATGTCATGGAACAGACTTATCTTATTGATAGTGATAATGAGGTATTTATTTTGTCTCTCAATTTTTTCTTAGCTCACTCTTACCACTACATTAGAACTTATTTATTTTGTAGTAATTTCATTTGCTGTGTTTACTTTGTTTTTTAAATAGAATGTGAAAAAATTGGCATAATTAACACTTTGAGGGACACTAAACGCCCATAGGCGTTATATGAACAAAACTTCCATTATGTATCATTCAGTGTCCTTGAATGCGTTAAGTAAGCAATGATAATGTTTCATAGGTCCTATAAAATGTTTAGGTTTGTTCTTACCCAAATCATTCAGAACCATAAACTATGACAGGTTATTAATAATACTGAAGGACTTTATTGACAGTCCACAGTTGAGAAGTATGTGTAGAGATGAAGAGATGTGACGCGTGCCGTGTCCGTTCAGAACGGAGGACGGAGGAGAGAGCGGAGCACGTGGGGGACAGAGACCCGCTCATAGACACAACAACTGTCTCTCAGGACGACGCTTACGATAACCAAAATTTAGTAAGATCAATACCATTTTCGTAGTTAGCACTGATATTTTTTTGTGTGCACCATTCGTATCCCGTGCACTCATTTCGTTGGTTATATGCAATATTTTATGTGATTTGTCTTTTGTTTACTCTGTGTCTTAGTATCAGCATCATGTTAATTATAATGTTTTGACTGTAGAATGTAAATTGATAATTATAATTTATTGGTACTTTAAAGCGCATATGTGTGATAAAAGTACAATAACAATCTTGGATTTATTTGTAAATACTATTGTGTACATGTACATTTCTTCTTGTAATCTATAATGATACGGTAATGACCGTAAGAGCAAATGTTTTACACACAGTTCAAACTTAACTTTCTAATGATTATGAGGAATTCAAGAAGTGGAATTTTTAATGCTATATGTTTGAAAAAAAAGTTTTTTTTCGCCACACTGTCTATTTGTTTGTGGTGGTTCTTTTTACCTATCACAGTATTTGTCTAGATTATTTTCATATGAGGGGTTTAACTAGTAGGCCATCAACCTCAAAACACACCTAAATTGGTTATGCATAGTGTTACCATCTGTAAAATAATGAACCCAGAACAAGTTCTGAAACTCTCGGCTTGCTCTCGTTAACTCGCACGTTGAAAGGGTGGACTCGCGCGTCGAAAGGGTTACCTCGCGCGTTGAAAGGGTTAAATGCCGTAAACTGGATAGTCACATTTTTTTTAGAAATCGCCCTTTTAAAATAAACCGAAGATATGGTCTTACACAGCCCTACATGGTTGGGGATATGATGATTTATCTATGTATTCTTATTTATCTAATTGTAATATTATAGTAGCTACTTATTAAGATTTCTTGTTACACCATTACGAGCCTAGATACACTGTTGCATTAGCCTGCGAATGCACCTATGGTTACGAAACTAAAGCGCAGGCCACACAGAGAACGTAACGAAACGAAACTAAAGCCACCGACACATTACTGTGTCGTGTTGTGTTGTGACGCGGTATACACCAGTCACAACGAGATTTGATTGGCAAACACTGCCTCAGAAGGCGTCACGACACGACACAAAACAGTAATTTAAATTCGTTCATGTAGCTACTGCGTCATTTAAACTTCGATTCGCCGTGTGAACCGAAGTATAAATGAAAAGACGCGGTAAATACATTATCGAACCTCAACGAACTTAGCTTCGTTTCGCTTCGTTCTCAGTGTGGCCTGCGCTAACCTCTGTGAGGAGTGTAAAAATTGCTTTAAAATTTTTCATAATCTAGCCATATTTATAGAGGTACCAAGTACCAACTAAGGTAATAAATGTAAACAAATATTGCTGTTTGTAGAAAAATACCACGCTAATGTGTTTTCACTGTTTATCAGATAAACAGTAATTTATTGCTAGTAGGGATTTATTTGTAGACGAAGGATTATCAAAATTAAATCAGGGTATCAAATATAAATCACGCAGTAGCACTATTAAAAAAAAGGTCGCTTCCGGTTGTACTTATTATAGGGATGTACCTATTTTCGGATACGTAAAAAAAACCAAATAGGGTGTGAACCCGGTCGGGTCAATTCGAGTTATTTCGGGGCCTGAATCTTATGACTCTGACCTTATAGAATTGATGAACAAGGTTGGAGTCAAGTTTCTGATTTGGAAACCCTTGGGATCCCGGATCCCGGCCCGAACATAACATGGCTACAGACCTTTTTCGTAAATATAAACTCAGATTGTTACCGTAGTGATTTTGATGGAACGTAACACCTTATTCTTGAGAAATTTCGATACAATAAAGGCATGAAAATACAGTTTTATTATTTGATATTTTCTTCGTCTAAGCTCACTATCGTAGAAAGTAAACAAAGAAAAATCACTTGGTCATTAACAGCTACTGATAGCAAGCCTTTCCAAGATTAAAAGTTTATTGCGGATAAAAAAAAACTGATAATATTGATGCGACCATCGTATTTTTGTCTCTGGTAGATAATTAAAAAGTCAATGTGTCTATTAAGGCGGGGACCTGAATATGCTGGTCAGGATTTCCCGCCTTTTGAGAGCACAGCACACAGTTCTTTTTAAAGTGAAGACGAAGCAAAGGCAGTTTCTGTGATGCCTTCAATGGATGCGGTAGTGTTTATGTATGTGTTGTGCGTCATAAAGTGGTACAAAATATGAGATTTCAGTGATAAAAGTTACAAATACATCGGTCAAAAAATGAAGAAGAAAATTAACATCACCATGACGCCAAAAAAGGTAACTTGAAATAAACTCGTTATGAAATTTGCACGCTTAGAAAATGCGCGATAATTAATAATATTGATCGTTCATTGAAACAAAGGGAAATAACACTTCATATTTCGCGTAAAAACGGTATTAAAACACATGAGTTTTCTTAATTATTTAGTCGCAAGCGGTCATGCGAAACTCTACTAATAAGGCCACTTAAACATGTTTATGAATATTTTTGCTGGCAATAATTAGGCTGGTTCTACATAGCTCTGATTTTGCGCCAAAATATGGAATTGAAATAAAAACGAAACTTTTTATTCTAACGAGCCGTCGCCAGCGCAGCTTCCCGATCCTTTACATGCGCCAGCTTTTCCCCACCGCTCTCTTAAGGAAACGATTCGAATTTCTTCCTCATTCCATTATTTATTATTCATTCCTCATTTAAAACCATTTCGCTTTAAATTTGAAATGGTCACAAACTGAGACTTTTAGGTAAAAGCGATCTTTCCAAGCAAAATACCTTAAGGCATTAAAGTTGATGAACAAATTGAGTTCTAACTTTGCGAAAGAAATTCAATACACCACGACACGATGTCCCTAGAAACCGCCTTTACAAAGAAAAATTTACATTCAAGAGCAACACCAGTTCCTACGGCAAAAGTAAACGAAATTATGTATCGTGGTTAGCATCAGTCCTTGCGGCTTTTAATATATTCTAGCGTGCATTCAAGCGACATTAAGGTTTCTTGTTTTCAAACAAAACCTCACTTCTGTCATATTTGTTCACGTTATTGTTAACTGAGTTTCTTATTGTGCCGCATAATAGGACTTGGAACTGACAAGACGTAGCAGGCTTTTCAATGATTGGTTTTACGAAATGTAGGCGGAATAATTTGCTTGTCATGGAACGCACTTCTTCAAAAGTCTTCCTGCTAATCTACAATCTGATTGATAGCTTTAAAAGAATGTTGAAGAGTGGTCTCTATTAGAAGTTCAACGCACATACGCACCTCTCATAAAATGCTTCCGGTACCTTAGATATTGCATGCAATGACCCCTTAACCATTACGTGGACTTCGTACTTGTTTGACAGAACATAAAAAAAAACCAGTTTGGCAAATTATTTGGTCATCCTACTATGTTGTTATGAGACATTATAGTGGATGCTGTCCATCCTGTTAGCATAGTCCCTTAGGCGCTATTTGTCGTCACTACTGTCACATGTACGGAAACACAGAGATTTATGAAACCACTATGTGCATTGGTTACAGACGATAAACATTTCAGTATTTATATATCTTTTTGTTAATATATTCAGTTAAACATAGATACTTTTTTTTTAGATTAACTGGCCTTCCATTGAGAAGCTACACTCTCTGAGACTCTCTCTGCTTTGCCGATCCGATTAGTAACCAAATAATTTTCGTCTTTAGTTACGAAGATCTCCAAATTCATTAACAACATGATGAATGATGAAACTCTACCTGTTTAGATTCAGGTGGAGATTCATAGACGATTTCGCCTTGGAGTGTAAATGTGGTACGGTTCCACAAAAGATGGGACACTTAATATCATATCCTGCGTGCCCTGTCAGCTACACGTTACAGGAACTGTCGGTCGATTCTGTAAAAATATTAACGTCAAGCTTAGGTGAAGTGAGCGTGAAGTGAGCTGTCACTGCCACAGAATCGACCGGCAGGATGCTAGGAATTAACACTATTGACAGCTCACTTCACGCTCACTTCACCTAAGTTTCACGGTGAAATTTTTACAGAATCGAACGGCTGATCGCTAGTGATGGCGCCCAACACGTCACCGAATTCTGGGCCGAGTCCATTTAGATTGCCATCGACACGCTAAGAAGAAGAAGTAGAATGATGAAAATCTAAAAATTAAATAAGTCGTGAAATTTAGAGACTAATTTAATTTTTCGAGTTAATAGATTACTTCTGGGCAGGCTTGCACAACCGTCGACCGCAACTTCACTTACCATAATGGTGAGCTAGTGATCAAAAGCGAGCCTTATCAAAAAGTCTTGTAGTTGTATCGTGGAACATTCCTTCCCGTACTTAAAAGCTTCCAGATTACCGGCATTTCGGTTTATAATAATTATCCCGTAAACTTTTACTACCAAACACGACTCTTCTAGTTCTAATAGCATGTCACAGTAAACAGTAATGTATTTCCTTGTAATGGTGACTCGTTGTCAGATAGTAAACATACGTAATAAATATTAGTATATTTCTTGTAATGAAATGAATCATCAATGGTTATGGGAAATCTCCGCCACTTGTTGTATTTATACCATCGGGCTTCAGCGTTGTATCTATTTCAAACAACCGTAGAAGAAAAGGGTCTACCTTCTTTATGATACCCAAAAAGAAGTACCTGGAGGCTGAACAAAGTGAACATAGCCCTCTCCCAAGTCTAGATAACACGTGGTTCTCCGCCTTCCACATGCAGTGTGCCACGTTTGCTTTTTTATGGTCGGCCATCGCTATTCTATACACTATACTTTACCAATACAATCGTGGGTCCCGACATCCATAGTCTTGCATTTGATAACTCATTATTCTGGACGATCTACCCTTCTGTTTTGTTTTCTCCGCCTTTCGCTCTCTATTTACAATCACGATTTCTTGTGGTCGTCGGTTAAATTCATTTTTCCTTAGTAGAAATACAATTTCTGAAGTTATGTCCGGTAAATGTCAGTAACACGACAATGAACTGTTGAATGGTGTGTCATTAGTATTCTACAGTATTTGTCTCGTGTATACGGAAACCAATTACAAAAACCATTATAAGAAACAATAAAAGAAATCTTGAAAAACTTCGTTATTGTATAAACAGGCTTTACGGCGTAAATCTGCCAAACCAGTATGTTAATATGCCGTTTAACTAAGTCTTCAGTTGCTTTTGTTTGGCAAAACAATAGGAAACTTGTAAATATCGCGTTATCACGCTTTACTACGACTACCACTGGTAACTTCGACCGTTCGTAGTTCGTTCAAAGGTCAGGAACGAACCATTAGTTACCACTCGCTTTCTAGGTCCTACACATGTTGTTTCTCACATTAATTATTTATGTAGTCTCTGATCGATGAGAAGACAAAGGAGCTTGAGCGGCTCGCGAAGTTTCTGTACAAGGTCATGAAGACTTCTAATCTTGTTTGGAGTTAAACTTCTAAAGAGTTTGAACTTCAAAAGGGTCCTTATTGAATAGGTGTTTTAAAGGTTATTGTGTTTCTTTTCTTTTTGTTCCTTTGGAAAATGTCATAAACCAAAGACTGGTCTAATTTAGATTAAAAGTATCTCCGCCACAGCTTTCCAAATTTGATAACCTGTTGAGTCAATCCATTTAATCTACGAGGAGTTTTCAGAATTTTAACAAACAGTCTCTGGAAATTTGCACTAATTAGGAGTGTTTGCGAGTAAATGCAATAAACCCAAGATCCTGACAACAATACGACTTGCAATAACTTGACCCTAATTCAGCTAAGGCGAGCTTCTTATCTCTCGAATGCAAGTTAGGAGACAACTGTAGGAAACGGTACACTTTACGTGCTTCATAAGGTATGGCAAGCAGGCACGCCATGTATGTATGCACTGCAGATATCTTCGCTTACAGAATTCGGGCTAAATTGATACCAGATTCGTTACGGTGGCGTACTGTAGTGGTTGTGGTAGAAAAAGTAAGGAAATGGGTATTGTGGAAATTAAACTTCTAGCCCCTTTGTCATACTAAAGATTGTCGTTAAAATATGTAGCAAAATACTGGTCGCACTGGGTGCAAGATTGCAACTCCAGAGTTATATAGAAGTTGGTGGAATCTGCTGTTCATAAATCATCGTGGTTCTTCAACTGTAGACAAAAAGCTGACAGCTGTTAACACCTCCTATCTAAATACAAAAGGTGCAGAGGTTGGACTAGATCCTGAGTTTTATTTGCAAATCAGCCAAACAAAAGACATAGCTTTCCTGGATTTGAGAGTTTGGTGATACAATACATTAGGAATTGTTGATTTTTCAATGCTTGGCCTTCTTGACCTTTCAGCAATCTTTGTAGCTGCTGGATCGACTCCCTGAGTGAGTGACTTCCATACGCTATCTTTACATTTGGAAGCTCTTAATGCACCGTGACCTAAAACCGTTTTTAGGTTATTCGCTAAACCGTTCTAAAATAACTGCCGTTACTATTGTGAATTGTGATACGTAAAACGTTATCGGCACTTGCTCGCATCGTTTCAACGTTATCACAACTTTAATTGTGTGGCTATCGATAGCGAGCGCTCCAATTGTTTCTCTGCCGAGAGTATGTTGTTGGAATGTTATTGATAGTGACGGTTTACCTTATAGGAGAGTATCGTAATTTACGCTGTGGTTATTGGTAGCTACCCTGTAATGTCATGATTACAGGGTGAGCGGCGAAAGCGGCGACACTGTCAATGCAGTTCAATTTAGTTTCATATTTCATCATCTGCTCTGATTATTAGCGTTGTGTGTATAGTAAGCACATCAGTGGCAACAATTGGACATTGACGCCTTTATGTCGTAGCGGTAAGTGCGGTTTTAGTAGTGCAAGTGTTACCACGAATGTGCGGTTGACTATGTAGACCATAATGATTAGACTCATCCTCATTCATCATTCTTCTTTCCTTATCCCAATTTATTTGGGATTGCCGCAACAATGTCTTTTATCTTCCATACTTTGCTGTTAGTCGTCATCTCGATAGTCACCACCTGTCTAGCCACATCATCTTCCTCACAGTCCATTCATCGTTTCTTTGATCTTCCCCTTTTCTTATAGCCATCCAAATTCATACTCAAAACTTTCTACCATAATGACTGGACTATAATGTTTAAAATGTCGCAAACGTGCGATAAGTTCAACCAACCTGTTGGTTCAGTACTATGTGACCAAGCATGATCATTAGTGTTACCTCCTTTTTCGAGAGATCTGCGTCTAGCTGTATAACTAAATAGTTGTTTCATTTTATAATTGGAGAGAGTTCATTTTGAATTTGAACAACACCCAAAATGTTGGTAATTACGTCTCCGAAATAAATGGAAATTTTCCAGACAAAGTTTGTAGGAGTTAGTTTGTGGATGTAATGGATTTTCTTGTTCAAAGTTAATTATAATATGGGTTATTAAAGTTATAAGTAAATGAATACAGTGATCTTTACAAGCAGTATTGAGTTTATTAGTCAACCGTGGCGGCACGTTCTAGGTGACTTTCTCTTGGGGATAGTTTTAGGCAGCCTGCATACAGGCTTGCGTTTAGCTCCTTAAGTTCTGATAAATGCTTGCACTGACTGGACAGGTCCACTCAAATCTGTGTGGTTCTTCCCTCAAAAAACCATTTCAGACACGAATTTATATGGTCTTCACATGATCTGACCAAGCTTATGTCTGGACTTGAAAAGAGACTGCCCCTAAGTTTGTTTAGCCATTTATTCTCAGGGGTGGATAGTCAGATAAGAAATGTCGACTCCATCTCGCTTATTTTTTTTATATGATTTGTAAAACTGATTCCCATATCCTATTTACAGAATAAACAATTTCATTTAATTTCATTCCTATATTCAGAGATGGCTAGCCAATGACTGCCAAGCTTACACTTTAATATTCATACATTTTGTAAGGACTAGACGAGTGTGATTATAAGTTTTACAGAACTTGTCGCTGTATTGAGTAGCTCGTCTTTTACTGGTCAACCGATCAGGTAAAGATGCTCTGAAAAGCCAGGAATTTGCAAACAATCCAACGCCTCATAAGTTCATTGGATTGGTATTTAAGTGTTTGGACCATCTAACCAACATCTACCAATTAAAATCTAGATTTTTAGACTATAGATCCAGGACTGTTTTGAACTGCATTATTATTTTAAGTTTTCAAGTCCGTTTGAAGGTAAAGGTTAGGTTTTAGATCACGGAACTAGAAAGTAGAAAACTAGAAACCTAGGTAAACGAAGTCGTAATCAAAACCTAATGTAAGCTTTATCTAAATATTAACCTCGTGGCACACTAATAAAACGACTTGCTTACAGGAGAACGGTATATTTTACATTTCTTTATTACAGTTGGGCTGTTTGGCCTAAATATGGATCTATAAATTCTAAGCTCTTCCTGAGTCTTGGCCTAGAAACTTCGTCAAGTTTTCTAATTACTTATCAAAAGTAGTTTGTAATATTGAATCATTTTTGCATAATAATGTCATTAGTTACTTATTAAATGCCTTTGCAAGATAGATTGTCTTGTTTGTTATTACCGTTCCTAAAGCAGTTTAGTTCACTGAACGGTCTAATTTTTCTCCTTTGACAACCTCCTTTCCTATATTCATTTTCAGTTCAGCAATCTTCTAGCATTCCACATACATGTTCTGCCCTGTTTAATTTTCCATCGACATTTGCGTCCAACAACGTAATAATGTATTCTGTAATTTTGACTCCTTAAATTCGTTCGTATGCATCGAACGAGAAGAGTGGAGTTTTCTCCAAAGAAAATGCTGCCAAAACCTTATAAAATCACTGTAACATTATGCATACTGCACAATATTCCCCATAGCTCGTCATAGGCTGAGCTCGGCCCCAGAGGTCGTGATCTCTAATTAATGAACAGACGGGCTCAGAACAGGGACACATGTGCATCTGTAGTTAACTCTCGATCCGCTGCGTCAATGATGTTTCTTGTTCCAATTTTGATTTTGTCGTTAAATTCGGCGCGAATGACCGCTTGAAATTAGAAAGATAAACAAGGAGTCTTTATTCTTGGTATAAATAAATGTGTTTGTTTCCTGCCTTGTGGGCAATGTCTCCGAAGTCATGTGGGTATGTATGTATCGTTGAAGTTTGTTTTAAGAATAACCAGTTGCTGCTCGCGAAGTCGCCACTTCGTCTTGCAAGCGGACTGTTTTCCCATTAGGCACGCAAATTTGTTCTATCTTTGTTAAACGAACATCTTCCCATGTTCCCATGTTTCTGTCATAAGTGGCTTATGCTGTGCTTTGTCTCTCAGTCACCATCTTGTTGCAGTTGTAGTAGCCCTATTTTTGGAGTCATCAGTACCATCGTTTTAGTATCATTTACCAATATAATAAACATGGAAAAGGTCGGCGATAACACAAATACTTTACACTTTATTTACTGTTTACATCAGTGAAAACAAAAGAAAGTAACCGATAAGCCGGGCTATAAAATAGTAGGCAAATGAACGTGCCATGTCGATAAGATTAATAAATTAATTTATTTAAATATAGCTAGCACTTCAAACACATGTTAAGAAAAATATTAATGCCGGATAAATAGTGACCAATTTTGGGAACGTCAGAAAAACCACTCGACATTTTTACTTTCTCCCTGTACCAGACATTTAAAATAAGAAATGGAAAGTCTCTCAAAGGTCTTTTAGCTCATTTTTATGCTCTCAGCCATCAGGTGAGCTTAAATGAACTGAACCAAAACAATTTACACTGTGTCTGTAGCTGAAATGGTATAAAAAGTTTAATTGGGTGGCCAGGTAGTAGTAATGTTTGTTGGATCGCGTGAATAAATGATTGCTACTCCGAGCACTTGTAATTATAACATTAGCGTATAAATGGGGGTGTCTACAATTCTATATCCAATTAATAAACTGCTGTTTTCATTTGTCTCTCAATTTTTAGGGGTGTTCGTAAAGTTGAAAGTATTCAGTAGCGCTTCCAAATCTCCATTATGAGGATTTAATATTAAAAGTCATAATTTGTTTGTGGTATAGATAGATCAATAGATAACCAGTTCCACAGTTTATTCATTATATATTTATTAGTTTTCGAGATAACATTGAGTTCGAAATTCCGAATCAAAAACAAAGAGCTACAATATGCTAAGTCCTTTTTATTTACACTCCTATTCAGGGCCATATTTGCATATGCTGCCACACATTTTCAAACAGAAAGGAAAAAAGGTGTATATGTAACATTAGTTAAATCGCGTGAACACTTGCTAAGCGTCAATTTTGCACGGCCGGCAGTAGTTAGCGAGGCGTTCAGCCTTTGTGGCAAGTGGCGGCCTCGACATTGCTTTTGACGTGCTATTACGACGAACTCGAAAAAGTGCTGTATTTTTCCTCTAATTCACATGTAAAATGAATTCAGCGTCATGCTAGGCCTAATGCTTGGGCTCTCTTTGCGAAGTCTGCAATTTTTTTTAAACCTTTTTGTTTTGGCCCTCTTTTCGGTTCATTTCAATCAGCTTCAGAAATACAAGTAGTATTTTGTTCCTGAGGAAGTATTAGAACTTCGCTTTACTTAAATTTTTGAAGTTTATCTCTTGTGTTTAAGTTTGTTTCAAATAACTCCGAAAAGACAGTAGTGTAATTTAATTACAAGGCCATGAGACATTACAGCTTTGTCTTTGCTATGGCAACGGATTGCCGATGCATTCGATATTGCAGATGTTCATAAGCGACGGTGACCGCTTACCATCAAATGGACAGCTTGAAAAAAAAATATTAACTTTGTATCAAAGATCGTTTGGTTAAAATAATGAGTTTACCTAAAAAGTGACAGGTCATGTTATAAAAATAACTTATTACGGCTACCTGCTGTCAAGATTGCCAATTACCTCATCATATAACAATTAGGTAGGTACTTTCGGAAATAAATCCACTTTATCGGTTATCGATAGTTTACGCGATATGTTATCTTTGACAATCCGCTGTCTGCCGGCCTAGTGTATAGTGAGTTCAAATTCAAACGTAAAATGAGTTTGACGTAGTTTTGCGTTACATTGGGCATATTTCTATGACTTATTGCTGATTAATAATATTTATTTACTAAGCTAGGCACACCAACGACATATTTTCAAGGATAGTAACAATGGGTAATCATGAGTCTTCAGTTCTGGTAAATACATCACTTATATGGCATGCATAACATTCTTATTAAAAGGTGAACAATTATACGACACACTTTTAAATCATTACGAAAAAAGATTAGATTTATAAAATAAAAATTTATACTCTTCGTTACATTGCATGAGAACAAATAACCATTCCAAAAAAATACACAATAAAATATTTGCATGTAAGGTAACAAAACTAAATATGGACGAGAGATTTATCTGTTTTTTCAGCCAACAGAATTGGAATAAACGTCATGTTATGTTTTGCAAATTGTTCCTAATTTTTCGCTATCTTCATCGTTGTATCGGCGCAGAGCATCCTAGAGGCACACTGCAGGTCAAAGCTATTACAAACTTTGTCAATCAATCAATTTGCCTAGCCTTTTTCCAACTATGTTGGGGTCGGTTTCCAGTCTAACCGGATGCAGCTGAATACCGTATTTTACATGGAGCGACTGCCTATCTGACCTCCACAACCCAGTAACTGGGTAATACGATACCCCGGTTGTCAGACTTTGATGACCCGTAACGACTGCCAAGACCCACGAATGACAGCCGGGACCAACGGCTTAACGTGCTTTCCGAGGCACGGAGGAGTCTCGGTATGTTAAGATGGTCACCCATCCACAGACCAACCCCGGCAAGCGTAGCTTAACCTGATGGATCGAACCGTGCCGCTGTTATTACTTAGCCACGAGCTCCTCCAAACAAACTATGTCAATGATTGACGAATATAGATTGACGATATTAATCTTTTGACAATGTTAGAAATCAGTGGATTGACAAGACACCATTAATGACTTCCGTAGGTAGTTGCAATCCATTCTAAATGTAGGAATCAGGAAAGGGTTTTAAATTACAGATCAAATTCAAAGAAACTGCTTTGGAAAAACATTAATCATTTACTCTCACACATCTAAATATTTGTAGATTTGGGTTAACGACTGGGAGTTCGTAAAATTTTGTCGGGATGCAGATTTAACATCGCGCTGTTTTAGATCAGCAACTCAGCACTAATAGAAGGTTTATCATTCACTCAAAAGACGCAATGAACTCAATATTTGCCAGTTGTCAAGTGATTTTTAACCATGTGCTATCAACTTGTCCCGGCCTGCCCAGCAAATGATTATGGCATGAACCCTGATCTACATAACACGTCACCATCATGGCTTCCTTCTGTAGATTCTAACTAACAGAAGTTGCAGTTTAAGGGTAGTTTGGCAGGTTTGTCCAACAAAAACTTTGGCAGTAAACCCTGAAATGTTACCAAATAATATGCTACTTCCAGCTTATCTGCAATTGGATTACGAACTATCCCCGATGAACGAACTCAGTTCTAATCCGGGCAGAAGAGACATCATTCATTTACACCTAGTAATCGGATTACAAAATCTCGTGACTCCTCAAAGACGCACTTAATCCCTGTAGAGCGGTGCTCTTAGATATCACTTTAGCCATTACTTAATGTATCTCCGAGGTATTTAGCTCCTAGCTATATGTTTTCTAAAAACTCAAACTAAAGCATTTATTTCAATTAAACCATTTACAGGCACTTTTGGAATTGTCAGAAAAATGTAGCCCATTCCAAAGCGTAGTAGGTTCCTATGATGAAGAACAGACAAGAAACACCATGGGCAGTCTTTTAAGTTATACGTATATTGTTATAAAATATTTAAGTCAATAGACTCGTCTGCTCCCTATTACATGGGACTTAAACTAAACTGGCGAAATGTGGCTGTACTGTAAGTACACATCTGCCTAACCCTTCGGGGAAACACGTGATGCTATGTTCTGATATAGTATAAATCAAAGCCTTTTCCTAAATTTTCATCGTTATAAGAAAGTTATATCAGAGCCTTGTGGAACTCCGAATATTACTTTCTTAGCGCTCCCTTTGCACGTTGGCAATTGGCATTGCTACCAATTGTAGAACCAGTACCCTAATTGCGTAATACACGATCAATCAGAATCTGAATCGTTTTGAAACAGATTGCTAATCTATTGCTTCATAAGTTCGAAAAAGAATCAGCTCAACAACGTAAATAACGCAATTAATGTTGTTGAACTTTCAAAATGAAACAGATTAGTCGTAATCGTTTACAAAAATGTGTTACGTAATTAGGGTACAGTACCCTAATTGCGTTATATATTATCAATCAGACTCTGAATCGTTTTGAAACAGATTGCTAATCCATTGCTTCATAAGTTCGAAAAACAAATCTGGTCAACAACGTAAATAACGCAATGAATGTTGTTGAACTGTCAAAATGAAACAGATTAGTCGTAATCGTTTACGAAAATGTGTTAAGTAATTAGATAGCTGCCTTCACGTGTTCCTGTAGTAGGGACCGTAAGCTCGCACTTTCCAATAAAAAGACACCAGTAACAGTAATACCTGTCGAGATAAAATTACATATTACATTATATCCACTTTTGCACTATCGTAGACAAAAATGGCACGTGCTGCCGCGGTTTCACTTTCATTTCAGTAATTTAATTTGTTTTTAGAGACATGATCAACGACTTTCGACACACTTATTACATCGGATTTTATATTTTTAATTATAAAAGAGCTAATTAAATTGTATCTCAGCAAAGGATAAATTCATGAGATTGAAGGTGACTAACTTTTGAGATAATTCCTGATTGGCTGAAATGAACTCTCTCTAAACTTAAGAAAGCACCTGATTAGCAGAAATGGACTCTCTTTAATAAGTAGGTACGTTTCTATTGGCACGGTCGTTGATCGTTCTATTATCAGCTGTGTCATAAACTTCAACTCATGTATTTACAAAGATAATTTAGTCTATCATTCGTAAAGTACCTGCTTGTGAGTCATTTTGATGGAAAGCATGATTTTTAGGAAAGACGGTCAGAATTTTTGATTAATTTATGTGTGTGATCGACTAGGGATACTGTGTATCTGCCTGTTAGTTTTAGACACATAATAGCAAGGCTATTAGCTTTTTATATAAACTCAGACATAGGTAGTATGTCGAAGTCTTGTATTATTAACACCACAATGATTAGTAATAATACTAATAATAAGGTGGTGAACCTAAATAAATGTAGCTCAAATGCTACAAATATTTTTACAAATTGTACGAAGGAGGTTCCATGTCCCTCACTCACTATGAGTTCACTGCCTCTGGATAGTAATTTAAACTAGTTTGTAAGACAACAGAAGGTACCTGTAAGAATATTCTTATACCTAACAACAACAAGGTATCTTCTTGCTCTAAAATAAATAATTATCAAAAAGGAGATCAGCAGAATGCCTTGAAATTATTTCATCAAAATATTCAAGGTATTTCTTCCAAATTATTAGAAATTGAAATGTTTTTAGAAAAAACTAAGTTTGACATTGTTTGCTTTACTGAACATTGGTTAAAGGATTACCAAATGCTAATTAATTATGAGAACTATAGTGTGGGCAGTTGCTTTAACCGTAAATCTATGCTACGTGGAGGTTCTCTTATCTTGATAAAAAATTGTTTAAAATCGAAACAACGTAATGACATAGTTGGTTTATCAGTTGAACATTGCATTGAACTGTCCTGTGTTGAGCTGGATAAGCATGTTGTAGTGTGCGTGTACAGACCCCCTAATTATCAGAACTATTCTTTATTTGAGTCAATAATGGAAGATGTCCTAGCGAAACTTGCATCTAGCAACAAAGCCGCAGTTATTTGTGGTGATTTTAATATAAATATTCTGGAAAATAATTCAAATAGCAGTAGAATAATAAGCCTTTTTAAATCGTTCAATTTGTCTAATGTTTTTACAGAACCGACTAGAGTAACTCCAACTTCTGCTACTTGTATCGATAATGTCTTCTGCGATTGTGATTATTTAGATAAAGCCATCGTAAATTATTTGCCGTCTGATCATAGTGGACAAACGGTAACTTTTAGGTTTAAAACACTTAAGCAAAAAGTGCTAATACAATTTAGACCAATTACAACTGGCAAATTAAATAGATTTAATAGTACCCTAAATAATAAGTTAAATGCTCTGGGCCATAATATGGACGATGCAAATAAATTGTATGAGGGTTTCTTTTCAGTAGTGCACACAGAATTCAATAAAACTTTTGAAAAGAAAACAAAAAATATTTGCCCTAACTTTATTTTTAGCGACTGGGCAACTAGAGGTATTAGGATAAGTAGAGAAAGACTGTTCGAGCTGTATGGCCTTAAGCCTTACATTAACACTGAAACTTTCAACAAGTATGTTGCTACATATTCCAAAATTTTTAGAAATACCTGCAAGATAGCTAAAGCTATGCATATTAGCAACAAGATCAAATCAGCAGAAAATAAAATAAAAACAGTTTGGAAAGTTATAAATAATGAAACTAATAGGAAAAAAATACGAAACACTGAGTTCACATTGGAGACTTCACGTGGTGTCTTAAGCTCGAATTTAGAAGTAGCTCAAGAATTTGTAAATTTCTTTACTAATATACCATATAAAACGACGGAAGCTTTAAATTCCTCACCCGATGTCTCAATAGATTTATTAAAAGCGAATGTTCCAGGCTGCCCGGTTGAATTTCAATTTAAACATATAAACCCTATGATAGTTATAAAAGCTTTTCGGCAAATTAAAATCAAATTGACCGAAGATCTATGGGGGTTATCTATCAAAGTTTGTACATCCATAATCGAGACTATAGCACCATACTTAGCTTTAATATTTAATTTGTGCGTGGATCAAGGAGTCTTCCCTGATTTAATGAAATACAGTAAGGTTATACCCCTTTTTAAATCTGGGGACAGTAAAGACACTAACAATTATAGACCAGTATCCGTGCTGCCGGTATTCAGCAAGGTGTTCGAAAAGGTAATGCTCAATCAAATGCTTAATCATTTTAACACCAACCAAATCTTACACGATCAGCAATATGGGTTCACCAAAGGACGTTGTACGACTGACGCCGGTGTAACCTTATTAAAACACATATTTACAGCGTGGGAGGGGGCCCAAGACGCCATAGGAATTTTTTGTGACCTCTCAAAAGCATTTGACTGCGTAAATCATGAAACCTTACTCTTGAAACTTGAGCATTACGGTCTAGGTAAACTTGCGCTCAGTTTGCTAAAATCTTATTTAAATGATAGACAACAGCAAGTCCAAATTAATGGGGTCAATTCACTCGGTCTAAAAGTAAAAATGGGTGTACCACAAGGCTCGATATTGGGTCCTTTCCTCTTTTTAGTATATGTAAATGACCTACCCCATTTATTAAAAAACCAACCACAAATGGTGTTATTTGCTGACGATACTTCTCTAATTTTTAAGATAAATAGACGTGCATCAAATCTTGACGACGTAAATAACGCCCTACTGCAGGTCCAAAATTGGTTCACTGCTAATAATTTAGTATTAAATGGGAAAAAAACTAAATGCATTAGATTTGCTTTACCGAATGTTAAAAGTAGTGATTGTGACATAGTATTGAATGGGGAGAAATTGGAATTCATCGATAAAACTGTTTTCTTGGGGATCACGCTCGACTCCAAGCTGCAATGGGGTCCTCATTTAACATCTCTTGCAGGACGCCTAAGTTCAGCAGCATATGCTGTGAGAAAAATCCGTCAATTTACTGATGTAGATACCGCGAGGCTGGTCTATTTCAGTTATTTTCATAGTATTATGTCTTACGGTATTTTACTATGGGGACGGGCTGCAGATATCGACTCTATTTTTATTTTGCAGAAAAGAGCCATCAGAGCAATATATGGCCTCCGCAGACGCGATTCTCTAAGGGAACTGTTTAAAGATATTAATATCATGACGGTACCTTGTCAATATATCTATGAAAACATCATGTACGTTAGGAAAAATCTAAGTCTTTTCAGTAAAAGAGGTGATAGACACAATTATAGGACTAGAAATAGGGACCAATTGATTCAACCGGGTTTCAGACTGGCTAAAGTAGACTCATCCTTCATGGGGTACTGTTTGAAATGTTACAATAAAATACCTCCCCACATACTCCAATTGAACGAAACGAAATTTAAATCTTGTATAAAACGCACACTATGCTGCCAAGCATATTATAAGTTGGGGGATTACATCGACGACAAAAATGCTTGGCTCAGCGCTGGTCCAGCTCCACAAGGGCGCATAAACTAATTGATTAGCATTCAAATTATTGTTGCAGCTGCTGAAGATTGTAAAACTATCTTTAGATTGTATAAATTCAATCTCTTAGTATTATATAATTGCATAGCACATGTGTGAGCACTATGTCCCTACTTTACAGTTACCATTTACTGGGTACGTCTTTCATTGACTTGAGTTTGCCCTGGCGGTTGTGAGTATGTCATGCTCACTCAAATGTCTCGCTGGTGGTGGCGTGTGTGTTGGATCGTTAAGTTCCCTTCAAAATGGTTGAGCTAAATGGTGCTGATGCATGCGTCATGTTCGTGAACGGGCGCCGTCAGTGGGGACTGGTCATCTCTTAGCTGCCACGGCTTATTTGAATTTATTTTAATTTTTTAATTGTTTTTATTTTTATTACTGACGCTTTTAACGTGCACGTCTTTGTACATTGTTCTCACATGTATAATTACAAAAATAGATGATGTAACCATTATTTTGTGAAAATATTCTGATTGAAAAGAGTGTCCGTGGAGTTTCTTGCCCGTTCTTCTCCATAGGAACCTACTACGCGTTGGAATGGGCAACTAGCTTCATATTTCTGACTGACCGACCCCTTGACAATTCAAAAGTACCTGTAATTGGTTTATTTGAAATAAATGCTTTGAGTTTGAGTTTGAGTTTGAGTTTATGAAAATTGGTATTGTTATTGTGGTTATTTGAATTTCAATGGAAAAGTCTTAGTAAAATATTAAGTAAAAATAACCATGACCCCGAAGTACCTACCTGTAACCAAACGTTTTAAATATCCGCTAAGTGTTAAAAGTTGTAGCTTTCAGTGTAATAAAAATTTTGGGACAAAAATTGAAAAAATCCAGAAGAAGATTACCGCCTGGAAAATTCTCGGAAAAACGTCAAAGACATACCTGAACAAATTCTACGTAACTATCTCTTTGATACGGGCCTTACAATTATTTACTTACGTGTGTCGACCGAAACAAGTCTTATCGCTAATTAGGTAGTGTTTCGTACTATGGTCACGGATTTGTTATATAAAGACTTATAACTAACTTCGCATTTCCTGTATGTAGATTCGCCGAACTACAGACCGTTCACTATAACTTGTCCCTTGCCGTCATATTGGCACCATTGCTTGTCAAGCAGTTTTCAATACTAATAGACTAATAGAGTTCAACTACATGACTGCAGAATTGCAGTGCTACCAATCGCTACGAGGAACAAGTTATAATGAACGCATACACTAGTCTGCTCTTCTGTTCGTTGCAAAATCAACAGCGAGTAAATTACAAATTATAGTTTGACCGATACCGCTGTTTCGCGCAGATACCTAAGGCGCGGATCGCCGCTCGCTCGTCAATACATACAGCGCGCATTTCTGAAGATATGTCCAAACATTGAGCGGCAATCGTGCACGGCTGCCGCGCGCGGACGTTTCTGTCTACCTTTTTTTTTTTTTGAGGTTAGTATATTATCAAATAACTTCTCCTGCTCTGAGCGGAGCGGTAGGGCGTGTCAGACTTTTACTGACTAAAACCCACCCGTGTTCCTTCCGTTGCCTGTGTGCCGGGGCCGCGATATATCTTTCGGACAAACTCGCAACCCTGGCAGGCATTGGCCCTAACGGACCCCGTCAGTTGGTGCTGACATCTCTTTGAGGCGCGCGTGGAACACAAAGCGCTGTCGAGTCGGGCCTGGTCCTTATCGGACGGCGAGCTACCCATCGCTCACCGTCCGCAAGCCCGCGCCTGCGGTGGGTTTCTGTCTACCTGCCGCGCACAAACATTTTTAGGAAACATACGTCACTTATTGTGTCTGGACGTATTTCTGCGGACATATTAAAGGCTAGGCAGATTGATATTGCCAACTGAGGCGCGGCGTATCCCGATGTGCCGCGCAGAACTGCCGCGCAATTATTCGTCGGTTTGGTCCTAACTAGAGCGCGGCAGAAATTTGTGCTCCAAACGCCGCGTGTTGCTGCGGCGCTCTTGTCGCTCAATGATTGGACACACCTTAAGGCGCGGAACGGGCGGCGGTCCCGGTCAAACTAAAATAAAATAATGGACCAAAAAGTTGAGTCCAAGGAGGTTGTTGTCTCGGTCGTGGTAACTGGCAACATAACTGCTAAAAACACAGTCGCGCTTTCATTTTGACAGTTAAAAATATTAATTGCACCTGTCTTCTAGATATTATTTATCGCGATTATCGCAATGAATACCAAGCCCCGATACTACACCTATACATATTACGCCTTTAAATCATGTTTGTTTATTTTCGTCCTTATCGAATTTGTGTCGGATATCGAATGCATCGCATTGCTTATGATGATCCTAATACTATAATATTTTGATGATCTAGGATCAAAGGCTGATCAAATAAAAAACCGTATCAAAATGAAAGCTACTACAATAATTGTAAGTGTCGTTGGCGTTTTTAAATCCTTTAAAGCGTGTGCGCACGAACGAACAATAAATGGTGAACACGAACATCGAACACTGAACATTTGGTTAACAAAGCCAACACGAACATCATACGTCTTTAGTAGCCATGAATTCGAAATTGCATCACCACGGACATTTTTGACGAACACAGTGTTTGATGTTCGTTAGTGGTACGCACATCCGAACAGTGTTACATGTTCGAGTTCACCATGTTCTGGTTCGTTCCTGCGTACACGCCTTGCACCTGTCTCACCGCCAGCGATTTTCGAGAATAGAGTAGACCTAGCAAATAAAAACGAGTTTGACAGAGGTCTCGCCGGGGTGGTATGAACAGTCAGCGATCAACTATTAATATTGCTATCTTTTTTTCTGGCACAGGATCGAATCTTTTATGTTTCTTGAGCGAGAAAATGGTCGATAGCTAGTTGCTTCCTCGCCGAGGGGGTAGGTGCCTTAAGGTCGAAGCCATGCAGTTGGGAGCATGGCGTCACGCTTAGTGACTAGCGTAGCTCGAACATAGGCGAGGCCAATTCAACTGGCTCGCGTCATGTTCTGCTACGCGGAAATCGAGTAGCGGAACGTGACGCGAGCCAGTTGAATTGAACAACTGTGGTTTCGCGGCGGAAGTGTGCTACTGGAGTAAAAAGGGCATTGGTTCGCTAGGAGCGAGCACGCAACGTAGTATTCAGCACTAAGCGAAGCACCTACAGTCCAATAACAGTTGTTTAACAGATGCAACCCAATAGCAACCTTATCAAAAAGAAAATAAAGATCACTGAGATTTTGATAGACTTGTCAATGGCAGCAACCCATCGGCGACCTTATTGCCACGATAATAAAAACCACTGGTTTTAACATATACTGTGAGAGTGTAGCTGTGTGACTTCGACCTCGCGCAAATTATCTTCAGATTAATTTCGGGTTGTCTTTCAAGCCAACATGGTCACAAAACCAACATGACCTACTCTAACATGTCTCCTTGCGCTCACGCAGTCGTGCGGCATCTGCGCGATGTTCCCGTCGTGCATGTCGCTGTTGTCGCGGCGGGGCGAGCAGCGCGCGCCGCGCCCCGGCCAGGCGGCCGTCGTGCTCAACGTGTACGATATGTACTGGACCAACTGGTAAGTAATACACAAGCTATCTCTTGGGCTCCCGAGCGATTTGCCGCTAAGATTAGTAGGGACTAATATAGAGGATAAAAAAGTAGTGGAAAATCGCAACGTACCCTCGCGCACGTTTTTCGCTCTATCGTAGCATTTCGAGCAGTGGTGGTCCAGTCGTAACGGCCGCGACTTAGTTGTAGGTCGTAGGTTCCAACCCTGACAGGCGCTTTACTTTATGTAAATTATTTCATCAGCACTGCTCTCAAAACGGTGAAGGTAAACATCGTGAGGAAACCGGCATGTCCTAGGACCAAAAATTCGAAGACATGTGACATCTACCAACCCGGACTGGGCCCGCGTGGTGGATTACGACCCACTCCCTCTCACCGAGGAGGAGGCCTGTGTCCCAGCAACAGTGGTGTGGGAACATTATAGTTTGTTGCGCCACTTCTTCTTCCCAGCTAAGCACTAGGAAGTGGTGAAGGGTGGACGTTTTTGGAGGACTGTCTTATGTAATTTTGACGTTAGAAAAGTGCTGTTTCTCAGACTATTTAAAATAAATGACTTTTGAATTTTGTATTTTATAGGCTGATTACGTAGCATGTCATGGTGCCAAATATCGGGGCGGAAAATAAGCACGAAATTCTACCCCGTTTTTCCGATTACATTTATTCCTAGTCCACTCACACTAAAACAGTACCCACACCTTATGCTAAATGCTAGATTGGAGGAAAAAGCGAGCTACAATACAGCAGCCCGTATCTGCAATCCTGTTGAGAAGTATAGTTTCCGGATCGGACTGGAACTGAGCCCTACTCCTATGCAGTTATGAATTAAGTTTCTATGACACCAGTATTCCGAATATAACATATTGTTACTGTCTCAGGCTCAGATGAGCGACGGTCTTCGCAGGGCGGTTGGTAAATGCCGAATGAAGCCGATGATCGCGTTGAATGGTGTGCCATTGGAGGGACCTATGTCTAACAATGGACTGGCTGGTGATGATTATCATATTGTTTCCAAACATTTCGCATAAGCATAATCAGTCTACAATGTTCTCTGGGACACAGGCCTCTCTGTGAGAGGGAGTGGGCCGTAATCCATCACGCGGACCCAGTGCGGGCTGGTAGATGTCACATGTCTTCAAATGTTTAGTTCTAGGACATGCCGGTTTCCTCACGATGTTTTTCTTCCGTTTTGAGAGCAGTGGCGATGAAATAATTTACACAAAGTAAAGCGCCCGTCTGGGTTTGAACTTACGACCTACAACTCGTAAGTCGCGGCCATTACCACTGAGCCACCACTGCTCTCGAAAAATTTAAAATTAGTTAGTTAATAAGTATCTTTTTGTCCAGGTACACGGCGGGCGCAGGTGTCGGGGTGTTCCACAGCGGGGTGCAGGTGCACGGCTCGGAGTGGGCGTACGGCGGACATCCGTACGCCTTCACCGGCGTGTTCGAGATCACGCCCAGAGACGAGCGGGAGTTAGGCGAACAGTTTCGATTCAGGTACATATTATACTAGAAAATTTCACAGCGTGTAACTCATCCTAAAGGTACCATTCCATACCCGACCGCTGGCAGCAACTGCACGAGACGTGTCGCGGCGTCATTTCGCTGCAGTCATGATTCCGAACCCGACCGCAGGTGGCAGAAGCCCGTATTCCAGTCGGTAGATAGAAGATAGAAAATCTTGTTATAGCTCGAGCGTTGGCAGCACTACTGGTCTGCGGTTGGGCTGCACGTGTCGCCTGTCGCTCGCCCGTAGCTGCCAACGACGTGTCGCTAGCTACGGAAGGTATTCTATAGAAATTCATTGAAACCAGTCGTGTCGCGGCGAGACGTCACCTGCAGTTGCCTCCTGCGGTCGGGTACGGAATGGTACCTTTAGACTAGATTTTCTAAATAGCAGTCTAAAATGTTTCCACTTATGGGTACAGACCTTCTCTATTTAGTGGGTGCAATACGGGTTGGTGGATGCAAGATGTCTTCGAATTTTTGGTTTTAGGAGAAAACGTTCTAACTATGTTTTCTTTCACCATTTTCAGAGCTGAACACTAGTCAGAGACATGATCAGTTAGACTTTTTTAAACCTTGCCTAGAATAATGTAATTGCTTTCTAGAAACCTGACTTATATCAATCTGCCTAGCCTTTTCCCAACTATGTTGGGGTCGGCTTCCAGCCTAACCGGATGCAGCTGAATACCAGTATTTTACATGGAGCGACTGCCTATCTGACCTCCACAACCCATAACTGGGTAATACGATACCCCTTGTTAAGACTGGTGTCAGACTTTCGGGGTTCTGACGTCCCGTAACGACTGTCAAAGATCCACGAATGACAGCCGGGACCAACGGCTTAACGTGGTTTCCGAAGCACGTAGGTGTCTCGATATGTAAATATGGTCACCCCTTCACGGACCAACCCCGGCATGCGTAGCTTAACCTGATGGATCGGACCGTGCGGCTGTTATTACTTAGCCGCGAGCTATCTAGAACCCTGACTTATATACTTTATTTAAAAGAATACACTCTTTTCAAACATATAGTTTTCACAAAACTTTTAAATATAATTGTAAAACTTGATCGTAATGTGTTAATGTTTGTATTGCAGACAAAGTGTACACATAGGTTATACAGACTTCAGCGAAGAAGAAGTGAGACGACTCGTAACAGAGCTAGGCAAGCAGTTCCGCGGTGACAGGTATGTATTATGTATTATTTTTCTTAATTATTTATTCTATTAATAAGAAATATTTTAAAGGCATCTTATGACACCAAACAAAGATCTCTACGAGGTTCATTGATTCGGGCGAACGGAGATTTACAATCGGCTACATATTGGGAAAAGTTAATTAATTTAATCGCAAATTCGCAATAGCTTGTATTTGTACAAAAATCTCAACGTTTTTCATTGCTCGTTTGCAAAATCCGTTTTCTCGACACAATACTCAAACGCAATTGATATTATTGACCTAAATAAAATAAAATATTTTTCTTTCGTTTCAGTTTTTCTTTCTTTTTTTTTCTTTCTTTCGTGCTTTTCTTTTTTCTTTCTTTCTTTCTATTGAGAAAGGAACGGTTTTGAGTAAAGCAAAGTTATCAAACAGCCAAACCAAAATACTGAGTAAAAAAATATGGCATGAAACATTTTCCACCATCCACAATTCTTATACACAAAGTCATTAACTAAATGCCTCAGTGATTACACCTATTACTAAAATTATTACAAAACTATTAGTTTTACTGCCGAGGTTACACACAGACATACAAACCGACAATTATCAGTTTATATGGCATATCAAGTTGTTGAAAAAGTTCGTCTTTGTAGAACATCATCTCTGCTGTCACCCATAAAGTCTATTCAAATCCTCTTTTCCAATTGATGTTCTTTGCACTTAAACAAATATCAACTTTATATTAGTGTAAATTAAGTTGATTTAAAAATCCTAAACTCAAAGCATTTATTTCAATTAAACCAATTACAGGCACTTTTGAATTGTCAAGGGCCAGTCAGAAAGATGAAGCTAGTTTCCCCTCTTCAAAGCGCAGTAGGTACCTATGGAGAAGAACGAGCAGGAAACTCCACGACCACTCTTTTAAATCAAAATATGGTTACAAAATATTGGTAAAATCATTCATGTTGAAATTAAAGATGTGAGAACTATGCAGAACGTTTAAAGCGTCCGTAATAAAAATATAAAACAAAAAAACAATTAAAAGAATAAGCCGTGGAAGCTAAGAGATAACCAGTCCCTAGTGACGGCGGCGGCGCGGCGGCGCCCGTTCAAGAACCTGACTAGTACTATTAAAAATATCATAATATTTGTTAAAGTTGTTGCGTAAACTAAACCTTATTTGTAGGTAATAAAGTAGTTTTTCCAAATACACGTTTGCATGTTTGGAAGCTAAATTCCGATTGCAGAATACCTGTGTGACAGTCTCTTACTAAAACTCAATGTGTCATGTTATCGGCCGGGTTCCAGAGGTTATCGCGATCAGACAGACGGACACTTTTATTGTTCTATTCTAAATGAATATTATACAGGGTGGCAGGGATATGACGCGCAACATGATTCTGAAACGACGTTAAAAAAATAGCAGGTTATAAAAAAAAATGCTTTTTCATTCATATTGACCGCGTAGGTATTGCACTTTTCTATAAAACAGCTGTTTTTTTTTTATAACCCTCGTAATATTTCTACACTAGGGGGCTAGAATCATGTGCTAAATTTATGGTTACAGTTTGCCCGACAATTTCCCTGCCACCTTGTATACAATGTTATGTATAGCTACTATTGTTTGAAGTAGATGTAGGAATACAAAGTATTTCAATGGTGCTATTTCGCACGCAATGATGGTCAATTGTTGAATTGAGTGACATAACAAATAATAACAATATAATGAGAAATAAAAAAAAAAATATATATATATAATAATATATGTATAGATTACTATGTTTACATAAAATACCTTCTTAACTCAACATGCAAGAAAAAATATACAAATAGGTTTTCCATTAGAAAATTCTCAGTAGCTACCTGGAGTCTGAATTTGTGCCCAGATAATGAACTGGCCCTCTATTACTTGGCACAATATTACTGGCAAAATTCTAGTGTTCCATAAACTTCTGCCTATCCCATCGGGAAATACAGGCGTGATGACATTATCTACTTAATAAAAATCTTAAATTCACTGACTACGCATAGCTTAATCCGCTGGGTCGTGGAAGTATACAATTTTGCACAAAAGTTGCTTCTGTATGACCCGATTTTTATGGGATTACTGCTTGATTTATAATGTCATATGCCCGATGGCTAATTCACCGAAGTCATCAGATCGAACGTCCGAATTGCCGAAATTCCATAGCATCGATGTACCACAATTTGGAATAGCCATTAGATCGAGCGTCCGTTTCGCCGAAAAGCCATTGCAACGATAGTCCCATCCGACGAATTTCTATTGGATCTATGTGCCAGTAAGTCGAAAGCTATTCTACATAAAATATTCAAGAAGAGTAAAAGAAGGAATGTAAAATGGGATAAAAAAACAAACCACCAGGGTTTATACAACCTACGATTTTGACAGCTCCAAGCGAACAGTTATAAAAATCAAGTTATACCTAAGGATATTTGGAAATTCGTTCCGTAAAGTGGTTAAATAGGGGATGAATGTTTATATGGAAGTTAGTCATTTTTGCGGATGGGAATCGCCCGTTGGGCACACAGCTTGTCTCACAATCAAAATCAAAAAGTCATATATTCAAACAAGGCTGAGAATCAGAAACAAAAGAAAAAAAAATTGTTTATACTGCACAAATACACCAAAATTACAAAAAAAATGCATAAAATACACATATACAAAGTAGCCAAAAGCCTCGTATTAAAAAAATAAAAGTTTGACCATTTAATTCATTGCTTGATGTTAGGGCCAGGGAAGAAATACAATATACATTGCGTAATTACTGTTGATGACAACAAACAAACAATCGTCAAAATTACATAAGACAGTCCCCCAAAACGACCGCCCTGCACCACTTCCTAGTAATTTGGCTGGGAAGAAGTGGCGCAACAAACTCCCCAGCATCTTATACATTGTAACAGCGAATAAATTTTCACGACTCCCCTTTAAAACCTAGGCCAAATATTTTTTCATATTCGGATAGCTCATGACCTAAAGAGGTGCTATAAAGAATCAATCAATCTGCCTAGCTAGACTTTTCCCAACTACACTGGAGTCGGCTTCCAGTCTAACCGGATGCAGCTGAATACCAGTATTGAGCGAGTACTGAATACAGTTTGGAGCGACTGCCTATCTGACCTCCACAACCCAGTAACTGGGTAATACGATACCCCATGGTAAGACTGGTTGTCAGACTTTCGGGCTTCTGACGACCCGTAACGACTGTCAATGATCCACGAATGACACCGGGACCAACGGCTTAACGTTCTTTCCGAGGCACGTAGAGGTCTGGGTATGTAAAGATGGTCACCCATCCACAGAACAACCTCGGCAAGCGTAGCTTAACCTGATGGATCGACCCGTGCGGTTGTTATTACTTAGCCAAAAGCTGTCATAAAGAATATGAATTTAAAATCTCGACTAACTGAAAAGTTATGCAACAACGCGAAATTTCGCGGGTATTCCGGTAAATTACAATACAGCCTGTATATATTATCTAATGCTTATCTATATCTGTTTCAGGTATCACCTTATGAATAACAACTGCAATCACTTCACCTCAGCATTTTGTTTGGTGAGTCATTCACTTATCTAATTAATTATTTTTATCTACTACTACGAGCGACCCGCCCCTGGTTTGCAATGAATTTACGACTTGACAAAAAACAAATCATTTATTTATTATGACCGCACAGACGTTGTCCTGTTTCCTAGAACTGGATCGTAACACCACCTATCGAGTCCACTTATAAATCTAAAGCATCCAGGGACTCACTCAAACACAAAAAAAAACATCAAAATCGGTCCAGTTGTTTAGGTGAAATTCAGTGACATACAGACAGACGTACAGAATAATTATATACTTACACGGTGATTTTTAATTCACTGTTTACCTTAAATTGGCTCATAATCATGAGTACTTTCACGCCCTGAGCTTGAAAGTACTCATGATTATGAGCAAATTTAATTATGAGACCAACTCTGAAATATCGAAAAAAATATCAGCTGTTTCATACAAAAATTCAATATTTACCCGATGAAAATGAATGAAACAGCTGATATTTTTTTCAATATTTCAGAGTTGGTCTCATAATGAAAGTTGCTCATAATCATGAGTACTTTCACCTCCTGAACGGTTAACAGTGAATTAAAAGTCACCGTGTATATAAAGATATGAATGAACCCAATATACATATAAACCATCCGGAATAAATTCTCTAAATGATGGTAAAATCGCATCAAAATCCTTTGCGGAGTTTAGAAGAAAAACGTGGTCACATAGACAGACACGAGAAGAGATTTTAATTTATAATATGTATAAATATAGATATTATAAAATTACTCATACTCATAAATATAAAGTTGCAACAAGTACTATGTAGTGGCAGTAAACACAGGTGCGGAGTTTTATGTATGACGTTAATTTTTTTTTTTATAAATATAGGGAAAATGTCTACAATAGATAATTATATTTTAGGTTAGGTATTTGATTAATAGCGATATGGACTTATTTATTTATTGAACATTATAAACTATCAGCATATGCATAGCATAATCGGCATACTTATAATGTTCCCACAGTTGGGACGCTGGCCTCCTCTCTTAGAGAAGGAGTGGGCTGTAATCTACCACGCGGGCCCAGAGCGGGTTGGTAGATGTCACATGTCTTCGAAATTTTCGTTCTAGGACATGCCGGTTTCCTCACGATGTTTTCCTTCACCATTTTGAGAGCAGTGGTGATGAATTAATTATTAACACAAAGTATCACAAACTATCATTGACCATTAATTAATTAACAAGTCATGTATAGCTTCGCCCTCCCGCTCTGCCCGGAGCGGTTATTTAGAAGTTATTTGATAATTTCCCACTCAAAAAAAAAATTGCATTTCAGAGTCCTTTCCTTCATCATTCATTCTTTTCCTTCTTGTATTCATTTTTAACCGCCATTTCCTTCACGAAACCATATATTCTATGTGCAAATGTCCCTGAATACAAGGTGTAATTTAAATAATTGAAAACCTCTTAAGGATCATTGTACAACATTGAACAATTTTTACTATGGGACCAACCCTGAAATCACGGAAAAAAAGCAGTACCCTTTTTTCACGAATGCAGGGTTATTTCAATTACTCGTGGCGTTTTGTAGTTTCTGCTAACCCCCCTAGAGAAAAAGGCGTGAGTTTATGTAGGTATGTAAACCCTAGGGATATTGCGAAATTATGGATATTTAAAAAATGGTGGAAGTAGCGCTCGCTCGGCTCGCGCGTGGTTGGTAGCAGTTCTAACCTAACCTATTTCAACTAAGTTTTGTCAAATCATCCTACGATATATAATGCCCGTAGATAAATGGTTTCTATAACCTTATCCTTGCTTATTCAGTACCATTTTTAGTCATGCACTTACCTACATCAAATCGGTCAAGGCGACAAGCATTTTACACAAGTTGCAAACAAACCAAATTTAATTTATTACTGGTGACAAAGCCGACAGGTTTTAACGTTAAGTTGTAATAAATAATGGCTGTTTAGCACGCATGCAACTCTTTTTGATTTATTGTCCAACTGGTCGGAAGGTTATCAAATGTTAGGACGCTATTCTAATGTTGAAGTTCAAGAATTTGTTTAAATTAATATGAATAAATATCGGTACAGCTCATATTTTTTGGACGATTTTAGATCATTACTTATAGTATCTTTAAAATGGTGAAGGTTTCAGAAAAATACGCTTGATTGATTTTGCGGTTTTCTCCGTTTTTTATCCGCGCTCAAATTAATTTCACCATGTAATATAAACATAATCTAAAATATTCATGTATTAAGTTATTAAAAAAATGCTCTAATTTAACATATATTTTTTCTAAACCATTAGCACTACTCGTTTAGAAATGACCTTCAGTATAAAAACATTACAAATCGGTTATCATCGCCATAAGTTAGAGAAACTATTACAATTGTCAAATACCTACTAGATTTTTTCAGAATGATCGCAACGCTCATATAAAATACGATCTTCAATCGTACCCGATATCATTTTAACTAACCCGAAGACTTAACAATATTAGTTGCAAACCCTGACTAACTAAGATTTAATTAAATAATATAATTATTCGCGTGTCAATATATCAATCACTCACAATTTCCATCAAAACGCGAATCAATCAACGTTCAATCTCTAAAGAGACAAGTTTCGAACATACAAGTTATGTGCTATTACGGAACTGAGGAACGGTAATTATTAGAAGTCAATTATGTGGAACACAATAGCACAATTAGCGATAACGTGGTTTTATCAGATCTGTGTTGATCATTATTCAGCGCCCGCGCAACCACGTGTTCAAGGCTAGATTTACTATTTTGACTAAAGACCGAACGGAATAAAGTGTCTGTCGAAAAAGTTATCCAATGTAAGATTGATGTTATTATATATTTGATTGGTACACAACTTTCTTGACCGACTGTACCCATGCGTTTGTTAGGTATGCCTCAAATACATCTTTCTGTATACTCTGATATGTGTTACGTCCTTCCCCCGTACACCCCCTCTTTCCAGATTTGGTTTAAAGTTAAACAATTTATTTCAATTAGGCACATAAAAGGCACTTTTGGACGTCAATTTTACAAAAAATTTAATTGATTCTAGTCGCCCCTTCCAAAAGGTAGTTTTCGTATGGAGAAGAATGGGCAAGAAACTCCACCGTTACTCTTTTAAAATGTTTTTACAATATTTTTTATACATTAATTATATCGTTTCAAGAGAAGACGATGCATCTAGAATAAGATTACTATGCCACGATAGGTAAAAATAATGAAAAATGAAACAATGACAGATAAATTAATTATATGATAGATACATGGTGCTCACATATTTACAAACATTGTAAAATTATACGATATTCCTAACATTTTATCAGGTAATACTAATAACTCAGTGTGTGAGTTCAAATAATCACAGAATGTAAAATCAGTGTTATAAAAAGAATAACAAATCATATAATTAAATAAGCAACCAGTTTGTTTTTGTCTAGACTCTTAAATTGTCCTATGGAGCAGGACCAGCATGTTTCCAAGCATTCTTATCTTGGATATAATCCTCTAATTTGTAATATGCTTGTTTCCAAAGTGAACTTTTAAACATGTAACAAACGGTGTCCATACACAACACAATTGTAAGGCTGCCTGTCCACTGGAGCGGAGAGGAGAGGCGCGTAGTAGCGGTGTGCCAATATGAACCAATGGAATTGCATAAAACCTCCGCTCCGCTTCAGTTGACAGGGATTTGCGAACTAGTTAAAAAATTCATACGAAACCGGGAAGCGGAGCGTGGAAACGAAGCGGAGAGGGGAAGCGGAGCGGGGAAACGGAGCTGAGAAGTGGAGCGGGAACCGGAGCGGGGAATTATTACTCGTCCCGTGAACTCGGTCTAGTTCCGCACAGTCCGCAACACCGCTCCGCTACCTCGCTCCGCATCAATGGACAGACACTTTCCGCAATTCCGCTCCACTCCGCTGCCATTCTCCTCTCCGCTGCCTCGCTCCGCTTCAATGGCAGGCAGCCTAAGTCTTCATCCTTATATGTACTAAAGTCCCCGTTTCGAGAAGCTATAAATTTTGTAAACAAAGAATTTCTACCAAGTATCAAATAATCCCAAATTCAATCAATTGAAAGTAACATACGTGTAATACGAAACTAACGAGCAATTTCACTTGAGTTCGAGTACCACAAAACAATAGACGACAGCGCTTTATATCGCTAAAATATAACCCGACCAAGTGAAATTGCTAGTTAGTTTCGTATTAGACGCATGTAACTATGAATTGATTGCATTTGGGATTATTTGTTTCGCTACGTAACTTAGTAGAAGTTCTTTGTTTACAAATTTGTAGCTTCTTTAGACGGACTTTAGTACATATAAGGGTGAAGACTTACAATTGTGTTGTGTATGGACACCGTTTGTTATATAGGAGTATGTTTAAAATCTTAAAGATTAAAATTAATAAAAACTTTTTACAAAAATATTACAATCGACTTCTGAAAATAAACACTACAAAGTGAAAAATAACTTTAATTTCGGAAGTCGGTGGCAAAAAACGAAAATTTAAAACCAAAGACATCGACTTTTCGTTTTTTTTCTGAAGTCGGTTGTAATTTTTTTTGTAAAAAGTTTTTATTTTTCACTTTTTAGTTGTGGTACCTACCCCACACAAATTCGAATACCACTACCTGCTATGTAAATAACAGTGACAGGAAGTTATCATCATATCATTCACATAATTATACTAAGTGGGAAAAATACGTATTATTGAAGCTTACTCAAAAACTATCCAAGCAAAGCTAATAAAATTTATATGGGACCAACTTGGGACCAACCTGTCATACAAAAAAAAAAAACAAAATTGGTCCACAATTGACAGAGAAACAGGCGGACATACATAAAAATAAAAAAACCATACATACGCGACGAACATATAACTCCTCCTTTTTGGAAGTAGGTTAAAAACAAATCATAGTTTCAAAGATCGCTCAAATTGTAACATGCACCCTCTGTAACAATTAGATGATAACAAAGCTACACTGGGTAGCGTGATGTCGGAAACGAACTTATATCTCGACACTTGTCGCTTGACTTTCTCTGACATATACAGGAAGGGAATAGAGATTAGATTATAGAAAGCAACAATTTAACAATAGAATGAAACATGAATGTTGATATTGATTAAAAATCTGTATTTCGCAGCCAGTATTCGTATTACTTTTTAATCGTCTTCAAAAAGGAAGAGGTTCTCAATGCGATTGTATGTTTATTTTTATTTTTTTTATTGTATGTTTATAACGCAATCACTCCGCTAATTGATTTTGATGATTCTTTTTTTGTTTGGTCATACTTCTGATTCTGAGGTGGTCCCATGTAAATCCCATGTTTTATCAACTTTGCTTGGGTAGTTTTTGAGGTAGTTTCAATAATATGTATTTTTCCCTCATAGTCTATGTGGATGATGTTTGAATAAGTTCCTGTCACTGTTATTTACATAGCTAGTGGTATTCGAATTTGTGTGGGGTAGGTACCACAACTAAAAAGTGAAAAATAAGAATTTACAAAAAAGAATCAACCGTCTTCCAAAAACACTTTAATTTCGAAGTCGGTGGCAAAAAATGAAAATTCAAAACCAAAGACACCGAGACATACTTCCCAAATTAAAGTTATTTTTCACTATGTGGTGTTTTTCTGGAAGTCGGTTATTTAATTTAGATTTTTTTTAAATAAAGTTTTGAATATAAATTGTTCTTTTTCTTTTTTCGAATTGGCACAAACTATAGAAAAATAGTTCATTTCGTAGTAAAAATATGATGGTCTATTTGATTATATGTGAGAATGTGATATACTTACGTCTGTCATCTCATCAGGAACGAAGCATCTAAAAGCTGCAATGGCTCTTTCTTCAACTGACTCTTCCAGCTTCTGCATTACTCACATAATTTCATAATAATATAATGTTTGGATCTTAAAAGAGACCATGACCTCTGAGTTTGTTACGGCATTTCTTCTCAGGGATAAGTCAGCTAGGAAATGCCGGCGCCATTTAGTTTTAACATATTGACCAAAATAAAATTGCTAGTAAAACTGAGTCAAAGATCTACTTTTAATTTCTACGGAAAACCTACCCACACAGCCTTACATGCCACACCACTGAGGAAAATCTTTAGGGTCAGTGATTTCCTTTAATCTATTTGATATTCAATGATTTGTTTGTATCTTTCCAGGCACTATGCGACCACGACATCCCGGCGTGGGTGAACCGGCTGGCGTACGTGAGCTCGTGCGTGCCCTTTCTGCAGCGGTGTCTGCCCAAGTGAGTGTCAATGTATATTGTGTCGTTTTCTTTTGTTTTCTTCTTCTCTTATAATGGGTGTAACAAGACCCATCACATAGCTGCTATCTACGCACTCTGAATATCAAACTAAAGCTACCATTTCCTAGAAGAGCGGTGGCCGCACTTAACGGCCGCTGTGTCGGCTGTCATGAAAATTATGAGAGCGGCAAAGATTTAAATCGTTAGATTCGCCCTACCGGGTCAAAAGATAGTCGTTTTTCTGTTTCGTTTTGACACCTCTGACATACAATGACGCAGTGACTATACTTGTTTGTCATGGAAACGCTATACAGGGTGTCAGGGACATCGACGCGAATAAACTGATACCATGGATTCAGTACATGATTCTGAACGCCCGTGCGATTAAATTTTTCGTCGGTTTTTTTTAAAAATCATCTGTTATATTTTCTACCACAAAGGGCCGAGTGGTGTTTTTTTTTGTTTATTGTCGTGCCGTGCGACTAGAAAAACAAGAACCGAGTCTTTAAATAAATATATTTAAAATACTCTCGGTTCCTATTTTGCTTTGGGCGGTTCTTAGATTTTGTTTATTTAGAGTTCCACAAATCAAAAGTAAAAACGGAACTTTTATAGTCTTACTTCGTTCTTAGTCTGTCTGTCAAGACCCCTCAGGAACGCGTGGACGTATCGAGTAGAAATTGATAACAAATACTTCAATCTACGGCCCCTTGGAGCTGTAAAAAATCAAACATTTAAATTGACGCAATAAAAAAATACGGCCATTTAAATCAAAACTTATAGGGTACTTCCCGTTAAACTAGAATAATGAAATTTGCCAAGAAAAAGAAGAATTTGGTCTCAGGGCAAGTAAAGGAAGAATCGTCAAATTGTCATGACATCCATAAAAAAAATTGAAGAAATAACTTTGTTTTTCATAGTTTATTTGAGAAATACAAACTTATTTTTGCTGCCGGTAAAATCAATACTGCGTATGCGTAAATATTCATCATGACTACTAAACCCGTCAACATACGTGGTCCGCCCACACTGACTCCTAAGACACAGGCACATACACCTAGTTTAGGAGTCAGAGTATTAAAATTATTGTGACCTAGTTATAAGCCTTATATGCTCTTAGTCTTTGATTTTGTTTTTGATGGCTTTTGATGAAATAAAGAATTTTATTATTTTATTATTACACTTTGTCGGTGTTTTTCAAGTGAACAAGTTTACTAACAATACAATTATTCCCCCCACTGCTATGCTATAGAGAGTGGCTGACTCCGGCCGCGCTGCAGCAGTCGCTGGCGGCGCACTCGCGCTCCTCCTCGCCGCAGACGCCGCAATAGCATCGTGAGTACACGCCTTTATCATTCTATATTCCTGGTATAATTTTAATTAAAAATATAATTATAATTTATACTAGGTTTTTTCCGTGTTAACCTCGGAAATTATCCCACGGCAACGTACTACCAGGATAAAAACCTGTGTGCGAAATTCCATCGAAATCCGTCGAGCCGTTAAGGTGCGTCCTCGAGCAAAATGACTTAGTCTTGTTATTTAAAAAAATAATCAAATAATAAAAAATCTACCTAATCTTTATTCCATAATGGTTGATTCAATGCTGGACATCAAGGAGTAAATGTTTAATTGATCTCCTTACAACAAAACCACAGAAATGAGAAATAATGATTTATAACATGTACCTCTATTATATAGCACTATTTTAATTTTACGACTGATTTTAATCGTTATGAAATTGATAACTATTATATTATAATTCATATTTTATTTATTAATATGACTGTAATTAAATGCACTATATTGTATATAAATTATAGTGCATTTAATTAGTTTGAGTTAATTACCTAGTGCAAAGGTTTTCTTTTTGTGTAATCGATTACTCAATTAATCGATAATCTCACGAAAACTATCTTTCTCATATTTGTCAGCTTACAGATTGAGAATTGAGCAGATTTTTTATATTCTAAGATAAAAAAGATATCACCATATTTTAGATCATATCTCAACTTATTACATTTGGGCCCACCGTTTTCTATCTCCTTTGATTTTATAAAGAAATTATTCTAAAATCTGTGCGTATTCACTACAGCTGGTAACTCATGTGCGTAGTGTGGTGCGGCAAAGAGGGAATTAATGCTCAAGGTTATTTGCTCAGGGAAGCGCCTTAAGGCGTGAAAAGTTAACAGATAAATATGTAATCAAAAGATTACGGCAATACATTGAGTAGGCAATGCGTTAAAATGTGGTATGACGTCACTGGCCGATAGATTTTATACTGACTTGTGACTTAGCGATCCCCCACTCCCCAAGTTTAATGCGATTTATCTAAACCATTTTTTATTAATATGATAAAGCAAAAAATACGTGTCTAATATTTTTTTATTACCTGACTCACGGACTAAATTGTTTTTCTTTTTCCCAGACAAGATCCCTATTGGACCGACAAAAAGTGTGTAACAAGCAGTAATTTGTTTTCTAAAATTATATTCATATTTATTCTCTTTTTGTCAACAGAATATGTACTGCACTGTTGCAGATAAGCAGTCAGAAGTGTTGTGCGAACTAATACATACTAGAGATAACGTTAGCTAGTACTTGGTTTGGCGCATTGTCGATCGTTACTAGAGAGGCGGAGCCGCGGGATGCCGTTCAAAAATAACAAATAGTCGATTTTGTCTATGGTATGTTTATAAATCGACTAAACGTACAAACACATGAAATAGTGACTTAAAAACGGCTTCGACGCAACTCCGGCCTTTATATTTTATATTAATCTAATAATAATTCTACTCTCGCGCCAATAAAAACTGAGTTCTGTCTCTTTCTTTACAGTACGAGTAAAAGAGACAACACTATTTCGCTCAGTTTTTATTATCGGGGCTTACGAGTATTTGCAGTAGTGTTGTCCCCATTTTAAGGGTTCCTATTTTAATAAGGAACTTATATTTAACGAATATTTAAAACGTAAAACTTAACTTTGTGAGGGAATTGATCGTTGACATAATTTTATTTAAGTAATTATGTGAATGAAAGATTATTTCTTCGTTGAAAAGTATCTCTAAATTGATTCTATTTCTTTTTTTTTAAATTAAGGTGAGTGAGAAAAGACAAAATATATTCAAATACATAATGTAATTGTTAAGATGTAAAGTGGATTTTAAATTAATTTTATAACATCTTCACATAAATTATGTTCATTTAAATACGTTATAATTTTTAGGCAACTCCTAAGTATAAGAATATCGGGATTCTATATAAAAGCCAAAAAAAAAACTCCATTTTGTCGTTGTATGAGTAAAGATGGCGGATGCGTGTGTGTGTGTTTGAATAAATATACGTAGATCATTGTAGTCCGTCCGTCAGATGTTGAAACAGGCGTGATTCTTAATAATAAGTGCGTTTTGTATACTTAGTTATTACTAAGTGTCTTGCAAAGGGCAGTTTGATAGCATTTACAACTACAATACGGCCGATGAATCACGACCGGTCCGAACTTTGCGCAGAAGACTGCGCAATAACATTTTTTAGGAAACAAATGGTGACATGAGGTGAGTGTGAGTCAGAGAACATGCGCGAAAGTTGGCAAAGCCTATGTTCACACTGGCCGTGGTCCATCGGCCTTCTTGAACCAGCCGACCAAACAAAAGCAAAAACTTGGTTTCATTGTAGATAAGTATCTCCATACCATACCGTTGTAGTTCCATAATTACTTAGCAAGTATGGATCGAAATCCATTTGAAAATCGTTCTAGAATACGGGCTTATGAGAACCGATTTTGAAAACTGAATCAAGCGTTTGATCTGTAAACCTGCCGTTAAATTTCAGTTTACTTCTTCTGACAACATATGAAATTGATTAGGTTTGAGAAAACGGGATTTGTGGGAGGTGATCAGAAAATAACTAATATCACCAATATTTGCTTAAATAAGTACGATCTTTTGGCCAAACATAACCTGTATCTGTCCGCCCCAAGTTCATGCTTGTCAACTTATGCCAGTATATTACGGTTCATACAAATTCATTCACATCGATTATAAGCCGGCGACATTGAATGATTCTCTTTCATTTTTACTCAGTTTTATGTGGATCCGCCGTTACTTTCCAAAAAAAAAACTGCCCTTTGTAGACGGAAAAAGTTGGGAAGAATAAAAAATATTTCTTGTTAATGTTTTAAATAAATCGTTTGGAACGTGTGTATATTGTAATATTATGTATTTAAAATATATTAAATGTATAGGTACCTATATACAGTATGTATCAGAAAGCTGTGGTCATATTAAGGTGTGACCACAAACCATCAAAATGAACAACTTTTTCCATGGGGCTTTTTTTTTGGATGGGAAATTATCAAATAATTTCTCCCGCTCTTGGCGGGAGGGCGTGTCAGACTCTTACTGACTAAAACCCACCCGTGTTCCTTCAGTTGCCTGTACGTAGCCAGGAGCCACGGTGTCCCGAAACTTTCCCGTGACCCCGGCAGACATCGGTCCTAGCAGACCCCTTCTGTTGTGCTGACATCTCTGAGGCGCGCGTGGAACACAACGCGCCGGAACCGGGCCTGGTCCTTATCGAACGGCGAGCTACCCATTCCTCACCGACTGACATAACAACTGTCCCATACAAAACTTCAATACTTATTCGACCAGTGGCGGATGCAGGATTGTCGTTTGGGAGGGCTTGTACCCACCGAGGGTAGGTTTAAGCAAAGTAAACACTAAAAAAGCACACAACATTTTATTTTGCTTTACGTATAGCAAGCCCCGTCGGATTACTGTTCGCAAATTCCTCAATGACTTCGTTAGGTTGTAGACTACCAGAGATATATCGGTGAATATACATGGCGGCCAAACCGGGCAGCGGGAGTAGCAGCACGAGTGGCGCGCGGATTCAAAATTCGTCACGTAAACAAAAAAACATTTTATAGAAAAAAAATATTGAGAACATAATACTTATTACGTTAAGGGTAATTTATGACAATTGCACCTTAGAACCACCTTGTAATGCTTGCTAAAAAGTTGAATTAGAATAATATCAGGTTCACTTTAAGATTCGTCACAGAAGAACTCTGATAGTTTTGGGGGGGCTTGATTCGACCCAAATGTATGGGACAGCTGTTTATTTTTTTCTCGATAACGATGTTGTCCCATCAGAGGAGCTCGTGGCTACGCAGCTACAACAGCTGCACTGGTCGTTCCATCAGGTTAAGCTACGCTTGCCGGGGTTGGTCAGTGGATTGGTGACCATCTTTACATATCGAGACTCCTCCGTGCCTCGGAAAGCACGTTAAGCCCTTGGTCCCGACTGTCATTCGTGGATCTTTGACAGTCGTTACGAGTCATCAGAAGCCCGAAAGTCTGACACCAGTCTTACCAAGGGACATCGTATTACCCAGTTAATGGGTTGTGGAGGTCAGATAGGCAGTCGCTCCATGTAAAATACTGGAATTCAGCTGCATCCGGTTAGACTGGAAGCCGACCCCAACATAGTTGGGAAAAGGCTAGGCAAATTGAACGATGTTGGTCCCATGGAGAAATTTGTTTAATTTGATGGTTTGTACCACACCCTTTAAATATGACCACACATTTCTGATACATCCTGTATGTGTCAGAGTTGCTCCATATGCAACGTCATTCATATATAAATAAATAGATTTTGGCGTCATGTGTGGGAGGGCCTTTCAACTCTACATTTATACTATACAATTGTATCTATACAAGCTCAGAAGACTATTGTATCGTTATCGTGAGTACATTCGATAAAGTTATGTTGCTTTATCTAAAGGATACATTGTGGTTTTAATTTGCTAGCTAGATAAAAAGAGGTGATCTCTTTCGCTTAAGTAAATATTTTGATGTATAATAAGAGAAAAAAAACGTGTGCGGTCGGGGGAACATTCCTTCAGCGTCAGGAACATTCGTTACGCGATACTCTTACGCACACACTCTCGTATGTAATATAAAGAGACAGAGAGAGAGAGAGTGAAAGTCGCATGGACGGGGGCATAACGCTTTTGCCTTACTTAAGGAAGTTCGTTCCAAAAATGTACGTTTCAGTCAACATTTTCCAAAAGCCGTAAATCAAATGCTTTTTTACCATTATAAGGGACTGGTCAGGATAATCTCTTGTGAAAGTTTGCCAAGTAATTTAAAACCACAGTGTATTTGTATCAAGTCATCTCCTAAACAGTTAAACCGCATAACAGTGTGACGTTGTCAGGATAAAACTTAAGTGCACTTAGACATTGTGCATTTACTGGGTTACTTAGACATAATGGTGTATGTGTTACTTCTAAGAGTACCGTGTCTCTCAGGATCGCAGCAAGTATTGCGCCGCTCAAAATGAGCCGAGAACTTTTGACGCTTGAAATGGTGCCGGCCGAGTGGATTGGTAAACCGCGATTTAGAATGTAAGTGAATGCAGCGAAATGAGAGTGTTCTGAACTTTCACTTGGTGGCAGCACTGAGACGTCAGGTCCGGGCAGCTGTCAAAAGTGTCAAAGCGCTTATATTTTCTTTAGTCGTGACCGAATGATGAAGGAATGAATGAAACGAATGTTAAACGCCATCATATATTTTTTTATTCAGTGTCTAAATGGAAGACCTCTTGTCAAAATGGCGCCAACTGGTGGCGTTATCATGATAACGCTCATTTCGGCGACTCACTTTCAGTGGCGTAACTTGACCTCGTGCGGTATCACCCTTAGATAAAAGCTTGTCATTTGAGACCGCTCCACAAAAACTTCATAGCAATAAAAGAGATAGAAATAAATAGAAGGAGAAGACAGATAGTTGAAGCGTTTAGTTATTTTATATTTAGAACGCAGTACGTTGTTGACTAATTCGATTGTTGTTATTATAATCACGATCCCAATTAGCCATAGATTTATGACTAACTAATCGTCTTAAGTATATTTATTGCAGTTCATGTTCTGTTTCATTAATTAGCAAGGATGGCAGCAAATTAGCTTTTAAAGAACTGTTATTTAGCTAGTTTCCTTCTTGTGGGCTTATCTATAGATGAAATAAGTATATTTTCTAATATTGAGTCCAGTACTGCTCGGTTCTAAAGTTATCTCATAATGATTAGCCAGTTAGCTCTTTTTAGCTAGTTAGCTAATTTCATTCCACCCTAACCGGCGAAAGATTAGGAATTAATTGATAATTATATTTAAGCATAGCTACGATCCTGATATTTCACAAAAGTGCCATTCATAAAATAATGGAAATTAGGTAAAATTAATTTATTGACTAAAAATGTTTTTTTTTCGCGGCCATGATGAATTTGTGAGAATCTTTAGAAATTAAACAAGGTTTTTAGTAAAAGTTTAGGATAATTGGCTTGAAATAATATGAGCGAAACATGATTATTGTAATATAACCATACTCTCAGCCTTGAACTTGACAATGCGCCAACGAATAATGTATTTCAAAATGGAACACTAAATGCACGATTATATTATTTTATCTACACATTTTATATTTGTTTTCTGTACATACTTTGTAAATAGAACGATGCCATCAAACAAGGCACAATTTATACAAGTCGTAGTTTAAAAATGCTATTAAAAAGTATATTATAAAAATATATAAAATTATTTATTTTGTAAAACACAACAAAAGAAAACTTTTTGTGACTTATGGTAATTTTTTGTTATTTATATTGCATTTTGCAAAATAATTTATTCTCATTACAAACGCAAAGTTAGTAATTAATTTTTATCGGACCTCTCGCTCGCACTTACGACCCTTAAGGCGGGTCCACACCTGCGCACGCGCACGAACGCTGCGGGTCGTGTGCATTTCAGGAACATGGTATGGACAACTTCACTTCTTTCGTGCGCGTCAGCTTCAATTTCCCAGGTATGGATCCTTGCACGCGAACCGTTCGCAACATGCGCGCGCGCGCCTAGAATGTGACAGTTCGTGCGCGTGCGCTGATGTAGAGCAGTGCTAGTGTTGTGCGTAACTGTTTTATTGACATAATGATTTATGACTTTAACTTTACGTTTGTTAAGGCCATATTAAACGGATTGTAGCACATGGCGTTCTATAATTTCTGCCTCCATCAGGAAATGTCGTGAGTTTGAGTGTAAATCGTGCATCGTGTTTTATTTTAAATACTTGTGTCTCGTGTGTAAGTAACGGACTATAATGTGCCACGTCTCACCTCAGTGTTTCAAATTATGACATTTTTACAAGTTACAACTAGTTAGGATATAATTATGTGATGCTGCAGTCACGGGCTGGCGACGCACGGACGCGCTTATATAGAGTTTGTACTAGTAGATAGAAATATGACATACCAGAGCCAGTGTCTCGAACAAAAATGATCGTAGAAAAATGTGACAGCGCGAGAACTGCTGTGATTTGTTGAATGATTTATCAACAACTAATTGCAGCAGTTCTCCCGCGCTTGACAATTTGTCACATTAATTTTGCGATAATTTTCGTTCGAGAATATATTATATTTCTTTATGTATGTTTAAACATATACCTAAGGCTCAGCGCAGACCCAAGAGAAGTGTAATGCATAATACACATTATAGTCAGTTTCATAAAGTCCAAAGTTGTGTGATCGACGTAGTACACATCAAACTACTTCTCGAGTGAACCTCTTGGCTCTTTAAAGCACTTATCATAAGGTTCATTGTTCAATATCATACGACATACTCCGCTTTGTGCTCCTCTTTGGTTTGAGCCGAGTCTAATCGTTTACATAAATTCTGTGTCGCAATTTCTGACTTATTTGCGAAGTTTCCTCTATTATTTTGTAAAAACTTCTCCACAAATATTTCTCTAGATTAGCACCTCATTAGTTAGTTACACAAAACAATCTTTTATTATTAAGTTTACTAGGAGTTCCTAAGACTCATGACAATTTCTAAAGTAAATATTTTAAGTCGTGCGTGGAACAGCCCATAACTGCGGCACAAAATATTGTAGATTTTGGAACTATACATATAATATGCAAATAAAAAGAGTTAAAACTGTTGAATAACACTATAAAATATTACTATTTAAGGTTAAAGTAATATTTAAAACCTTTAATTTTCGAAATGTAAGGGCAACTGTACTTGCATGTACAATAAATAAAAATAGTAAATTAAATTTAAATACACTTACAGATGGCTCTAATGTGTTAAAAATCATAAGTTTTCAGTTCAAAAGGAAATGCGACGGAATTCTTGAAGCACATAGAAATTTTATGTCAAAGCAATGAATAAAATAGTACCTTATTTCTTTAGTCGCCCTGAAGCAGTGTAACATAATGTATAAATAAATAAATATGTTAAAATATAAGAAGTATAACTCTCAAAAGAAAAACTAATAAATTACTGCCATTTAATTGGATCATAATTAAACCAAAGATTCCGCCACACCGATTATTTCATATTTTTTTAAATGTAAAACAAAATTGTCACAATTAAAATCAAAATGTCACTGCATCAATTAAAACTCTGTTATGTCCTATTTCATTTTATTCTTACGCTTCATTTTGGTATTATGTTTTAACAACTCACTTTTAGCAGCTTCAACATTCCTTTTTAGTAACTTCCCGTCTCTAAATCAAAACAATCGTTTCAATAAATTATATAAACTTGGTAAATAATTTATAATGTATGATTATTTTAAAGTTTTTGATCATTTCGATCACGACAGGTGAACCTAATTCATAATCCACACGAGCTTGTTAGTTATTTACCAAAGTTTATTCTAGTTCTATTAACTAAGTGTTCGCATTTATTTTAACTAAACATTTCGTGTGTGCATGTATCTTATTTGTAAATTAAGGCCATATTTTTAGCAAATATATTTTATGTAACGCGTTTATCCCTTATGAACCTCGAAAAGGCATACTTTTGAAATGTTTGTACAATTTATTTCTAGTTATCAAAATATGTAGTTGTGAGTTGAATTTCAATTTGATGTTAGTCTTGCGTGTGAGATAAAGTCTCTATTTTTATTATGATGTGGTAACTAAATGAGGATGTAACGAACTAATTTAGATGTTAAATAATATAACACTGTTACATACAAGTAAATCAATTCTATTCGGTGAGTCGGAAATGTGTTGTGGATATTTTTCGCTCATTGAATGGCGATATTTAACGGTTTTTCACAATATTGTCAGATTAAAGTTTGGCAATAGTATAATTTTTGAATGAATAAACTGTGTAAAAAGTTTGCATTCTAATGTTTTATTTCAACCTTCGAATTAAAGCTGACAAGGCTTACAGTCGTCCTGAAAGGTATTCTAAAATGCATTACTCGATTTTGGCGGGCAAATGTACCGTTTACCTACCGTGATCATTTCACGCAACTAGTGTCTCGAATTGAACGAATTGAACTCCGAAAGGCCACTAACAATCAAAGTTACGGGAGTCCACAGTTCGGTGACAGCCTTATGAGCGTTTATTCTGAATGTAGGCAACGTCGCAAAAAGATATCAAATGTTACGCTGTTTTGATTAATTTTGCAATATTATTGTATGGAAATATGAAATGTGGCTAACTACCGAACTAGAATATTAACCTTTTCACCGCCACGGACAGAACACGGTATAGAAGCTCCAGATTTTAGTGCCCAGAGCGCTACGACTTGATTAGAAGCTCTTCATTTTTAAATATCTTATGAAAAAAAAAAATACTTTAAAGGCTTTGTTTTCTGTTATTATTTAATATAACCCTGTCTAATGCCCTGTTTTTTTCCACACAAAAAAGCCCTTAATTGTCTTAAAACCCAAAAAAAAAACGAAAACTTGCATTTTTTTATGTCCCCAGAATGCCAAGGACTTTATATAAAGTCGGCCAGCGATGTGACGCGAAAGTTATCACTGTTTGAAGCCCGTGGAAATATTTATAAATACTAGTATCGAAATGAATTTAAGGTCAATAAAATATGAACTTACTGAACTACTTTACAACAAAGGGAACATTGACCAATTTCGACCTGCAGACGGATTTAAATAGTTCTTATTTATTTTATTATTTATGTATACGCAGTAAAATAGATACAGACAAGGGCATCGCCAAGGGGGGGCAAAGGGGGCATCTGTCCCCCCTAAAGTTTTTTTTTTTGTCAAATACAAGGCATTTTAATTTAACGAAACTACTTATCTATAAAGCCAATTTTATTTATTTGCATGATTTTTATTTGTTTTTTAAAGTTAAAACAAATAAGTTCTTTTTGCAAGCTTTATATTAACTTGCTCTGTTCGTATGTTTCCGGTTAATCCGATTTTCAGCCATTTTTCAAGCACTTCCTGGCATCCGAATGTGCTGAAACTTGGCATACTTATACAACTACCGAGATATTTTGAAAAAATGATACCATGGAGTTGGTCTGATGATGGAGCCGGAAGTTGGCCATAGGAACTCCTCAATCAAACAAGATAGCACCATCGTGTTTGAACTCTTGGTTATGTATTAACAAGTGCTTTGATACTAGGTGGTGTTTAGGGTCTTCCACTAGGGTGTTTAGACTCACACATGATATAATAATACGAGTATACTTCGCCAGGTATGGCATTCCGAAACACAGTGGTCACGTGGGCAACACAAGTCTACGTCATCACGTCTGTGTTACCAGAAGTTTGTAATAATAACTCCCCAACCACCTTTATTACCTGTGCGAATCCTATATAACAATGAGGTTTTAATTAACAATTCCGTTGGTTTATGTTTAAATTGAATTGTTTCGTTTGATTAGACACACGAAATGACAATTTAAAAGCTCTGTTCATATTTTTTAACAGAATGGTTTCTGAAAACTTTCCTTAATCGTGTTTTGTTGCAATAGAGTGGCAACTGGATAGTGACGTAAGAATGTGTTGGTCCCGGAATGCCAGACCTTGTTTTATTAGACCATGGACTCACACTACAAGTGTAAAAGCTTCATGTGCTCTTGACTCTTGACTGACCCATGACCGACCTAAAAATCATACTTTTCCCATCCTCCATATTATATAAAACTTGCCCCCCCCTGGGCCATCGGCTGGCGACGCGCTTGGTTACAGATACGACATAATTATAATTATGAGTACAAAGGGCATATTAGTGGTTAATTCTTAAGAAATGTCTTCCAGCATACCTGTGAAAGGAGAAATGAGAAAGAAATATAGACAATAGTGTGGGAGAACAAGAGAAAAATATGAATACAAGCGAAGTCTTAAACTAAAATATTTAAAAAACCTACAGATAAATAATAATTAACATATACTAATATATATATATATATTTTACTAGCCTGCGCTGTCCCACTCTTGGGCAAAGGCCTCCCTCCACTCCTTCCATCGTTCGCGAGCCCGCGCGTCCTCCCTCCAGTTTTGACGGAACCTATCCAGCTCGTCCCGCCATCTCCTACGTGGTCTGCCGCGATCCCGCCTCACTGTTTCAGGGCACCAGTTCTGTGCTATTTGCGACCATAGTTTGTCATGTGTCATGTGCATGCGGCAGACATGTCCTGTAAATAAATACATAAAGCTGAAATATACATATATATAGATATACGTATTATAGGTATATAAATACTCACGGTTGAGAGGAAAGGTAAGGAAACTTAATGCTCTTTTACTCGATATTTACATTGAGAAACAGTTTTTAAATCTTACTCGATATTTACATTGAGAAACAGTTTTTAAATCTTACTCGATATTTACATTGAGAAACAGTTTTTAAATCATGAATGCTAGGCGGAAGTGAGTTCCACAATCTTAGTGCATGGACAGAGAAGGAATAAGAATAGTACCTAGCTTGTTTTATGAGGCTGAGATTTAAGGAGGGATCTAAGGTGCGATCTACACGGTGCGTCGCTAGGGCGAGCGTAAGAAAAACGCTCACGCAGGTAGGAACGATAAGACGGGTTGTGTAAGACGTCGAAGAGGATACATAAAATCCGAGTATTTCTGCGAAGGCGGATTGAGAGTTTTGGGAGTCACTTGAGTTCCTTGCGAAGGTGAGAAATTTGGTCACGCTTTGGAAGACCAAAAGCGAAACGAATGCACAAGTTTTGCAAACGCTCAAGCTTGTTTAATAGCTCCTCAGTAGCATCCAGGTAGCAGGCGTCGGCAAAACCTATAATCAGCTGAATAAGTGTTTGTGTCAAATACATTTTAGTCTTCAGGGCAGGGTTCTTGTTATTGTTTATCAATCCCTGTCGATAATTATATTCCCACTTCGACAAAAAAAATTGTTGTCGCTGCCCCTAGCGCCACGGACTACTATAGAAATCGTTTTGTGACGTCGTATGCGTATGGGTGTCAAGGTAACTGGCATAGTGCAGCAATGTAAACAGGAAAGCCCGCATGCATCCTTCTTTCCCGCTTTGCTTGTGATAAGAAAAATATTATTTATTGTATTCTATTGTATGACTAAATAAATAGAGCAGATAAAGAATTGGACTCTGATGATGAGTTACTAAATATTTTGCAAGGTGTGGAATCGCACTCGCGAGTGCAGGACATTGACACAGAAGAGAATGATTCTGATGTAACTCCACCTAGATAATAATCATAGTATTGCCATAGTTCTAGATAACCAGTTCAGTGCCGCATTGTAATTAAAAACGTATAACGGCCTCTACGAGTTGTCTTCGGCCCCTCGTACGCCTTTCAAAGGCACGGGACCCCAGGGTCCCGAGAATTGTCAAGAGACGTAAAAATAATAATAACAGTTATTCATCAAAAACTAAGAAAAAACACGGGATAGACAAAAATGAAAGAAAGTAACACCACAGAGATCCTTAATCAGAATTGAATTTAAGATATTCTGAGCGCCAAGGACTTGAAATGAAGTCAACAGATGACGTCATGAAACAGAGATGTACCACATTTTCATATGTCTAATAGAGTTATACATTTTTTTCGTAAATACTTTTTATTTATACTGGATTTCCTTACTAACGATAATGTGAAATAAAAGAAATTTTAGGGGTATGAGGAACAGGGTGTAAAGTTCACTCATCCACCATAGAAAAGGGAGGATCCTCCGACCAGACGGGTGTCGTGTCTGGCGGGCAACTGCCCAGAGGTTGAAGTCGGGAAGCTTGTATATATGTTTATCGCGCGGTAAACTCTAATTGCGCGATGCAGGATTTGTGTGACGTCAGGATGTTGTGTGACGTGAGGTCTTTGATGCAGTTCGCATGTAGCGATGTAGATGCCGCTACAAAATAATTATTGAATCAGTTTTTATTTATATTCGTAAATTTATAAATAAAATTTAATGTAGGCGTGTAAATCTAATTTATGGATAGGACGATACTCTCATCACATGTCCGTGACTACCGCCGAACCACCAACGCCACTCGCTTCCATATTTGGTAAATACTTAGTACTCAATTGGTGCTAATTAGTACTCGAACGGCCGGCCTGTGTTGCCAAAACGGTCCATCAGGAGCCCTGAGATCCACGTTAGGATCCCCAAGGACCACTTTGAGAATGACTGATTAAGCGTGTGCTACGGATTTGACAATTTTGGAAGTTGGGGGTCGATTTATGATATAAATTAAAACAAAAGAGTTCTTATTGAATACTTTTTATTACTAAATCATTATCAGTAGTGACATTGGAACCACACTCCTAACTAAAACATTTGTACACAAAGCTATAAGCTCATCATTCACTCACACACTCACCAAGTCAGTTACTTAGTGTAACTTAGTCATTAAAAAACTTACAATTACTTACTAACCCCCCGATTTTATTTATTACATACCTAAACTAAATAGCTAAATTAAAGTCACCTCCATACCTTAATGGTAGTTGTATAATCAGTGATCCCAAACATTTGGGTATACTAATATTGTTGAGTAAAACATTACTTTTATGTAAGGAAATTGATACTGTTTTTATCCGGACATAAAGTAGTGAATATTGACAAAAGCTCGACGCATATCTTTGACATTTACTAAATAATAATAAAATACCTGTAACGCAGATAATATCTAGTTACTTACAATGCAATATCTTTAGTTAAGGAAAAGAGTTTCGGTCAATATTCTTCCACTTGATCTCATCGTGCCCGAGGTTTTAAATTATGTGTTTTTTAGAACATGATTCATTTGCAATAGTTATTTGATATCCTCTCGTTGTACTACTTACAATTCGGAATTCTAAAACTATGAGATGTTTCGTGCTCATTAACATTGCTTTTTAAGATACTGTTAGCACTCAACGTGATGATAGTATTTTAACTATCATTTAAAAAAGATGCCAGTTAGTATTTTTAATTTAGACATTACTGAATTTAGTTTCCGACTAAACATTCAGAAAATATATTAAAATTTGTGTAACCGTGATAATAATTCTTATTAGCTACATGTTTCAATGAGTCAATTCATTTCAAAATTGTTTTGTCAAGTCGATTGCACAAAAAAAAACAACACTGTGCAAAAACAAGTACATATTTATATATGACTTTCATTCGTTATATTAACTGTTTCACGACTATGCAAAGGAGAACGACCTAATGCAAGAAACATGTATTCTGCTGTGCACATTCACTGATCAACAAAATATTGCACCAATAATATTAGAAAATCTAAATAAAAAGTATCTAAAATGATACTGTAGTGACTGGCGGAACAGGAAATCAAATTTAAAGACCTTGTGTAATGGCGCGTCCCCACTAGAGCCGCGCGGCTCCGGAAGGGCAAGCCGAGGAGCGGTCGAGCCTCGTGTGTTTATAAATGTACACACTCAACTCAACATATGGTTTGGTCTTACGGAGCCGCGCGGCCCGCGTGGCGACGCGCCTTTAGGCAAATTAAGCTATTACTATTTAAAATTGGTGCAATATTTTCCTATTTACTTATTTTGGTAATGCCTAAATACTGTAGGAAAATATGTATCACTATACGTTTCGTCTACATAATATCAAAACTCCAACGCTAACCGATTGCGACTTATAATAGATTATTCGAAAGCTATTCAACCTTTGCAATGTCGATATGTTTGCGACTCGACGACTACCTTTATAACCTTTTGCAAGACACTACAACAACACGAACGGTTTTGTTAGTGCGGAACTGCGGACTGCGGACAGGCGCGGTCGTAAGACCCGTGAGCGAGACAATACGAGACTCTGTATCAAATATTAGAAATCCCGTACTATAATCACTATTCTACTTTTGCAAGTCTTATGACCGCGTCGTTAGCGTTAATTGTGGACGCGCTTAGTCGGTTCATAGTTTGATTGGTTTATTTTCTAAGAATATTTTATCCCGATTTTAAATCAGTTTTTCGCACTCCAATAAAACTTTAGGCCGTTTATCCGCCGCAACCGATAAAGAGAACCAACACGTCTGTCCAGTAGGCAGCCCGTGGATTATAATTACCTCCAGCGGCCGATAAAACACCATAAACTATTTACCAGACCTATCAAACTATCAGCCGAGTGATAAAACTAGTGCGCGCTGGGAATTATAGAAAAGTAAGTAAGGTGTATCAAGTTCTTCTAACATTACAAGTACTTAGAAACTCCATAACAAACTTAGCCTAGAATTTTTTTCTAATGTTGAGCTCAAATTGTACGATACAAAACTCACAAAAACACAATTTATCAAATAAATAGTGCTAGCTGTTTAGTTTAATCGTAAAGCGGCTAACTTCCGTACAAAATTCATATTTATTGCTTTGTTTAAGTCATTAATCTATATTTACGTTTGAATTTAATTAAATATTGAAACTAACTAGAAACTAGATGTTTGACGAAGCAAAAGAAGTATGAATCGTATCAAGTTCTGTAGGAGTTTAAGTATATATACCAGTTTCTTACTCGTTCTATAAGAACGCCGTAACCTAACTCTAAACTACTCAAAAGTGCCAATTTAAAGCTCTTATTCAGAGGCGCGACATATCATCCGACGAAATCGAGTTACCATGTTTATTTCAATATTTCATACACTAATATACAATATACAGTGAATATTTAACACGAAGAAGAATTATGAACCTTAACGTAATGGAGTTTTCGGTTAGCCGAATTCGGTCACAAACTGAGTTTCGTGGAAACTAGTCGATTACTGAACACATTCGATAATAAATGTAAACGCGTTAAGAGTCGTCGGATGAATCGTCTTTAGAGTACATAGTGTAGGTAGTGGATCGTTGTTGACTAAGCTGTCTGTAGAGGAGGTTGGCTATGAAGGAGTCGTTGATAGTGGTGTTTTCAGCCGTGACGTCACGCGAGCGCGGTGGGTCTGGCCGGAGTGAAGATCACTTTTTCTCGCTGCCCGCGATCGCGTTGCCAGCGCTACTCGCGTTTTGATTGCCGTAGTTCTATAATAAAGAGTTTTTTTAATTCAATTATAATAACATGGTATTCAAAGATGAAGATGGAGGGACGAATTGATTCCTACCGAAAGGACTGACCCTCCATGCCTGACAGACGTGTGTGGATAAGGGAGAGGGAGGCCTTTGGCCAGCAGTTGGACATTACGGACTACATAGATAGAACTATGAATTGTGTGAAAGATGATATGGCTAGAAGTAGAAATTATGTAGCTAACTACAAAAAAAATTAAGCAAAGGTTAAATACGTACGAATAGCTGAAATAATATAGATAAAAACCATGTCTTAAAAAACTGGTAATGAGACCAACTTTATGGAACATTGAAAAAAACATAACCAAATTTTATTTTAACTAATTTCAATACAAAATCTTCGGTAAATTGATACTAACCTGATAGTATTGCGCCCACGCCTGTGCGTCGGCAGCGTTGCCAGTCTGGTTACCTTGTTGATACTGTAACAAAGATACACATCAGATGCTGCTAACAGACTCCTCAACCTACTTTATTTTATAAAATATTAAACGATAAAAAAAAAAACAAATTGAAAGTGTTTAACACCTCAAATAGCTAACCAACTTTTTCCCATATATCATGTATCTCCTATATTTCCCATCATATATCATGCGATGTCGCAATGCAAAAACTTCGAGCATTTCTATAAGAAGCTGTTACGGTGACGTCGTCGATTTTTGCGACGAAACGCTTTTAAAATACAGCTTATGAGGCATGGATTGTTCACCGTGCCTGTGTGTCAAATCTCCGAGTAAGCCCAGTCTTCTGCCTGTGATGTGTTTGCGGGCGAATAGACGATGTAAGTGTTGTGAGAAGATCGTATACATGTTGACTCTCATAGGTTAGTACTTATCATTGTAGGTGCTACGGCCATTATTTTTCTTGATACCAAGTATTGGCCCCGCAAGTTAGGGTTACCAACTTTCTTTTAGAAGAAATAAGTATTTCTGATTTCAGAGAAGGTAAAATAAAGAGTTGGCGAGTTATAAAAGAATTGGTTGTCTTTAGGTCCTGGTAGTGCTTGGTCAACTCTTGACAACGACATTAAAGTTCTTAAAATAATATGAGAAGTTCGCGCTCCCCACCCCGGGCCAGCCCGCCTGCTGCTGCTGCTGCTGCCACTGCTGCCACTGGTACCACTGCTGCGGCGTGTAGTTGGCGGGCCACTGCTGGCCGGCCGCGCCCTTGGCCCCGGCCGCCGGCCCAGCCGCCCCGGCGGCTCCGGCGGCCCCACCGCCCGCGGCCCCTCCGCCCGCGCCGCCAGAGCCTTGCTGCGGGTTGCCCCAATTGCCCCAGTTACCCCAGTTGCCCCAACCTGGAGGAAAGATCAGGATTGTCAGAGGGTTAAAACTCCAAATAAAAGAATCTTAGATTAATCTCTTGAGTAAAACTCAAAAACTACTAGGAATATAGAGTAATGGAAACAATTTACTTACACCACTTTAGGCGGCCCTTACACTTATACTAAAATGGCTTTATTCAAATTCAAAATTTCAAAAGTCATTTATTCAAACTAGGCTGAGAATCAGCACTTTTCGAACGTCAAAATTACATAAGACAGTCCCCCAAAACGCCCGCCCTTCACCACTTCTTAGTAGATTAGCTGGGAAGAAGATTTAGAGAAAGTACTAGCATAGAATAAGAAATGATACTACCCACCATAAATAAATAAATCTCCAAAACTCTGTCATTGGCAAAGTGTTATCTCAAACACATAGCATTATTTATTGCCATTTAATAATTTACAGGCGATTTTAAACTGTCAGGACTCGATCAGTTAGTCAAGAAAGTTAAAGCTCATTTGCTTGTTCAAAAGCGTAGATTCTTAAAGACAAACTTTTCATTATACATACAAATCTACTTCACACCCATGATTTTATTTCACATAAACCTTTAATATAGCTAGATGCATGGTTCCAATTGGTCATTTCCTATGTAGAAGAGCCGGAAGAACTGCACAATTACTCTTTTAAAAATAGTTGGCTTAACAATGTTTTCAAATAGGTAATGGGGGGACAGTGTAAGCTTGTCAACACAATATAGAAAATAATATATAAGTACACCATCGTAACTAACCTTGGTTTTGATTCCAGTTGCCCCAGCCGCCCCATCCGCCGGCCCATTGGTTCCATCCCTGTTGGTTCTGTTGGTTTTGATTTTGGTTCTGATTCTGTCCATCCTGTGTGCAATACAAGTTTGGTTTAATACCGGTTTTTTTATGCTTACCAACGTTCGAATAGCCCGCGGAACTAAGTGACGCTTCGAACGATACCTGGTTTGTAGAAATACGACGAGTAATTTAGGCGATATGAGGGAACAGATGAACATTCATAGCCTGTTAAAATCATAACGCTCCTCCACTTTGCCGTAGTCGGATAAAAACACAACATTTTAGTTGTCAAAATGTTGTACTGTGTTGTGTTCAGTGTACCCTTTCTTAACTTTATTGTGCTGATTTTAATGAAAATTTTACTTATTTATACTTTGCATGGTGTCTAATGTTAGTATCAAATAAATATACGCCATTCATTGCAGCTCATGGGATGCCATAAGACTATCCCCCCCTCAAATTCGTGGGCTACCTTGAACTGATGAGGATTCGCCTTGACCGAATTTTGACTTGAATATGCAAATCTAATCATGGAACATGTTCCCACTGGCTTCAATAAGAGAAAGCTAGTGTAATGATGATGAAAATGATGAATGCACGCTTACCTAGTTTTCCGTGCTTTTAATTATAAATTAGTAACTAGTATTATTGTTTTCATGGTTTTCGAGTGTGCTGTGCTGATGCCGATAGTGAGGTGTTAATGAAAATCCAAGATAGCGCCTGGATTTTTTGAATATTTTTTTGGCATGGGTGTCGTTTTCATGGTTTTCGGGGTCACAGATAATGTAAATAGGGTCCAATTACACATTTTTTTATATACAGGGTAGGCTGAACGGTTGAACATACGAAAATTACGGATCCGTGGGACCATCTGCTACGTGTTTAGGCCCAATAATAAAGAGGTCACACGGATTTTTTAATGACTCTTAAATTTTATTCGTAATTTATTGTTGCTCAAATTTCAAACGACAAGAAATTCATTTAAAAATAATCTTGGATTTTCATTATGATTTCACTATCGGCATTAGCACTCTCGAAAACCATGAAAACGACACCCACGACGATAAATTGGAAAATTTTAGCAGCTGCATCTTTAATTTTCATTTTTCTATCGGCATTAGCACAACACCCTTGAGAACCATGAAAATGACACGCAAGGCGATTTTTTTTTTGTGTTGCTTTGACAATTATAGTAGATTATTTACTAAGGGGATACAGCAATGTAAAATGCGCTACTTTCGAAGTTCATAGTTTGAGGTTTCAAATTCAAATCACTTACGAGTAGGTAAGGTTAGTATGAAATATGTACCTTCTGGTTGGGCATGGCGGCGCGATGCGGGTGCATGGGCCGCGCCGGCTGCATGGCGCCGCGCGAGCCGCCCGCCTGGCCGCCGCGCTGCCACGAGCCCGCGCCCGACCCGCCGCCGCCGCCGCCGCCTCCTGCACGATACGAAGTATCTAATTATTCGCAACTCTAAACATGTCAAACCGACTGACAAGGTCTTATTGGCTCGCAAATTAAGGTCTTCTGCCGCCAGTCAGAATTGCTATGTTCCGGTTTGAAGGGTATGGATACCGGTGCAATTACAAACACATGAGACCTACCAACTTTGTCTCTGGGATGCCAATGCACCTGCGGAGCGAATATTCTTGATGTTCCATAAGCGACGGTAACCACTTAACATCAAATGGGTCGGATCGATTACCAACCAATGAAAAAGTGTTTATTGTTGGGTACAGCGAGTAATTACTAGCGACTTGTTCCTACATCGCATGGGATAGTCTACTGATGTGACAACATATAAGTAGTAGTACTATGGTACGGTACCGGGCTGGTGGTGCCTCTTGTCGGGCCGCTCGTTGGGCCGGTTGTGTCGCTCGCGGCCGAAGCGGTCGCCGCCGGGGGGCGCGCCGCCCCGGCCGCCGCGGTCGCCTCGCCCGCCCCCGCCGCGCCCACCGCCGCGCCCGGAGCCGCCTCGAAAGTCATTGCTGGAACAAATACAAAATACATATTCATTAACCTAATGAGGAGGCTTTATTGAAGAGGGAGGATGCTTTCAACTAGATGGTTGATATCGTTCAGCGGGCATATGCCTACAGATCGTTGTATCTGTTTGAATCAATGTTTTTTGCTTGTGTAGTGCAGAATTGAGTCTGCGCCGTTCGTGAGTAATTACGTAAGTATCACCAAATGTGTTCTCTGTATTATTTCAGGACAAGCCCGCAACAGTGTTGCGTACCATTGCAACTGAAAACTTAAAGTACAAATACTTTAAGATAATGAAGCTTGAGTCCCAAAATAATTCAATTGCCTTGGACCTGTAACGAATTATTCAAACAAAACAACCACATAGGAGTTAGGGGGTCAATACACTATCAAATATCTAGGATCACAGAACTATGAGTCATATTTATTTGATAATATAATACAACTCTTTGATCAAAGATTTTTGACATTTGTTGTTAGATAGGATCATAAAAACAGGTCTTGCCATATTGAATAATATACAGTATGTTAACTAACAGAGGGCGTTCCCGTTAACTCGCAATAGTATAGCGTCCATACATGCAAAAAAAAAAAAAAACCGTTCGAAAACAAAATGTTTAAAAAAAAATTAATTATAAAATATTCACAAAAAATATTAAATTGATACGTAAAAGAAACACTCTGTACACGCGCACTTGCTTTCAAAGTGTAAGTGAGTGAGTGAGTGAGTGTGTGAGTGTAAGTGTAAGTACGGCAATGTCGCAATTTACTTATGAATGACGGGCCACGTGTGCGGCGATCTAATAGATATTCCCGCCCCCTCACCCCGAATATCCACCTAATTTTATTCGGAACTAATCTCGCACGCTGACCGGATGTGCATTATTATCGCATTTGCAATATCTTGTGTTTTTTCGTTTCGTCATTCTTGTGGGAAAAATGCCGCGTTATCAGTACAGTGCTCAGGAGTATGTGAACATGGTGCTCATTTATGCTGAGTGTAATTACGATGGTGCCCGTGCTCTGCGGATGTATGCTGAGACGTATCCCAATGCAAATCAACCGCGGAATTCTCGTGTTATTGTGAGTGCTCTGGTGCGTCTCCGTAACAATGAACCGGTAGTGACGCGTCGATCTGGTGGCCCCCGACCGTTGATTTCTGTGCGGCAGGAACAGAACATGCTAAGGCATTTTGCAGAGGAGCCCGGTTCAAGCACTAGAAGGGCCGGCCGCCTGTTAAACATGAGTCACGTCGCAGTCTTTAAAATTTTAAAGAAAAACAAGCAGCATCCGTTCTCACTTCAAAAAGTGCAGGCTCTGATTGTTCCAGCTGACTTCGAGCGTCGGTTAACTTATTGCCAGTGAGCACTGCAGCGATGCGTTGAGGACACCTACTTCATCGAAAACGTAATATGGTCAGACGAAAGCCTATTTACGCGCAATGGCATGTGGAATCGGCGTGTATGCCATCACTGGGCAGAATGAGGCCATAATCCGCGTGCTACTCGACCGTTAGCACATCAAATACGCTGGTCGCTGAATGTGTGGGCTGGGATAAAGGGAAATAAAATAATAGGACCTGTCTTCATCCCAGGGACTCTAAACCGTGTATCTGGCACTTCTTAACGGCACCATCGCACGCTACCTTTACAGGTTGCCGCTAGCCGAGCTCCGAAATGTGTGGTTTCAACACGACGGTGCACCCCCTCACATTTCAACAGAAGTGCGGTCGCGGTTAAACGAGTTGTTTGGTAGCCGCTGGATCGGGAGGTACGGTCCCGAGGCGTGGCCACCACTTCTTTTTCTGGGGTTGGGTCAAACAACTCGTTTATAAAAAAGAAAGCCACAGCGCACAGCATTTCGTGTTATCCAGAACCACATACGCGAGGACCCGCTTTTAATGCGACGAGTGCACCAAAATAACCGGCGGCGATTGCACCAATGTGTAGAGAGAGGCGGTCAGCATATTGAGCAGTTCAAAATCTAGGTAAGTTTTTAAACATTTGTAAATGTATCATAATACCTAAAACCTTTCGAAAACATTAAAATAAAAAATAACACTAAACGACTGTGCCACAAAATAAATAAGTTCAGAAGGCCCACTTTTTGCTAAAACTGCTTTTACATTCAGGGAGTACTTACCCCGTTAAATGAGCATGTTACTACTGTGGTGTTACACGATTGCTATGAATAAACACATGTACTTAGGTATTACGAAAGCAACTGCATAAAGTAAAAGTATTTTTTTAATTTCTATGTTATTTCAGAAAACATTCAATTGCTAACGTGCAATACTGTCATTATCATTTAAAAGCTAGCCTAAACTGTGGTTTAAATAAATGAAACTTTCCCTAAACTTAACCGCACACTATTTATTAGCTCTACGTTATTTATTTGATAAAATTATTTTTTCTAATCAACTTTCATATTAACACTGTAAGCCTGTACCGTACGTTGGTACGGTACTGAGTAGATAGGTAAAACAAATTCGTGTACTTGTTCCGTGAGTGGTCCTTCTGTATTCGTACATCTGTTTATTTTGAGGACAATGTGTCGGCAGAAGCGCCGCCGCTACCCCGCGTCCATTACTCGGCCGCTGCGTGCAGAATAATTATCTGTGCTCTGTATTTTAATTATTATTGAAACGTGGCTTAGATAGGTAGGTATATGAATTTATGTTTTTACTATGTTTGTGAATAGGTCCTTCCAAGCCCAAGGGGCCTCAGTGACGCGTTCCTTTGTCAGCCGGGCATTTGAGACGGGTTGTTAAATGTTATTGCTTAAACTAAACATAGTTAAATGTTAAATTTTACTGATAACAAACCGACGACGTGTTTTTCACTGTCTTCCTAATTCATTTTGCCGCCCTTACCAAAGTCGCCGCTGGCCATTCAACGCCGGGTCGCACAGCATCGTGAGTATTCGCGACACGTTCGGCATCGTGCGCGAGTCAAAAATTGCGACGTTGCCGGTTTGGGCAATGCCACTACGCTAGGCACTATTCCGCGCTACTATTTTGATTTTAAACATGACGTTTCGAATTTATTGTCAATTAATAAATTTTTTGAATTCTGATTTTTTAATGCTTATTTTTCTATGCTGATATTTTTATTTTTATCTATTAATGATATAGATTAACGAGTCTAAGGGAACGCCCCCTGTTATTTAACATACTGTATATTGGATTTTCACATTCATTTTCATAATTTCCTGATACAAAATCCGTCCATTAAATTATGTGATTTTGCCTTTTCCGTTCTGCTATTGCCTTAACCTAAATTGTCGGATTTATTGACGGATAAAAAGATAGTACAACGAAATTTTGGCTGAAGTTCACACTATGCTTTAGTGGAATTCTAAAATCATTGTTGGCAACACTGCTATACAAAAAATAAAAGCAAACTGCTGCCGGGCGGCCGGAAGATCATATTTTTAGCTTCATCGGTGTTCTTTATAGTTCTATTTATCATATTGTGTGCCGAAAGGCTTCAGTATTTTGTTTTAATAGACGTTTGCAACCACTTATGACAAAAAATAGGATCCTAGATATATGATAGTCTAATATACAGATATGATCCTAGAGGTCATATATGTACGATAAGAGATAGGATCCTATATATGAACCTAGATATTTGATAGTGTAATACCCCCTAAGTAAAACCCAATTTCAATTTGTCTCTTTGAATGAAATAGAAGACAGAAAAGTCGAATCAAATCTATAATAACTCATTCTGCCTAGTCTTTTCCCAACTATGTTAAAGTCAGCTTCCAGTTTCACCAGATACAACTGAATACCAGTATTTTACATGGAATGTCTGCCTATCTAATCTTCACAACCCAATTACTGGATAAAACAATGGTCTAAGACACCCTTTTAGGTTTCTGACTACCTATAACGACTATCAAACATCTACAAATGACAACCGGGACCAAGGGTTTAATGTGCTTTCTGAGGCACAAAGGGGTCCCGATATATAATGGATAGTCACCCATCTACAAACTGACCGCGGCAAGCGATTAACCTTAGATCGACCCGTGCGGCTGTTATTCAGCCACAAGTCCCTGCTATTAGAACTATATTAATGTATACTCACTCGTATCGTCCTTGCCCGTTCCCCTGGCCGGGCGCGCCGGGCTGCGGCGGGCCCCCCTGCCAGGGCCGGTCGAACCGGTTGGCGTTGGGCGGCGCGCCGGGCCGCGAGTCGCGCGGGCCCCAGCGCGAGCCGCCCCGGCCGCCGGCGCCGCCCCAGCGGCCCCCGCCGCCGCCCGAGCTGCTGCTGCCTCCCCAACGATCCTCTGTACATGCAACAAGCATTCATTTCTAAATCTTGATAAACCTAAACATTATTATTACATAACATAACATCACACCTGTATTCCCTGAAGCTCTAGGTAGAGGTGCACATATAGTACACCAACATTTCGCCAGTTACGTTTAAGTCCCATGTAACAGGGAGCAGTCAGAAATCGAGCCTCTACTGTTCCTTTCCTTCCAATACCAATTCCTGATGGAATAACCTAGTAATCGAACCTAGAACCTCATACTCAGCAGTAGCGCTTGTGATCAGTACGACCAAGCCTTTGTCCCAGCTCAGCAATAAGATCAATATAGGCTAATTATGCTACAGTCTAACGAATACTACTTGTTTAGTAGATCAAAGGCCAATCACCATCAGCTTACAACTGAGTACTGGACATAGGGCATAAAGCCTATCCAATTGAATTCAACCATTGATCATTCATAATCATTGTTTCACCAAGACTGATATCACGATTTTTGTTCTCCACTCTAAAATATCTCCCTAACGACCATCGATGTTACGGCTAAAATAGCAGACCCATTACCACTTCAGCTTCCATATTGTATAGGCTTTATTTGACGGCTTTGGTTCTCGATCGACGAAGATGCTTTAAAGTTGTATTAAAATCATACATTACATTTAATACCTGTTTGATAACAACCGAGGCTGAGATCTATGAAGCGTACTTACGACTTCAGAAATACTATATTGGAATAAGATTAGACATTTAACTAAACCATTTTACAGTCCATTCAACCGATTTTGACTTGTATTGCGTTGGTGGCATGACAAATAGCAGCTGCAGTAAACGGTATTGTAACCACTTTTTTGCTTTTAATGCCATCCTTATGCCTATGGTATAGAAATCAGAATCGGTTGAACGGACTATAAAAAAGGTTTGTTTAAATGTCTAACCTTATTTCAAATTGAGTATAAGTACAGTAGGCGTCTCATACGAATATGAACCTGATATGTATGAAATTAATTCATATTAGCTATCAAAGTACACTCTATAGATCTCACTTAGACAAGATTTGAGCTATTATCAACTAACCTCGGTCTCCTCTACTAAAGTCCCTGTTCCTGCGATCATCTCGTCCATGTCGCTTGTCATTGGAGCGGTGTCGCTTCGCAGGCGGCGCGTCGCGCGTGGCCGACCGCTCGCGCTTGTCCTTGTCGCGCACCACGCCGGCGACCTTGGCCTCGCGATGGTAGGCCTCCACTACGGCGCGGGCCTCTTCGGCCCCCAGCTCGGGGTAGATGACCTCGTCTAGCCACGAGCACTTCTCGGGCAGCGTGAAGTTGGCTACAACAGAGAGTCGTGTGAGAGTCGGCAGAGGCGGGGCGGGCGGGGGCGGCTCCTAGGGCTAGGCAGTGTAACCAACCTTTCATGTCCACGATAGCCCCGTCGGGCACCTCCTTGCCGTCGGCCTCCTCGCGTCGTTTCTGCCGGTCGCGGTACGTCTCGTCGTCGGTCACGATCACGACCGCGACCCGCCGGTACCCGTCGAATTCCCTCAACTTCCGCCTCTGGGCCGACGGGTATACGTTCGTCTGTTTTTACCCAATGCGATATCGAAACCGCGGTCGCGAATTACGTCGATCGCCGTCGTCGAGTCCCGCGTTGATTATGATGTGGAGCAAAACATTCTCATTATAGATATTGACGATATCCAGCGGTGACTTTGTACTTTGTGTTAATGTTTTGTGGCAGTTCGACACCTAGAACAAGCTCAATAGAGATCCCATCGCGGTTATTTCAGTGGGCCTTTAGGCAGAGTTACCGCCCACCGCTCCCGCGTCTACTACTTACCTCGGCGCTACTACAAACAATTACATTATAGCTCGCTCTTATCGCGGAAGCGGTGTCGTGATACATAGCCTTAACTACTCTTATATATAAGACGTACCTTATGAAGATGCGTAGATATATAGATGGCATACGAAGCTAGATAGACGCAATATAACATGGCATACATATACATAAACGTTCCGTGAAGATAGTGATTGATATCGGACAAATGAAAGGGCGAAACAGTCGCGGGGGTAACAGTCGTTCGATCTCGATTGTTCCTGAATTAAGTGTGCCTGCCAAAGTTTTAATGTTATAAAAATTGGAGTGTTGCTCACCTGATCGAGGATAAAATTCCTTTTGCGGCCCTTCGCGATTTCCAACAACTTAAGCACGCATTTAGCGCACTTGGACACCATAGCGTCCCACCTTGCATCGTAGCTGGCGCGGAAGGGCTTACAGTCCACCTGTGTCGACGTACACACTCATACAATACTAAACCTAGACGCAGCGACACGACTTAGGCTAGCTTACACTAAGGAATATATGTTATTGTGATACCAGGGACTCTCCTTGGTGACTCGGGACTCGGTATACGTACGTCCTCTTCAGTCGGCGATCCACTGGTATCATATTAACTACACTGCTAGTTGTTGACCGCTAAAGGTCAATAAACATTGTTTTGTTATAATGTTTTGGTTTATAAATGTTGCTCATATTGCACCCTGTTGAAAATACAGACGAACATTAGTTTATCAATGTTTATAGTTGGAGCGGATGGCGGTTTATTGTGCTCATACCTCTAACGCTGGAAGGGAAAAATTATTAGTTTGTGTACAGTGTTGTGTTTGAATAGAAAATGTCCTTTATTTATGTTTCTCTTATACAATTAACTTATTATTTAAACTTTGAGGTACTGCAATGTTAAATTCCATTCAATTGACTCATTCATACTTCGTATTTCAAATCTCCATTCAAGCTTGCATTCTTTGGGCGATGTCATTCGGCATGAAATTAAATAAGTATTTGCTAAAGGCTACGCGCGCATGATTGTATTTTGGCTAAGAATACCATTACTTCTAAAAAAAATAACGTGAACTACAGTTTCTCTTGTGAAGACTTACTTACCTTGCCGTGAACAAATGAAGCATTTCCAAATTGCATCATTTTGTTACCATCCCAAGAGTTTGTAAAATGGCTCAGTATTTTTATACAATATATCCTTGTCCGCATATCATGCGCACTTAACCTAACCGAGCTTTATAGCGTGCTAAGCAAATAAAAAAGTGGTAAAAATGAACATTTCTGGGAGCTGAGAGAAAACATCGCAACAACTCAAAGGTGTCTTCAAAAAAACTTCTGTTCAACAAAAAAACATAAATAAAGCCATGTTTTGTGTTTTTTGCAACAGAGTGAAAATTAAATGTGTTGTGTGTCAGTATAGTTCGATTTATTTCAATCTCTTTATATCATAAATATTCATTATATCTCTAATTTTAAAAGCGAGTTAGAAAGGGCTCATTAATAATGTTTACCACATTGTAATGAGCCATTTCTGACTCAACTCGCGACTGAAACCGTCATGCGGTGACTTTTTTTTTTTTTTAAAGTAACTTTTATCCAAGGAATAAACACAGCTTTTATAAATAAGATATGGTAAACTGTTATATTTATTCTTCAGATAAAAGTTATAATTGAAAAATTAGCTATATCAACTATCAAAAAGTCAACTAGATCAACAAAACTTGCAAGTAAACATCCTGCATTTCTTTGTTTACACTGTCAGAGACTGAAACATACCCAGAGGATACCATTTGTTTGTATGTGTATATTGTGTAGTGTGGTGGCACTATGTGGTAGATGGCATACCTTCATGCGATCGAAGAGCGCGCCCGTGGACAGTATGTTGTACCGCTTGTCGGGCTTGTCGCCCACGTACTGCTTGGCCCAGTGCGTCTTGCCTGAGCCGGGCATGCCCACCATGAGGATCACCTGCAACAAATTACTTTTATTATACTAATGCCTGCATTGGTAGGTATTTCCGAGGTGGTCCGGCAAATACCTATGTGACTTTTTCAATTCATATGTACTATCTGGATTTATTTTACAGGATACCCAACTGGGTATCCTGTAAATTCCAGGTGATGCTGCAGCATCAGTACAAGGTTACTATGTTCTTCTAATATCATTGAAGTAACAGAATAAAAAATTTCAAATCAATAAGAGCTGTTGAAGACGCTCACATCCATTCATCAACTAAAAAAGAGCTGATAATCTGCAAACGGCAGAACCGATTTTGATAAAACAACACCATCACTAGAAAACCTGCTTTCAAATAAAAAACCGCGTTCAAATCGGGTCACCCGTTTAAAAGCTACGGTGCCACAGACAGACACACACATAGCGGTCAAACTTATAACACCCGTCTTTTTACCGTCGGGGGCAAAATATATCAGTTAATATTAATATAAGTCTGAAATCTTGAACCCATCTTGAGCAAGCGCGGGAGCTGTAGTTATTTTATTCCTCACCTCACAGTCGGCGATGCTGGCCGGTCGGGAAGGTCCCTCCACAATGTCGCCGTTACTAATGAGCACGAAACCTGGTAGCATGTCCGCCTCGGTGCCATCTAACTCTTCCTCCACTGTGTACCTGTGAATTAATAAATAATAAGTTAAACTACCCTCGTTAAACTTCCTTTCACAGAGAGGAGGCCTATGTCACAGCAGAGGGAAAATTGTAGGCTGATTATGCTTATACTGAGTAAAACTTGAGTATAGTCCCGTAATAAATATTGGATCTGTTATGCCAGGAATACAAAACCGCTCTTTTTATTTTCAACCTGTAATTCCGCTTGTGATCTCATATATCATGTAAAATACAAGAGTAAATCCGGAATTTCGATATACCTGCTCAGATGACTCACACCAAACGATTGAGATGAGTAAGTAGTCAAATACTTCACAGGATAATAAATTTAATTTTGTATATTTCATTGTAAAAAGTGGATCAACACAAGCCAAACTGGAGTGCACGGCTTTAGTATTTGTGTAAACGATACATCTTCTTGCCTAATTAACAAAACCTACTTTTGAGACAGCTGGAACCATATAGTGAAGTGTGATGAACAAAATTATGACTTTATCATTGATCTGTGTCAATGAGTGTTGTGGATAAATATTTTGATAAACAAAAAAAACGAGCTAAACTACAGTAGTCGCATACGATGTGTAACATATGACATCTCTCCTTGGTAATAAGCAAAGATCGTTTCTGATGGCCAACTCTAGCACCACGCGCGCTCATTGGTCAAACGCACATAGCGCGCGCTTCCCCGGCTTCCTGTTACACACTTCCGTCCCTTTTCACAAAATGACTCCCACAGATTGCAGGAAAACGAGAGGAAAAATGGTACACATTAAAAAAAATACAATATTTGTGACAATTACTACATTTTCATTGCGTAATGATAACTTACCGGATGACGAATTTGATTCTCTTATCCAATACATGTCCTTGGAGGACTTGTTCTTCAGTCACCTCGGCGAGTTCGCCTTCTGTGGGCAAATATAACAAAACTCTTTTATTTCGATCAAAATATCAACGAAATCATTATGAAAACTGCCTCTTGAACTTATATAATACAAGCTTTTACTCTTTTTACCTTTCATTGCAAAAGTTGAACTGACAAGTTGTTTTTTTTGTGTACTCAGAAAATCTATTTTATTTTATTTTAATAAAAACTGAGCAGCTTTGCTTACGAAAATTTATCAATTCGAGGCTGCTTCGCGCTGCCGCGGCCATGCTCTAAGCGTGGCCAATGCCTCGCAAAGCTTATAATGTAATTCCGCTTTTGATCTCATACATTTACACACGAGAGTAAATACAGAATTGACATTCCTGTTAAGAAGACTCATACCACATGATTGTAATGAATTTTTAACATAGAAATATAAATAACAGGAGAAGTGGCATGGGGGCGTGTCTGTGTCCGCGCGTCCTGATCACAATGCTCATGCCTCAGGCAAATGGCCGTCTCCGTTAACTAGTGCGCTTTCGAACGCGACCGTGATAACATTTAAGAATACCGTGTTGTTCAGTGGTTTCTTGTAAAAATCGAAGCCAAACTAGAAACTTTATAAATCATAGAACCACTTTTCATAAATCAGCACAAGTATTTTACTATATTTGTGTTGAAAATCATGAAAAACACCAAATCGTAAAATATTTCTTGCCTTTACTACGATATTTTTGTTTTCATATATCACAGCGACTGTACTATTATTGTAGTTAATACATTGCTTCTTTACCACTAACAAAGTATGTCGCTAAGTAACTGGACAAGCAAAGTAAAAATCACAAAACGATACGTTCTTTACGCGGTTGCATTGCGGAGTACGGCCGCTGTGACTTGCGACGAGTTACTGATGTGGTTGTGCAGCTCCACTAACGTAGGCTATCGACAATAAAATGTCGATTGTCGTATGAATTTAAATACTATTAAAGTTTATTCTTCAATTTGTCAACTGTTATAGCCTGGTTAGAAGACCAATGTGAAATCTTGTTTTATACTCATTTAAATTTTCTCTTACTGTTGAATTTTTTTGATTTGCTTAATATATATTTTTTTTAGCTATGTATTGTTTATTTATATCATCTTATTATATGTCATATCGTTTTTATTTATAATTTTTTCAGGGACTTCCAAAAAATTTAATACAATAATAAATGGGAGAATCGATAACTTTCCGATTTAGTCAATCACTAGCGTATATGTAAAATAAATGGATTTTGCACAGCACAATGATAGCGATCGAGGTTTTCGTGTGAGTGAGTTGTACGGTGCATGGTAAATGTGTTTGATGGGATAAGGTTTATAATTGATTGTGTAGCACGTTCTGATTTATAAATTGCACGTGTGAGCGGGACCTCGTATTTATTGGGTTTACTGATCGCATGTGTAGTTGTGGCTAGGAAGGAGGGATAAATCGAAGACATTGGGTTTTGGTACATTTTCAACTACCGGGCATATCTCCTTCTTTCTTATATCTATATTTTTTAAATAGTTATGCATAGCGTTCCTCCACGAGCGATAGCACGAGTAGATTATGAGGTAATAAAAATATCGACAGCACGTCTTTATCTTGCATACATTTTCTATTAGCCATCATCTCAGAATTCACTTCTTTGTGACTATAATCATTTTTCACACAATCCATTCATCTTTTTTTTCATCATCTTTTTTATAAGCCTACTGTGATATGTTTTACGTTATACTAGCAACCCGCTCCTGCTTCGCACGGGTGGTGGAATCTCCTGATGTGGAGACATGTGAAATTATCGAAATTTCAGTGCTATTTCTAAGTTAAATATTAATGTATTACACATGTCATAAATACGTTACTGAGTTGACTAATCGGGCGTCAGCGCCGTGTAGCGGCGCTCGACAGTCTACAACATAAGGCTCGGACCGGCCGGCGACCAGAGATATGCGGGATTCATGGATGGCGGCCAAACAGCGCACACGTTTAGAAACTGTCGCGCGTTCCGAATAGTTGTTTCGTGTACCATCAAAGAAGTTCATATCTATGCACCGTAAGGACTATTTCTGCTTGCAGTGCTCGGCCGCCATAGAACCGGGTTGGTAACAGATGTGGTCATCGCGTTCACGGGATTTTGTTTTCAAATTGCTTAGATATGAAATTCTTCGATGGTACCTACAGTATGTGAATTGCATTGCTAGTTTGATTAATTTGATAATACATTATAATTTGATCTGAACTGTAAACGTCTTTTCTATTGCGCAATAACCAACACTACCCATAGTACGCCCACAGTAGTTAAAACATGCCTGATATTAACGAAAGCGACACATACCCTCCCTCTATCATACACATTAATTTTCCGGAATAAATGCTCAAAATGATGGTAACAACCGCATCAAAATACACTGTATAATTTAGAAGGGCAAGCGCACACACGAAAAGTTTATTTTATACTATTGAGGGATGTACTTACCAGGTTCAGGTTCGTCCTTCACGTCCGCGTGTGCGGCGGGCTGCTGCTCGCTAGGCTCGGCGTCCATAGGCTCAGCCTTCACTTCAGCCGCCTGCCCTACTTCTGCTGCAGCTTTGTCACCGTTCTCCTGCAAGATTCGTTAAGTTTTAATATACATACCGAGATTCCTGAAGGGATAGTCAAGGGTGGACAGTATTACCAATTTCGCTAGTTACACAGGATCAACTTAAATTACTTAGCGAAACTCCGCAGATGTGATGGGTATCGATAAAAAAACAACTAAATAAAAAATATTACAAACGACCTGTGGTAGTGTGCCGGCGGCATCTACATCGCCACATGTGAAGTACGCATCAAAGTCCTGAAGGCCAATTCTCGTACTTAGAAAACGTTCACATTTAAGTCGTAATTTGTCAAAGTTGCCAAAAATGTTGGTAAATAGATTATATAAAAATTACGGGAAATGCCCCTCTGATGTCACACCAAAATCCTGACGTCTCACAAATCCCGCATCGCGCAATTAGAGTTTACCGCGCGAACAACATATATCTAACTTCCCCAACATCAATCGTTGGGCAGTTGCCCGCTAGACACGACACCCGTATAGTCTGAGGATCCTCCCTTTTCTATAGAGTATGAGTGAACTTTACACTCTGTTCCTCATACCTCTAAAGTAATGTAGCTACTTGAAGTATGAGTTACAGAAATATTTTTTTGTTTTATCGTGTTACGACTCGCCTGCGGAGTTTCGTTAAGTGATTTAATTTAATCCTGAATAGTTTGGAAATAAAACTATGTATGCTTCAATTGAAGTTCAAAGTTCTAATGTTTATGTTATTTTTTACGAAAACAAGTTTTAAATGTGATAACTTCAATTTAAATTCTCCCACGATCCCTGTACTGTTGCATGCACCCATAAAGCACAATGTTTTGCGTGCGTTACATTGCGCACTATTGTAAAGAGCGAATTTTCACACCAAAAATTAGTCGTTTCTCATTAATTATGTTAGCACAAAGTTACATAGTTTGATGTACAGAATGCGTAGATAACGGCTTCGTGAAGGGTCTTTCTACACCCTGAACACGGTCAAATTAATTGACAGACGAAACTTCAGAGACGACGAGATCAGTTAGACCCTTGAACTCTCACCTTGGGCTCATCCGTCTTTTCTGCGTTTTCCGCAACTGCTTCGGATTCCTTTTCTTTCTCTTCGGGTTCTTTCTCTCCTTCTGCTGCGGGTTCCTCCTCACCTCTCTCTTTTCTCTCAGCGGCCTCTCTCTCCTTCCTTTCACGGTCTTGCTTTTCACGCTCCTGAAAGCAAAGAATCGACAAATTTTCAAAAACAAAAATAAAACATTGAATTTTAGAATATGCTCGGCTCTGTAGAGCGTCGTATAGTTCGATTCAAACTTAATGGCGGCTCGGAAGTTAGCCAGTCGCTGCGCAGTACCGCACCCCTCACCCCGCTGACACATGAGATAGTTACTGCGCAGCGTCTCACCTCATGTTCCGAGCCGCCAAGTTTGAATCGGACTGTATCTGTCACTTATCACACGCGTCACGGTCTTTCTAAATCTCCAAAAAAATAATATTCTGTAAAACTTAAATAAAGAAAGAAAATAACTGTATTGTGATCACTGAACCCACAATTTCAGGTATTACACCTGAAGCGGTCTGTGACATTAATTCCCAATTATTCTTCTTCTCTTATTGAGGCACGAACTACATGAGAGTAGCTTTAGTAAAAACAACAGGCAGCAAAATATAGTGTGGCTATCTGCCCCAAATGCTTCGGACTATGAATTCTCATCTAATCGGCGACTGTGTAAGTCTGAGACTATTGTTAACTATAGTAGCTTAACCGCTTAACTGCTCTTAAAGAGTCATAAAAAACCCTGTAAGAAATCGACACGTGGCATCCTCAGGATGACGATTGACTTGTTGCGAACCCGGGCACGACGTGTTGATACGTCGAGCGTCGAGAGCAGAGTGAACCACTTTGCCCGAGAACCCCACTTATATAGGATTACTGCTCGGTCCACCTCGGCTAGGACCGTTATCAGCGCGATAAGAGGCTGCGAACAATCCACCTCAGCTAAGGTCACCTCTAATTACCCATAGTACTTTAGGCACTTTAATTACCTGTAGTACTTATACATACAGAGTTGGTGTACCTTTATAAAAAAATAAAAAAACTGTCAAACAACAAGTGGCTATATTATCTTACATCTTTCTTCCTCTTCTGTCGTTCTTCTCTCTCGTTCTTCTCCTTCTCCCGTCGCTCGCGTTCCTTCTTAACGGCCTCCTCCTTCTGTCGCTGTAACTCAGCCTCGATCGCGCGTTTCTCTTCTAGTACTTGTTCGACTGGAATCTCAACGCGTTTGCGAACTATCTTCGTTTTTGTTAACATGTTGTATCTGTTGAAAGAATGGAGTATGAGGCAGTGTAGACGAAGGGCAAACATATATGCATTGGGGTTCAGTGTGGTACTGCCGAAAGTAAATCCCGAAATGAAATATTTTACTTTAAAAGTTGTGAAAAACTAGGACTGAACAAAATATTTTCTAAATTCCGACGTGTGGTTCCTGACAAAGTCCAAATCTGGTGATTATAGTCATATTTCATCACAATTCATTGTAGCAGACGTTCCACAGAACACATGGTGTGATTTAAAAAGAAAAGTCACACAGAACTACAAAATCCAGGTCAATTTAGATTCAACTTCAAGTTTAGACCAACATATTATTATACAATTTTATACAATAAGAACAATAATACTTTTCTCTTCCTACCCTCATAACAGAAGTTTTTTTACACAACACGAAAAATGTATTTCCGCTTGAGATCTCATGCATTACAGAACACACAAGAATAATTACGGAATCGAATGTACCTGCTATAATAGAAACCTCACGGCACACACAGCACTGTGGGTTGATCAAGGCAGGAATATTAAATAAACAAACGAACATTAACTTGAACTTCACAAATATGCAAATAACAGTATCCTTGAATGCAGGGATCGAACCAGCCGTCCCGTCCGTAGAAAGCGGGAGCGTCGCCTCTACGTCAACAGGGAATTCAAAATAGCGTTGAAATTAGCCATCGTATGAAATCTAGACAGGAATAAATAGTCTAGCTCGCGTGTTCTAAAATTAACTTTGCTCCAGACTTGTATTGTTGGGGTGTGTAAGTAAATATGAACGCACGTGTTCGTTTCAATTGACTGCGCGTTGTTATGCAGTATAACTTAAACTATGATATAAAGACACTTTTACTTATTTATTATGAGGGACAGATGAACTAAGGAAAGTTATTGGTTACAATATTAACGTGATTTTTGTAAATCTCGTGCAGGACGCTGCAATATTTATTGAGGTAGTCCTATTGTAAGCAATATAAGCTAAAGTTGTCTGAAATAGAAGTTATATTATATTAGAAAAGCCCCAAAGAAATAATATTAATGTGCATTCCACTTTGACAGCAATGTATGTAATTAGTTTCAGATAAGAAGTTTATTGCATCCTTTTACCTGAAAATAATAACTCGGCGATGAATCGTAATACAACGGCCTACATGCCTATAAGAATGTTAACCCCATTCGACAGTAGTACAAATAACGACACAGTTTACACATACAAAACATCAAGTCATTTATTCAAACTAGGCTAAGAATCAGCACTTTTCGAACGTCAACATTATAAAAGACAGTCCCCCCAAAAATGCCCACCCTTCACCACTTCCTAGTGCATTAGCTGGGAAGAAGAAGTGGCGCAACAAACTCCCCAGCAGCACAGCTGTCTGCTCAGTTAGAAAAATATCTGTATAATAGTACACAAAATAATTTACATTGCACAACACAAAACTCAAAATTATGGATTCAGAGTCCATAAATTTGTGGTTTAATAGCGACGAGTCTATACAAAACGTATAACGCATCAATTATAATATATTTACTTGTCATATCCGAAGTTAACTTTGTAGCAAATGTTCTTGGTTAGTAGATGCGGGAACACCGGCTTTCCGTTGAGTGCTGCCTTGTCGAACTCGTAAGCCGTGCCTAGTTCAGAGCCGTTTACCGTGTACGAGATCTTGCAGGGATTTGATTCCAGATCCTGGTATAAATGAAATAAGGTAAGAAGGTAAATTAACTAAGATATTGTTGAAGAAAATTCGTAAAACCTAAGCCTAAGGAGCCTGATCCAAGACAAATGGAACTAATTTTAGTTTCCCTATCCCTGTCGCTATGCTAAAATGACCAATCATACTGTTATTCAGTTGCTAGTGGAATGTTGTGGTCAGGATAATAATATAAGGTAAAATAAGGTGGTACCATACCCAACACCCTAAACCTGAAACATTTCTGCATGTAATGCCGGTTGACACTCAAGAGACTACTGTGGAATTTGTGGTACTCCACACAATCTATTGGCGATGCTTTTTTTATTTGTAAATTTTTGTTGCCGTAACAGTGAACAAGTGACACCTTTCATTTCAGGAGTAGCATTGGAATGCAAGCAGCTAATTATACACAATTTATTACCAAGTAAGCCCCAACGACGTCTTTCTCGGTGAGTTGTTTCCCGTACTCCTTGAACTCGCTGTTGTTGACAGCGCGACCGGAACTCTCGAAGCCCCAGCTGAGTTCACCCTCGCCTGAAATGATCATACAAAAATGAAAAATCTAGCCGAAATACACATCGCTTTAACTTAGCCATTGTAAAGAAACCAGATTATCCTCATGCAAAACACAAACCAACATATATTCAAGTCTTTGTTGCTTTACCTATTGCGGAATTGTGAACGAGACACTTTCTGGTCTTAAATCAAAATTTGGGGCTTTCCCAAACTTAAGCAGGCTTAGATTTTTATATGGCAAGGCATTTTCTTGTAGATTTGTAAAGGTCAAATGCACAGAAAGAACAGTGTGGTGAACTATAAAAGTATTTTTTTTTAGTTTACCACACTTACCAAACAGAACTCGGCATGCAAACTTACCCAGATGCAATGGGGAGTCTTCAGTGGACCAGCCTATTCTCAGTCCGGAGCCGACAGGTTCCTTCTCCAAGCTCTCAGTGGTCGTAAGCATAGTGCCGACTCGCACCTACAATCACAACACAAAAGGTTATATTGTCATCATTTAGTTTAGATAATTTTCAAAATACCTAGACAAAAAGATAAGACTTGTTGAGGCCATAGTAAAACCAATTCTGTAAAATTTACAACTGGGTGCTTATGTTATGGTTATGAAGATACAAAATTAAAAAATTCAAAAGTCATTTATTCAAACTAGGCTGAGAATCAGCACTTTCCGAACGTCAAAATTACATAAGATAGTCCCCCAAAACGCAGCTATATAACAGCATATACAGCTATATGACATACAGACAGCGTAGACTTAGTAACGCATTTTGACACCTTTTGAGTATGGAACTCTAAGAAGACAAATAACTACGGTCGCGTTACCTCATAACACACTCTGCCGGCATCCACACCGTGGCTGGCGCGGGCGCCCGCCCACGCGTGTGCGAAGGCGCCCTCACTGAGCGGCACCACGCTGTTCAACTCCGGCACTTCCAAGTACTGGTTCAGATCACTGTCATCTGTTGGGCAAAATTCAAATTATAAAGATAGAAAAATAGGTTTGAATTATCACAGAAACACGTGCATACATACAAAGATAAGTTAACTCTAATAATATGTGTGTATTTAATTATATAATAGAAATTAAATGCTGTTTGTTGGTAAGCCCATGAGTTCAGAACGGCTGGACCGGTTAGACAATTTTTCTGTTTGAAAATGAATTTCCACACAAACTTTCATCCCCTATTTAACCCCTTGAGAGGGTGAATTTTCAACAAACGATCTGTTTGTGGATGAATGAACGAAGATTTTATTGGCATATCAATAGTACTGTGAGAGGGATTTATGAAAGTATTATTACCTTCCTCAACTTAATGTTTTACTCTTTTATTTAAATTAGTGCATGATTAGTGTAATTGGTTTTCAACTAATGTAAGTAAATAAATTGTTATTCAGCTGCATACAGTTAGTCATTTTTTTTTTTTCTTCAGTTTGGGAAATTATCATATAACTTCTCCCGCTCTGGGCGGAGCGGGAGGGCGTGTCAGACTTTTACTGACTAAAACCCACCCGTGTTCCTTCCGTTGCCCGTATGCCAGGGCCGCGATATCCCTTTCGGACAAACTCGCAACCCTGGCAGGCATTGGCCCTTACGGACCCCGTCAGTTGGTGCTGACATGTCTTTGAGGCCCGCGTGGAACACAACGCGCCGTCGAGCCGGGCATACAGTTAGTCTGGAAACCAACCCCAACGTAGTTGTGATATGGCTAGACAGATAATGCAGTAACATACTCACACCAAGAGAGGGTGATTTTACTGTCGTCAATCTCGGGCTCCGCTACTTTGACTTCAGCAGACTCTTTCTTCTCCTTATTTGCATGGGCCTCCTGTGGATGAAATAGCACTTAATAATGCCCCAAATTACTAGTATCATGTTGTAAATATGGCACATACAAATTTAGTAGAGTTTTTTAGAGCGTCGCGTCGTCTCTATGACTCCCTTTTTCAAATTTGAATATGTCACATTAACAGTTGGTTACTGATACATCCTTGTCAACTGTGCATCTTATTCAGAATGATTAAAGATTTATTCTGTACAGGGAAATACCGAAAACCCTACGAATATTTATTCTATAAAGCAAGCAACACATTTTTTTTTACAGGTATTTACAAAGATACATTAGGGTTACTTGATTAGTAACATGCATTATAAGATGGATCAACTTCTAATGATTTATCGTTTACGAGCACTTGAGCACTAGATACGTGGAAATGTGAGGTTTCTATGATATACTAGTGAAGGTTTGAATGCCAATCGGCCTATTAAATTACTCAATTTAGTTCTCAAATGCATGATTGTCTCTCAACAAAATTAACATCAAATCTGAACGCTTGCTTTCGAATGCTCGCGGATGGACCTAAGATGTGGAACTATTAACGTAGGAATATCTAACTTGAGACACTATCATTAGGGTTCATTTTTCAACGGACTGTAAGTGCGACATACCTCAGGCAGTGAAAGCACTTCGTTAGTGACTTCGACAGCCCTGTAGAAGTTACTCCAGCGAGCCTTCTTTTCGCGCTTGCGCTTCAAACGGTTCAGCTTGACCGGGTCCTGTTCCAATTGGATAAATGGTTCAATTATTTACTGAAATTAACGTTTACGGGTTCACTCGTGTATTTATTTCGAGTTTTCCCGACTAGCTTCAATTTCGACCGGAGATCTAATATATGAGCTCATGAATTAGATTTCCGTTATAGGTCGAAACAAGTCGGTCAAATCCGAAATAAATATGTGAGTAAAGCCGTATAAATTAATAGATATGACAACATGTCTCGCGAAAAATATAATAATCTAAGTTAATTTCCGAAAAAATAATGTTATTGAAAACAAAATGGAGAAGAGCAAACTGGAGAAATTCTAAGAAGGCTGATCGCATTAGCTTCTGTTTATTTTTCAAAACTTAAGAAACTGGATTTTCTACTTTTGTGACATGGCCATGTAGCCAAGCCGATAAATAAATAAGGGAAGCTAGTGCAGAATACCAATCAAAATCGGAAAAAACTAAATATCTGACTTACAGTTACACTAAAATAATTTTTGGCCTAAATAAATATAAATCGCATGTCAGACCATCAATGGGCAAACTGACGACCCAGTGGGTCCCGGTTAATGGCAAACGACATCGCGGCAGGTCCAGACAGAGATGGCGGGATGAGCTGGACTCCTTTAATAAAGATTGGTCCTTGGCAGCTCTGGACAGAGAGGTCGAAAGAGAGTAGGGAGGCCTTTGCCCAGCAGTGCGACAATAATGTTTTTTTTTTTTTTTTTACTTTTGTTATTGACAATCTAATAATATGGAATACGTCTGTTGTGTCTTTTAATAATTTATTTAAAACTCTAATCCGTGACACAAAAGAATTATGTGTGTTTCTTTTATCACTACGTAATTTGGTATTTGGGAGTCCGAAAATATGCGCAGAAAATGTCAATATAATGTTCAAATTCAAAAGTCATTTATTCAAACTAGGCTGAGAATCAGCACTTTTCGAACGTCAAAATTACATAAGACAGTCCCCCAAAACGCCCACCCTTCACCATTTCCTAGTGCTTAGCTGGGAAGAAGAAGTGGCGCAAATGTGCTCCCCAGCAGCACAGCTGACTGTTCAGTTGAATAAACTTGATGCTATATAATAGTGCTTATGCTAAAATAATTTACATTACCACAAATTGCAATACAACTCATAAAATAAAAATATTTTAATGAGTAGATTATGGCAACAATAAATGAAAACAAAATTAAAATAAATTGACTTACAGTAAAATAAAATAATCCAAACAATTATATACTCATATAGTATCATGTAGTCTAAAATAATTGTTTGTTGCTTGGGGTACATTGGAGTAGCTTAATTAGTCCCAAGCCTTTTTGTCGTCTAAGTAATCTTTAACTTTATAGAAACCTTTTTGACATAGTTTCTGTTTAATAAATGATTAAAATTTATTGAGGCTCAGTTCTTTGACATGGATTGGGAGTTTGTTGTTAAAACGTATACTTTAGTAATGTAGCTGTGTTTAGAATATAGATTTAATGAGTATCCCTAGTCCCTAGTTGTTTATGCAGACAAAAACTTCAAAGAAGGTTAGTAAAAATTAAGTGTGCATGCAAGAGTGTAAAATATAGTGTTATTCTACACCTTATTGGGGAGACAAAAAATTAAAAAGCCCACATAAGGAAAGCAACTGAAAATGCACTTTAAAGCAGAAAAGCATAAGACTTACAATTGAGTTGCGTTTGGGGACCGAAACACAGATGGAAAGAAAGTTAAAAGGCTGTTAGAGTAAAGGGAGTTTTATAAATTAGTCCCTTAGACCCGTTTTGCATTGTTGCTTTCCAAAACCAGCCACACGGAGTAATAAGTTCTACATACATTACTAACATCCTCGAGGCGTTTCGCGTCATCCTCGGCCTGCTTTTTTTCTCTCTCGAGGCGCTCTTGTTCACGAACGCGGAGGCGGTCATTCAATTGGTCCCATTCTTCTTCTTCAGTGACTTCACGGTCACGCTGAACAGAATATTTGTTGAAATTATTATTTTTCTGAGCAAAACCGACATAATAAAGTTATCTTTCATTCATCGTCGCTGAAGTAAGAAACTCTAGCGCTATTGCTCTAGAATGTCATTACATGGACTCGTTCTTGACTCTTTACTATGTATGCTTACCATCAAGTGAGATAGTGGTCAAAGCAAGCTCAAAAAAAAACAGGGCAACTGAATAGAAAACTAAATAAAGTTCTCAGTACTGAACGGAAGGCAACATAATATAATGCAAAATATTATGATCCTTTCATATTATAAAACAAAGTCCCCCGCCGCGTCTGTCTGAACGCGATAAACTCAAAAACTACCGAACGGATTTTCAAACGGTTTTTCACCAATGGACGGAGTGATTCATGAGGAAGTTATTGGTGTATAATTCATTATGGTTTTGTGTAAATTGGCTGAAATATGATGATTATTGTTGAAGATGTCGGAAAAAATCATGCCGCCTGGGAGCTTTACTGACGTGCGCCGCGTAAACCGTAAAAGATAAATCAAATTTATGTTCTACAGGATTGTTATTCTTAAAAAGTTCCAACAAAAAAGTACGCGAAAGCATATGTCTATCTTCTAAGGATCACCGATCACCCACAGTAACCATTATTATCTTTCAGAAATTTGATAAACATTTCATTGTTATTTCCGAAGCTTCTTGGCCAGTATTTAATTTAGATTAAATTATGCCTCGACATCATTTCATTTAAATGAATAGTTTAAAAGATATCACAGATTCAAAATTACACGTAACAAAATAATTATGGTTGACGGCAACGCAGGCGCAGCGGTAGGAGTCAATGGCCTTTATTCGGCTATTAGGTATGTAATCCCGGTAGTACGTTCCCGTGGGATATTTTGCGCCACCCAAGCGGGCGAAGCCGCGTGCAAAAGCTACTTATTTTTATAAATCACATTTAACTGGCTTCTTAGGACAACTAAAAGAATTCATTGACATCACAGTAGATTTTTTTTATACCTTGGCTGTGTGTAATAATAACTATACTGTATTCATGTACAAAGAAAAAGCGTTAATAAATTTACTACAAAAAATAAATAAGAGCATAATCCATCCATACTAATATTAAAAATGCGATGAAACCGTCAGTGTCAAAATTCTTATGGAATATTGTACACTGACAGCTCTTGAACGCGTTTAGATGTGCTGAACGCGTTTAATTTAATTGTTGAAATCCGCACTAAATCTGTCTGCATTTTCACGCCTTAACGGTCGAACGGATTCCGATGAAATTGGCTGACAGATGATTCTCCCGGTAGTATGTTCCCGTGGGATAACTTCGACCTAAACGCGGGCGACGTCTCGGGCAAAAGCTAATGCTATATAAATCGAACTCACCTCATCCTTCCTGTTATCCCTATCTTCATCCTTTTCATCCCTATCATGGTCCATCCTATCATCCACATCATACTTCTTCTCTGGTTTTTCGTCCTTTTCTGTGTTCGGATTTTCTTGAACTTCCATTGGTTCTGGAACGGAAATTTATTTTATTTCCCTGAAATATGGTCATGAGAAATCTTAACATGTTAATAATAAAATGCTTACCAATACCACCCTTTACTGGCGATTGTTTCCTGAAATTCAAGTTAATGTTTAGTAAGAAATATTTTTAAGTTTTCACTATTGAGCAAATGCTTCATTTCATCCATTACAGGCATAATTGTTCGATTTGATGGAACACTAGTAATTATTTTCTAAATTTATACGTTTTACCTGATGTCATAAAAATATATCAAATACAGAAAAAATGCATTTGGAATGAAAGGTCAGCCATTACTGAGTGGATGTATTGTTAGAAGTAATTGTTATCGCACGCGTCACATCGGTACGCCATATTGGTGCTTTTATTTAATCTCTGTTTATGATCACAAATAATTTTATGCTATTTTCATGACGCCCTTCAAAAAGCCATTCAATATGATTGGGCTTGCAATATAGGCTATATGATAACCTAAATTGCAAGCCCAGAGCAGTAACTTACTTATTTACTGTTCAACTATTCCTAGTATTCAGAAATAGTTACGGAATTTATTATAAAAAAAAAGTTAAGTTACACCTTTCTTTTTCGTGTGGTTAGTGACTAACCTGATGTCAGAGTTTTAAAGCCGCCCATGGGCCTCTGACTTGGCTTCACATGCCGTCGAGAAATGTCTCTCAGGCATGCTGGTTTCCTCACGATGTTTTCCTTCACCGTTTTTGAAGCAAGCGATAAGTTACTAAATGCAGGTTTCACCAATGAAGCGATCAACACTTCTAAACTGCGTTCGAACTGTCAGTGTCATCATTGTTGGAGAATATTGACACTGACAGATCTTGAACGCAGTGTATAAATATATGCTGATCGCGTTCATTTCATTCGTGAAATCAGCAAGGGCGGCAAAAGTTTTATACCAATGTTCCAAGCCACTGGCTATGATAGAAAAATAGATTGACGAATGTAATAGCTCTTTCACACAATGCCGCTGGGCAAGCCGCGGAGGGCCCGGCCCTGCCGCACAAAGGATCGCAAAGGGAATGGAGGCGCAAAAGCCGGTGCCACGTTCCGCTCGGCAAAAGCCGGCAGCAGTGCTGGCGGCAGTGTGTGGGAGCTTTAACATATCTAGAGATTTCAAATGTAGCTTCTGACAGGATCATTCACAGCCCAACTTCACCCACTGCTATGCATAGACCTCTCTTTGTTATCCAATCTCCATGCTCTTTGCCCACCAAAGCAACAATGTCCTCCGCCAACCTCGCCGCCGGATAACCAGATAACCTTTTACATTCAGAGACCTATTTAATAAAATAGACAGGCAACAATCTGTCACTTTTGCAAGTTTCTTTCATACAGTTACTTCTTTATTAAGGCTAATGCAGATTGTGGTCATTGTGGCGGGCCGCGCTGCAACACAATGCGCGAATAACCCTCATTTATATCATTTGTGATTTCTTTTAAATTTCGTAATGAAAACGCCTTGCGCTGCGGCATGTTGCGCCTGGAATCTGGGCTTGGCTTTAAACTGTTTGTCTGTCATGATAATGTGTCAGTCTTGCATAGTCAGTTCTTACTAGGTGAACCACTTTTAACTATTCCTACTTACTTAACGTCATCAGTAGGCTCAGATTCTTCATGAACAGGCGCGTCTACTGGCGCAGGTACAGGTGCTGGCGGCGCCACTTTTTCAGGCGCCGCGACTGGTTTAGGGGCAGCAACTGGATCAGGGGCAGCAACTGGTTCAGGGGCAGCTACCGGTTCAGGCGCAGCAACTGGCTGAGGGGCAGCCACTGGTTCTGGGACTGCAAACGGCTTTGCTGGTGCAACTTTCTCTGGGGTAGCAACTGGTGCAGGTTCAGGGGCAGCAACTGGTTCTGGCTCTGGTGGTGCAACCGGTTTAGCAGCGGCAACAGGTGCAGACTTCTTAGTTGGTGGTGGTGAATCATTGTCAGAATCCTCCTGGCTTGGAGAGTATGCCCCTCCGCCTGGCTTTGGTTCCTCTTGTATTGGTTCTGGCGGTTCTTCACGTATGTGCTGCAAAGATAAAAGATTTATCATTTTAAAACCATGTTATGTGTTTATTTGCATTGTCACTCAGGATAGCCACACACATAACGATTTACGTTTCACTAGCAAGAGAATCGCGGCGTTAGTTACGCCGTGCTATCAAATTATCTCCGCGATGATATCTCCATGTGAAACTATCGCGAGCTGGCGCCTTACTAAGAATTCTTTTTAAGCTTATTCGGAAATATAACTTTTCCTGCACTAAATGAAAATTAGATGGTCATTACAAAACGAGTTTTTAACCCAAACCTTCAAGCCAGTTTTTGTATTTTAAACTTTATTTTGACTAAGGTAAAATTCAAAACTTTAGAGACTTTGGAACGGAGTCCAATTACTTAATATAAAGTGCTACAAGGAACTTTTGGTGCTTGGATAACATTGACAGGTGGGCGTTGGTGGTTAAAATTTTTGAGAAATTGTATTGAAAAAGTAAACATCGGAACTAACGTTCCGATGTTAGCCACCTCGTGAAGTGATCCTTGCATAGTTGTACTAGTTTGAATTCTTACAGGTATTTTAGCTGGCGTAGCAGCAAGTCGGGACGATGAGGACCGCCGCGTCGTCCGAGCAGCAGGAGCAGGACGCCTCGGAGTCGCAGGCTCCTCAGCATCCTCATTTGAAGTGTCCAGTATAGACGTGTCGGGTATTGCTGAGAACAAACATGAAGACAAGTTAATAATGACGATTCAACTTAAGACTTTCATTACTAGACCAATGGGCCTAGCAGGAACGCGCGGTGAAAACGTACCATATAAAAAAAATTGAGTGCTTGACGCTAATTGTGTAGTTCCAAACGACAGGCCGTGTAATGGTACAAAAAAATTAAAACCCCTCCACCCCATAATGTTCAAAGCTCTTCAATAAACCATTGGATTTAGCAACTATTCTTTACTAAGAATTCGTGTAAAATGTATGCATAGATAGGTGTAGGCAACATCTATAATATCAAAGTTTGGGACCCCTAAAACGTATATCAGAAGCCAGAATTTGGTCAGCATATTTTGCATACGAATCCCCTTTGGGAGCCCTGTCTGTCGCTTTTCGGCAGCACAAAAATGGCATGACTTTATTTAACATTTTATAATATGCCCGAAATATAGTAAAAGCAATTTCTGATCAAATTCATTTTTTTTTAATAATAGTAACAATATAGTAGGCGCTCGGTATTCTGGCACCCTTTTTTTTTCGCACATGCCGAATTACTGGATTTCTATAGGAAATTGCAGATAGCTAGAAATAAATAATTTTAACATAGATTGTGTAGATTCATAAAATCCTTTATTAAGTTACGTATTACCTAATTGTAGAATCGGACCGGACTGCAGAACGACAGCGATCAATGCGCGCGCTCTGTAATCCGGCACTTTTGTATTAAACCTGCCGGATTACGGAGTAGGAGTCGGATATCTATGGTAGGAGAGCTAAGTTAGAGAATGCCGGAGTATTGGACGTGTTAGATTAGTGACCGCTGGATTACCGAGTGCTTACTGAACTTTTATTTGGAAAGAAAAAATACAGTGTAAACTCTATATAGCGACACTGAAGGGACTGTGCATTTTATGGCGTTATAGAGAGTTGACGTTAAATGGAGAGAATAAACATCAGAATTAGAAAAAGAAAAAGTTTATTTCCGACTATTCTCCCGTTTCTATTGCGCGTATCAGTAAAACTTTTTCGTCAATACACAGTGATTTTCTTTTATTAGCCATGTTTACAGTTTGAAAGTTTGTGAGCAACTAAGAATATGATAAGGTATAGATAATCCATGACTCCTACTTATGAGTCATGGTCAACAACAGTCTACACGTACAAGCAATCCCAAATTGTAAACAAAAGAACGAATTTCTTAGAAAGTTCGGTATGCATGATGCCGACAGTCGAGTTTATTGCGGGCTAGGATAATAAAGCGACAATAGATCGTACACAGCTGCGCAGTTTTTACTAATTTTAGCAACTTAAAAGGTACTTTTTATTACTCAATTGTTGTCGTTATTGAGAGTGGGTGTAATGCTATGTAGAGTGAAACATTGTATGAAAGACAAGCTAAACCAACCAAAGCCAATTGATTTCGACGCTTAAGGGAGTTTGTCGTTAAATAGAGTGACGTTACATGGAGTTTACACTGTATGTATGTGTATACATCACTTGTTAATTATTGTGTCAGACATTCAAACAATGACTCGGCATGATATTGATAATTAACATGATAAGAAAATCAATGGCTGCAATACTCAAGTGGTCAACCTTCAAGACATATGGACCTATCAGATTCAAGGTTAATTTTCAAAGGGTGCAGGAAATAATTATCTAAAGACAGGGGATTGCATCACCTAGCTCGAGGTCTGCAGTACAATGGGCTGGTGGCAGCAACCAATCTTTTAAGTTATACTGTTTCCCGAGAGTTTGCCTGCATGTATTTTATAATTAATTATTTTTATATACAAATTTCCTTCACACTTATTTACATATTGGGGTATATGGGGCTGGTCTGTGGATGGGTAACCATCTTTACATACTGAGACTCCTCCGTGCCTCATGTTAAACCGTTGATCCCAGCTGTCGTTTGTAGATCCTTGACAGTTGTTACAAGTCGACAGAAGCCCAACTGGAAGCCAACTCCAACATAGTTGGGAAAAGGCTAGGCAGATTGACTTATTTATATATTTTCTTGTTGCTTCTTCCTTTTCAAGAAAATATTGACCATATTTCACAACCTCTGGAGGAATATAAAATTCATAATTATTCACCTTTAGTTTTCATGCAGTTTTGCAACTTTATCAGCAAGGCCAATATTTACTTTTGTAGCTTACTGGTGATAAAACTATAAACTAACATTACATTATTATTACTAACTATTACTTTTGTTAGCTGTAAACCACCCACAACCAAGTAAAATAAAATTATTGTTAGCAATCTAGGAACATACACAGACTGCCTTGTTGGTCTAGATATCGCAAGCGTTACTGCTCAGCATGAGGTCCTACGTTCGATTCCCAGGGTGGGCAAAAAAAAACTGTGTTTTACTATCTGGAATTTCTCAGCAGCAGCCCAGAGTCTGAATTTGTGCCATGTTGATGGCAAAAGACTCGCCCCCTAACATGGGACTTAAAATATTACCAGAGGAATATGTGTATTAGAGGTACACCTCTGGCCAACCCTTCAGGGAAACAAGGCATAATGTTTTGTTATCTAGGAACATGGTTGAATGTACTGACCTAGCCAATAATGCTCAGTACTAATTACTGCTAGCCTACTATGAACTCCCTCTGCTCTCTACCTCAGTCCAGAGCACACTGCCGTAGTAGTAAGACATGCATATAGTCCGCAGGTCTATAATACGTAATTAATGATATAAGAGTAACAAAGTCTATTTTTTTGTTATAAAATGCTACCTGAGTATATTTAGAAAATTGACTTAATCGGAAAACCTATTAAGTGTTTCTCGTAAAAGTTGGCAACATTGCAAATAGCTGTCAAATATTTACCTGTTTTGATTAATTTGGCAATATTAATGTATGGAAATGTGAACTAAAATATTGATTATGAAATGCAATATTAATTATCATAACACCAAATATTTAGTTATAGATGTAAAATAAGTATTTCGAAACTTTGCAAATGCCTTTTTTACACCTAAAACCGTTACAACATTAAATTCAGTGTTATAATGTGTGTAATAGTGGTGTTGTGTTGCAAATCATTATTGATATTCTAGTTCGCTAGTTAGTTATGTACATTTCTAATTTTCATACAGTAATATTGCCAAATTAATCAAAACAGCAGAATATTTGACATCTATCTGCGAGATTGCCCACTTTCAGAATAAATACACTTAAAAGTAGAAAAGAGCTTTTATAAGTTGGAAATTCTAGGTTCTAAGAAGATTTGGTCAGAGGGCTTCAAATACCTAATGTTTGTTATATTTTCATGGGATAACTTGTTAGACAGTGACATAACTGTGTTGAACAGAAAATAAAATTACTGAGGTGAACATTAATTATAACCTTGAACATTGAGTGCAACAAAATCAATGTTTTTGTTGAGAACCTACTGATAACATTAGTGTTTAGAGTTCTGTTTTGGTGTGGGCCTAATTTGTAATATAATAATAGTCAAAATCTAACATCCTGTGACCTTCCTTTCATTACTGTAACACCATAATGTGACATCATGGTTATTATTGAGCAGACAACATAAAAAAATTAAGGTGTAAGCCAAAAATTTCCCTCCAAACCAAATAAGTAGCCAATAATGTTATCATTACAATATTTTTTCTAGAGTTATGATGGCATGACGTCAAGTGAAAATTGTGAAACCAAGCGTTGTAAACTCATCAAACATTATTACTCGCCAAAAATGTACACGTGCCTGTGCGAATAATATTGATTATATTATAGATAGAAACAATAAAATGAATACAAAATTGTGCCTACAGATGTGGTAATTATACAAAGAGCGTGATTTACCTATTCCTGACTTAGCTTCTAGAGCTTTCTTCAATCTTTCAACTAAAGCCGGCTTGTTCCCTTTGGTGTCCAAACCGAGGGCGCCAAGCTCCGATCTTAGATCCACAACTTTCATCTTTGAGGGTTCCATCATACAGTTTTAATATTTAGCGCTGTTCACAAATCAGTTTATTCCAATTCACACACAGCAATTACGCAAATTAAGTGTAATCAAACATTACTCGTGAAAATTTACAATAGGAAAGCGCCAAGCCAAACCAAGATGGCCGCGAAACAACACGTAACGGATCCGGAAGCGGAAAGATTGAAAAAACAAAACTCTAGTGTCTATGAAAGACATATAATCGACTAAAATATCAATTTTGGACGAAATAAATAAATATAATCAAAATATAATTTTAATCTCGATTAACCGATCTGGGCCTGAATCATACCCCGCGCTAACCCAAACTAGACTTTAGCACGCGCCGCGGGGAGGGCCTACAGCGGTTAAAAAGGTGTGCTTTAGAATACGTTGTCATGAACTAAAATTCAGACCAACATCTCGACTTCACGTGCAAAAACAGTATTTATTTTTTCTTTTGCTTATATCTCGAAAATGGTGCGTCCTATCGCAAAAATAATGAAAATCTCGACTCCCTGTATGATACCCATTAACTCAGGAAACTCAACATGTAGGTAATATTTTTTTTATATTTTCCATACAAAAAATGAAAAATTCCATAAAAAACACTTCCAGGCTACAACCAGTACGCGCCTCTGGCTCTAAAAAAAATCACGGGTTATGGCAAACCACGGGTACCACGTGGAGTCGCGACAGTCAAATCCGATTTATGTTGTGTCAAAATAATTTTTAAATTTAGAGATTAGTTTTTTGCAGAATAGCTTTAAAATTCGCATAGCCAAAAGTAAGGAATTTTAGTGATAGTTTATTTAGTTTAGTTCGATGTACAAGAGAATCGGCGCCATACTATGACGTGTTAAAGCTATCATTGTTCCATCGTGAAAAAGGGATAGTGCTATTCATCCCATACAGCTCCATCTCTCTCTGACACTGGAACAATTATGGTTTTAACACGTCATAGTACTGCCCCAGATGGATATATACCTTGCAGAGCTTAAAACCCAAATGATAGTCCAAAATCGCACAATGATAGCCGAGCTCAAATTCCACATGTGCTAAATCGAAATTAAATATTTTATGCTGAGTATATACCAATTCCATGGGTGAGGCATAGAGTGAATTGTTTTTTTTTTAAACGAACTTGAATAAAGCGCCTAAGCGCGGGAATTCTAAATGGTGGTTCGATTTGTTGCCTGGTTACAAAGCAAATTGATAATGATAACTTAGTAAACTGTCTCATATTTTAGATATTTTTTGAATCTCATTAAATTTAAGTGAAAAATGACTACAACAAAAGAATTTGTGAGAAGTAATGTTGTTATTCTTGCGTTTATTAAAATAATTAAAGTTTTACTTACTCATTTTTACTAACTTACCTCAACTTTCCAGTTTACCCTAATAACGATTTGGAAAAGAGGATTATGGAAGCTTTTGAAGTATTTGACCATTCTGCAAAACAAGTCGTCGATGTCAGAGAAATTGGGACTATCCTACGTTCTTTAGGTATGTATTTACCTACACTTTACGTACCTAGTCCACCTCACCCCAAAGACACCTCATTTTCATCATTCAATTTTATTTTTAACTCGACTTCCTCAGTTCCTCTAGTAACTAAATTGAAAAACAAGCGCGCGGTTGATTTTTCAACTTTCGGCGCTGACCCATCACTTCATTCTCCTGCTATTGTAACCCAACATTCTGACCCATACAAGACAGCAGGTCTCACGATCATCACCTGACTAGTCTCTTTTCCCATCTATGTTGGGGTCGGTCAATGCCGACATTGAGCGACTGCCTATCTGCCACAACCCAGTTAAGTACTGGGTTATACGATACCCCTTAGTAAGACTGGTTGTCAGACTTTCGGGCGTCTGACTGACTACTAATGACTGTCAAAGATCTACAAATAACAGCCGGTATCAACAGCCCTTTTTATCGCAGCAGGCCTCACCATTGTTTTATAAACCTTCACCTGGAGTCGCATATTGTTACTGTGACCTGCCGCCATTTCATCCATGCAGTGTTAATTCTGTGCTTAATACACCGATCTACCTCGCCATCGCTTTGCACGAGCGAACCGAGATACCGAAAGTCGGAGGAGAGGAGACCAAGAGAAACGCGCCATCTAGCGGTGGTTCTAGAACTGGGACCGCCGAAACCGCAGAACATAAATATCCATTCAGTTTTGCTCCTGTGCTGATTAGAGAAATGGCTACAGAAACTGGAGGAAGAATGTTCTCCAGCTTCTGTTCCCAATTAGGTAGGTACTTACCGACAAGAACAATGTCGTCTGTAAACAGCATACACCAGGGAGCCTCTCCCTGTATGTCCGACGTCAGGGCTACACACAGGTAAGGAATTAAAGCCAACCCTTGGTGCAAGCCTAAAGCCACACTGAGCCCGTCGGTGTTCCCAGCACCTAATCGGACGTTCGACTTCGAACTTTAAAATTGGTTTTATAGGTACAACAGCTCTTTTATTTAGGCATTAATTTATGTGTCGCCTAGTATTTGTAAAAATGAGCATCGGTTTCTTGCTTTGTTTACTCGTTAAATGTTATTATTTCAAGTTGTATGTTTAGTTCAAGAAAAAAAAAAATGCATTATATTACAGGATGTTGTCCCAGCGAAGCGGAGGTACAGGAGGTGATTTTAGCGACAGAAAATAAAGAAGCGACCGGAACTGTGCCCCTTGAGACATTTCTACCCTACTTGTGCAAAGCTATGGTGGAACACAGGTTTAAATATTGACTCTTTTTGGCACTACTTGATCACCGTTTCTATTTCACCAAGGTGACATAGACTTGTCAGGCATAGGCAATATTCAGCCAGACAACCGAACAAAAAAGTCAAGAGATAGTTTCCAAAATGGGACCCGACACCACAACGCGACTGTCTGCGAATATCCAAAAAAAACAGTTAGCACGTTACTACAATTCACTGCCTTATTAATTAAACACTGGTTTTTAGATGCATGGTTAGACTCTAACTTAGACTGGAAGGCGACCCCAACATAGTTGCAGCAACAAGCACTGTGCTGTGCAATACTAAAGAAACATACCTACATACCTATATAACTAGTTATTATCATTTTGATCAGTCTATTACAGGAAAAAAGTGCCATTTTTTGTTGCCAGTCCAGTTGCCAAAATGTACCATTTACGTATATGCCACATAATGTACCATTCCGTACCCGCCCGCAGGCGGCAAAGTCTGCAGGCTGACGTGTTTCTATGAATTTCTATGAAATACCTTCCGTAGCTAGCGACACGTCGTTTGTAGTTAGGGGCGAGCGACAGACGACAAGTGTAGCCTGACCGCAGACCAGTAAGTAGTGCCGCCAACGCACAGAACATATATACCTACTCTACGACAACGCTTGAGCGATACACGTTTTTTTATCTTCTATCTACCGACTGTAATACGGGCTGCTGCCGCCTGCGGTCGGGTTCGGAATCATGACTGCAGCGACATGACCCCGTGACGTGTCGCCGCGACATGTCGCCTGCAGTTGCCGCCTGCTGTCAGGTACGGAATGGTACCTTTACTGTGGCAGGCAGGACACAGTAATACCTACTTTATAATGTTGTAATACTTTATACCTAACGGCCTGTGTGTGTGCACATATAAACATATTTGATTTATCGTTGAAAAATTAACATGACTTAATATCACGCCTTTTATCCCCGAAGGATTAAGCAGAGGGGTACCAAATCCAGACTAGACTAGATTCCAGTTGCAAAAACCTAATAACACCGACTCATGATTAACAGTAGCGTTTGCGCCCACTAGACCAGTGGCCGGAAAACTCATTAGTCAATACAGCCAATTATCTATCAATACTACTTATATCGACTAAGATTTCTTATGAGAGCCAATCCTTTATTTGTGTCCAAACTGTCTCAATACACTTTTTAGGGTTCCGTAGCCAAATGGCAAAAAACGGAACCCTTATAGATTCGTCATGTCTGTCTGTCTGTCCGTCCGTATGTCACAGCCACTTTTGTCCGAAACTATTAGAACTATACAGTTGAAACTTGGTAAATAGATGGGGTTTGGGGGTTCCCCATACTTAGAACTGAAACTCAACATTTTTTTTAATTGTTTGACCTCCTTGTGATACCTAATCTCTTCAACTTCACTACATAATCCATGTCTGTTATTACTTTTTTCTAGCGCGTAAAATTGAAATAAGATGTTTTCTTTAAAAAAAAAAACATACACGCGGTGGTGAACTTTTCACGGTATACATTTTTACATAGTCCCTTGTCCATACCCTACAGGTTAAATGAAAAAATCGCTGTTTTAAAATAATGCAACATTAGCCTAAAATTCGGTGTAAATTCCCCGGGCTAATAGTCCAAAGAGCCGCACGAGGCAGTTAAATAAAACATGTATTAATTGAGATTCAATATTTTTGTGTAGATACTACCCAGCAAGTGCCGAGATGTTGTTGGCAGCGTTCCGTTATTTCGACGAGGAAGGACGCGGCTTTATCACTAAGGAACGGTTTACTCAGCTCATGCTCGAAGAGGGGGAACCTTTTACACAGGTCAGCAATAGATTCTTATCCACCGCATTTTTGTATTAACTATTCTTTGTCCTAAGCCAAAATTGCTAATAAATCACGGTAATGGGACCAACTCTGTAATCCCAAAATACCGCGCCCTAATTACGTAAGCGTAACAAAAGATCAATCACAATCTGTTTCTTTTTGTGAGTTCAACAACATTCATTGCGTTGTTTATGTTTATGTTTCGAACATATGAAGCAATGGATTAGCTTTCAAAATTAATTTTCTAATACTTAGGTTCACCTTGGTTGTTCAACAACCAAGGTGAACCTAAGTATTAGAAAACTAATTTCTTTGTGCTGCATGTAACCAATGTAATAGTTACCGGCCAAACCAGCACCCATTGCGTAACACACGATCAATCACAATCTGAATCCTTTTGAAAGCTAATCCATTGCTTCATATGTTCGAAACATTTGAATGCTCAACAACGTAAACAACGCAATTAATGTTGTTGAACTCTCAAAATGCTAGCTGTATGCATGTGTTAGAAGGGGGGTAAAAACGATTATGTGTTTATATAGTTACTATCTGTGCCCTACTACGGTGTCACAATCGGCCCAACACCCACCGAGTCGTATTGACTCGCCTGCTCGCGTTTTTACCTAACTACTTCGTTTCCACTTAGCGTTCTTTCTGACTTTTCTTTTTGCTCGGCTCCTAAGAATCCTAGCGTGATGTTAAATAGCCTGCCCTTCCTCAAGAATTGATCTATCAAATGTAACGTGTAACGGTGATCATCTGAGTTTTAGAGGATGTTCCTTTGACAAAAGTCGACCTTTCATAATATATTTTCAACTGCTTTCATTCAAATTCTTTTTTATGCTACTCGCTGTTTCATGGCCAACAGGAGGAATTCGACGAGATGATGCAAACAGCGTTGGATCCCGTTACTGACACCATTACCTACGAATACTACATCAACCAGCTTATGGTACGTATCATTATCTATTTGTTTACTAACTTTTTATGAACAAAAATGATGTTACTCTTTATAGGGAAAGGGAATATTTCATTGTTCATTTTTTCTCCTCTCATTCCTGTGACATGAAAATAGAGGGTATTAGCAAACACTAACGCATTTATAAGTTTTTAACAATAAGACAGCAAGCTAATTTCATCTGTCCTGAACCGGCTTTGGTGTGGTAACTATAAGTACTTACCATTTTTTCCTAAAAAACCTGACCTGAAGTGTATTAATTTTGCATTGGAACATTGCATCTGGATCACTGAAATGATCCGAATCATTGATATGTTTCATTTGGATCATTTGAATCATCAGCGCAAAGGATGTGTCGGACCACGCACAATGAAGGGTTCCGTAGTTGAGATGAATTTATCCCAAGAACAAACTTAACATTGTAGTTGAAAAACAATGTTCTCCCATACGGAATGTATGGGAGATCATGTTTTTCAAACCGCAAATTTAAGTTGGTTGATTATTACTCGTTAACCTGCAGCCTACTTAGCTCTGATAGTTTTCCTTTTAATTTCGTTATATATACTAGTGCTGTGAATTTTTTCACAAATCCAAGTACAACCATTTAGCTGGCAGGGGCGGGGGGGGCGACACTTGACTAACAATTTTTTTCAGTTAAAAGCTTAATATTTCGCAAACGGATCCCTGAATCCAAAAATGGTTTAACAAAATCACAATATTTTCGAACGACCTTTCTAACGATACCCCACAACATGAGGCTGACGAGAAAAAAAATTTTACTCACTACCCACTTTACGTGTATGGGAGGTACCGTAAAAAAAAATATTTTTCTTGATTTTATTTTACCACATTGTTGGCATGATTAATAAATGTATATGTATGCCAAATTACAGCTTTCTAGTACTAACGGTCTCTGAGATAAGCCGCGGACAGACAGACGGACATGTCGAAACTATAAGGGTTCCTTGTTTACTTCGGAACCCTAAAAATGGATAACGACAACGAAAAACTGTGAGAGTATAAGTGATACACATCTCATTTTGTATCCCTTTCTGACTTAAATAGATTGTAATGTGTCACCCTCTCACTCACGACTTGCGAGTCAGTTTAGTAGTACTGAATAAAGTAACGTAAGTCATCGTCTGAGTATTTCTCTTTCGCTCACTGCTGCTCGGTCGCCTCGCAAGCGACGGTCGCGCAAAAAGAGCACAGAGGCAAAGTAAAGATTCAGATTCAAATTATGCGTTTGAAACGTTTCTGAACCAATCTTTTAGAACACTTCAATGATCCGGATAAGTGAGTCGGTTTCGTAAAGCACACGCCTACTATCCTAGAGTCCTTTGCCAATATAGCTCCCAGGGTTTATGTTTAATGCCTAGGCACAGATAAATACAGATGGGCCACTCCGCATTTTAGGTATGAAGCTACTAGTAGGTACTTGGCATGCTCGACTTGTCGAATTCAGCGGGCGTAACGTAGTCAGAAGATATAAAGAGTTACGCGATAGAGAGGCAACTTCTAGGTGAATATAACTGTTGGTAATTAGCGTTGCGGGACCCGAATTGTCTTGAATTGTATCGTAGCAAGTCGCCAATTATTTAAATGATTTTGCAGTGTACCATCTGTACTAACAGTGGCCTAGGTGACCATGTCTGTAAGTTTCTGGAACTGCGCCCATGTGATATCTTGAATCCAAGGCTGTTATATTATAATTTGAAGTAGTTATGTGACTAAATAAAAGAAACAAGTACGTACATAAGTTTATACATATTTATTATTCGGAATCGGTAACAGGTTTAAATGATAAGAATAACACAAATTGTGAAAAAAAAAAGTTTTAAAATCTATCTTCAAAATTAATTTTATCAATTAAATAAAATCTATTTTATCGTTAAATAGGATTTACTTACGTAAAAGTCATTCATACATAAGTAAGAAGAATATAATAATTCCATGTTTCTGGTATTCTTACGACTTTAAAATAAGACTATTCTAATATTAGAATTAAATTATAATTAACATATTCCTATTTAATATCTTAAAAAAACCTGGAAAAAAAATCTCATAGCTTGGAACTCAAGAGGCCATAAAACAAAACCACAATACTTTGTTATAAGTTAACAAAAAAACATCACAAACTGGATAAAATATTGTCAACTAAGAAATTAAATGTTTAGTGTGAAAGTATTGAACATGTTAGCAAAATATTGATATCTTCCCTAAACCTTTGCTAAACTAACCTGTTTATAAAGAACTCTTCTCTTTAAAAAATCTTACCATGCAGTGGCCCTGGTCCTGCTTAAAATGTACTTAGACCTAGTTCTGCGAAGCTAACCTGCTTGCGCGTCGAGTGCGGATAGTACTTGGTGTGACGTTAGCAAGCCGTGCTGATATCCGCGACGGCGTCGATCTACCAGTAGCATTGCCCTTTAAGTCTCCTACTTTATCATCAACCTGTTCTTCAGAGTCTTGTGAATTTTCCTCCTTTTTAGAGTCGCCTGAAGTTTCGGTTACTTCCGGCTTTTCTGTATCATTGGATACCTCTGTGTTTTCAGTCTTTACTTCGTCAGTAACTTCCGTATTTTGTTCCTCTGGCTCAATAGCTGCTTCTGAGTTTTGAGTTTCAACGCCATCAGTGACCTCTTCTTGGGACGCAGTGTTGTCGTCTCCAAGGTTTTCGTCAGCCACATTCTCAACCTTATTTTCTTCATTTGCAGTATTTGCAGTCATTTCCTCGTCGTTTTGAACGTCTCCCTCTCCTTCCTCCATTTTGATTTCTTCAGCTTCTGGCTTTACTTCAACATCATTATTTTCGTTTTCCTCATCCGCTTTTTCACCATTTTCTTTAGTAGCATTATCTTCTTCCTCTGACTTCCTTATAGACGATAGTAGGTCCGTTATCTGGCCGTCTAAGTCGGAGGTAATAATATCACTGTCATTCTGGTTCTCTTTTTTAATCTCTTCTTGGCTTAAGTCATTAGAAGTGGTATTATTTTCACCGTTTTCTCCATTTGATTCCTGAGGTCCTCCCTTTGTGCAGATTCGTACGCTGAGCGTATTTCGTCCTGTAAAGTAACAAAATAGAGACATTATTCATTATGAGATTTGAAAATAAAACTTTTAGCCCTAGGACAAGCCAAACATTAAACCAGGAAAAAATACAAGTTACTTGCACCCTTGACAATCTGAACAACGCAATTAATGTGGCCACCTACTGGGCCCAAACAGTATAAGTAACATAGATGTACCGTCGATACGAAAATAAGAAGAAAAATAAAAGTATGCAACAGATTAAGCTTAGTTTTAAGACATGTTATGTCATAAAGTTCAGTTTTGCTATTGAACTAGCACTTCAAGAACAAAAGTAATCTTACCAATAACAGTTCCATCAGCTCCCACCATAACATCATAATCAGTTTTCTCAGTGAATCCAACAAACAGCAAGTTGTGGATACTCCTGTGTTTCTTTATAGATTTCGGTTTGAACTGGCTCAGGAATCCTTGCATCACCTTCCTTTTTGGCAGTGTAGGACGACCCATGATCTGAAATTTAAGTTTATTAGGTAACGGCAGAATTAAGTATTTAACAAGATAACCTTAGATAACCTTGCCTGTTGCTTACCTTGACATAATAAGGCAAATTGTACATCTGGCGACTATCATTCAGAGTTTGCGCAGCAGGGGTAGTGGTAACATCACCCTGGCCTGCTTCCGACCCTTTAGTACCAGAGATGTTAGCCGCTTTCTCATTTGCCTTCATTGTTATTGCTGCTTTAGTAGTTTGGTACATCCCATCGAGATTTAATAGCTTAACAACGTACTGAAAAGGAAATAGTCCTAATAAAACACCAAGCATAGTGTGCGAATATCAACTCCTTTCAATGTGTACATAATTGCCAAACTGATATTAATTAACTTGATTCCGGAATTGACAAATGAAATAAATCAACTTAGAGAATAGAATATTCATTATTCTGTACACCATATAAATTACAGATATAAATGAAGAAATTTTACATAGGGTGACACAACGGGCGGTCTTATCGCTAAAAGCGATCTTTTACAGACAACCTTTGGATGGATTAAAGTAAGGAGAGACAATACTGCAGGTAGACAGTAGTATACCATTTACATAACATACACTTATCTATCTATATTATACAATAATAAACATGAAACAAGAGTAGGGAACTATATGTAATGATGATGTTTAAGGAGACAGGAAGTGTTTTTTTACTAGAATTTTAAAAGTGGACAAAGTGTAAATATCTTACTGGTATATATCTTTTCATGAGTCGAGGTAAGATCCGCTTTACGTCATACACTTTCAGGGTAGAGTTCAAAAAGTCTTTGTACTCTTGGGTGTATTCATCTTTGTCTTTATTATCAGCATTCTTTTGGAGGTCAATCTGTTCTTCAGATGTTGCAACATCACTTGCTGGAGCATTGCCATATATATCTTCGAGCTAAAAATATTTTTTTATTAGTAGGTACAATGTCAATCATTTTAAAATAATAGTTATAAGGATAGTACTCACTTTCGAAAACATTTCATTCAGTTTTTGCTCAAGAAGGCTACTCATATTGGCTTTGAAGAATTCACCTGGATCTCCTGCAAAGAAAATATTATTTCGAAGTTCAAATACACTATCATTTTATAAACGTTTTTTTTGTAAAAATGTGAGCTACAAAATACTTAAAGTGTATGAACGACTGAAATAGGGTGAAAAAGGTCTTATGATTCCATTATACATACTCTACATAAATAACTATGATATTTTTAAGAAATATTGTATAAAGTGTCGTAAAAAAATCTCTCAATCTCATGCTAGAAAGGATTAGGTACAATCAATAGGTCAGTAATAATAGCTTTTTTATGTTCCTAAATAGACTATAAATATGCACGAAACATTTTTATTTATACATGACTAGCTTTTGCCCGTGTCTTCGACCGCGTGGAGGTCGGAAATAATCCCACGGGAACGGACTACCGGGATAAAAAGTATCCTATGTCCAAATCCAGGTTATGATCTACCCATGTGCAAAATTTCATCAAAATCTGTTCAGCAGCTTTAGCGTAACAAACAAACCAACAAACTCACTTTCACATTTATAATATTAGATTGGATGAAAAGTTTAGCTTTTATGTAACCTAAAATAAACTTTTGATATCTTGATGTCAGTAAAATTTTAAAAATATGATTACTAGGCACATAGAAAGGACTTTGTTTTTAAAAGTAAGAAATAATGAATCAATAACTACCTGACTCAATAAATTTAGTTTTGAGATTTTGATCTGGTGCTGAGACGCCGCCGGCTTCTAGAGCTATGTTCAGTATATCAGCATCAGTCTCCTCAGGGAACTCCTCTCGATAAATGGCGAGGATATCAACCAGGCTGCCGACTACTTTTCCTAACATGACAGTTCGGATACGCTCCCGCACAGCCTGTTTCATAACACGCTGTAGCTGAATTGAGCGTAACACGGTAGCGTGATTTGGTTGGCCATCAATCAATGCCCTTATGTTTTTCATGATCGCACCCAAAGCCAGTTCCAAGCGGCCGCTGACTTGCTGCGAGGGCACGCGGTCGGGCAGCAGCATGCGCGACACGTCCCCGTCAGACGACTCTGTCGCAGCAGCCACCAAACTTTTACGTTCAGTGACACTGTGAGACGCCATTTTATTGGGAGCAGCGGGCGCTTTCGGCTTTGATACTTTAGATGGTGTGAAGTCTTTGTTAGGCTTCTTTGATGGAGCTTTCTGGTTTGCGATCTTTTGGCCTATAGATTGCTTTGGAACTTTTACATCCATAAGAGGCCTAGGGGAGGGCTTTGAACCTTGAATAGGTCTTTGGTTCCGAAAATTTCCAGACCCAGGAGTACCCGAGCCATGTTGGTTAAATTGAGACGGGTTTTTCTTTTTTGAAGGGTTTCTTTTAGGGGCACTGTCGTATTGCCATTGGTTTTCAGCTTGGCGTTTTCTGCCAAACTGATTGCGATGTTTGGGTCCGGTTTCGTACAAGTGGGTAAAATCGCGATTGGAACCATGCTCTGGTTCATCATATCGCATTTGATCGTACGAATGTCTCTGAAATTCAATTACAAAAAAAGATGATTTAAATTTTAACAATATGCTGAAAATGCTGTCATTTGTGGGCCATTCAATCTGATTATCTGATGCTTTGTGTAAGGGACTAATCGACTTTTAAGTTAATTAATCATTTAATCAGATGAATGGTTTATTACACTTCAGCATATTTGGAGGTGAACTGGTCTAATGAAAAAAACATTAGATGTATGTTCACTTCAACTAACTGTTGTAGATAAGAGAACATGTGCTAGATTCCAATTTCTAAAAACAGTCACAAAGAAAATTGTTGGCTACAGCATGTTTTTGCTTCTTAAATTTCATGTATTTACACAACACACATATTGACATGTTGAGAAAGCTTTCCAAGCAAAATGTTGTGATACCAGTCACCACCATTATCATTCTTTGAGCTTTCTCAACAGAACTATAAATATTGTGTCATGGATGAATTTAAAAAACGTCCTAGCTGTTGATAGTTATTTCCTCAGTAAATATTTTTAGATTTGGAATCTACCATACAAGCAAAAAAATTGTTGTAATTATTGTTTCATTACAAAAATAAGTTGATGAAATAGTTTTGGTTGAGAATATCCTATTCTCCTATGGATCAGAACTTACATGACATAACATACACATATTATTTGTTTATCACTATAGGTGTACATAACATCTGATCAAGAGAAGACAATGGAGAATTGACAAATTACACTTTAACAGGGAATTAAATAACTTTGTTGGTTAAAATATGCAAGGTCAATACCGTTAAGTATCGAACTAGTGTATTTTTCAACAAATTTATAGTAGGTGCTGCAAGTAGAAATAGTATGCAGGTAATCTTCGAGGCATTAAGCTGTAAAATGCCATGCAGGTTCAATGTGTGGCCCCTACACTACACACTTCTGAATGGACTCCCAGTGTTTGGCAATGTTTTAATCATTGTGGTTTTATTTTTCTGTTAAAAATATCTATAACAGCCCTAAAATCCAAGTAAATGAGTAAGAAGAACAATGAAGTGCCTGCAAGAAATGGTCATGTTTATTAAATTATGCTGTATCATACCGATGAATTCTTGAATTGTTGCTCCATGACAAGCAACTGCTGCTGTTGCTCGATCATCTCGCGCTTGCGCTTCAACAGCTCCAACTCCAAATCAATATCCTGGGAAAATTACATTGAAAAGTTTATATCATCAAAAGTATTTCACTAGACATATTGCCTTGTCGCTCGCAACCACGAGGTTACGCCAGCCTGGAGTCTGGATTTGTGTCCAGTTGATGGCAATAGGCTCACCCCCTATTACAAGGGACTTCAGGTGAAATGTGGGTGTGGATATTCTGAAGGGTTAGGCAGAGTGCCTAACCCTTCAGGAGAATACAGGTGTTATGTTTATTTCACTAGTCTTTTATGTGCTGCGAATATTTTACTATTACAATATTTTTTAAGCTTTTGTTTATTATTAGACAGTTCAGAATTAATGGGTGACCCAGATATGGTGCATTCAGATATATTAGCACCTAAACATAAGGGGATTGAATCTTGAACATCACTGCAATTTAGGTTTCTCTTCCAATGTTTGTAAAAGTAATTTCAAAGACTTAAAACTATGCAGCAGTGTAGAACAATTTATCCCCTAGCGGCTTAGTCAACGATTACTCAATGTTGCTGAACTCAGCCTTTTAGCAATTGAGTATTGTATTTGTGGAACTTTAGGTTGGCGATTCAAATATTTTTCTTTAATTGTGTCATGCTTTTCACTTGCATGTTTGCAACAACACGTTAGAAACCGCTGGCAACAACTCGGATCAATCGGATAATGGATGACGACTTCATCGTCACAAGGTTTGTTTTTTGTATTGCGTTCAAATTTGCCTTCACGGCGTTAAATTAACATTGTACTGCCTTTTCTCAATGTAAGTAAATGCAATTGAAAAATACAAGGTGATAAAAGTGAAAATGAGTACCTGTAAATGCCCGGTCATCAGCGGCCCACCGCCACCTCCTCCAGAATTGTTATTACCCCGGCGGCCCATATTGCGTCGCATTTTGTTATTTTATTTTATACTTTAAAGTAGCACGGGGGAAATTCCGTTTGAAAATTCGGTAAATTACGTTGAAATTATTTAGGTTGACAATGACAAGCCGTATTTCGCCGCATCCATAGCCACCATTGAGAACTAAACTGTAAAGTTAGTATTGCCAATGCCAAATTAGCAAAACAGTTTGGCAAAAAAGAGTTTAGAAAAAATGAGGTCTCCCCTATCGCACTTAGGTCACTACTAAATGTAATGGGAAATAAATTGTTAAATAAAATCGATCTGCAACAAAAACGCTGCTTGAGTTGTGGGTGATTCAAATCAAAACCTACTAGACAGTCAGATTCTTTTAATTCGGTCTGTACTTGCGTCAAAACATACTTATTTGAAAATGTTCGTGTTGATAAAATAAATTGCGTTCGTAAATTTATTTTTGTTACAAATATTTAACCCTGCAGGCCCTGACTGTGCGTTTGTACAGATGAAACATTCACAACATGTTGGAATCTCTATTTTCTGTCAATGTTCGATCTCAGTGTTCAATACCATGTTTGACATGAAATAGAGATTTCAACGTGTGAATGTTTCGCCATTGCAAACACACGGTATCTAAGATAACAACCAAAAAAATTGTATCAAGGACTTCTAAATTGTTGTGTTTTTAAGTCTAGTAGTCTCTAGATTTCGTCACACACATAACATTTTACTTTAGGTGTATACGTCGTTTCTGGTACTTTGTCTGCATTCCGGTTTAGCTACAATCGATTTGAGCATGTTAACACCCGTACCGAATAGCGTGAGCGCGATAACGGTGTCGCGTGAAACGTCATAGATGACGTAATGACATGCGTCATCTTGCGATAGCGCCGAACATGCCTATAACTAATATCACCGTGAGCGCTGTCAAAAATTACATTTGTGCTGTTTTGTTTTGAGTCGCATCATATTTTAAAAAAACGTGGCATTTTGAAATTGTGCTTCTGACTACCGTTCGCCACCTAACCAAAGAATAAGAAGAAATTTGTGGTATATACACAAATAAATATGATGTGCAAGTTTTGAGCGAGCAATTTGAGCGCGTTCACGAGAGTTCCGAATTGTTGACAACCCTCAGCTGTCATAATCGTGATTTCTAAATCGGAACACAAATGATTGATGTGAGCGCTGTGATCGATTTTGTTCTAATTTGAAAAGCAGCCTTTGTATCTGTAGGTCTGTCTAGGCATGATGCCTGGGTAAAAAAAAAAAACTAATTAGTCCGTTAGTTAGATAATAAAAAAATATTAGACACATATTTTTTGCTTTGCTTTTTTGATTAATAAAAAATTACTTTGATAAAACGCATTTTATGTTGGGGAGTGGGGGTGGCTACGTCACTTGTACGTATAAAATCTACATACTCGTGACGTCACGGCACATTTTACCTCAATGTATCGCCGTAATCTTTAGATTACGTAAAAAAAGAAAAAATACGTGTCCAATATTTTTTATAATCTCAAAAACGGACTAAAAAACTTTTTTTTTGTCATCATCCCTATTATATATTTTTTGTTGATTTGTAAATAAACGTAAATTCTTGCGACCCAATAAAATACCTAAAATATTCTAGTTATAACTTCTCTATGCGATAGAGCTCGTACAAAATTGTCCAAAACTTTTTTACTTTTTTTTATTTTTTGGACAATTTATCATTCTTCTATTTCTTCATTTTTTAAGATAAAAATAAAGTTAAGTATATATATATATATATTTGTACTCTACTTGATGAGCTCTAGACAATGATAGGGTAAGATTGTTTTTTTGTTTCAGCACGCGTAGCATGACGCTTTCTATTTCTACGAAGAATAGACATAGCTCTTTCTATACATACTTACATTTCGTTGCTCCATTTTTGACATCGCATCGTAGAAATCTTTCTACAATCTGTCATTTTGTCTTACGTTTCTAACAATCTTTGTCTAGGTCCTTTTGTATGTAGACTATTTCAGAAGAAAGTTTTCTATCCCAAACTGTCAAAATCATACTGACAACTGACTGTTGTCTAAGGTAGTAAAGACAATTTGATTTTGTAATCGTCATGCTAAAGACAGTAGAAAACTTTCTACTCGACGGCCACAAAGTATATATGGTTATCTACAGAATCATGATTTTACACAATGACTATATAGCCTTCTCTTTGATTTTACAGAAGAACGTTTTGAATGCAAACTTGTGATAATTAATAGAAGAACAAAGCTATCTTCTATTTTACATCATTTAGTTAATAGGGCATTACCAAGGAAATGGTTAAGGCCAAAATTACTGTAATATTTTTTGTTCCAAAACACAGTACTTCGTCATTTTATTTTGATGCTTTCCAATTACGTCATATTTAAAAAATAATATAAATATACATATATTTGTTACAAAAGGACACTTAGGCGTCGAAGTATTCGTCCGCATCGCTGTCATCCGGAAACGTGCCCAGAAGACTGGCAGCATTGCCACGTTGAATGGCAATGCTAATTCTTTGGCCAAAGAACAAGCCAGCCCTCTGGTCGCGTGAAGTGTCGACCAGTCGGCGAGAAATTTCCTTAAAAAGGACACGCGCACTCGGACCCCATGGCCCGAGCGTTTCGACCCCAAACGGTTCAAAACTGTAGTTACCCATGAGGTTACAGTATTTGCGCCGCTTGAGGGTCTCAGCAGCCGCTGCAGCGGCGCCAGCACAGCCCGCCGTGCTAGGAACATGAGATGGTGCAAGGGTGTCGACACAGGTTGCGTCCCACACCAGAGGCCTACCCACCTTCCAAGGCAACAACGTCATGCCGTCTGGTCTCTTCCCATCGTCACGTACCAAGCCGTTTGGTTCTAATACCGCTGGTACGCCGGCGGTGACAAGGGCTCGACGAATAATATCGTTGATGCTGGCGTGCCGTGCAATGCGACCTGCGCTCCTGTAACAGGACAGGCCATGGTGTCCGAGACTGTCTACAGCTTCACCGCAGAGACACCGATGCGGTGCAACACAAGGTGCGCCCAAGCGGAGACACGTAGCGAGCCGAAGCCGTCATTTTTAGAATAAATGTTGTAATTGTCTTTAAATACGTGACTTAATATCAGTAAAAATAGAGAATCAAACAGAAAAAAAGTCCTATGACAAAACAAAGAATTCCGAGTCGAATTATGTCAAAGAGTGAATTTCGTAAAAAGTGCAGTTGACTCTTTCTACTTTGCTGCCGTCGTACTGTCTACACGGAACGTCATTTTTGTCTACTCTTCCGTCGACAAAAAGTTGCTCATGCTACGCGTGCAGAATCACAAATTTATTGAATGGGGAACTCCTTTAATTCGGTTCAGCCATTTAGTAGTTAAGAGGGAACATAGGAACGGACATACATACATACCCTATAGATCAAACACATAAACCTCCTTTTTAGGCTTCGCCGCAGTTTTTCGGTTAATAAAAACCGATCAGGTGCGAGTTGGACCAGCCCCTGTTAGCCCAAGTTCGCACGAGTGATTTCTTCCCGCGGCGATTCTTTTTGGTGCACTGGATTTTCAACGCTCTGCTTAGCGCAGAGAGTTGAACATCCAACAGTGTATTTTTTCAACGCGCTGGGACGAGAGTGCGTGCCAGCGCGTTGGATTCTGAACGCTCGGCGAAACACCGAGAGTTGAAAATCTAGTGCGTGTTAAAATTCCACCGTGATATTTTTTCGTCCGTGCTGAGGCTTAGCTCGGGTTAAGATAAATCTCCCGATTCCTTCCATAAATACCCATCCTATCCTAAATATTCCCCTCCTTCAGGTGGCGTCAACAGATGCATACGGTCTAGCAGATGAACTTGAAGAACAAAGAAAAAAAGTTGTGGCTGCTCAACCGAGAAAGAGACGCGCTTCCTCATTGTTACGTGTGGCGGCTGCCACTAGCGCTAATGCTATGACGACTCTTTAATGTGGTGCGAAGCTGGACTAGAGCGGCACCGGATTGTCTAAAAACTAAATTCAAGCCAGTAACTGCTGTGTTACTTCCTGGTTGTAATGATTTTTGTGCAAAATGATGGTTAGTTAGCATCCTCTCCAATAGTTGGCGTTGGAAATGAAGGGGTCCTTTATGGTCATCCTTAAATTTTGTCACACACGATGAGGGAGGAAGGGGTTTAACAAAGTTTGACAGAAGACACGTGACGTCACAAGTCTATAACCACAAAAAAAATTAAAATTTTCTTACGTTGTTTGCAATTTGCAGGACAGTCAGAGATAATCAATTAATCATCAATGCAAATACGGGAGTCAGTGTCAGGCTATATCTTGATCAAAATATCGACCATAGCAAATATGTATTTACATATTCATCAATCATTAGAATTATTAATACATCTCAAAATCTAACATAGTTAGATTTTTTCATTGAATGACCTTTTCATGTCAAATGTCATGAACATTTGAGAACAAGTCTAACGTAACCATATTTGTAATGGTCGCGAATCATATTTTGATCAAGATATTACCTGACACTGATCTGGAAAATGCAAAAACGTAAGAAAATATGAATTCTCTACTTCCTGTAAGGCGTACTTGAATAATGAATGGACCAGTCTTTTAAATATTTGAAATCATCAAATCAAAGATTAATTTAATTTAATGTTAGCTGAAAATGTTGTGAAATGGGGAACAAAATGATATACTTATTATATTTTAATATAATATCATTATCTTTTTCAGGTGGAAGACGAAATCGTGGATCAAGAACCGCCAAAATAAATCTCAGTTCTGGCAATTCAGAATAATCACAAAATACTCGAGAGGAAAAATAAAACCGTCAATAATTTAACATCTATGTTTTATTTAAGTTTTAGATAATAATTTACACACAATTGTGACAATAACAAAAACTATATTCTTTTTCCGAACTTTGTGATATAACAAATTGTAATTTTAACGGTCTATCTGGGACTAGGACAGTCGTGTTTTTGAGGTGCCGTTATCCTTAGGTGTATCATACATCTATTTAACTCATTCTTAAATACCTATTCATCATCAGATCCACTACATTCATCTAATACAATACCTTCAGACATAAGAGCAAGGATGTCGTGGTCATCCAATTCATCGTAATCATCAATCTTATTGGTTTTATCAGCTTTTTCATCAGTTTTAATTGCAGGTTTCACAGGCGAAGGAGCTGGTTTCTTTCCAGTGTCATTCATTTTGGGAGTAACTTGAGGTTTCTTAATTTCTTTATTTTCTACAGCTGGCTTAGCAACGGTTTTATTCGCAGCTGCAGGTTTATTTGTTGCAACAGGTTTATTTACAACTGCAGTTTTATTAACTACAGTCTTATTTTCAATTGCCGGCTTAGTAGCTGCGGGTTTATTGTCGACCGAAGGATTAGTGACAGTCTTATTTTGAACGGCTGGCTTACTGGCGATCTTTTCTGTGATATATTTGTTTACGGTGGTTTTATTTTCAGCTGCAGGCTTATTTACAGCAGTCTTGTTTTCAACGGTAGGCTTACTTGCTGCAGTCTTATTTTCAACTGCTGATTTATTCACAGCAGCCGTATTTGCAATAATTGGCTTAGCTGCAGTCTTGTTTTCAGCTGGTTTATTAACAAGGTTTTCAACTGTAGTTTTATTATCAGTTGCAGGCTTTGTGACAACAGTCTTATTTTCGACTAGTTTGCTCACAAGTTTTGTTACATTCTCACTTTTGCTGTCTTCTACCTTAGGTTTACTAGGAACATTTTCAGTTTTAGTAGTAACTTTCTCTTGTGATATAATTTCAGCTTTTTCTTCCAATTTCTCTTCCTTTGCAGTCGTATCTGCTATTTCATCGCTGGGGTCTTCTTCTTGATCATAGAAACTTGTGACAAGATTTGGCGGGCATTTAGTAAACTTGTAGATTGGGGTAACAGTTACCTTTATGTCACCTGAAATTAGGCCAACATCATCATTACTAAGTTATATAGAGCTGCATTGGGTTAGACTGGAAGCCCATCCCAACATAGTTGGAAAAAGCCTAGGCAGATTGATTGATTTTCATCATTAATAAGTTTGAATTATCGTTGTACTTTTCCAGCCATTGCATCTGGAGTTGGTTGACGTCACGTAAACGCTGCTCTAGGGTCGCGTAGACGAGATTCTATTGAAACTAGCGTCGCGTTAACGCAGCGTTCGAATAGATGCTAAGGTTGCATAATTGAGTCGGAATATAACTGCAAGATTGCAGAATCAGTCAGCAGTGGTTTTTAAAAGGCATGTATTTAATGGAACCTCTAATAATTCCCATTTTGCGCTCCTATAAATATTATTGAACACTTTAATATAATGATTGCGCCTCTTTTTGTGAACCTCTAATATTTCCTGTTTTGGGGTCAAGGAACTGTGACCAACTTGGAAGAAGCGATTGCCGGCAAGTGCCGAAGCACCTCTCGTTTCGCTCGCACAGTTCGCACGCGGTTGGTCAGTTCTAACCTAACCTTTTTGGTCGAGGTGCCCTAGCTTAGTTACTGTGACCAATTCGGCTTGTGCGTGATTGGTCACAGTTCCAACCTAACCTACCCCGTTTGATCAGGGTATCTTAATTACGTACTGCGACCAACTGAAGTTAAGAAGAAGCTCTATTATAAAATAGTGTCCATCATTAGAAGTTCATAAAAAATTGACGTTCTGTTAAATATTTCCCTTTTTAAAACTATAACAACAAAAATATAATTTACTAGCTGTTGCCCGCGACTTCGTCTGCCATCCAGGATGAAAGTATGTCCTTCTCCAGGTCATGGTCTACCCATGTGCCAAATCCGTTAAGCGGTTTTAGCGTGAAAGCGTAACATATAAACAAACAAACAAACTCACTTTCGCATTTATAATATTACTAGTTAGGATTTAACGTACCACATCGAATATCTTTGGCGCTGCAGATCCTGTCGAAATCGTTGATAGTCTTGACTTGCGCCGCAAACATGTTGACAGTTTTCTCAATACGCTTGAAAGCGGTGAAGTTATATTTCTTCAGAAATTCGCCTAGATGCACCTTTTCAGGTTTACCAGAGAATTGGACCTAGAAATAAAAGGTTTGTTGAATTTGAGCAAAATTTAACATTAAAATATGTTCAGTACACATACATACGTTATATTATAACGGATGTAAAATAATGCTTTACAAAGGCGGGAGTCACTGTCATTGGGATATTTTTTTTTGTACAGGACCATACTTGGGAAGGAACCTTCTGGTTACGGTGATATTAAAAGTAAGAAAAATAGTTTTTTTTTTGCTGAATGATCCTTAATTTAATGTACAGAATGCATAACGGCTATGTGATGTCTTTTAACACCTTGTATTTCAAACTGTAGAAGCTATAACCATTCAACAAAACCAACTAGAAAAATAAAAATAAACTAAAGCTTAGTCTGATAATAGTCTAGGTCTTATAAAAGATGGCGAATCAGTTAATTATTCGGTTTGTTTTGTCTTTTCTACAAATATACACATTGCAGTAGTAAAACATTTATACCTTTACGTACAGCGGGTTGTGGACATTCAACAACCTCTTCGTGATATTCAAGCCCAATACCTGAAACAATATTAAAGTTAATTTATTAATCACATTTATCAATTATTTGAAAGTAGATATTTATCCTAATATTATAAGTGAGAAAGTTAGTTCGTCACGCTAAAACGGCTGAACGGATTCGGATAAAATTTAGCACATCGGTAGATCATAACCTGCGTTAGGACATAGGATACTTTTTATCCCGATATTCTCACGGGGTCGAGACTTATGCGGGTGAAACCGCAAAGAAGGCAAAAAAAGGTGAAGGTTGCCTGGAAGAGATCGCAGAAAGCGATAAGACCGGCCTTTGTATGTTTTGTAGTTTATTATTTGTTATGTATTTTCTGGTGTACAATAAAGTATATATAAATAAATATAAAAAAACCGCGGATCGCACCTAGTTATGATATAGCTAGCGGCTTTAAAAAGTGAAATACTTACATTCCTAAAGTCATCGCCAGCTTGATTCCTTAGCTTTTCGACTACAAGAGCTTCAGCATCGTCTGATGGATTGTCCGGAAGTTCGTGCCACACCTAGAAAATTAAAATATTATGTTGTTAATTATCTAATTCGCTTTTCTCATACAGTCACCCCTGGTTTCCTAAGCCCTATTCAATTTAATCACTACAGCTAATATGAGGTTATTTATCCGCATCTCTACTAAAATTATGACTTTTCGGGGATGGCAGTATATAGACATGAGGAACAGGATGTAAAGTTCTCATATCCTCCATGGAAAAGGGAGGATCCTCAACCAGACGTAGATTATGTCTGGTGGGCAACTGCCCGACGATAGATGTTGGGATGTTGTATATATACTCGTCGCGCGGTAAACCCTGCTTGCGCGATGCAGGATTTTTGCGTGACGTCTGTGTAATGCGTAGTTTGCATGTGGCGATGTAGATGCTGCCATAGCAGGAGCAGGCTAAAATAACTAGCAGAATCTAAAATTTTATTGGAGAATTTTCTTCCCTGCCGAAATGCTAGGAAGAAGTGAAGTGCGAGGTTTTGATAAATTGTCTTTTTAAGCCAACCTATTAAATCAAATTTTGTTGTATCCATGAAAATCATGGGTCGCTAGAATCTTCTAAATACGAGAAGCAGGACCAGTCGTTCGTCCAGCAGTGGACGTCTTTGGGCTGAATGATGGTATCCATAACTAGCTTCTGCGCGACATCGTTCGTTCGTTTTAGCATAAAATATATCCTATGACACTCGTCAATACTGTAGATTCTCATTAGTATAATATTAAGTACAGATGATAGTTTTAAACTTACCTTGATCATAATATCCCGTAGTTCAGTCTCGACCATCCTGGTCATGCGTGCGTTCAGTTCATAGTGTCCACCTTGTAGGGGCGGCTCCACAGGTACTGGCAGCGGAACTGATTTCTTTTCTTCTTCCTGTTTCTTTATTTCCGCTGTTTGAGGGTATTTAGAAGATTAATATTTGTATTTCGAAGGTGAAAACACGTTTATCGTCCCATAAAAATATGCCACCTCTAAATTATGTCACGATATGTCTAATTTTAATAAGTAATATTGGAATGTAGGTAATGTGAACAAGCTTTAATAATAATACATACGTTTTCGAGAAGACCCAGATGAACTTTCTTGTACTGCAGAACTATTGGTAGGTCCTTCAGAAAAAAGATAATCAATGTAAAGTTAAATAAGCAATGTCCATAAATATTTATTTGCACTTTCCACTGAAACAGTCATGTGTGAAAATAAATTTATTGGTTATTCGAAACATGTCTACAACCGCTTTGTTGGAAACTAACAAGTCAGTAAGTGGATTGTATGTAACATACCTTTAGCAATTTTAGCCTCACTTGGGCTGACTTTCGATTCAAACTTGACAGGATCTGCCCTCCGCTTAAATGATTGTTGAGGTCTCTGCTTCTTTGGGCTCAGAGCATGCTTTTTCTCTGTAACAAGACGAAATGGGATTACAGGAAAAATTAAATAAAAATCCTACTCGTGAGTAGAAACATAAATAATGTATTTGGAGGAATTGTAACAGCATGTGCCTAAACATTGACAAACACATTAGGCAATTCAGAAGACTTGTTGTTTTGAGAGAACAGAAAATTAACAAAATGACCATGCGCAGAATACGAAAAGATCATTCTGAAAACATCCAAAGAACTGGGGCTAAATTAAAATAGCCTCCACAAGTGGCGCTATTTAAATAATATACATTCGGCACACTTCGGGCAGTCCCGCAAACTTCTTTCTGACTGGCTAATAATTTTGAGGTATTTTCAGTCCGATACGCGAGATGAAGAAGCAAGAAATACAAATGCAAACTCAATATTAAACACTGTTCACAAAAAAAAACACTGAAGAAAAACAAATAAATAGGTATCTATGCAAATAATAGTCTGGAAGAAAACTGCTGTAACACGCTGTAGGTATCTGCGAATATGATTAAAGGTAAGTAAAATGCTTCTCCTCATTCACGATCTATTAATCCGCAACAATTTAAAAAATCCTGAGCTGGCCTGAATATATGAAAGAACGAGCGACAAAGGCAAATAAGTCTACAATGATGACGATATAGTGTACTTTGGATGTATGAACGTCCTGAGTAAAATTATTTAGCAGCACCTATGCCCCAGCACCCTCCAAATTATTGGGGCACATAAAATTCTTGAACATATCGGTTCACCTAAACGTCTACTTATAAGAAGAAACAGAGCCAAATTTACACAACAGCAAAGTTTCAGAAAAAAAGAAACAATCCTGGATAATTTCTGGGGAACTCCCAAGACTGGCAAAACAGCTTTACAAGTTGCATAAAAATGGGTCGCACCCTAGGCAACTCCGCTACCACGTTGCCCGCTTGTCATCTTTTGATCAAGGTAAAAGCTATAGGCATAAACGAGACAATATAAGAGGACAAGGTTATACAATAATTAAGATAATACGTACTGCTTCCTCCACATATCGAAGTGTTCGTAGGCCTCGTTAAGTCCTAGGAGAATTTATAAGTCGTCACAGGCAAACAAGTCTGAAATTTTACTAATAAATTTTCTAACCTTATGTATTCCACTTATTTTTGTTGCTGATCGGTCGTTCATCCTGCCCTGCCAGTGTGGAAGATTACAGCCCACTCCCTCTTACAGAGAGGAGGCTTGAGTCCCAGCGGTGGAAAAATTACAGACTGATTGTGTTAATGCTGTTGCTTTTAAATAGGACAGTTACGGCTAAAAGCCAGCCCCAAGATCTTTGCGAAGGGACCAGCACGGCTATTCGTCGAAAATTCTTTGGGCTAAACTTTCCTGCTATGTATCAGTTTTTATTGATTCACAAGCTAAGAGTGAGGTGAATACATGCATGTATTCTCAGCAGACGTACATAGCTTCATATAACATAAATGTAATGTTAGTTATTAAAAAAGTAACTACAGGTAGTCAGAAAATCAAAATATGATATTGTACTTCTGCATAATTTGTTGTTGGCTTCGGAATACAGCAAAGTATGACGGCATTTCTATAGACCATTCGTTCGAAAGTGCTGAAAATGTAAATACAAAATGATATTTGGGTCTTACCGTAATATCGTCCGTCCACAATCTTCGGAACCCTGTAGTATTCTGAAATTTCGGACCCTCTGCAAGTTTTTGATTGATTTTCCATGACGATTGAATTCAAAATTTAAGCCTTGTTGATGACAAAACTCTATAAAAAGAATCAACAAATTATAATAAAAATAAAATATTGGTTAATCAACAACAAATAGCAAAAACTGGACGTTGATCTGAGAGATTCTCGACCATACCAGAAATTCAGATGGTGATAACTACATTAAACGTGACACTTACCTCTTTTTACCCGACTGCGAACAAACCCAAAAAGAGGGTAATATTTTTTCACCTGATGCATACTGAGAGTTAGTTACAAATGCAGTTGCGAATATTGGCAGGAATATCCGAGATCGTAAGCAAAAAGCGTTTTATTTTTCAATGTTTGCTTTCATAGCGATGTTACTTCGTAGCTTCACTAGCTCCGTTTACAGTTAAACCCAGATAATATCAGCATTCAAAGGCTCGTTATGACTTTTAAACGGTAAAAAAAAACATGAATTTCTAAGTAGTTATATTATTTATTGAAACAGCAATGTCTTGAAAGATGCTTTACAGTGACACAAATCCAGAGTCGGATTCATAACAAATTCAAAATAAATAACAGCATTATGTGTAAGTGCAAATAAAACAAAATATTTACCTTCTGAAGAAGCTTAATCTAAACAAATGATGTCATCATCACTATCAGAGTCTAAATCCATGTTAGCGATATCGTAACTATCCGTCATTTCTGCCTTATACTTTTCAATTAGCTCCTCTAACTTGGAATGAGAATACTCTGACTTAAAGTATGCCGTGTGGGATTTATTCATAAGATCGACGTAATCTAGTTGATACTTCATCTTCGACAAAGTCTCCAATGAGTCTAAATCTACTTCTAATTCAAACTTAGACTTGTTTTTCCTATCAGGTGTAATGTGGAGAGGTTTCCAGATATTGAAATTGATCCCCTTTACACCTTGATTACTTTGCTTTAACCTCTCTGCCACGATTGCAGGATTTATCTGATACTCGTTAGGCACGATAACATTCATTCTAAAGAACCGAGTGTTCTCGTCTTCAGCGCCCAAAATAACGATAGCCTGACGGCTTACTTTACCTAAATGTTGCCCCAACAACCACTTTTTTGTCTCCGGATTTTGTGGGATTACCCCAAAACAGTTCGGAGGGAAAAATCCGTATTTAACAAAATCCGTTTTGGACGCTCCATCCTGTTGATGATATCGGAAAATATGATATATGAGCACTTCTTTAATTTTACGCGCCTGTAGAAGGGTGAGACTTTTGCAACCTTTGAGAGTTATTTTAACGAGTGAGGGCTCGTACGTGAGCGACGCCATGGGTGAGTTCTGTATAGCTTCCGAGATGACGGCGACGTCTATGGTGGCGGGCTCCTTGAGCCCCGCGTCGAACGCGTCCTTGTCGACGGCGACCGCTTTCAGAAACACGTTGACTTTCTGCAGTTCGTAGCTCAGCATCATCTTCTGTTTTTCGAGAGCGCGCGCGGACGACGGCGGCATGTCGACGTAGAGTCTGGTTCCTTTCTGCATGACGATTTTTTTGACGAACTTCCAGTTGGCGATGTTGATGCCTTCGAGGCGCTTGTTCTGCAGTTTAAGTTTATCGAGCGGCTCGATGTTGCGGGAGCGCGAGTGGCCGGGCAGCCACACGGCCGCGCGCTCGTACCAAAGCTCCTCCTTTGTATACACGATGACGTGGAACTCTGTGAACCCGCTAAAGTCTAAGTTAACGAGCCAGTCCCTGGTGCTGTCGTCTGTGGTGATCAGCTCGTACCGATGCGTGTTCTGCAAACCTTTGAGGGTGAAATCGGGGGCCCAGCCCTGAGCGATTTCAGTCTCCCGTAACATTTGATTGATGAGGAAGTCTTTCAAAGAGTCGGCCTGCCTAGCTGTAATCTGTTCGAAATCGTCTTTGCACAAGTATAGTTTGTAGCCCTCGTCCTGTGGTTGCTGGTAGGGCTCGGGCATGAATACTGGATTCTGCGGTAGAGTTTCGTATGGGTGAATAAATGGTGCCGGCACCATCATAGGGACCATGCCGGGGTTCAAAGGCTGCGGGACGGCCCGCGGGATGCCGAGGATCGGCAATGTGACCACTTCTGGTGGAACTATATTCATGCTCCATCCTGTAAATTTTAAACATTGATAACTTTGGAGGCAACGATTTCACTACTTCAAAAATTCGAAACATCGAATAAAGAAAGTAAAGCAAAAATACAACACTGAGTAGACAAACTTACTAGATTCACTTAATTTTGGGCGCGGAGCGTATTCTGAAAAGATTGAAGAGTTATGTGAAGTCTAAGTTTATGATCAGTATAATTAGACCAAGATGTGATTAGATTCCTACCTGTCTTCATGTGGGGGCTTTGAGAGCGAACAGTCTTGGCAGGAACCTCCGACAGTTCTGTGGAAATATTAGTCATGTTAAAATATTACCTATACGAAAAATTTAATTTTGTATTTTCGACATTTATATACAATATACATAATTCTATAAAATTTTATTCCCTTGTTTTCAGTATCATTATTATATTAGTTTATCATAATTATTCCTAATTTTATTAACCAACATGCTTTAAGAATTATTTTTACATCTTACATAATAATAATACCAGCCTGTTACTGTCCCACTGCAGGGCAATGGCCTCTTCTCATACAGAGATGGTACGAGCATTGATCACCACGCTTGCTCAAGACGGGTTGGCGATTTCAGAACTATATTAACTATAAGTCCAGGTTTCCTCACGATGTTTTCCTTCACCGATGTCAGTAATGTCCAAGACAAACTCAGAAAGTACATATGAATTGAAAAAGTCACATTGGTACTTGCCCGGATTTGAACCCACAACCTCGTGCATGAGAGGCGAGGCCTTAACCACTGGGCCATCACGACATGTATCTTACATAGCAGAATGCAAATAATTAATATCAATTTAACCTGCTGAGCATGTATAGCAAAATTAGGAACGATAAATCAAACCACCTGTTATTGTGATTTGACAAAAGCTTGAATTGAATTTTCTGATACCGGGGAAAACCTCACGTACTTCATAATAATGAAAAATCCCTACAAAAAATATGAAGGGAGAAGAATCTCGAAAGTTATAAAACATACCTGGTGCCTGCCGCTTGATAATTCTGAACTGACTGGGGAGCGAAGACATGACTTCCTGCAATATCTTCTCCTCTTCTTTAAGATTATACTTCGCCTGGTACTTGATAATTATCTCGATGAACGACACGTCATTATCGCCAAACATATCGAACACTATTCTTGCAACTGCAAGTTTTAATTCTTCGAGAACTCGATTTCTCTGCTCTCCTTTGAGTTGTCTGTAGTTTTCGTGTCTATCGAGAATTTTGTTGCATATTTCTTCGATGGCTTTGTCGCGTTTGATTCGGACTGTAGGGCTGACGGTGAAGCGTTTGGGTCTGTCATCGATACGGTCTCGTTCATTTGCGTAGTCGTCACGGCGGTAGTCGCCGCGTCCATCATCCCGCGGTCTGTCATCCCGCGGTCTATCGTCCCGCGGTCTATCGTCCCGCGGTCTGTCATCCCGCGGTCTATCGTCACGTTCCCTGGCTTGTAATTCTTCCTCACGGAATCTGTGTCGCTCGTCGTAACGTTGCGGTCTTTCTTCGCGTTCTCTCTCGCTGTGATGACTCCTGCTGCCTTCCTCCTCCAAATAATCACTCCTCTTCGACCCCAATCGGCGCAATTCTTCAGCTTTCTTTTTGAACTGTAAAGCTCTCTTGTAGATGTCTTCGAAATCTTTATCGATGTTCGTGTTAGCTGGTTCTTCTTTTCTGCTATCGTGGCGGGGCGATGGTTCCCTTCTGCGGTGGTATTCATCTGGATGAGGGCGTTCTTCATGCTCTCGCGGTCGGCGAGAAGAATCGTACTCTTCTCTTTGCGGATGCGGCTTACGTTCAACTGAAGTTTCTCGCCGACGGTAGTTACCTCGGCGTTCAGCGTCATAATCTTCGCGGGGAGAGAACTTGGGAACTTCCCTTTGAACGAACCTCTCGCTGTGAAGGGGGTGAGGTACTGGTTCCCTCACCGGTATCTCTTTAACAGGTCGGAATTTATCCTCGATGAACGGTCTTCGTTCAGTGTTATCAGGACGTCTGCCGCGCGGGTCTTCAATTTTCTCGAAGGGCTCCCGAGGCTCCCATACAGGCACATGTTTGGTTTTGTCGGCTTGATCCCTTTCGGTGAAGTTCGGGCGGTTGGTTCGGGGATAATCGGTATCTCGTACATTTTGTCCGGGCCAGGATGGTGGTGGCGGGGCGTCGCGAATCTCAGGGCTGCGACGTTTCTCTAGCGCCCAGGAACGGCGCGGAGAGTGAGACGAGCGGGGGGAGGGAGAGTGCCTCTTATAGCGGTCTCTCAGAGGAGACCTGTCGCGTCGGATCGGCGAACGAGACTTCCTTTGTGGCGTCAGGGTGCGTTTTGCTTCGCCTGCAGCGTCGGGCAAGCGATCTCTCATCTGTATTCTTGCCATATCGCGTCTATCGTCGTCCTGTTTCTTTATAGAACCGGCAGCTTCTTCCCTCTCTCTCTGCCAGGGCGAGATCCTTGGCTCGGCTTGCCTAATCCCCTGCATGGGATACTGAACATTCTCGCGGTTATCGGGCCGGTAACCACCTGAGTACATAGCTTGGTTTGATGCCTGTAAATTGAAATTTAGTTTGCAAACACGTAGTTGAATTATAAATACTTAACTAAAAATATATAGAAATAAATATCAAAACGGGACATCGAAGTGATAAAATCCTTCCTCACTTATTTGTCCCCAGAGAAAACCACGAATTCCTACTTTTATAAATCATTCAGAAATACCACAAAACCATTAAATATTCCCGTTCGTTTTGTTTAAACCTTTATGTTTACAATATTTAACATATATACATAAAAGTTATATATCTCCTCCTGATCTGTTCATTTATGGTCGCCTAATTGTCGATAAAAACACCTAAGTTTATCAATATCGATTTGCTTAGTAGGTAAATAATAAATAACCTTTTTCGTAGAAACATTGGATTTTTGGTTAAAAAGTGATCCCCGCCATCTATTATTAGGGCCCCGCATTCTATTATTAGGGCTGAAATTGACGAAAAGTTTATAAATTAAATTGTTACTGCGTCTTTGAACACTTCATCATCGCCCTTCTTTTTTTTTTCTCAAATAATTTGGTCTCGTTGACTTAATTTATTTAAAGATAACTTTAGTTCTTTCCTTTAAAAACCAGTTTCTTTATCCATGTTTTGCATTTTTAGAGAGAACATGGATTAATGCACTTCACGTTCGGTTCAATATGACAACGTTTTATTGATGAACTATTATCTTGTTGCTTCGTCTAAGTTCTTACTCATTTTAAAAACCGTAGTAGCGTATCAGTTAGCAACATGATTTTTCTGTAACAATTTCCACATGAATGCAATAAATAATTTCGGTTGTGAAATGTCGTCTCATGTCAAACCTTTTACATAAAATTTATTCCGGAACTTCTTTAGAAATTGAAGCTTCACGCAGAGTTGCAATATTATATGCTTTTTTCAGCGGTATTCTTTCTGTATACCTTCTCCTCAAAAGGGGATATTACGAAAATGATCTCAGTCATGTATAAATAAATTGTTCTACAAATCACTTTGCAGCCTTCATATTGTTCTCGTTTAGCCATTACAGTTTGCTGTGATCTACCAACTTAGGGCAAGTACTCAATTTCATTGATTAAAGAGGCTCTGAGAATAGCTCGCAATTAATTACTGGACAAGGTTTGTGATCACTTGTAGGTATTACTTGATGGTTTTCGTATGATGTACTTGCGGCATAAGCGACGAGAAGTAACAGCAAAGCTATGCATGCGGCGATCCTTCTTTCTAGATTTACAATATTTTGCTATATTACAATTCTATCATCTGATATCTTTATCATTAAATAGTATTTAATTTCTTATTTCTTAAACGTAACTGGTAGTACACTTCTGCCAAACCCTACATGGAATACAGGAGTAAAATTATGTCATGTTCTTATTCATTAATCTCTCAATTTTTACAATATGACGCCATACCAATATCTCGACTTCAGTTTTCAAATTTCTCCAAGACAGGATCCAAAACGCGTCTCTCTAGCTTTAAAATTGTTTGTGTTGATGACGATTTTCCACATCATTTGTTGTTAACAATTTTATTTTGCCCGAGATTGTCGGAAGTTTTTTCAGTTTATAATTTATTTTACTCGCATTTTATATTTTTGAAATAAATGATTAATGTTTTCAAGCCGAATCATTATCGTTTATTCTAACTTATTAAGTGTCGGCTCAGCATGTCGTCTTTGGATTAATCAAGCCATTAGGTAGAAGTCCAGCGGTTTAATGATCTTTCTGCATATCTTCATAATGTTGAAATCTTTCGTAAGTCTCGTCTGTCGCCAAGATTATTTGATATTCCCATAAAGTTTCTGCAAAATACTGCGGACGCTGTTGCTTTTTTTAATATTTTAATTTCTTTTTAGGGAACTGCACTATATAGTCATTATTAGCCGATAATGTTCCCTCTGCTGAAACACAGGCTTCCTCTCTGTGAGAGGGAATGTCACCCGGGCCCAGTGCGGGTTGGTACATGTCATATGTCTTCGAATTTTTGGTTCTAGGACATGCCAGTTTCCTCACGATGATGAAAAAATTTACACAAAGTAAAGCGCCTGTCCGGGTTCGAACCTACGACCTACAACAACATGTAAGTCGCGGCCGTTACCACTGGGCCACCGCTGCTCTATAGTAATTTGTTACAAATATTTTTATTGCTCATCGTGTTGATGGGTAAATAACAATAATATCATTTTTCTTCGCATTTACTTTTTCTTTGTTTAAAGTCCTGTTTCTTTGAATAACTTTTGTCAGTAGTTTTATTACACAAGTTTAAGGTTTTCTTGCATTGATTTCTATTTTTAAGTACATTTTATCCAGGGCCTCGCATAACGCATCACCAGACTTCTTTGTTGCAAAAACACGAGTCCTATGGTTTAATATTAACTGCTTAGCGTCTTGTCTCAATTTTCTATGTAGCATTTGTAATCCATTAATGTAATCTATATTCCTCATCGACGAACTAGGGAAAGCCGCGGGAGTTCGATTGATGCGGGAAGTACATGACCGGTCGTTGTGGCGATGGTTGGCGGAGACCTGTGTCCAGCAGTGTGGCTGAATGATGAAACTCCTTGGTTACCTTTATGTGCGTCCTGTGGTCTAAGTTTCTGTTCAATTTCTTCTACTTTCCCAGTCTCATGTCATGCTTCGTAACATTCAGCATTGAACCAACAACACATTGTGAAGACATTTCATTCCAAATGACTCACGCGGCTGTCATATGCAGATTGTAAATTCTGTATTATTTGACAGCATGTCACCTATCCACGGGGTTTTTCATAATTTCATGTAAATTGTGACTTTCTTACACTTTTGTTTTAATTACTCCCGTATTTGTTATTTCATTTTTTTTTTACATGTATCCTTTCAGTGCAGCTAAATAAAAAAAAATAACCACATCGAAAAAGCAAGACACAATTTATACGCGTATTAGAATAACTTTTAGTTATCAATTAAATTGTATCACTTGCACAACAATACGATAAAAAACTTAACATTTTGTACTGTAAACATACGTAAATAAATTATAACGGAAGATCTCCTGCACATTATAGAACAGAACATTTCAAATCACATAACTATTCGAGACAGCAAAACGTTAAAACTGTGGAAAAGGGTCGCAGACCGAGATAGGCTGCGTTTCCACCAGAGATGAGCAAGGATGGCAGCGAGGGGTGTATGTGAAACTAACCAATAACATCACTTCACTGTCATAGCTTGAGATAAGCTAGCGTTGTTATTGGTTAGTAACATACGCCTCCCACGCTACGCATCCTCGCTCATCTCTGGTGGAAACGCAGCCTCATAAGCGTTACTTAGCACGAACTTGTAGATCCCAATTTGTAGTGCCACTTACAAATTAAGTGCTTTGTAAATCAAAGCAAATGCAGATATTATTTGAATACTTAAACCAGAAATTCTGATTTTAAATCACCTTAAAGGTGTATTTCATTTGACTATTGTGGTAAATTTTATAACCTCAATTTTCGTCTATGAGTTTTCAATAACAATTTAATAATTTTATTCAAACAACAATTGTTGGACAAAGTGGTGAGATATAAATTTGAATCCTTCTAAATACCGATGATTGAGTTACTAATTCCTTTTAGTGAGTGATTGCAGAAGAATTTAACCTGATATGGGGTGTGTTTACATTTTGATCAAATACTTTCGGAACAGACTAGATATTTTTCCGTCTCTATCTTGAACTTGTAGTTTGACAGTTGTGCGACAGTGACAGGAATAACGTCCAGCCAAAGCACTTGATAAGTTTCATCTATTAATCTCGGCCTCAAATAGCTACCTTACTAATGTAATGTGCTATCATGTGCAGGAGGTAAAAGGCGGTACTTACATGGGCGGTCGGTTCGTACGCGGGCCGGATTTGCTTCAGTTTGTCTTGTCCGTACTTGTCCAGTTTTTCGGGGTGAATGCGGGCCGGTGAGTACCTACTTGAAAATATTGTATTTGTTGGTATATTTTTTTGCTTTACGTTAAGAGCGATAGCAGGAGCCCTATTTTCAGAATATTTAAAACTTAAGTTTTAAACAAACAGTTAAACAAAAACTACAGCCTGACAAAAAGTCTTAAAAAAAAAAAATTACCTACATAAACTAACTACCCACATAACAAAATATTGAAATTAAAGTTGTAACTCTCAATGAAACATTATATTGGCTCCAATGTAATTTTTTGTTCTTGTTTTTTCCTTGATAAACACTGGAACATCTGTCTGTGACTCTGTAGAATTAGGAGTCTCTCATCAGTTAAATTTTTGATATTTATTTTTCCTTCAACAATGTGATTTTGTTGTTATATCATTGTAGTAGTATGACGTTGGCGTGACGGTGGTGTTTCTTCCACTACAGCCACATATTATTAAGAGTTAAGAGTACCCAACAATTCGAAAAAATCACATGCACACCCAACACCATTACTGTGTTTTCTGATGGGACTGGACACGACCTAGGAATCAAATCTAGAACCGATGCCCAGTAGTCGGGCTGCGTAAAGCCAATTCCTGTATATGAGCCAGCACTGGATGGTGCTGAATAGTACACAGACATTGTCCTGCATAATTTTGAAAACAATCATACAAATCTGTTTCTAGCCAGCACCTTAGTTGATTGGTTTTTACCGCACAGAGTTGGCCCTCTTATGTTTGCAACAGATAAAAAGACAATCATGTTCGCTCTCAACACTTTTCTAAAGCTACGCGCGATACCGCAACATGATTGTCCCTTAAATAAAGTAAGGCGTCTAGGAATAAATCGGTGCCGAATATGGAGTGAGTTAGAGCGAGACAAGTGTATTGCATCATAGTTTACCTTTTTTTTTATTATTCGAATTTTCGAAAAAACCTTAGTGATACCCTAGGGATATTGCGAAGACACGGTTAATTAGACAAGCAAATTGGAAGTAGCGCTCGCCGGCCGCTGCCGCGGCACCGCTCACTCGGCTCGCGCGCGGGTGGTCACAGTTCTAACCTAACCTATTTCACCCGGTTCAATATCCCTAGCGTATCCTAGGGTTTTTGCGAAAATTCGAATTATCAAATCATCCTAAGACATATAATATCAGAAAGGAAATAATACTTTAAATAATATTTTCAGTAACCATGAGTTAATTCGTAACAGATTTGTCCATTAGAAAATTCATAATAATCTTAATATCGGGGACGCATAATATTGCGACTCAACGCCTAGAGCGCTGGTTCATACACAGATATTGGCTTCACGCAGTCGGGCTTGCGACTTCTAGACCAGGAAGTTAGTCACAGTACTTATATTATTACCAGGAAGTTAGTCACAGTACTTATATTATTACTTTGCATTTTGCCTCAGTGGCTGAACTATTGACGGTACTTTTACGTTTCGTGGATGATATTAAAAGCCACGAACTTTAAGTCTATAAAAAAAAAATCGTATAGGATTGTTACTCATTTTACTTTCCTCACTTGCGTTAAGTATTCTCGCTAACTCAATATAATTTATATAACATGGACTAAGACAAACTTAGCTCAAATTTTAGTTTTCGTGTCTGCAAAAGGTCAATAAAGTTCATAAAACATATTTTTTTAGAAATCTCGATGTTTTGTCAAGTCGTAAAAATCGTGCGAACGTACCTGACCATCCTCTGCGGGTCCTCTCTTCTTCCGGGCGAGGCTCTGCGTGGTGGTGAGACCAAGCGCCTTACTGGCGAGGTTCTCTTGTGCGGGGAGTCGCGGCGACCGGGGTGGTGTGGGGCGGGGTGATGGGCTGGCATACGACGGTCTGGTGACAAGGAGATCAACAACTTTAGCTAACCGCTGTCGTTGAAAACCAGCGCTGTGGCTCTGCCTGGTATAGTGTCACAGCATTGAGCATGCTAAGCGATGGCCATTTTACGTGGATGTGACGCATATTTTCCCCAACTTCTTTTATTTTTAACCGACTTCCAAAAAGGAGGAGGTTCTATGTTCGTAGCGTATGTATGTTTTTTTATTTTTTGTATGTGTGTCCACTGATTTCTCCGTCAATTGTGGCCCGATTTTGAAAATTCAATTTTTGTATGAAAGAGTTATACTCTCAAAATGGCTCCATATAAATTTTATCAACTTTGCTTGGTTAGTTGTGAGTTAGCTTCAATAATAGGTACGTATTTTTCCCACTTAGCATAATATGGATGATATGATGATAACTTCCTGTCACTGTTATTTACATAGCAGGTAGTGGTATTCGAATTTGTGTGGGGTAGGTACCACAACTAAAAAGTGAAAAATAAAATCTTTAACAAACAAAAAAAAAACAAACCGACTTAAAAAAAAAAGCACTACAAAGTGAAAAATTACTTTAATTTCGGAAGTTCGGTGGCAAAACGAAAATTCAAAACCAAAGACACCCGACTTTTTTTTTTGTTTTTTATTTTACGCGCCTTATTTAGTGCAAATATATGTACATATGTTGGGATGAAAGTTTGTTCTTTTTCCTGATGTGAATTCTCATCGGGCGCACTGCTTGTCTACACTAATATCATAAAGAGAAAAGATTAATATTTTTGTTTGTAATGATTAAACTCAAAAACTACTAGATCAATTTAAAATTTTCTTTCACCTTTAGACTCACTCAGTGATAATCAGTGATCGGAGTAGGTAGATTGAACTGGGGTCATTGATCCGAAACGTATATATTACTATGGACATTCCTCCGGAATTGGTGGATTATTAAAAAAAAACCGGAACTTATGTAGGAATTGTATTCTGCCAGAGTGGAAGGAGTCATTTGATGATTTGCCATCCTCAAAAAAAGGTAGGAATTGTAATAAAATGAGCAATTTTATTCTTTATTATTCTTCCTATTTTTTTTTTTTGTCACGATTTGACAAAACCCAACGACCAATCAGAACAAAGGATCATGGGTGGTACAGTAGTAATAATATCACTACCAACATTAACAATATTTAATTGAATCCGGAAATACCGGAATTACTTTCCGGAAAAATGGCTTATCCATGTTATTCTTTCTGTGTGCATTTATGATACAAGTACTAAAAATCAATCTACCTACTCCGATCACTGGTGATAATATACCATATATTATCACTGAGTAACATAGGCTATAATTAATAACGATATTACGCGGGTGAAGCCGCTGGCGGAAGTTAGTATAATATAATATGCTATGCAGTACCAAATAAAAATACGTCTATAAAACTGTGGGTTAGAACTCGTGACTTACAATATCAATCGCGCAGGTTTTTAACCGACCTAAAAAAAGGAGGAGGTTCTCAAGTCGTCACGTATATGTTGCGATGGCGGTCAGATGTGCAGAGTACATTCAAGGACAAAAAGGTATATTTCAGAAGACCTTAGCTCTTCTTTCTACTTCATTACCAATCATAAATTACCAAATCTGCATAAAATTATCAAAAACTCACCCGGAGAAACTCTTTTCCCAGGCGGAGAAAACTTCCTCGCAAGCGGAGAAATCCTTCTCCCAGGTGGAGAAACCCTTCTTCCAGATGGAGAAACCCTTCTCCCAATTGGAGAAACCCGTCTTCCCGATGGAGAAACCCGCCTTCCTGTCGGAGAAACCCGCCTTCCTAACGGAGAAACCCGTCTTCCTGACGGAGAAGCCCGTCTTCCGGGTTCTGGAGATGCCCTCCTCCCGTTAGGAGATCGTCTGGGCGAGAAACCGCGTCTCTTCTCATAGTCCTTGTAAGTTCTATCTTGGGTTTCTGGTCTTATTGCCTGGGTCTTAGGATCCCTAGCTACCGTTGGAATGTATTTCCTATCGTCGTATTGTTTCTCATACGGTGTTGGACTTGGCTTCGAGAACGGGGCCTTTGTTGGTTGGGGCTGAAAAATAAGGCTAGTTTAGAGAACTTGAATGTAGGCTTGTGTAAGTTTAAAAGGGTTTATGAAGTAAATTAATCCATTGAAACATTGTATTTTTGCTTTCTAGGTATTGCAGGAATTAATACCATTTTTTTCAAATGTGCATTTAACATTTCAGATAGGCATTCGCTCCTTGTAAAATACTGGTATTCAGCTGCATCCGGCTAGACTGGAAGCTGACCCTAACATAGTTGAGAAAAGCCTAGGCAGGCGGATATTGTGCATTTAACATTTCTTATTTTTAGATTTGTAAGAGCATGAGCTCACGTGAAATTGAAACTAGATGTTTATTATCGCACCGCGTTAGTAGGTATTTTTCTAATTCGACCGGGGTGATAAACGCACTGCTTTTCAACTTTACCTGTGACTGCCACGGCGATGCCGCGCTCGAAGAGTACTGCGACTGATGCCCTCCCGGCCCCGCGTGACTGCCCGACTGACCCCCAGGGTTGGTGATATTGTACTGCGTCGGACCTTGGAAGTTGTCCTTCATTATGGTTAGCTGAAACGGTCATTTTATTAGTTCAGGGAGAGACAGTCATTAAAATGTATACAAGGTGTAATTGAAATAACTGAAAACCTGAAAAATGGTAGCAGCAGATTTTTTGTTGTTCCCATTGCGAAAGTTGATCATAATGATAACTTTTCAGGTTTTCAATGATGATGTTTTTCTTGTTTAAATGTGAGTATAGATGAAAAAAAAGTATACGTATTTCATGCAGTTTTTAGGAAGTGCTTTAGTTTCAAGTCTGGATGATAGAAGAAGTTTTTTTAATATGCTTCCTACAAATCGCTTTAATCCATAGTATGCTCATGTTTATTTAGCAATTTCTGATGACTAGGTCGAGGGTTTCTTCAAAATAGTCAGTCATAGCGTCCGACCGTGGCACAAAAAACATAAAACCGGCTATCTAATTACGCAACACATTTTCGAATTGCAATTGAGTCAAATTGGTTTCGTTTGACTAGAATTGCTTTCAATTTACAACTTTTGAAAGCAATTCTAGTCAAACGAAACCAATTTTACTCAATGGCAAATCGAAAATGTGTTGCGTAATTAGATAGCTAATTGATAAGTTTAAGTTTCGAACCAAGCTTTTAGAAATACAAATAAGAGAGTGGTGATATTTACACTTGCCGTTTTGTCCTGCTGGTAAGGCTGGGTCGCTGGGTAGCGGCTGTGTATTGGCGGGTGCGTTACGCTCGTATCGACAGTCTCAATGCTCCTCAGAGACGAGTGACGAGTTTCCACTTGACGTGTGGGCTGTGAAGTTTCATCTTAGTTACTCAAAAGAAGTTGACCGAGATGTTTGTTGGTTCATGTTAATGTTATAAATAGTTGACATAAGTTGGCTGACGTCAATCCAAAGTTTCAGAAGAATCTTATGAATCACTAAAATAGACTTGCCAAAGATTTACGAGATTGAATTATTATAATTCCAAAATATTCTGCGACTCATTGCTGTCTGTAGTTTATCATCATGGCCGCTCTGAAGTAAACTAAGAGTGAGTTTTTGCAGGTCGTCAAACGTCTTGAATTGAGTTTTTGAGAAACTTAACTAAGTTTCTCTTGATAATGTTTTATGATCTGAGCTATCGGCCTATTCTGTAAAAATCTCACGCACAGTGAAAACTTAAGAGCGGTCATTCTAAAAGTTGGCAACGTCGCAAGCTGTCAAATATTTACCTGTTTTGATTAATTTGGCAATATTACTGTATGCAATTAAGAAATATTGTTAACTAGTGAAGTAGAATGGCTATAGCGACACAGCACGGGACAAACCCGTGTACTCCTCGTTCGGTCACAGCAGCCAGTCTCAATTGAGACTAGCCAACTACGTAAGACATATTATACTACACAAGTGCGTTGGCAAACACAAGAACGCCAATCCATAACGACCGGGGAGAGACCAGGCGCAGGACCAACAGCTTTACGTGCTTTTTGAAGCACGGCAGTGTCACACCACTTACTTTTTAACTCCAGGCTGCTACTGAGAATTCTTGTCTGAAAAGCCTAATAGCTGTTTGGCCTGGCCTGGGATTTGCTTCCGGGATTTGGACCTCATGATCCGCAGCCGTAAACGCTAAGTACTATACACTTTTGCCTGCGTTCATTTTCAAAATTGCACGCAGTGCATGCAGAATACGGTCGATGAATCATCTGAACATAGGCTCTCCGACTTTCACCCATGTTCTCTCACTAACACTCGCCTCATGTAGGGGGCGAGCCTATTCCGAAAGTCTAGATGGAAAAACCTAATAACACTTTCCCCGAGCTGGGAGTCGAACCCAGAACCTCATGCTCGGCAGTAGCGCTTGCGACCAACGAGACAGTCTACAGATAATAAAAACATAATAGAAAATAAAATTTTAAACCAACGCACCTTAAGAATGAATTATAGGTGGTTCTTGTTATGATGGATGTCAAAGACTAGAGGAATCTTCTTCTCTTGGCAGTAGCGTATTAGAGGAAATGCATGGTATAGGACCTGATTCAGAAGTTTGGAGTAGCCTATGTTTCCTTAATTTTTTATAGTGAAAACTTCATAAGGCGCGCTGAGCGATTTTTGGTAAAGGAAAATCTTATGGTTTCGCGTCACCAACATACTGTTATAGCAGTATATCTCTCGCTATAACAGTGACGTGCTGTGCAACATTATTTCATAGTTTTAAGTGACCGTTTTTAATATATTTGTCTGGATTGAAAGTGATGTGAAACAATTTACATATTTTCATACTTAAAGCATTTATATTTTAGGAGTGTTAAGGAAACTAAATATTAACTTAACTAAATGAGATAATGGATAGGTTGGGTCAGTTAAAGAAAGGTCGGTCTTTAGGTTTCTTCCAGGATTTTTGCCCTTGGTTAGTATTTCCCTGAAACTGACTTTTACCCCCCTTGCTATTAGCCTTACTAGGACCTTGTTTTTTATTAGGGTTGGGATTAGGGCCGCCATAATTACTAGCAGGTCCACCTTGTTTTTTATTTTTTTTGTGGTTCTTACCACCACTGAAATTATTTGACTGATTACCAGCATGGAAATGATTCGGTTGAGAAAACCCAGGGGCGTAGGAGGAACCCCTTTGGGAACCATGCATTGTTGTCGAAGTCGATGCTGCAGGCCCAAAACCCATTGGCCCCATAGGTCCCATGCCCATTGGTCCCATAGGCCCCATGCCCATTGGTCCCATAGGCCCCATGCCCATTGGTCCCATAGGCCTCGTACCCATTTGTCCCATGGGGCCCATAGTCATTGGTCCCATCGGGCCCTTCCCCATTGGTCCCATAGGCCCCATACCCATTTGTCCCATGGGGCCCATAGTCATTGGTCCCATCGGCCCCATGCCGATTTGACCTATGGGCGCCAGACCCATTGGTCTCATAGGCCCCATACCCATTGGTCCCATAGGCCCCATTCCCCTTGGTCCCATAGGCGACATACCCATTGGTCCCATAGGCGCAATGCCCATTTGATCCATTGGCGCCATTCCTATTTTTCCCTTGGGTCCCTTACCCTGTTGCCCCACGGATGGCATATTCATTTTTCCCTTGCGTCCCTTACCCTTTTGCCCCATGGATGGCATATTAATTTTTCCCTTGGGTCCCTTACCCTTTTGCTCCATGGATGACATATCCATTTTTCCCTTGGGTCCCTTACCCTTTTGCCCCATGGGTGGCATATCCATTTTCCCCTTACCCTTACTCTTTTGCCTCATAGGCAGCATACCCTGTCCAGGGGGCGCCTTTACATTTTTTGGTTTGAGTCTAATTTTTATTTTTTTAAATCCAATATAGACAAAGTTGTTTCTTTCGGCAAGCTTTTCAACTGAGAATTTATCGATAGTAAAGGTTACAGTCTGGCCATTTGGAAAATCAGGTTTCTTGCTAGTTATCCACCAGTCAGAGAAGTCAAGTCCTTGATTTTGAGATTTAAGCATCTTAAGAATGGCGTCCTCCCCCAGGTTAGGATCCGGTACGTATGCAACTCCGAGTACAGGTTTAGGGCATTCGGTCACGTTGAGGATTTTAACGCGCGCCCCCTCCCATAGCTGGAAATTCGGCAAGTGCTTTTCTAGCCATTCTAACGTCTGGTCATTCGCACAACTGAGTATAAGGCAACCAGATCGTGACACGCAACCTACAAAGTTTGGGCCATTTCCATCCGTTTCTGCGTCGACAAGTTCTAAAATTTTGTCCTGAAGCAGTTCGATTCTCTCTTGAGACATAAGTCCGAGTTCATCTAAAAGGCGAACACGAATGCGGGGACCAAGGGGCGGTCTCACTGCGGCTGGGGCTCCCGGGATTCCAAACCCTTTCAGCCTATCCACCTTTATCGCCCTTGCTTGCCTCTCAGGGCTCATGCCTCGTAGAGCAACCTCTCGCGCCTTCTTTTTCTTTTCTGCCTTAGCAGCAGGATACTCAGCAATCTGACTTACACGGGTTTCACAAAGTTCCCTAGCCTCCATGAAGGTTTTTCCTTGCTTTAACCAAAAATAGAACCGCCTTCTTTTAGCGCCCCTTAGACTTTTGACATCTCTCAATTTCGTTTGTGCCCTTTTTCTGGCTTTTCTACTGAGTGTGTCTTTGGCGGGACCTAACTGGTTGCTAGGCTCACCGGGGCCCTGTTTCCCTAGGTCATTTGGGACATCCTGAGACGTTTCGTCAAGGGTATCATCATCAGCCGAAGAGGGACTAGGGCAGTCGTCATCAGTATGTGATTTAAGTACTTTCGGCTCAGGTTCTGCTTTTCTGACCCAGCGGTATCGGGAATTTGCCTACCAACAACGGACAAAACAATGTTATGAAATTGTCACGATTTTTAAAGGCGATGCGTTTCAAATGATTTTTCACGTCCTCGAAAGTTAGGGAATACTATTTTGTGTGGAGAGCTAACGAAATGCATCACCTTTATCGGTTAAAATTTCTAAGGTATGGCATACAATAATAAATTCATGCTTTTCCTTCAGTCTTAAGCACGAATTTCTTATACACGTTAAACAAGACTCAAAGACTGTTGTTTAATGACCAAAAGAAAATTAAATTGCAATGTCCGTTTTAAAGTGACTTAGCTATTTTATTTGATTTTGAAGGAGTTATTCGGCAAAATGGGGCGTAGTAGTCAATGAATCTGATTTCACTAGATCTAACATTTAAATTTAACTCTCCCACCGCTGGGTGCGTTTACCCAATATTAATCTTGAACATTTTGGAATATTTTATCCATGCACATCGGTTTATACAGGGCGCATCGAATTTAACTATTTGACGATGTAACTTATCCGCGACCTATCTTTTAAACATCCAAAATGTAAGAACACAAACATAATATTTTTCTATTTTTTTTAAGTAGTTAGTAGCTTTGTTATATTGATTGGTAATAAAGAAATGGTATTGGGTTCAAAATTTAAATATTTTCGAATACGTGAGTCTCAATTGCATTTGATAATTTTGTTGATAAAATTGCTATTGTTTTTTGAAGACGTTTAAGAATATGGAAAATTAACTCTGCTGAGTAGATGGAAAAATCTACCCAAATACCGCTGAATATCAGAACTTAATTTTACGCGGAGCAACAGCTGAAACAGTTTCCTCTCCGCGGCCCATTTACTGGGAAAAAACCGTAAACCTGCGGTATTACGGTTGTCAGAATTTCGGGTTTCTGATTTCCCGTGATAAATGTCATAATATGTAATCGTAGTATGACAGCCGGTATTACGGCATAACGTGCTCTTTGGGGGCACGGAGGGATGTTGAAAAAGAACTGACACGCCAATCCAAGCAAGCTTTGACCGCAACAAGAGTGGCTTGCCCCTCAAATGGATTGGTGTGTGTACTATAATATTGTATGTTAAGAGTTCAATTGCTCGCGCACACCTCGTCACGTACGACGATCACAAACTAACTCAAATCAAAACTGCGTTCAAGAGCTGTCAGTGTCAATATTCCACAACAATGATGACACTGACCGCTTTTGAACGCGGTATAAATGTGCTGATCGCGTTCAGTTTATTTGGTGAAATCCGCCGAGTTAGGGATACCAAAAGTTGATTATTATCTAACATTCTGATTTCAAGTTTACTGGTATGTACAAGTCCTGCCATTAAAGTTGAGACTTAACGCACCACGTGGTTTGACTTGAGCAGTAGAAGATTTATGGGTTTCATTTGTGGTATGAGGCGTTGTCAAGTCTCAACTTTAATGACACGACCTGTATTTTGTGACGTCTTGAATTTATCTATTTAATGTTCTATTTTCAATTAATAAACGATGATTTTATTCCTATAATTTATGTCAATATGTGCAGTACTTACCGGCACCGCCTCAGGTACACTGCTCTTAGGTGTGTACCCATAGCCCTGGTCTGTGGCTCTGCCCTGGTTGAAGCCAGGACGCGGATGAACTTGATGTTGCTGTGGCTGTTAATAACAGATTTTATTTACTCATTTGAATAGTATATCTTAGCGCAGAATACAGCCGCAGCGCATCACATCCAATACAATAAAATTTCGTGTCTGTACTGTTGACAGTTGAGGAGTTCCTTTATCTGGAGCCGATCCTGAGTGTAGAATCAGGTAATGCTTATCATAAAAATGCATTGTCTTCGGAACTGAACCAACATGTAAAATGTCAACTCCGTAGGATAAGAGGAAGTGATTTTAAGTCAGCTGGCAAGATTCGGCCTAAACAAACTAACTAACAGTTTTCATTTAATTTGAAATGTTTGTATGTTAACAAACATTGCAAATTAAATGAAAACTTGAATAAAAACGCGGCGCGGGCTGCCTTTTGTTAGAGGGTTCATACAAAATTTACGAAAGTGATGTAAGAAACTTTTGTAATGCGTTGCGTTGCGGCGCGGCCCGACCTAATCTTTAGATAGTGCCTTTATTCCGTAGCAATAAGGGCGGTTTTTCGTCAGCCAAATGTCTTAATGACGTTCGGTTAACCGTGTTTAGGAGTCTATAATACCTCAAATTGCTTAGCATGATCCTCGGTTATATGGAAAATACGGCAGCTTTAATGTATGATATGGTAAACTGGAGGATTAATGAGTATGTTTGACGAAAACACGATTCCATAAAAAATTATTGACAGATTTTATTAAAGTTATTAAACCAAACAATAAACCTCTAGTATTAAAAAAAGAATTAGATCATGAAACTGCATAATAAGTAACTGAACGAAATATAAAGCAGATACTATGTTTTTTTTTGTGTGTTAATTACCATTATTTTAACCGTAAACAGAAATCACCTCAATTATCGGCGCCTTGGAGCCTTCTCCCCGTCGCTCAGTCTCGCTCTCACTTAGCCCGCGAGCAGTAGTGTACGAGCGAGATAAAGAGTGAATTTGGCTGAGGTATTATAGACTCTTAAGTTTATACATTTGAAAGCATTATTGCATTAGCTTTAAAAAGCTGCGAACACGAACAATGATTACCGGTAATAACTGGTGCAAAAATGTAAGCGCAACTTAAAGTATTTTTCTTTACATATATCATTGTATTAGTCATTTTAATTCATTAAAAGACGTTTTATAGTTACCTGTTGTCCATACGACGGGTTAACATTGGCTTGAGGAGTAGTAAAGCCAAATGTATTCTGTGGAACTTGAGTCGCCATTGGCGCATTCCATTGGTTTCCATTTCCGCCACCAGAAACCCATGGAGAAGGCCTATTCATAGAGTCTATTGAGCCTTGGGGCCCAACAGGCACAGGTGGCACACCGTGGCTGTGGGGCCCTCCTTGAGATGGTCTAGCTCCATGGGAACCGACAGACCCATGTATTCCACTGGATCCGTGAACTCCACTGGACCCGTGAATTCCACTATGGCTATGAGGAGCGTCAGGGCCACGAGACCCTTGGTTGTTGTAGTCATTTGGGGGATGACTCATGTAGTCATTTCTAGGTGCGTTGGAGTAATCATTCCTTGGCTGGTTTTGGTAACTAGGTCGGGATTCGAAGGTCTGCTGCGGTGGTAGGCTAGACTGGAAAAAAGAAAAATATGTAAATCAAAAAGTCCTCCTGTTTTTGGGACTTTAACATAACTGGCGAAACGTGGATCTTCTAAACATCTCTGAGTATCCCTTCAGCGAATATAGATGTGATGTGTAATAAGCCTGCATGATTTTGATTAAATAGAAAAGTTTTCATGAGTATAAAACAAGTTCATAAAAGTTACGGAAAGGATTGTAGGTAATATTTAGGTTGGTAACTAATAAAAAATAAATCGAAATATTAAATCTCTTGTTAAATCAGTCATCTGAGTTCCTTTGTCTGATTCTTGATTCTTTTATTTTTATTATTTATGATTTTATAATTAATTTCTGGATTTTAATTGACATTAATTTTAATATTGTACATGATTTTAAGGAACTTATAGATGGGATTGACTTAGGTATTAATTAATTAATTTTATTTAAGCATTTATTTTACAATTTAATTTTATGCACTTATTTCAGTGTTATTTATTTTAGTTATAATAATATTATTGTGGCTTGTATTTTAATCTTTGATAACTAACATAATTTTTTAAGTAAGTATACTAACTTAAATATGGATCACTGTATCTGAATTAAATAAATAAATATATTATCTTTCTGTAAAATAAAGATGAGCCTCTTTCTTTAAAGGATTGACCCGTAACTGCAGTAGACCAGGAAAAGTGGAAAAAGGGAAGGTAGGCCTTTGCCTCGCAGCGGGACAACATAGGCTTATAATGGGAATAAAAAGAGAAAAATGATTTACATCATTGGTGACGAACAAGCTCAAAATCTTGTAGAAAGAATGCTTGAAAGTAGGCAAAGTAAATGGAATGACGATTATGGCATCTTTGGAATGGTAAAATCATCTGCCACAAGCTGTGAAATACTAAAAACGTGTGAAAATATGTCAAAAAATACCACATACAGAGACATTGTAATATTGTGTTTTGGTTTAGGTGACAAGAATGTATACAAATATGTTTCTAATTTAAGTAATATGTTATACATATTTCGAAGGCAAAATGTTTTCATAACAAATGTACAATACAACCCATATCTCAATGAATACATGCTTAATAGACAGTTCTGTTGTATCTGATTGTAAAAAATTATAAGAACTGTAAATTAATTCATCTGAATGACAGAAAGATTTTTCTGAATAAAATGAATGAATTTACGACAAGTTATAGGCTTAATTTAGAAATAGATTCTATGACGTATAATAAACAATTCTTGACTTTTTCTAATAAAACTAAATACCTACTACAGCCAGGTGTTTGCATTGAAAATAACCCAAATGCCTGAGAAAAATAAGAGGTTGCATTCTTTACTATTTCAAACCTAAAAACTTAATGCAACGTATTGACAATCCACAAATACCATTTAAGAAAGGAACTATCCCATTTTTATTCAATAAAATGAAAATTACTAGTCAGTCAAACATAAAAGAACCTTCCCTTCAATCAAATGCACCATTTTTTCGTACCTCACAGTAAGTCCAGTCTGATACTGTTTCATCAAAACATTGCAGGTATTTTTAATAAGATATACGAAATAACGGTGGCACTTAATTAATTCTCTCTGAATTCTAAGAAAATTGACATCATTTGTTTAAGTGAGTCATTCATTAAAAGCAAATCAGAATCACTTCTAAAGATTCCTGGTTACAAACTCGTCGCTTCATACTGTCGAGATACTAAACGAGGTGGGACATGCATTCTCATTAGGAATGAGATGACTTGCGTTAAATTAGATAAGTTTATAAATGACATTGCATGTAATTTTAATTTTGAATGTACCGGAATAGAATTAACAATTAATAAAATTATCATTATTTGTATTTATAGGACACCAAACAGCAATGCAAAAGTTTTTCTAGAAAAATTTGAAAAATTACTAATTAGAGTCACAAAGAAATCGAAGAAGATAATTATTTGTGGTGATTGGAATTTAGACACAATAAAACCAAATAAAAGTTGCCAAGAACTCTTAGGGTTATTTAAAAATTTCAATATTGAATTGCATATAACAACACCAACACGGAAACAGTCCTGTTTAGATTTATTTGCAAGTAATATCAAACAAGCGAAAGGTGAAGTTCATCACCTGGCGTTATCTGATCATGAGACAGGGCAGACCCTGACAGTTACAACTAATAAACCTAAATCTGTATTAAGTTCGTTTGAGTACAAAAGGGACTATTATGAAGAAAACATAAAAAAGTTTTGTGACTGTATTTCTGCCCTTGCATTCTCTGGTATCATATGGATAATTTGGAAGATGCATTTCAGGTATTTCATGAGACATTACAACTGTTCTATAAACTATGTTTTCCCATACAAAGGTTAAAAAGGTCAAACGGAAAAATTAAAACTCTGTGGTTGACTAAAGGTTTAAAAAAGTCATGTGTAAGGAAACGTTATTTAAATTTAAAAAGTATTCATAATAAAACAAACAAAAATAGATTAACAAAAAAGTATAAAAAATATAGTGACATACTTAAACGTTGTATTAACAAATCTCAACAAATACACAACAAAAAATACATTCAGAATATGAAAAACAAGTGCAAGGCTACTTGGGATATTATCAATAAAAAAGATGGTGACAGACAAAAAAGTAATGACATAAAACAAATAGTGTTAAATACCAACAACATCACTGACCCTCAAACCATTTGTGACATGTTTAACGAATACTATATACAATTGACAAATAATAATGAATTTACGTACAAAATTGACGCTATCAATAGAGGACATTAATCACAATAATACAATATTCCTAAATCCTACCGATAATATAGAAGTGTTCAGGGTAATCCAAAACTTAAAAAATACTGCGTCAGTCGGTTTTGACGAAATAAGTACCAAAATTATAAAAGCTTGTGCTAACAACTTATGCAAACACTTGAGCTACTTTATTAATATATCGTTTTCAGAAGGCATGTTTCCAAGCGCATTAAAGAACTCAATAGTCAAACCGATATTTAAGAATGGTGATAAATCTGACATGACGAACTACAGACCGATAACATTAATTCCTATAATATCGAAAATATTTGAGAAGACAATATGACTATGTGGACAAGTATAATTTGCTGAGGCGGGAACAATTTGGATTCAGGAAAAATAGCACTAACTCTTTAGCTTGTTTTAATTTAATAAAAATAATAACTGAGGCAATGAATGACAACATACCTGTAGTGGCTATTTTTCTGGACATGAGTAAAGCCTTTGATTTCGTCGATCATAAGCTATTACTAAGCAAATTGGATAAATATGGAATAAGGGGCAAAACAAATGACTGGCTTAAATCTTACCTAAGTGATAGGCGTCAATGTGTGCAAATATCAAAAGTCATTGATGGAAACAAAGTAGAATATAAATCTAATTTTAAAACGAATGCAGTAGGAGTATCCCAGGGCAACGTAGTGGGATCGTTTTTATTCTTGCTATATATTAATAACCTTCCCAATGCAACACGCTACGAAACTATCTTATTTGCTGACGATACTACACTAATAATAAAAGGTAATGACAAAAATAAATTGAAACAGAAAATTAATGAAGCAATCAAAGACATCATAATTTGGCTTAATAACAACAATTTAAAAATCAATATAAATAAAACAAAAATAATTCAATTTCCAACTTATAAATCAAACTTTCAGACTCTTAACATAAAATATGAAGACAGTATTCTAGAACAAGTAGTAAAGACAACATTCTTGGGGATAATAGTGGACCAAAACTGTAACTGGAAATAGCACATCGATTACGTATGCGATAAGCTAGACAAATTCGTATACGCAATAAAACGTCTACGATCAATAGTGTCCGTAGACGCAGCAGTCACTGCATATCACGGATACGTATCGTCTGTGCTATTATATGGTCTGATACTATGGGGCGACTCAGTTGAAGTTGTAATGGCATTTCGGGTACAAAAAAGTGTGTTAGGGCAATATCTGGCGCCTGGTTTTTGGACAGCTGTAAATCGTTATTTAACAGACTTCACATATTACCTTTACCCTGCATGTACATCAAAGCACTATGTATGCTAGTAAAACAATATCCGCACTACTTTCGCATGCAATCAGAAGTCAGTCACAAAAAGGCTGCTGCTAGAAATAGGTATAAACACGAATTACATGTACCTCAATGTAGATTACAAATTTTTAGGAGAAATGTAAATGCCATTCAGGTGTATAACAAGTTACCTAATTCACTTAAGGAACTTCCTATCCCCATGTTCAAGAAAAAGCTGACAAGCTGGCTATTGGATAATTGCTTTTATGACATTAACGAATATATGGAATATTGTAAAAATCCAAGATGACATGGACTTCATTTTGACATTTTATTGTAATGATTACCTAATTATAAAACTACAAATTCATTGGACTTATTGTAAATCACAAAACTTAAAATTAATATTGTACTTAGTTAAGAACGACAATTGAATATTTGTACACCATATACTTTGTGGTAGAATGTATAGAACTAACAAAAATACTAACACCATACTATGTAAAACTACATTCTCACAAATAAATTTAAAAAATCTCATTTAATTATGGATTTATTTATGGATATATAATTTAAATTATGGTTTGTGTTGCGTAATGTAAATTATTTTGCATACTAGACATAATATTTTTTTTCTAACTGAACAGACAGCTGTGCTGCAGGGGACTTTGTTGCGCCACGCCACCAGTTCCCAGCTAGAGCACTAGGCATTGGTGAACCGTGGGCGTTTTGGGGGACTGTCTTATGTAACTTTGACGTTCAAAAACTGCTGACTCTCAGCCTAGTTTGAATAAATGACTTTTAATTTTTTATAAATAACAAAGGCACATGAAATATTGATGTGTAACACATCAATATTTCATGTGCTTTTCCTCTCGCTTTCCTGCACTCTGTGGCAGTGATTTCGTGTAAAGCGACGGAAGTGTGTAACAGGAAGCCGGGGAAGCGCGCGATATTTGATTTGACCAATGAGCGCGCACGGTGAAACGACCTTGACGAGGCCCCACCCCTTTAATGTTAGTTATGGTGAGATGTCAGATGTTACACATCCTAAGCGACTACTGTAAGGTTCGCTCGTTTTTATAATAATTTACCCATTCTAACATCTTAAGTACATATTGGGCAACGATGCCATTTCCTAACAAATTCGTAAATATTACGTAATAGCATCCGCCAGCGACTTCGCCCACGTGATATATTTATAAATTATAGCCTATGTTACTCAGTGATAATAATTATAGCATTCTGGTGAAAGAATTTTCAAAACCGCTCCAGTAGTTTTATAGTTTATTCATTATAAAAATTAAAATAAATCTTTTCTTTTCATAATATTAGTGTATGGAAGAATAAGCTGTTCAAACAAAATTTAAATATTCTGGAATTTATCTGCCAACGTAGCATTAAAACAATAAATCATATTTGCTCTAATTTACTCAACTGGACTTTGTTTAAAAAGTAAACGTTTATTTATGTCAGAAGACTAACAAATGGTGCGGTAATATTACAGAAACAAAGACAGATACTTTATTGGATGACGTAAAATTGTAAATAAACTTGCTGTGGGATTAGGAACCTTAAGTCCATTATTCAGAATTAATTTTCTCTTGCAAGTTATGCTTATGTTGCCTTACGACCATTTCAATATTTTTTGTTCGTCTTAAACTAACTTTGAGAGCTTTATGATATTGTTGAAAGTATGTTTTGGCAAAGTAACAACGTTTTGTTATTGGCTTTATATCTGGCTATTTCGTATTCTTTCATTTGTTATTAAAATAAAACAACTGATATTTTTCATATATTTTATTAACTATGATTAAAGTTATAACACGGTATACTACATAATGCAATACGGTACCAACTGCTGTACCAGAAAATTAGGAGTTAAATCCATTCGGTATTCTATTATTTTTTAACAATTTTATTTCTAACTTTAATTTTTCATTTTCCAAATGAACTTTTTCAGCTTTAGCTTGAAAATACGCAGCCAAAGCTTCGTTTTTATTTATTCGAGACTGCTGTTCAACCACAGCCAGCATTCGTTTTTTGATATCTGAAAAACAAAGTATTTCAACATTATTTTCTTTACTTTGTATAAAGACAGTCAAGAAAAAAAAAAAGCCGCAAAAGTACACTAAGAAATGAAAAGGATAAGTAATTTTTAAATTTATTCCTTTTCCTTCGCCTTTTTTACCAAACTGAAAAGAAGGGTTAGATTTTTATCCCCCTAAAGGTGCATTACCTATTCATTCCAAAAACGAGAAATTTTAAAAATGGCTGTGAGTCATAATGACAGGGAAATTATTAAAACAACTAAATTACGTACTACAACTTTCTTGTGTGTTAGTCTCCTGTAACCTTTCTTCAGCATCATTCATCACACAGAGCTCAATTCTTTGCAGTGGTGTTTCTGGTTCGGTATATGTGAAAGTCTGTAATGTACTATTTGAAGGCTCTACAATGAAACTGGATGTTAAAGTCTCACTATTTGACGATTCTGTCACGTAATTGGGTGTTAAATTCCCGCTATTTGAGGCTTCTGCGATAAACCCGGATTTTAAAGGGTCATTGTTTGATTGTGGGACTTCTTGTGTCTCATCCCTGAGTTCTGATACTGGCATGACACTTTCACTGTCGTCATCAAGCTCAACCTTGATACCAGTGCGTGAGGCACCTAGCAAGGCTGCTACACGGTCTAGCGTTTCATCTGGTGGAATATACCTCTTTCTACCTCCTATCTGCAAATAAAAGAGTAAGAATTGTGACCATAGCTTTACTTAAAAACCAGTTTGTGAAAGTGTCATCAACTAGAAAATTACTTGACTCATGTCTAGTGATTTATTGGCTCTTGTTATTTCAGTCAGTCAATCACAGCCATTTACATTAGTATGCCAATTTGTCAGCAGATTGTGGTCTTTACTGAAAAACTCAAAGTCAAATAATTTATTTCAATATTAATAAAAGGCACTTTTGAACATAAAAAATTACAAAACCCTTGGCCTTCCAAAAACCAGGTAAGTACCTATACTTTAGAAGTCATTATTTACTACAGTATGTATAACTGTACACAAAATAACTCCTTGGTACAATTACGGACATCAGCTTACCTTTAAATTATTTTGCTTGATATAGCTATTATGCTTCCTAGCGGCTTTCTTCAAGTTCTCCCATTTGAGTCTGAGTTGAGCTGCACGTCGGAACTCACCCGTGGTCACACCAAACGTTTGTGCTATGGACTTCCAGGCATCAACCTTCATCTTATTACTTGAGGCCTTTGTAGATGTACTTGTTATGATCCTATGCTTGGAAATCAGGTTTAGAAGCAGCCTCACCTCCTCTCTTGAAAGAGGTTGAGCCTTGCCTTGCTCATTCTACAAATGATTACAAAATTAGTACAAGATCAATCAGGAATAAATGAATTTTATTGTTATAACACTACTAAACACTCATACTCACATAAAATTGTTCAGATATTTTTATTAAAATTGACCTGAAATCCAACAGTAACTCTTGATACACTTGTGTTGTACATTAGGCAAATGTTAAATATCGCCACTCAATTATTAATAAAATTGATGCCATTGTCTGACATTTTTGTCAGATTAAACATTAGAAGTTTTGTTACTGGGAAATCAGTAACAGATAGTTTTAAGTTTATCTTCAATTAATTTTTGGTTAAGTTATGGTAACTTCAATTACATGTATCGTCTGCACCAAAAGTAAAGGGTAAACAAATCCAGTTCAGGTTAAATTCTTATAAAATCAATCAGTAAAGAAAATTAAATTAGTAGGTAACACATTCATCTTATTAACAAGGTTTCAACTTTATATAACAGCAGTTTTTTCATCAATTATTGTTTGAATAACATTATTGAATTGTTTTAGACGGAAAATTAGTTGTTAGTGTAATAATACATTTTGTAGTACTTATATCTTGAATTATTATTTATATTATCTATCTGTTTCTGATGTTCTAATAACAAAACTACTGCTGCAGTTCAGAATGCCAATTCTCATACTTACATTTAAAATATAGTTTTGATCAAATCTTGTCAAAAATTAAGGTAAACGCACCTGTTGAGTGCTTCCTAAAGTTGGAGGTGCTCCTGAGGTAATCAGAACAGCTTTTTCCTATAAATTAATTATTTACTTTATTTATTTATTGGAGAAAGATTTAGGTAAATGTTTGTTTTTTTATGAAAACAAAATATATCAAATACCCTTTGTATTATTATTTTTTAATAATCTGAGACACAATTGCTTAAACTTGATTTATAAGCAAATTGAATTAGTGTGTCAATCTTCTAAACAATCAAGTTACTTGACTGTAAATAGCGTAAGTAAAAAATAATATTTTAAATTCACTTCAGTAATAGGTGTGTTTACCCAATACAACATAGACACTGAGGATAGGTTTTGTATTTTAGCTGGTATTAGCCCTCTGATAATATGTTTGCTTATTTAAAATGTCTTATAAGAACAACTTACAAAAAATGTTTTGTTGTTTGTAGCAGTTAAATATAAAAAAATGAGAAATGGTATTAGTAATTGTATTCAATGTTTTATTTTTCTTTTTTGTAACCTCTATTTAATCCGCATTCAAACTTTTTTCAACATTAGTTTTAAGGAGTTGTTGGGAAGTTTGGTATTGAAAACTAGTTTCAATTGTTAAAATATTTAATTAAAAAACACAGTTAAAAACACCGATTTTATATTATATTTTAGTACCACCACCAACCTGACTTATCAAACAGCTATTTATATTCATTGCACTACTATACTCCTTCTTAAAAGATTGGCCTGCAATTGCAGTTGACCGGGAAAAGTGGAAAGAGACAACACAGGCGTTTAATATAATATAATATACTATATGTTTATATAAGTGGAAACTTGTAAGAGAGAAGATGACAAAAACATTTTTTTTAGTCCGTCTCTGAGATTATAAAAAAATATTGGATACATATGTTTTCTTTTTTTACGTAATCTAAAGATTACGGCGATACATTGAAGTAAAATGTGCCATGACGTCATAAGTATGTAGATTTTATACATACTAGTGACGTAGCGACCCCCACTCCCCTACTTAAAATGCGTTTTATCTATGTATTTTTTTTATTAACATGATAAAGCAAAAAATACGTGTCTAATATTTTTTTATTATCTGACTGACGGACTAATTAATTTTTTTTTTTTTTTTACCCAGGCATCATCCCTATTGGACATCTTTTACAAAATGTTATTGCATACTTAAATGTACTAAGGAGCTGAAGTATTCTTAATTTTTTTTAAATAAAATAAATAAACTTGATTCAAGTTACTGATATTTTGAGGCCAGGCAATAGCTTATCAGTATTTAAATTTTATGACTTATTGTAGATTTCCGAGTAAGAATATTGAGATAAACCTGCTCCATAATTCAACATAACATCTAGACTTGTTCTTACTCAGTCAGTGAACGGATCGCTCCGACCTAGTACAATCTGTGAAACATACTAGTTCGGCGTTCTAGTACTATTAGTACACTATCTGAATGAAGAGTATTACGAGTGCTTGGATAGTATCACAGGCTCATAGGTGTTTAACAATTAACTCGTATGTACTATCTAAACTAAATAAAAAATAGAAACTAACTAGAACGTAGGTACTTATTATTCTAAGAAAACAAAAAAAAAAATTTTTAAATCGGTAACCTCAAGCCTATAAGTTTCAAAAGAAATAAAGCAAAATACTTAAACTATTTTCGTAACAAAGATCTAAACACCTTGGCAAATCAGAGTTATGAAGTTGTAAGTTTGAGAAGTCATAGTGAAACAGGAGTCAAGAGTGCTTCCAGTTCCTCGCTCCCTCGAAACCGATCTGTTTCCCGCGCGATCCATGAATCGAGAATATGCGTGATCTCTGTGGATCCAAGTCCGAGCGACCGATCGGACGGAACGTGATCGAAACGGAGTACTAAATGACCGAAGTACTATTAAGCTTACGGAATAGTTCATTCTAGTACAGTGCCGTGAATGAATTCTTAATAGTACATAGTACATGTACTACACAAGCCTAATAACATCACACCTATATAGGTCTAGAAGTGTACAGTACATCCACATTACTCCATAATATTATGTTTAAGTCAGATGTACTTAATATGGACAAGCCTATGCACACATGTCTATAGGCTGTACATGTGACAACGCTCATAGCTAAATATTTAGTCATTTATTATAGTATAAAATCAAATATCTGTTTATATTGACCAATAGACTAAACTGAATTTACTGGTAACAAGCTATCTACAGAAAGCTGTTAAAACTCTTCTGATACACAAGGCTATCTTCATAAGCAACAATACCACAGTAAAGACAGCCCTACCCCTGATACCTACATTGAGACCAAGGATAATTCAAGTTTTGGAGCCACAAAAATCTATAAATCCAACCCTAAGACTACCCACTGACCCTATAATCAACCCACTTATTCTAAATTATATCATTAGCACACAGTTGAATTATTGAAACCAACTATTGGTCATTTTAAATATTGGATCGATATACAGTGCAGGTAATCAGATGATGATTAATTAAAATCACTTTGAAACCTCAGAGAATGTTTCAATGAAACTAAACATATTTAAATTTATGAGAATGAAAATGTACTCACGGCAGCTTTTCCTACTGGCACCGCTTTTAAAACAAAGTTGCCGGGCATTCGGTAGCCGTCGAGGAATTTCATTACTTTGTATCCCTCGGTATTATCGGTGAGACCGATTCTGACTTTCTTCGTGCCATCAGTATCATTGATCATATTATCAAGGATAAAGTCATTTATATTACACTCCTGTTTTATCAATATTTTCACATCTTGATATTTTGTCTGTAACAAAACAACATATATTTAAATATTGTGTAAAACAATATCTACAAAATCACAAAATAACCTTTAAAAAAAACGTACTTTAGCAGGAAATCCATGAATTGTTATCATCATCTTGGCAGGATTTTTTAAAATGATAACTTGGTACAAATTCAAAGCGTATCCTGATATGAAACATTCAGGTAAACAATTTCAATGAACATTGCAAATATTTCACAATAATAGAGCAGCGAAGAGAACGTTCGCCATGACACCAAGCTCCATAAATAAAAAAACCATAGGCTATCGCACAGAGCATGTAACTTGGCTATGGTTGGTTATTTGTTTTTACTATGATGAATTTACAGTTTCAACCCTCGAAATTCAAATTTTCTTACGTTATTTGCAACTTGAAGGTCACTTCATGTACCTAGTATCTTGATCAAAATATAATTCGCGACTATAACATGTATGTATTTACAGAATTATAATCATTGGAATCATTAATACATCTCCCTAAGTTAGATTTGTTACATAAGAACAAACTTATTTATGTAACAAATCTAACTGAGCCAGATGTATTAATGATTCCATTGATTATAATTCTATAAATACATAACTGTTATAGTCGCGAATGACCTGCAAATTGCAAAAAACGTAAGAAATTTTGAATTTCGCGGGCTGCAACTGCGGATTCACCTTGGTGTCGAAGACGGACAAATCCGTTTATTTGGCAACACTGTGCCATAAAGTGAGAGAAAGATGTGCGAAATTTAATTTAATTTTTAAGTTCGCGAACTTACTCGTCCCGCCGTCAGTGACACTTTAACTCGTATGGTTTATTATTATTAAATTAAACAACACTTGTACACAGACTTCCACAGTTTATTCGGCAAGTTACCAAATGCAAAGACGTTGACATGGAACAGGACATTGTTACAATAGAGATATATATTATCAACCGCCATTAATCTCTCAGCCGAGCCGGCAATAATCGCTTGCGGCGCGCGTTCCGCCGACCAGTGTTGCCACTCGATGCCGCGGGGTTCTCACACGCGGCGTCGCACTGTGGGCTGTAAATCGAGCTTCATAGTCATTTAAAATGTTAGCGCTTTTTTTTTTTTTTTTCTTGTGATAAGGTTCTAATGCCTTCAGCGGTCATGAATACATAAGGAATATCATTTCATAGGTAAACTAAATTATAAAATAAAAAAATATAAAATTTCGTATGGCGCCAAAGTAATAAATCCAAATATCTTCAAAACCGCTGTTTTAACTGATATATCCTTACAGATCGCGATTCTAAAAATTATTTGTCATTTTTTGGTGTATTTCATATATTGGTGATAACTGCGGTTTTTTTATAAAAAATATATATGTTATTTAAAAAAATCGTTTTACAAAATATGTACTTACGTCAGGACCAATGCGTTTATAAACTTGAAATTTTGCAGAGAGGTCTTTGTATTTTAGAAAAACACTACTACATTAGCAAAATTAAGAATATATTCCATGACATCGACAAAAAAAATATGAAGTGATAAATTTAGTTACGCATTCTAAGAACTCGTTTTTAACACTATTGTATGATCGTTAACCTATTAGGAATTATCTAATTACCCAAATTATATAATTACTTTAATGTTGATGACATAAATTACTGTAATTAGTACCTAATTATTAGTATTACAACATTAATAAGGGTAGTTAAGCTAACTATATATTATAACATTAATGAGGGTAGTTAAGCACAATATTGCATATAAATTGAACTGCAGTATATACTATTACTTAGTTCATTTTGAGCATTTCAATCATTCACGTTGATATTTAAGTGTAAAAGTATGGAGGGCCTTGTTACAAACCTAGATTTGTTTGTCATATTAAAAAATTCTGATAAGAAGAATGATAGTGATAAATTGTTTGATACAGTGGTATCTTGCCAAGATCATAGTCTTTCTGACGAAGAAGATTTTCAAAGTCAAACTGACTTTGAAAATCTTTTGGTAAAGATTCACGAGAGCTGCGATGCTGAGATGGAAAAAATGGCAAAGGAACTTCACGGATTTTAATAAATATTACGGAACTTGGCTTGAAGCAAACATCGACTGGCGTAGTTGTATACGACTAACAGTTGAAAGTTCTGAAACAAGCTGTCCTTAACCTGAACCTTCGACATCAACAACATCATCGGTTGGAACGATGATAAAGAGAAAATCAACACCTCGAAAACCTTTTGAAGAACTAAGTACTCAGCAGAAAAAGAGAAGAACAATAGACGAGAAAGGTTGCGATAGCACTGAATTAGCATATGCAACTGCCGTTCAATTGAGAGAACAAGGTAAGGGAAGTATTGCAACTGCAATTGAGTATACGCTGAAGCACCCCGAAGCAGCTGACAAATTTATGGAAATTATTAGGAAACCATCTAAACCTTTGTTTTCGCCCGAAAAAGCGCTGGGTCTACTTCTTTCTTTAAAGCTGTATGCGGCAATATGTAACTTTGAGGGAAACAGCCATGCGAGAAGGTGCAAAGGATCTATATCCTTCTTATTACAAAGTACAGAATTCAAAATTACAGTGCTATCCCCCACAGGCAACAATCACCGTGGCGGATTATTCAGCCAAGATCACATTGCAAGGTTTGCTTCACAAAACAGTGCAAAGAATCTTAGAAAGTTTGCCTGAAGTTATAAATGACAAGTGTATGACTATGATATGCAAGTGGGGATTCGATGGTGCTTCTAATCAAAGTAGATACAAGCAGAGTATGACCTGTGACCAAGACGATTCAAGTGTTTTCATGACTTCGATGGTACCACTTAAAATCACATGTGAAGAAGATACTATTTGGATAAATCCAAGGCCATGCTCATCGTCATATTGTCGCCCAGTGCAATTCATATTTACGAAAGAAAGTAATTTTGTTGTTACTGAACATCAAAAGCAGATGGAAGACGAGATAAACGCACTTCGCCCCTCAGATTGCGGAACTAATGTGGTCAACCATAAGTTAATGATGACTATGATTGATGGAAAGATTTGCACCTATCTATCAGATGCAAAATCTAGTTCTAGCTGCTACCTTTGTTTAGCAAAACCTTCAGACATGAATACATTGGATTCTGTGAAGGAAAGACCACTGTCTGTCGACCTCTATAAATTTGGACTGTCAACATTACACGCTCGCATCAATACCATGGAATGCCTCTTACATATAGCTTATAGGCTTGACCTCAAGAAATGGGCAGTGCGAGGAGATGATGACAAAGTTGTCTTTCAAGCAAGAAAAAAAGTTATACAAGATCGTTGCATAGCTGAGCTAAACCTGTTGATAGACATTGTTAAACAAGGATCCGGAACAACGAATGATGGCAATACAGCCAGAAGATTTTTCGAGTTTCCTGAAAACGCTGCAGCGATCACTGGGCTAGACGAACAGCTAATTCGTAGACTTGCAGTGATTTTACAGGCAGTTTTAGGGGCATGAGGAACAGGTAAAGTAGTGGTAAAGTTCACTCATCCCCCATAGAAAAGGGAGGATCCTCCGACCAGACGGGTGTCGTGTCTGGCGGGCAACTGCCCAGAGGTTGAAGTCGGGAAGCTTGTATATATGTTTATCGCGCGGTAAACTCTAATTGCGCGATGCAGGATTTGTGTGACGTCAGGATGTTGTGTGACGTCAGGTCTTTGATGCGTAGTTCGCATGTAGCGATGTAGATGCCGCTACACAGTTACCTCAGGACAAGATGTTGACGCTGTAAAATTTAAAGAATATGCGTACTAGACAGCTGCTCGGTATGTGGAACTATATAATTGGTACCATATGCCTGCTACTGTGCACAAATTGCTAATACACGGGGCAGATATCGTTGCCAGTAACGCAATTATGCCAATCGGGAGCCTATCAGAGGAAGCGTCCGAGTCACGCAACAAAGACTTTCGTAGATTTAGGGAACACAATTCGCGAAAGAAAAGCAGACAAAATTCGAATGAGGATATCCTCAACATGTTACTTCTTTCATCAGATTCAGTTATTTCTGCAACAAGACCCAAGATGAGTATGAAATAAAAGAAACCCTGGATTTGTTGAAACTTCAGGAGAGTGATTTCGAATTTTTTGATGTTTCTCATTTAGATCCTGACTCTGAGTCAGATTCTGATTCTGATGACGATTTTGAAAACTAATTATAGTTAGCTTAACCACCCTTATTAATGTCATAATACTAATAATTAGGTTCTAATTACAGTAATTTATGTCATCAACATTACAGTAATTATATAATTTGGGTAATTAGATAATTCCTAATAGGTTAACGATGATACAATAGTGTTAAAAACGAGTTCTTAGAATGCGTAACTAAATTTATCACTTCATATTTTTTTTGTCGATGTCATGGAATATATTCTTAATTTTGCTAATGTAGTAGTGTTTTTCTAAAATACAAAGACCTCTGTGCAAAATATCAAGTTTATAAACTGGTCCGGACGTAAGAACAAATTTTGTAAAACGACTTTTTTAAATAACGTATATATTTTTTATAAAAAAACCGCAGTTATTACCAATATATGAAATACACCAAAAACTTACAAATAATTTGTAGAATCGCCATCTGTAAGGATATATCAGTTAAAACAGCGGTTTTGAAGATATTTGGATTTATTACTTTGGCGCCATACAAAATTTTCTATTTTTTTATTTTATAATTTAGATGACCTATGAAATGATATTCCTTATATACATATATTCATGACCGCTGAAGGCATTAGAACATTATCACAAGAAAAAAAAAAAAGCGCAAGTTTTAAATGACTATGAAGCTCGATTTACAGCCCACAGTGCGTCGTCGCAAGAAATCTCAAAATCGCGCGTTACAACACTTGCTCACACTATATCGTGATCATATAAAGTAGTCTATGATCGCGATGTCTACGAATTTTCTGAACTAAACTAAACAATCATTAGTCATTAATTACACAAATGTAGAAACAAAATGGCGACTCGCGGCGATGACAGACGTACGAAACTACAAACCAAGGCGGCTACGACTGCTACGAGCAAAATTGAAAAACCTGTTGGATCGCCGATGAACTTACTCAGCGATTTGTACGTTTGTACGCGTGTGCGAGCGAGCACGTCCCCTTCTTCACCCCTTCAACATAGATAAACTGATAGTCGCGATCTTAACTAGGTACATACGCAACTCCTGCGAAGCAGTAATACTCGCGAAGGAGGAGACGGAACGCGCGAGGGAGAGGCAAGATTCGCGCCCTCGCGCCTCTAGTCACCGCAGGAGGAGCCCCGGGCGTCGGGAGACATGCGCCGACTTCCGGCCACCGTAGGCGCGGGCTTGCGGACGGTGAGCAATGGGTAGCTCGCCGTCCGATAAGGACCAGGCCCGGGTCGACGGCGCGTTGTGTTCCTCGCGCGCCTCAAAGAGATGTCAGCACCAACTGACGGGGTCCGTACCAATACCTGCCAGGATTGAGAGTTTGTCCGAAAGAGATATCGCGGCCCCGGTACACAGGCAACGGAAGAAACACGGGTGGGATTTAGTCAGTAAAAGTCTTGACACACCCTCCTGCTCCGCCCAGAGCGGGAGAAGTTATTTGATAATTACCCACCCAAAAAAAAAAAGGTACACACGCAACACCAAGGAACATTGATCTGATCAATGTTCGATGCGGCACGGAAGCTTAACTAATGTTTGTGAAGAGGTTGGAAAGAATACGTCGAATAAAGTCGAATTACAGTTCACCCTGTATACCTACCATTCGAGTAGAGTGTCCAAGAGTGTCCAGCATACAAATATTTATGTTTTTTTATGAAAATAAACTAAATCTTTGCACTGCATTAATTCGTTTTTAGTCTACTACGCACTAGGTATGGGCGTGGGATTTCACGTCACTCGTTACAATAACTGGCTACGGGGCATGTAACCGAATAACTTGTTTCGAGTTACACATAAACACGTGATTTTTGTAACTAGTTACATAGCAATGCAGTGATCGAATGAAAAGAGAGAAACGAAACAAAAATACGCTGCAAGCGCATGTTGTTTCTTTTGCGCGTAATAAGTGACAGGTTACTAGCCTACTGGTACTGACTATTACTCTGAGGTCAGTGAGGTACTGACCGACCGGCAAAGCGAGCCGAGAGTTTCCGAAGTCCCAAGTGGTGACACGATTAAATCCGAAAATGCACACACACGCCAACTTAATAGTGTTAGACTATTGAAAAAGTATAAATAGAGAAAAAACTAAAACGTGCAAAAAAACATTGAATTGTAAATATTTCAAATCATTGTATACACTTATACAATCAAATGAACTTCTAAATACGCCTGCATAACTTTCATTATTATAATACATTATTCGATGCAGTTCATTTGTATTAGTATTACGTTAATAATGTAACTACTTATGTAGCTACAAAAACTTATTCGTTCAAAAACTTAAAGCTGTTTTCGTTTCGCAAATAACTGTAATACTGAATCACCGAATAGAATTTGAAAAATAACTCGTTACTAAAATCACCTGTTTTCAAAACAGGTGACGCCTTCGAAGTAACTAGTTACGTTACGTTGCGCGAAAATCACGTAACGACCCATACCTACTACGCACTATTTAATACCAACCTACCAACTGAAACAGTTCATCAATGTCAAATTGACAATTCAATCAAATTGCATTACATGTATTGAAATGCGTTCGTCTTCGTATTTCATTGATTGCTCTCGTGCATGCTCTTTTGTTTCTGTTTGTTAAATAAAGTTGCATTGTTTGTTGTCCCATTGCAGGACAAATAATAAATAAATATTTACCGGATAAAATAGCTGCTGATCCAGTATGTTACTGACTATATTTAATTTACCGGCGCAGGCAAGTTATGAAACCCAACATCTATTGATTATTTGTAGCCAGAAATAAAGAAGACTCAATCATTTACTGTTATATTCTTTCAACAGACGCGATACATCGATGTGAAATCGCTGATACACTCAAAATGTGGCTTCAAGGAGGTGATACTGGACAATTTGACGTCCGATAGCAATAATTCGAAGAAGGTGACTGTAGGGCTTGCCGAAGAGGAAGACGCGGCTATCCTTGTCCGGAAGATCAATGGGTTGTTCGTGGAAGGACAGCAACTGTATGTCGAAACTATTAAGAAGAAGGTTTGGAATTTACTTGTGTCAAAGATCATTTCTACATTATTGTTTTCTCATAAAGTATTCGTTTAAAGAAGTAAATATCTTTAAATAAGTTATAAATGTTAATAAAACAATTTTAGGCTCTCATCTGAAGCTAGGGAGCTAGTTGATGACATCAAAAAGTATGAAAGTTACTAGAGAAGTTTTTTTTACACATACTTTCTATAAAGGGGCATTGTGTAAACAGTGTGAAGTATTGCATATAAATAAGTAATGAAAACCAATAATTGCACCAACAGGCAGCATCCACTGTACTGGACCTGGGTAGTAACCAACAACAGCAACCACTGCTTCAGCAACCATACTATCAGCAGAGTAAATACCAACCTAACTACGAGTTAGGTTACACGGACATGCAACAAAGCAGAGCACAGTCTATGGTTGCTCCAGCCATGGCTTATGGTGGAATGTATGCCGCTGCACAGGTAAGTCCTTATAACATAAGTAAAAAAAAAAACGACTACCTACATTTAGGACTTTCTTGACCAGGCATTAACCTCCCCCTGTGGTCTAGTGGTAAGAGCTCCTGTCTTAGACCCACAGGTCTTGGGTTCGATTCCCAGTGGGGGCAAAAATTTCTGCTTTGTCTGGTTGGTGGTAGGGCTTGTTCTAAGGCTGCCTGGCTAGCTACCACCATCTTATCTAAGTCTGTCACCATCACAACAATGTTAAAAGCATTGTTGTGTTTCGGCAGTTAGAGGTAAGATAGCCATTACTCTGTGGTTGAGGATTCAGGGTGAAGCTCGCTTCCACCTTCGGCCTGATCATCACTAACCATCAGGTGAGATGCAGGCCAAGAACTCCCCAGTAGCGGTAAAAAAAAGAAGGAATTGCTGGTCTGTCTGAATTTTCACCTTCTTTTTTATGGTAAAGTTCATGAGAAATGTAGCATCCACGCTTCTTGAAAGGGCAACCACGTTCAGTACAAACATACTGACATTGACAATATCAAAAAGTTTGTCAAACCCTCACCACGCATCTTTATAGTAATACCAGCTGTTGCCTGCGACTTCGTCTGCGGTCCAGGATGAAAAGTAGCCTATGTTCTTATCCAGGTCATAGTTTACCCATGTGCCAAATTTGATCCAAATCCGTTCAGCCGTTTTAGGGTGAAAGCGTAACAAACAAACTCACTTTCGCATTTATAATATTAGTTAGGATTAATCCAATAGATTGGCTTATTGGTCTCGTCTCGGTCGCGTAATTGCCTCTTTGATCTAGTGGTCGCAAGAGCTACTGCTGAGCATGAGGTCCTGGGTTCGATTCCTGGGACGGGCAGTGTTATTGAGTTTTTCCATCTAGAATTTCTCAGTAGCAACCCGGAGTCTGGCTGATGGCAATAGGCTTGCCTCGTTACATGGAACTTAAAATATAACTGGCGAAATGTGGGTGTACTATAGGTGCTCCTCTGCCCATTCCTTCGGGGAATACAGGCGTGATGTTATTTGTTTATGTGTAGATTGGTTTTTGTCCAGTTCATATACCCAAAAATGATTAAATGTTTATTTATGTTTGGTTGGTAATGAGGACTTGGTAAGGCACATTCAGAGGTTTTCTACAGATGGGTTATATTCACCAAGGAGATACAATTCTGAAAAACAGGCGCAAAATAGTTGTAAGTTTAACCAGACATTATCTGTACCTGTAGCACGACAACCATTGAAACGGGTTTTGTCGACGGAAGAATAGACAAAATGACAGATTGTGATTATTTATCAGTCATTTTGTCTATTCTTCCGTCGACTAAACCCGTTTCTATTGTGGTCATGCTAAGCGTGCAGTAAGATATCGGAAACAATAAATTCATTGTTGTAGTTTAAAAAAATCAGAAAAGCTTCCAGTTATTGCTAAGTGTTAGGAGTTTAATACACTGGTATTATCTTAACTGAGGACCATTAGCCGTTATAGAACTGATACTTTTGGAAATAAGATAATAAATTGTCTTTTTTCTTCATAATTTTTAGTTGTTAAATAATGTTTGCGACATATCTACTCTGCAACACGCCCTTCAAGGTATCTGTTATATTTGGTCATTTGTCTGCTAAAACATTGAGCATCATTTGTGATGTATGCACATGAATATTGATTTGGGCGTTTTTCCTCAAATCGATAAAGTGTTGCAGCCTTCCAAGTATTGTTTGCGCTAAACTTCGTAACCGTACTGAGCATGAACCGAATGTTTACGCAGAGGAATCTGCGCAGACTCACTCTGCGCTGAATGCGAAGCAACCAAGAAGTTAGCGCAGTCGTACAACGGTTTTTGTTTCGAAAATGGACCACAGTCATTACGACCCAGGCATTTTTCGACGCACCAAACTATTCGCCATTTATCACGAAGCCCCATTTGTAACGTATATCCTCAAAGCTATTCAACCCCTTCATACAATGCAGGCATTTGACCAAGTGTAAAAGACACCTAAACACTTACCACGAATCAAGTGCATTTACTTGATTTTGGAAGTCTCCACAAAGCCTTCATTTTGTAACTATCATCAAAATTCTTCCACAGAATGCATCCGCCAACTATGGCTATCCACAACAAAAGCAGTATCAGTCAGCTCAGCAGCAAATGATGGCTCAGCCAATGGTCGGCTATGATCAGGGGTCCCCGCTTGGGTTCAGTAACCAAGGCAACAACCCCACCGTTTGGTCAGATCAGAACGATTGGAATCTTGCTGGCAATGCATCTGCTGGGAACCCAATTTCCCAACAGGGCAGAAACAGTTCAAGATGGGAGAATTCTGGCGATAGCAGCAGCCGTCCGCGTCATGACGCGCCCGCTCGCGACTCCGGACGAGACCGACAGTCGCGCTTCGAACAGGAGACACCTGCACGTGACGCCGGGCGCTATGCGCCTCGACATGACTTCGGCCGAGATGCACCTTCGCGCGATCGCGGTCGGGACGCACCTCGCGAACAAGGGCGCGATCGTGATCAATGGCGCGATCGTGATCAAGGGCGCGATCGTGATCAAGGGCGCGATCGTGATCAAGGACGCGATCGCAACCAAGGACGCGACCGCGACCAGGGTCGTGATCGTGGAAGAGATGCGCCGGCGCGGAACCGCGGTCGCGAGCCGCCAGCTCGTAACGCACCGTTCAGTGAGCCGCCGGTACGCAACGCACATCCCCGCGAACACGACCGAGATGCGTTTTATAACAGAAGACCCGAACCTTCTCGTGCTCCCGCAAAGCGTCAGATTACACCAGGTGCTACAATGTTCGGCGAACACGTCACCAATTCGGCTCCGCACTCGAGAAAAAATTCTCAACAGCGAGATGGCCCCAAACCCAACCAACCTTGGAGCAAACCACAGCCTCAACCGAAGAAGGCTGAAAGTAATTATGTTCCTCCTTCGAAACGACCGAAAAAAATCATGCAGAAGTTGGAAAACCCGCAAGCAAAGGTCCCGTCTAGTTTTGACCTGGAAAAGAAAAAGAAACTACGTACCGCCACGTGGCGTCACCAGATTGCGTCTATCGTTGCTAAAGAGATTATAAAAGATCCGAACCGTAAGACTGATATCCCACAGGAACAGGTTATATCAGAGCTAAAACGCGCTATACGGTGCCGTCTGGAAGCTCTTTTCGGCGACGATGATGAAATTCGTATGCCTGAAATGTTAAAGATTTACAAAGAAAAGTATAATGGCTCCTGTGACACGGATTTTTTCAACCAAGTCTGCGAGGACATAAAGACCAATGGATCGTATCTAGCTGACGCCGGACAAAAAGGTAACTTTAGTATATTTTTGTGTATTCTCCAAGCATATCGGACTGCATGTCATTTTTTCGTGGTGCTATAAGCAATTTTGACTATATTTTCGCGCTTTCAACTTAGAGAAAGCATTGAAAATATTGGATGTATTACTACTTGTACCACTTTCTATGCAAAACTCTGAAATGGCAAATCTCGTAAGATCTGCGAGCTTTCCACGATTGATCTGGGGCCGTATTTGGAACTAGTGATTGTTCCAATGCGAAAAAGGGATAGCGCTATAAGTCTTGTATAACTCTCTCAGCACGCGTAGCATGACAACCATAGAAACGGGTTTTGTCGACGGAAGAATAGACAAAATTACAGATTGTGATTGTTTATCTGTCATTTTGTCTATTCTTCCGTCGACAAAAAACGTTTCTATTGTGGTCATTTTACGCGTGCTGCTGTTAGTCCTTTTTCGCTCAGAGACAAAGATGACCGTTATTGCCCTGTTCCTGTTTGAGATCGGTCTCATATCTGATATCTACTTGAAACCGTCGTACAGTTTCAATCGTCGCATCCGATGTCTGTCTTCTCGTCGTCGTCTTGAGAGATCCTTTATCTTGGCCGGGATTTAAAAGTGGCATGGACATCTTGTAGTCCTACTTATGCTGCTTGTGAAAATGTAAACGAATCCGTTTCTGGATTCTTAACTTTTGAACCTAGATTCAAGTCAATAATCGTAACTTCAAAGCATAAATTGCACAACGGATCACTGGATCATTGCAACAGATATGTTTTTGTTTACATATTTTTCCTATGTTATCGAGGTGCCATGGTGTAAATTTTATTTCTGCCTCTATGAACCTAATCTTGACGAAAAGTCACTATGCTTGCTTCTTTGCCTATGTTTGAGTGCCAACATCATGACACATATCGACACATTGATCCCATATCTTCAACCAACTGCCCCGTTGTTCTAGTGGTCGGGACCGCTACTGCTGACCTTGAGGTCCTGGGTTCGATTCCCGGGTCGGGCAGTGTTATTGGGTTTTTCCATCTGGAATTACTCAATAGCAACCCGGAGTCTGGATTTGTGCCCAGTTGATGGCAATAGGCTCACCCCCCTGTTACATGGGACTTAAACATAACTGGCGAAATGTGGGTGTACTATAGGTACTCTCTGCCTAACCCTTCGGGGATTTCAGGCGTGATGATATGTTATGTGTTGATCGCACGTTTTGTGCTGATCTTTGGTCGTGATAAAACAAACGCAAGACTTTTTTCAACTTTCATCAAGCTTTTTTCAAGCAATTTGCTGGAATTTTTTGAAAGTTTGCTCAGTGACACGTATATTTTGAGAGGGCTCATCGCCTCAATGCCATATCGCATATACCATACATGATTAGATCGATCTGAACGGACGAGTCCGCGCCGGATCAGCCTGACCACAATCGGACTGTTTAGTTTCAACGATTTGTCTCTAATAGTACTTAACCAGAGCAGTGGTGGCCCAGTGGTAACGGCCCCGACTTACGAGTTGTAGCTCGTGGGTTCAAACCCAAGCAGGCGCTTTACTTTGTGTAAATAATTTCATCAACACTGCTCTCAAAACGGTGAAGGAAAACACCGTGAGGAAAACTGGCATGTCCTAGAACCAAAAAATTCGAAGACATGTGACATCTACCAACCCGTACTGGGCCCGCGTGGTAGATTACTGTCCACTCTCCCTCTCACAGAGAGGATGCCGGTGTCCCAACTGTGAGAACATTATGGGCTGATTATGAGTACTTAACGGTTCTGTCCATCGTAGATAATCGACTTTGAGCCCACAGCCACAAACGGTTCAGATTTTGGTCAGATCGGACGATCTGAAGGTAGAACTTACCATGTAGGTATGACCTTAAGAAGAGTCAGCGATAAATGCACCAAAATCTGCAAGAGTGAGTCCGAATAGACGACTCACTAAACTTGTCAAAATCAAAAGTCATTTATTCAAACTAGGCTGAGAATCAGCAATTTTTGAACATCAAAATTACATGAGCAGTGACCCCGCCCGCCCTTCACCACTTTCTAGTACTTTAGCTGGGATGAAGAAGTGGTGCAACACACTCCCCAGCAGCACAACTGTCTGTTCAGTTAGAAGAATTTGTTTTAAGAAAAGACTATCTCGAAACTCCGGCTTGTTTATGAAGCGGCTTTCTCCCTTTTTTGGGGCGAAATTACGTTTAGTTTTTTTTTGCAGTGGAGCTGCATTTCAGTAAGGACCCACAGTAATTAATGGATTTTTAAAAGAGATGGTCGAGTGTAGTTGTTGAAACAAACAAGTTATTCACGATCAAAATCAAGAATTTGGCCAAGGGAATTATGTGTGTTGATATTACAGGATATCATGAGATGATTCTTACTTCTACTTCTCATTAACGCAAAAACTGCCTTCTGGATTTCAAATTTGCAATTTGAGATTTGAATCGTGCGTCTGAACATAATATTTTCATTCGAGTGTACGCACGGCTACACATCAAGCTATACATTTTCAGTATAAGCTGACCTCGCATTGTACTGAAATCCTATACAATGCGAGATCAGCATAAACTGGAAATGTATAGCTTGATGTGTAGCAGTGTGTGCGTGCGTGTAATTTTAGAACGAACTTCCTCATCGTACGTTAAACTCTGTACACTTGGCGAATTAAAGGCTTCGCCAAATAGGACGCGTACTTAGAGCGTTCGCCTGACGCCTCGCTAACGTAACGCACTGCTAACGCTGGCGCTCTGTTTGACAGTAAACGTACGTCAGAGTACAACACAATTCGGCGCTATAGCGCGACGTCAGGCTAGCGTTCTAACGCGCGCTAAGTACGCGTTCTATTTGGCGAAGCCATAACAATTTTGTTACGTAAAAAAGTGTCGTGACGGTCAGAATGTTACACTTTTTTCGGCCTAGCTCTCATTCGCCAAGTGTGCAAAAGCGAAACGAAGGTCGTGCCAACCGGGTGTCCCATGAGGTGTCCAGTTTTTTTGTATAAATGCACTTACTATGCACTGGACTTGTAAAATGGGGCACATTGTGAACGTCAACATTGCTAATTGAAATTGTTTAAAAATAAATAAAAAAATACAAGTAAAATACTGGCCGATTTCTTAAAAAGGGTATTGCGCAATCTTCTGCAGAAAGTTCGGACCGGCCATGCTTCATCGGCCGTATTGTACTTGTCTGAAGCTCTACGTGACATGTTAACATCCGCGTATTCAAACTCTTTCTACTAAATTGCAATTTTTCTCTTTCTAACATAACATACTTGATATTTTGCAGCCACTGCAGTTGTCAAAAACTCCGGTCCTACGGCTGCGGTAGAAAAAAAACCAGTGGTAATACCACTCACTGGTGATACCACTAACAAGATTCCTTCATATCCGCAAGGAGGTAAATTGAAAATTATTGCTTTCATTGTGTGGGTAGTTCGCAAAAAAGAAAATGATGTTACTGCACGCGTAGCATGATAACCATAGAAACGGGTTTTGTCGACGGAAGAATAGACAACATAACAGATAAACATTTTGTCTATTCTTCTGTCAACAAAACCCGTTTCTATTGTGGTCATGCCAAGAAATTTATGGAAGTTTTAAAACATCAGGGATTATATTATTATTATTACATATTTCTTGTTTTTTTTTCTTGATTAAAGGAAATTAATTAATTAATTAATTTATTTTATTTATTTATTAACTATGGATGACTTCAAGCTAAAAAAATCAGAATACCAAATTGTATGTGAGACTGACAGCCAATTAAAAGTCTTCACTTCTAAAAAACAGATTGGCAAGAAAGAGTGTGAACAGCACAACACAGCTACCAAAAAATAAGAGAAAAATAAACAGTATAACATTCAAGCTTACCAATTCACATTAAATATTCAATACAAGAATAAAGACCTGAACATACGAAATCTTAATTAAAAAAGCCAAGGCTCAGGCACATTCTGACCGAGACCACACCTGTTATGAAAGGATCAAAATCATGCTGTTTGCACATACTATTAAAGTTGCTACTTGCACGCACTATAAATGAATTTTGCCTATAATTCGTAGAGGTAAATGGAACACGCAACGGTGCGTTCCATCGCTTCGACCTTCCGGGAACGTTAAAATAAAATTTGGATAGAATATCAGAGTTATTAATTGACTTATTGAAAATTTTAAATAATTAAATACAGTCAGAGATTGATCACCGATTAATTAGGGGTAATATATGATACTTCTTACAGAGGTTGAGGTAATCTTCAGACCGGTAGGGCACTTTCTGATGATAACACAAATACTTAATGAACCTTTTCTGGATGTTCCAATGATGATGATGGATGTTCCATGTTAATGATTTGTTTTATCTATTTCAGATAAGAAGGCGCATAAGGGTGAGTTAGATAACGTTTATTTTATTCAGTCTTTATCAAGTGACAAACGTTCGTCAGTTATTTTAAATAAGTAAATAAATATCATTTAGTTTTATTTAAACTTGACAACTAACTCGCATTTGGATGATATAAGGGCTCTTTCAAATTAAGCGTTTGATGCCTTGACTGCGGTGGCGCCGGACCAGTAGTGGATCCAACCCTCTAAAAAGGTTGTGTTCATGTTGAATTAGGAGTCGCTCACGATCGATACTTTAAATATCAAAACTATAGTGATATAAGTATATAGACCACTTTTGCCCGGACGGCGGTTGTTTTTTTCTATACAATTGACACGTTGCGAGCGCAGTTCGACGGCAGGATAGCGTGGCTACGCTTAAATTGGAAGAGCCCTAAGCCTCCATGAATGGCGATACTTAAATGAACGTTCGGCGCGCCCTGGATAGTCCATCGCCACCTTGCTGACTGGCTTGTCCACATTGTTACGAGACATGAAAAGTGACTATAATAATAGTTAAATTATATGAATGTTACAGGAATAAAGAAGGCTAATGAGCAAATATTCCAAGATGAAGAAATTTTGCTCTCTAAAATGGAACCAAACATGCTGAAAGCGCTGGTCGATGAAATTGATGAATTGTGCACTGTGGTATGTTTTCGTAAGATTTTGTTATCGATAACTAGCTTTTAGATTTTCCAGCCTTTTTTGTCTGACATGGTTTAAAATACAATGTCAAGAATGGTAAGCGTCAGAACCCCTGCACGCGTAGCATGAGCACCGTTTTGTCGACGGAAGAGTAGACAAAAATGACGTTTCTTGTAGACAGTACGACGGCAGCAAAGTAGAAAGAGTCAACTGCACTTTTTACGAAATTCACTCTGACATAATTCGACTCAGAATTCTTTGTTTTGTCATAGGACTTTTTCTGTTTGATTCTCTATTTTTACTTATATAAAAACAACTACAACAATTATTCTTACTATGACGAAGTTCGGTGTTTTGGAACAAAAAATATTACAGTAATATTGGCCCTAACCATTTCCTTGGTAATGCCGTATTAACTAAATTATGTAAAATAGGAGAAGATAGCTTTGTTCTTCTATTAATTATCACAATTTTGCATTCAAAACGTTCTTCTGTAAAATCATGATTTTAAGATTTTGTAGATAACCGTATATACTTTGCGGTCGTCGAGTAGAATGTTTCAAAAAGGGATTCCAAAATCAAATTGTCTTCACTACTTTGGACAACTGTCAGTTCTCAGTGTGATTTTGACAGTTTGGGATAGAAAACTTTCTTCTGAAATAGTCTACGTATAAAAGGACGTAGACAAAGATTGTTCGAAACGTAAGTCAAAACAACAGATTGTAGAAAGATTTCTACGGTGCGATGTCAAAAATGGAGAAACGAAATGTCAGTTTGTATAGAAAGAGCTATGTCTATTTTTCTTAGACATAGAAAGCGTCATGCTACGCGTGCTGGACCAATAGAGATATTTGATGTTTAGAAAATACCAAAATGCACTACCTTTTTGCTACTATTTGATACCTAACTTCAAATATTTAGTACCTCGACTATCAGCGAAAAAACGGGTAAAGAAAGTGCTCAGACATTGTGACATCAGGATGTCTGGACCATTTTTTTTTTCATAGTTCGGGATAACACAACTAATTTATCTTTTTGTAAATATTTACTACCTTTATAAGAGTAGCACCTCAACATACACTAGCGGAAATAATTAAGGGATCAAAAAAATAAACCAACTGTTTTGAGGTTTTTCAAGTGGCTGTATTTCTCTTAAAAATGGTCGTACTGGAATAAAAAAAAAGGATTTTAAAGCTCGAAGTTTCTAGTTTTGAGATCTTACTATGAAAAAATTTTTGAAGCAACGTGTTCCGCTCAATCCTAATGAATAACGAAAAAAAATATTTTCGATTCCTTTTTTTGGTCTACGAACTTGTTTTTTTTTTTCCAACTTAACCACTATATGGATCGGATAACTTGTTCATTCAGCTTTAATTTGCTTTTTGAAAAGTTCGATACGACCACTTCTCGCTGAGATATCGAACTTTGAATGGAAAAGGATCGTTTTGTCTTTAACCATCAATATCTCAGCAACCGCTGATCGCACAAGAAAATTAAGGAGGGTTTTGAAATCTTGAATAAATTTCCCACAAAAATCAACTACGGTTTTTCGAATTTATTTTTATTCTGTACCTTAATTTGAATTTTAGACCCCATGTTTGAAAAAAAAATTAAAGCATCACGATTTTAACTTTTTTTTAATCTTTAACAAAATGCAAAAATGTTTTTTCTGTTTTTGTATGCATTTTTATTGATAAAAATGTTTAAAGGACATCATTCAATTGTCGAACATTTTTTACCCAAAAACAAAATGCCAGAATAAAAAAAAAAAGGTTTTCTTATGGGAAATAACACCCTCAACATTTGATACTACTACAATGAGAGTATACAATTAACCCTTCCGCTGCTATTAAAGTTTGAAAATACTAAAAATCATATTTTGACTTAAAATGTTTCCAGTATTACATTAATATTTAAAACGAGAAACAACCTAGCTACCTCTTCATCGTCATCATTTCAGCTGGGAGACTTCCACTGCTGGAAATAGGCCCAAACATCGCCACTTCGACCTGTTCTGTGATTCTCACATCCAGCGGATTCCTGTGGTCTTCACAAAGTCATCGGCTTGGTGAAGACCGCAAGAACCTCCACCTTGTACCTCCACCTCCAACTGTGTACCGGAAGACGAAGTGTTGGAAGTCTTCCCTTCTAACACTTCGTCTTACGGTACGCGGTTGCCACTCCAGAACCTTTCGTACCCATGGGCCATCTGTTCTGCGAGCAATGTGCCCTGCCCACAATTCTTCGGGTTATGTCGGTTGCTTTGGTTCTCCTGCCGATCTCTTTTCTGATTCGATCACGTGAGGAAACTTCAAGCATAGCCCTCTTAATTGCCCTTTGGGTGTCCCTTCTAATGAGGCCCATTGTGAGCGACCACGTTTCAGGTCCATAGGTCATCACTGGCACACGCACTGGTTACGGCTGCTTTATGTAAGACGAGACAGCCGAGTCGGATTCGACGATTGACCTCTTTCTCGAAATTGGACCTACCTAACTAGACAGTTTGTCCTGGGTAAACGTAGTCGTTCACAACTTCAAGTGTAGTGTCTCCGATCTTCATGAGGGTGGGTGTTACATGGGCATTTGACACGAACTTAGTTTTGTCCATGTTCATTTTAAGACCTTCTCTTTCGGAAGCTCTACTGAGGTCATCGTAGAGAGCTGACCTGAGCTGAAATAGGCTCAGTCATGAGTACTATATCGTTGGCAAACCGAAAGTAAGTGATGTTGTTCCCATTCAATTTGATGCCTACCCCTTTTCAGTCCAGAATCTTGAAAACATCCTCCAATGCAGCGGTGAACAGTTTCGGAGAGATAACGTCTCTCTGTCTCACCTTACCTCGCTTCAGAAGGATAGGTTTCGAGGTCCTGGAGTTGGACCGACATCGTAGCAGTGTTAGTGTAGTACCTTTATTTACCAATAGTGAATCCGGCACCGTTGAAGAGACTGCAGTACAGCCCAAGTCTTGATCGAATCGAAGGTTTCTCGTAGTCCACAAATACTAAGCAGAGAGGCAGGTCATACTCTTCGATCTTCTGTATAACTTGTCGCAGCGATGTGGTCTACGGTTGTAAAGCCTTTACGGAATCCAGCTTATTCGGGAGGCTGGAAGTCGTCAAACCTGTGCGCGAGACGGTTTGTGAAGACTCTTGTAAACAGCTAAGACATGGCTCAGAAGTGAGATGGGCCTATAATTCTTACGCAGAGCATTGTCACCCTTTTTTAAAGAAGAGTATCACCACACCTGTCTTCTGTCCGCCTGGATCTGCCTGTGGCGTTTTAACCTCAAGTATGACGGAATCAATATCCACCGGCCTAGCTACCTGTTATTGTATAATAAGAACATCGTAATTTTTGTTAATACTTATCATACCTTATTATACGTAACGCTCAATGCGCATGGCCATTTTTATCATGGTCAATAAATGTTTGCGTCTTTAAACGCAAAATATTGTTGGCAAAAATATGATTTTTGGTATTTTCAAACTCAAATAGCAGCCAGGGGGTTAATTGTAGACTTTCATTGTAATATAAAAAAATGTTCAGGATATTATTTCCCATGAGAAAACAGCATTTTTTTTTTTCTGGTTGGCACTTTAGTTTTGGTTAAGAAATGAATGATGGCCTTTATACGGGGAAAAAAAATGTATTTTTTTTTAATGATTCCAAAAAAAATAAAACAAAAACTTGCGCCGGCATCAGTATTACCCAAAGCGTATCACGTGGAGGTTACCCGGTCGGATTTACGCTTCTTTTGTGTGTTTCTTTAGGAGAAATGAGACCCGGAGGCTTGTCTATTCCCCCGTATTTAATGATTCTAAACTCATTCTCCAAAAGTGTGTGAGTGAAGGAGAAAAAAAAAATCTGTTCTGGGGGGGTATTGCCACCCCTGTTCTCAATAACGGCTGCTAAACGTTCAGGCATATTGATGCAGCGGGTAATCTGAGGTTGCGGAATGGTGTTCCAAATTTGCAAAAGTATAAGATCAAAAAAACTTTTTTTTTTTTTTAAAGCGTTTTTTTCCCCCACAAAATTAAACATTTTTATCAATAAAAATGCATAAAAAAACTGAAAAAAACATTTTTGCAGTTTGTTAAAGATTATGATCATTTAAAGTCAAAATCGTGATCCTTTAATTTTTTTTTTAATGCGATCGAATAAAACAAAAAAAAACGGCTCGATGTATTGAATCAAAACTTTGTGGGGTTTTTGTGGGCATATTGAACAAGAGAATTGTAAAAGTCACACTCAACATTACTGGTTTTCTCGATATTTCCCAAAAGCCACCAAAAGCCCTTTTTTTCTTGATTTTTCAAATTAAGGTAAAGAATAAAAATAAAAATAAATTCTGGTTGGTGGTGGTTGTTTTGTAATGTAATGGTTTTTTTTTTAATCCCTTAATTTTTTCCACTAGTGTATATATTTTTTAATTTTTAATTTTTTTTATTTTTAATTATCAATAATTATAACTAGAATTCTTAAAAAAAAAAACACCGTGTAAACTTAGGTCAAGTGTGAGTTGTGCTGTTGTCAATCCCACTTCAAGCTAACTTCACCCGAGTCTTCACGGTGACTTTTTTACAGAATAGACTGGCTGGGATCTTTACAAGAAGTTGCTAAATCGCTGGGCTTTTTGAGAATTTTCTGATTCCCAGTCTAATTTCGATAAACGATTTTAATTTTTAATCATTTTGTTATTGAATTATTTAAGTGTGCAGTAGGTATTTTGTTTACAATTTAAAATATTTAATTTCTATACTAAATTATTTAAATTAAAATTCCAGGTTGCCAGTGAATTTGAAGGTGAATCCGACCCGAAGTTCAAAAACTTCGATGAGCGCGTTAAGACTACCGTTGTTGACGATTATAAGAAGGTATGCTGCAAAATATGATATCTATGCAATGTTATTTTTAGTATAGAGAATAGCCGAAACACTCGGTATCATAAATATATATTGTACATAATAATATAATAGCCGTTGCACACCTTAAGACAGTAAGTGTGCAAACACAGTGGAAGCGGCGCGGATCGCGGGAGCGGATACGGAAGGGCGGAAAACGCATATTCCTACTCGTGAAGCAGTGCTTCGCGGAGCGTCTCAGCGTAAACGCGGGTAGTAGCATCATCATGTTTAAGTGTTTAGAAAAAACTCTTTCTTTAAAAATAAAATATCCCATTTTAATTTTTCTAAAAGCAGTCGTCATGACTTAAATAAAGATAGATTACAAAATGGCGAATTGTATACGTTATATGCAATATTAAGAAATTATGACGATACATTTTTTGAGTACGCGCGAATGTCAATATGTACTTTCGACTACAATTGGAAAATATATGAGGAGAATTATTGACTATTAAGTCCTCTGTCGAGAAAGACATGACCGACTGGACGCCACGAGCGGAATACGCAGTTTGGGTCCTCCCGCTCCGCCCTCGCAGCCCGCTGTTTCGCGGCGGATTACGCTGCCCGCTCAGCTGGCACTTTGTTCATAGTCAAAACGAACCATGTGTTTACGACACCCGCTTGCGGATTCCACCACCCGCGCCGCCCCCACTGTGTTTGCACACTAAGGACTCAACACCTACTCGACACAAAGTAAAGCAAATAACAACAAAACACAATATATAGCCTGTTGTTATTAAAATTCAATTCGAAACGTTTAAAAAACTAAATAATGCAAATATTTGAACAAATAGGACAATTGTATTGCCAGCATGTGACTTCGTGACAACGTGTGACTTTCGACAATGCTTAAGCAATGCGTTTTCAAGTCGTCGTCAATCGTCAACTATGCAATAAAATAAAACATTTTCTGTATTAAAAATTTAATAAAAATACTTGCATTTCAAATACATTTTCAAATCTTTTTTGAATTTGTTCTTGTTGAAGAGAAGCAATTTGTTAAAAATTGTCGTATTATACTCACTGGAGCAAAATCTTCAAATATTTCACACTCTTACCCACAATTCCAAATTTACCAATTCTTACAGATGATGAAAGTGAACCTCGGAAAACGCATGCTGAACATTGGTCCGATAATGCTCCGTATATTCAACGTGCCTAAGACCGTATCAAGGAGTAAACTGGCTCCTGCCCTCGCCAAATATGGCGTCACAAGCCTTAGGAAGTCAGAGAGGAAAAAACCAGCAATATATTATGGTACTTGTGAGACCTATGATGACCACGACAGGCTCTGTGCTATGGAACCTATTGTCGTTGGTAAGATCCTTTAAACTGTCTTACCAATGTACTTTCTAAGTTTGTCTTGGACATCACTTACATACAGTGAAGGAAAAACATCGTGTGAAACCTGAACGTATCCTAACTTATAATATTATAAATGCGAAATTGAGTTGGTTTGTTACGCTTTCACGCTAAAACAGCTGAACGGATTTGGTCATAGGATACCTTTTATCCTGATATTCCTAAGGGATCGAGACTTATGCGGCTGAAGCGGCGGGGCGCAGCTAGTAACTAATATAAGTCCGAAATCGCTAATCCAGCTGGGGGAAGCGTGGTGATCAATGCTCAGACCTTCTCTGTACGAGAAGAGGTCTATGTTCCAGTAGGTCAATCATAGGCTGGTATTATTATAATTACCTATGTATAAAGTCTGACAAACAGTCTTACCAATGTGTATTGTGTTACCCAGAAACTGGGTTGTGGCTGGGGAGGTCAAAAAGTAAATAAATTGTATAGAAGTTTAAATAGTCGCTCCATGTATAATACTGGTATTCAGCTGCATCCGGTTAGACTGGAAGTCGACCTAAACATAATTAAGAAAAGACACAATATATGATTCTGATGATGTTTTTTAAAAAAATTACTAAATTTTTATTTGTTAGTGCATTTAGTCCATAACTTATAAAAATATATTTTTTAACACTTATTTAAATTCAATTTCAGACGGCTCAACAGTGTTAATAAAACCTTTCCATCTGACTGGTAAAGACAAAAAGCCGCGAATAAATCGCGATAAAAACAAGTCGGCTAAGAATAAGGATGAAGACCTAATGATGGAAGAACTCGAAGAACTAGACGACGAAATAGACGAGGATGTTATTAACTTGAATACTGATTATGACCAAAGTAACTCCCAAGAGCAGGATGATGGCGGTGAGAATGAAAACCAGGACACTAATGAACTAGACAATGTTCAAGATACAGAAATGGTTGATGATGAAGATACCAATGGTAACATTAAATTGGAACCAAATGAAGAACAAGGAAATATTTACTGTAACAATGCTGAAAATGCACAGCTACCAGAGATTGCAGATGTTAAATCGGCAATTAAGACTGAGAATACAGAGGAGAGTGTCAGCAAATTTGATGAAGACAATACTGAAGTTGACAACACAGAAAACAATGACGACACACCTAAACAAAGTGAAGGAAAAATTAATACAGCTGTTGAAAAAATTGATTTTACAGCAGATGTAGATCTTAATAAGAAAAATAATAACAAAGTGAAAGATTCGTTCCAAATTGCTGGAGAGACGGATCTTGAGGCGGAAAAAGATATTACGGAATTTAATGCTGAAGATTTGGAAGACTTTAGTAGAGGAAACATAATTGATGAAATCGATATGGCTGACCTGAATGACGATGATTTGGAAGATTGGTGATCGGTTCATTTGCAGTAAGAAAATGACACTATAAACTTATAGAAGAATTTATTTTAGCTTCAAATAATATACAAACGGTTTTTGGAGCATATGACTCCCCTAATAGAAATGATGCTAGGGTAAAAAAAAAAAAAACTATTTTGTCCGTCAGTAAGATAATAAAAAATTATTAAACACGTATTTTTTGCTTTATCATACTAATAAAAAATGGCTTAGATAAAACGTATTAATGTTGGGAAGTGGGGGTCGCTACGTCACAAGTCATGACACATTTAACTCAATATATCGACGTAATCTTTTGATTACGTAAAAGAAGAAAAAAAACGTGTTGTTCCATGCACCAAACGCCCTGTATCTATACATTTATACAAATAAATAAAATTGAAGTGTTTGTAATGTCAAAACAGATTTTTTACTAAATGCATATGAACATAGATAGGCTAGACCGATTTTGACGCGACTTTCACTGGCAGATAGCTGATGTTATAAGGAGTAACTTAGGGAAATTTTATTTTAGAAAAAGAAAAAGGAATCAGGGCCCCGCGGGCGAAGCTGCAGCAGCTAGTAATGAATATTTTAGACAAACAATTTGTTGTAAATAAAATATTATGGGCGTCAGTATTTCAATGTAGTTCACACAATACTTTTATTTCTTTTTGCAATGTTACTTTCTCTAGCAATTAAGCTAATATTTTATGTTGACAACAGTAGTTACATTTACATTCATATAAAGTATGTTAACTAACGAAAGGTGTTCCCGTATACATGGTAAAATAAAATATTCCCAATAAAAAAATAAAGTTTTTTTTTTTGAATATTTTTGTATTCAAATTTTACCATGTATGGACGCCATACATTGCGGGTTAACGGGAACGCCATTCGTTCTTCTTTTCGTGTGGTTAGTGACTAACCTGGTGTCAGAGTTTTAAAGCCGCCCCTCCCTCCATGGACCTCCGACTTGGCTTCACATGCCGTCGAGAAATATCTCTCATGCCGGTTCCCTGCCAGGGTTGCGAGTTTGTCCGAAAGGGATATCGCGGCCCCGGCACACAGGAAACGGAAGCAACACGGGTGGGTTTTAGTCAGTAAAAGTCTGACACGCCTTCCCGCTCCGCCCAGAGCGGGAGAAGTTATTTGATAATTAGCCATCGTCAAAAAAAAAAGGCATGCCGGTTTCCGGTTCCGGGCCCTTCGTTAGTTAACATACTGTATATTATGTTAGCGAATTAAATAAGGGGTTCGTAGTATTTAAGGGGGACGCGGTAAGGTAACCCGCGAATTACAAATTTTCCTTCGGTTTTTGCAATTTGCAGGTCAGTGCCAGGTTATAATATGTTGATTAAAATATGATTCGTGACCGTAACAAATATGGGTTTACTGAATTATAATCATTAGAATCAGCAATACAACTCCTTAAGTTAGTATAATCCTCAAAAGTCTTCTGATTCTATGAATTAGTCATTCAATAGGATTACATGAACTTAGAGAGTTGTATTGGTGATTTTTATGATTACAATTCTATAAATAAACATTTGATACAGCCGCGAATCATACGTACAACAAGCTGATACTGACCTGCAAAATGCAAAAAACGTAAGAAAATTTGAATTTCGCGACCTACCGTGACGCATTCAGTAAGTTGTAATGGGGTGACTGTATTGATGAGACGGAGTCTTTACTATAAATAAAATACTTTTAAATAAGAATGATTGTTTTATTATCTTTTTAGTTTAAATATATTCTAAAAAACAAAATTAAATAAAAAAATTGGTGTCATTGACTCTGGCAGGGCCACCATCAGGGATTTTAATTTTGATTACACAAAAAAAAATCGTTAATTAGTCGAAATTTGTCGCCAAATATCAGAATAATTCGGTCACTGGTTCAAAAGATTAAGGGTTTATAGGTGGCCGATCTGAAGTGAGTCTCCCCAGCAGGGCCACATTTATATCTCAAAAAACGAAGGCACCTAGCGAAGATCTATTTTCTCCCATATTTTGTCGTTAATTAGTCAAAATTTGTCACCAAATATCAGAATTTGGCGATCACTGGTTCAATAAGGGTTTATTTTTTCTTGGCAATTTTTCGTGAACTCTTTGATCTAGCTCTTGGACTATACCTTACTAATTGACCTCATTATATCTTCTTAACTAAGACCCGATTAAATCTGTGACTTGGCGACAAATTGCGACTAATTGGCGACAAAATGTGGGAGAAAACACATCTTCGCTAGGTGTCCTAGTTTTTGAGATATAAATGTGGCCCTGCTGGGGAGACTCCAGCTCGGCCACCTATGATAAATGAAAAAAGATGATAAAATATATATAACCTTTGATCGCTTGGCAGGCAGAACACTCGCTGAGAGACTCACGCTTTGTACATACGCATACCAGCGAGTAGGTACTCGCTTCTCGTTAATCTCATGCATCTATACTCACGTGCGCAGTCGCCGCGCAGGCATGCCTGTGACGCGCACAGACACTGAGCGGTGTTACATGACAACACAAGCTACTCACACACACGACAGTCTCCCCTTCAATCCGCGAACGGCTAGCTCTGTGAACGGGGCGAGGGTGAGCTACATTCCTACCGGCAGGTGCGTCGAGTCGGCTTCTCCGTCTCTGGTCGTCCTTCGCTGAACCTCCCCCAGGCAACTGGGGCTCTCACCTGGCGGGGAAATCCGCCCCTAAGACGACCCACTCACCGCGGAACATTCATAGCAACCAGCCACACGGACGCGCTAACCCGCGTTCACTACCACTAGCCGCAGTAGCCGCTGTAGGCGCTCAAAATGAGGGGTCCGCATTGGCGGGTCACCGAGTTGCCGCCGCGGGCGAGGGGCTAAGCTCCGGCCTTGCTGGCCATGCCCCGTTACGGGGACGTAGCGAAATCCGCTTCGGTGCGGGCGCTAGGACAGGTATCTTAAAACGACTGGCTGGCAACACCAAGTAGGCATCCACCGGGTATGACGTATCGTGCAGTGTTTGATTTGTTATTGTATCACATTACAATTCGAAATGTTCTTTATTTGATTGGATTTAAATAGTTAATAATTAGGTACTTGATTGTATTTAGACTAAAATTTTATAGTTGAAGTAGAACATATTGGTGACAGTTAGTCTTGGAAAATACTTTGCTAGGAACGTAACTCTGTTCAAAAATATACCGTTTGGTTATAAGTATTCAAGAATATTACTTATTCGGCCAAACTCCTAGTTCGTTACACAATCTCATTATCTACCTACATTTGATTTCCATATCGACCCATTGTAATTTTTAATAATCTGCCGATTGATTCCAAAGATTACAACAATAATGCATCGGCATGGTCCAATTAATATTATTATAATAAACGAAGTGAATAAAATAAATTATTTAATTTAAAGTTAAAGGTAAGTAAAGTAGACTAATTACATGGTAACACCACCAAAATTGGTGACTCACCTGACTCACCAAACTAAAGATGCAACATTGCATGAGTAAAAAAATTAAAAATAGCTTCGCTAAATTATTTCATTTTTAAAGTTTCTTCTGACTTTATATTACTAAAATTTTACTTAATAACAATACTGCAAATATTTTAAGCATTTAAATTCTTGTTACTTCTGGTAAAAGTGGTAACACTTAAACAGAAGTCAAGCAATCAGTCACCATTTCACCAACAAAAACACATCTAAATAGAAAAGTTACAATACGTTTTGTGATGTTTCTCTAACTCTGTGCTTTGTGACTGTGAATTATAATATCTGTGAAAATATAACCAAAAGTAACATTTACATACCAAAGAGGCAAACAACCTCAACATTAGCAGAAACCAGAGCCTCGACCTTTGTCGAGTCTGGTACAGTCAGCAGCACAATCTTTTCAACATGGTCAAAATAGCAACTTATGTGTTCTTCGACCTTGAAACGACAGGATTACCACACCAGGAGAGAAACCAAACTAAGATCACAGAACTAAGTTTCGTAGCAGCTTTACGAAACGATATCAAAGCTGCTCCTTTTGGCGCCGTCCCCTATGTCAGTAAGCTGACCCTACTTTTCAATCCGCAGAGGAAGATACATCCGGTTGCGGCAAAAATGACTGGCTTATCAAATGAGTCACTGAAGAATGCACCTACTTTCAAGGATAATATAGTTACAATTATTTCATTTTTGTCAGAGTTACCTAAGCCTATATGCATGGTTGCTCATAATGGTGACAGGTTTGACTACAAAATCCTATTGGCTGAATTCTTAGAAGTCAATGCTACATTACCAAAAGACTTGCTTTGTGTTGACTCTTTGACTGGCTTTCAACATATCATTAAAAATACTCTAGCAAACACGTCAATTATAGGAAAAGACGATTCATTAGCAAAAAGCTCTATTAAGGATGACTCCTTGTTAGAGGAAGACTCGCTAGCAAAAGATAATAATTCATTGATAAGTGAAGATTCGCTTATAAGTGAAGACTGGCCCGACCTAGACGTTAGCACTGAAGACTGGAAGGAAATAGATTCGTTGTGCTCATCATTCTCTGACATGCCTATAGAGACATCAAAATCAAGCAGGCATTCGGATGACTATAAGGAACCACCAAAAATTGTGGAAAAAAAGGAAACTGAGAAAATAAGTTATACTTTAGGTATTCTTTATAAAAGAATCATGAAAAAAGAGGTTTATAATGCCCATAGGGCTGAAGATGACTGTTTAATGCTTTTAGAGTGTGTAGTTGCTACTAAAGAGTTCCTTCCCTGGGCTGAAAGGTCATGTAAAAGTATCAATGATATCATGCCATTGGACCGTAACAAATATTTTAAGAATAATTTTACAACTTCTACCCCTTAAGTATTTTTTCTACATTTAATCATGTGATTTAGAATATTTTTATAGCTATATTAGATTAGGAACCAGAGACATTATTAAATAAAAATCAAATATTGATTTTTATAAAAAAAGACTTTGATTTTTGAGACTTTCCTTTGACTCTGATTGTAAGTATTTATAATTTTTAAGTTTAAGAATTTATTGAATTAATCATGTTATCCTAGGCACATTATTTTTTTTAAATACTGTTTTTTATAAAGAGATTTTGAAGTTTAAGAGTTTGATTGAATCATGATAACACATGTCATTATTATTTAGCAAATTATTTTTTTGAAGATTATTTTTTATTATGTTGATTTTTCAAAGTATTATAATATGTTTGTAATCTAAATAAAACTGTTGCAATATTGACTTTGTTTTAATTAATACATAATAACAATATTACGTTGGTTAACATGATTGCTATTGATTGTATTAAACCAGTGGAAAACATTTAATTAAAGTATTATTAATTTAAGTGGCTCTTTCGTTATTTTGACAAAACGAGATAATTCCTACATTTCTCTAGTGTAAGAATAGGTATAGGTATTGATATGTTACCTAACTTACGCCTTCTTAGTACAGTCAGCAACAAAAATGGGTTAACATCAACACTATTCAAAGTTTCAGAAAAGTTATATAGTTATATTGATCCATACATACATACCTTACACCTTTTACGCTTGGGGGTAGGCAGAAACTACAGAACGCCACTTGCTACGGTCCTTACATACTCCTTGAATGGAACCCTGCTAAATAACAGCTAGGGCTAAATAAAAGCTAGCTACTTGTTGGTAACAAATGATAGTGAGTTCAAAATTCCGCTAACTTGCACGGTCAGTGACAAAAGTCTATGAAAGACTAGACTTGTGTCGCTGACCGTGCAAGTTATGGTGAGTTCAGTTGTCTGGAGCCGAGAAAGTTCTGAGTCAAGATCTTCATGGAGTCAGTGCAGTGGACGAGACAAGAGGAGCGAACTATGGACAAAAACTCAAAAACTCTTGAACACTTCATCATTTTGTCAGAACATTATTGCTTCCTGGATATTCTGCGGTGGCTCTGCTCTGGTATGTAAATGTGTGAACTGATTACGGCCTCACATAGGCAGCTGCAGTCGCATTGAAGTCCCTGCAGATCCAATATCGGTGGGCTAAGTGGCCCCCCACTTAGCCCATCCAGCCTCGTCGAACATTCCAATACACAGTGTGAGTAGGAAGCGCCTCATAGTAAACGTTGTATCTCCTTTTGTACCTATAATTCTCTTTGCTGCGTATCGGTTTGACGAGTCATTATCAAAAAATAAATCGGAAATGCTCTGACTAGGTGGGTAGAATATTGCAGTGTGTCGATTACTGTCTTTGTCTATATTATGTGATCTGTGGTCATATCTTTGAAAAATAAAAAATATTTTTTATCTGTGTGACAAATAATTTGTTTATTTTCAGGTTAGCGTCGCGAATTTTCGTTTTTATTAAATAAAATAAACCAAATAATATCTCTAACGCACAATGTCTGTAATAGCCGTCAAAGGGGTACCGCAAAAGGTAATAGGAGTATACGTTTCTTCGTCACATACAACATTTGGTTATCAAAATAAATGAGTACATTTTCACACTTCTTTTTGTCTCATTTACAGTGGTCGCTGATGAATGTCGTAAAGATTCTGGCTAAAGCAATTAACGGCAATTTCGAAGCGTTAAACTTCCAGACCGGTGTAAAGGCTAGATCGTTGAAAGCAAAGATCTGCTATTTGCGTCTATCTGAAAAGCTGGACCCTGTTCGTGTTGTGGAGAAAATTAATAGCACAATATTTCCAAAGCAATTTCGACCGTTTGCGTTCATCCCGGACCATGTACCTGATGTAAGTACTGTATTAGCTTAACAAAAACAGTTCTTAACCATTGACCAAGCTTATTGACATGGTGGAGGCAGTTCATGTCTCTGTTTTGAGGATTGAGGTTCTTAAAAACCGGCCCAAAACTGCAGGTAGTTGGTACAGTAGCAAAATAAACCTCACAATGTGTGCTGTTATGTCAAAAAGTACTGTTTTCTTTGTCAAACCTTTACCAAATAAATGAAAAAGCTTTTGAATTAGTTGGAACTCTTAACATTATTATGGTGTTGTTTTAGATTCCCCTGGCTGCAAAACCAAAGAGGATGCCACTGAAGATGCGTCGTGCACTGAAAGTCCCCGATGAAAATGTGCCGGAGAAGGTAATGTTGCATTGGTTTGAAGGGACATTTTGAACTCGTAGTATAATATTTCATAATCTTGGTATTTTATGACTATAAAGTCGTACATTATGAATGTGGATGGCTTTACGAGTAGGGGAAGACCAAAGAAATGATGGACGATGGACTATGTGAAACCTCTAACCTTTTTTTTCGTGTGGTTAGTGACTAACCTGGTGTAAAAGTTTTAAAGCCACCCATGGGTCTCTGACTTGGCTTCACATGCCATCAAGAAATATCTCTCAGGCATGCCGGTTTCCTCACGATGTTTTCCTTCACCATTTTTTAAGCAAATGATAACTTTACAATACGCACATGATTCCGAAAAGTTAGAGGTCCTTGGGTTCACACTCGAGACCTATTACTTGGCAGTCAGACATTAGGCTATCACTGATGATATGGCTAGAGAGGGAGTGACTAACGAGATGACGACTAATAGAGAAGTATGGAAGAAAAGGACATGTTGCACCGACCCCGAATAAGTTGGGATAAGGGCAGGAGAATAATGTCTTTAAAACATAATTTGATGTAAATTACACTGTCCATAAAGGTTGCTTCACATCTGAGACAAGTTTTTCTATGCTTAGTGGATGCTAAAGTCAAACAATTTAATTCAATTAGGCACATAAAAGGCACTTATGAACGTCAATTTTACAAAAAAATGAATTGATTCCAGTCGCCCCTTCCAAAAGGTAGTTTTCGTACGGAGAAGAATGAGTAAGAAACTCCACTGTTACTCTTTTAAAATGTTTTTACAATATTTTGTATACATTAATTATATAATTATATGTGAAGACGATGGTATCTAGAATAAGATTACTATACCACGATGGGTAAAAAGGAATGAAAAATGAAGCAATTACAGATAAATTAATTATGTGATAGATAAATGGTTCTCACATATTTACAAACATTGTAAATGTGTCATGTTATATGATATTCCTAACATTTTAACAAGTAATATTAATAAGTCAGTGTGTGAGTTCTAAGAAAGTAAAATCTCGTCATGCAGTCAAAAGTAACAGCTAATGGCTTTCATTTCTATGGGAGTTTCTTCTTAGTCATCTTCAGCCCAGCAGGTCACTGTTGGACATAGGCCTCTCCACTTGCACGTCATTCAGCTTGATTCATGGCAACTCTCATCCATCCGGACCTTTCTTCTTAGTATAACAATTTAAATACAGGCTTATCATCATCTGCATATAGAGGTGGGCAAAGTGTATCATTTTTGCGATTGAAACATTTGCATCTGGATCACTGAAATGATCTGAATCATTGATATGTTTCATTTGGATCATTTGAAACATCGACTCAAATGATATAAAAATGCAAAATAACAACGAAAAACTGTGAGAGTATGATTGATATTCATCTCATTTGGTATCTCTTTCTGACCTAAATAGATTGTAATGTGTCACCGCTCTCGTCTTTCTCTCTCGGTCACTGCTGCTCGGTCGCCTCGCAAGCGACGGTCGCGCGGAATGAGCACATTAATGATTCAGATTCAAATGATGCATTTGAAACGTTGTTACTGAACCAATCTTTTGGAACACTTCAGTGATCCAGATCAGTGAGTCGGTTCCGTAAAGAGTTACATACGCCTATCTGCCTAGCCTCTTCCCAACTGTTGGGGTCAGTTTTCAGTCTTACCATATGCAGCTGAATACCTGTATTTTACAAGGAGCAACTGCCTCTGACCTCCATAACCCAATAACAGTAAAGGCTGTGAATAAAAATATACTGACCATACTTTTCTAGGTGCTAACATTGACGAATGATGAGATCTTGGCTGAGCTGCAATCAAAGTACCCTGGCCTGTATAATGTTAGTTTGAAAACTAACCATAAACTGCTGGAGGACTTAGCTAAGGTAAATATTAATGCTATGAATAAAATGATAGTTACAGTACAGACAATGAAACTGAGAAAATGAAACTGCCTGGTTGGTTTCTATTGCTGAGCATGCCTCATGCTCAGCAATAGAGACCAATGAGGCAGTTTAACTTCTTCTTGCCAAACATGTAAACAAACACGAATTTTAGAAAAAACTACTGTAATGCTTACACATAAGTTTCCGCTACAACTTCATATTTTTTATGACTTTTTCAACAGTACTAGTCAGTCTAAAATCAACTTTATTTACATATGTATAAAGTTGATGTTTGTTTTAGTGGAAATAACATCAATTGGAAACAAGGATTTAAATAGACCTTAGTGTATTAGGGGTGTAATCTTGTACAAAATCCGAAAAAGTTGGGTCTATGTCTATAAGATTATGGAGGCTGGAGAAGAAAAAATAATTTGAAAAGTAAAGTTATCATTTTATTTTCCAGAAAATATTCGAGCGGCTAAAAGTGATCTCAGAAAGGAATGCAGAGGTCACAGACTCCTGCTTCAAGCTGAGCCAGTGGTACCGCCGCATGCACCCTCACTTCGGAGACTTCCAACTGGTTCTGAGTACTCTGCACGCGATAGAGGACGCAGCCGGAACGCCCCGGACACAGCTTCAGGAGAAGGAACTCGCCGCGTTGCCGCCGCACCCTTATAGTACGTATAGTCTGTTCCACAAGTATCAGATGAAAGTGTAGAATGGTACTAAATTATTCTGTTTCTGAAGGTAATAGGTAATACGGGCTGGTATCCGCAACTCCACGTCAAAGCGCGTATTTTGCATACGGGTGGGAAAATCAGTTATTCGATCCACCCCAGCTCCTCAAAGAAGGCCAGCAATGCCTTGGTGTCACTGCCAATCTCACGTAGGGTACCTGGGTTACCGAAGTACTTTGCCCTGTATGAGGCGACCACCGGGCAGTTTAACAGCACATGAGCTGCTGTCTCGTCGTCCTCCATGCATTATCTGCACAGCAGACTGTCTGTGACTCTTATGAAAAAGAGGTGTTTATTCAAATTCAAATCTTTATTGCATATCACATGTGTTTACAAGGTCTTAATAATAATAAAATTCACATGGACCCTGTCGGGCACAACAATTTCATAACAATATGAGTAGTAACATTATCTTTAAAAAACAATCAAATACAATTACATTATATAATATCACATTTAAATATGTGACAAACGTCTTTGCAAATTCTCACTAGCTCTAGAAATCATGAAAAATATGTTAATTAATTTCAAATAAAAATCACATAAATTAAATTATTCAAAGATTAATTTAGAAATAAATTGTGTCACAGATATTTACAGAGTAGATGTATTTTCATTTTTAGTTTACAAAATATTTACAAACAATTTATAACTAATTAATTAATAAAAGTAGCAAAATTATATACTAACAACTAAAACTATTATTGTCACAGATTAAATTAATGTAAAAAGTCAAATCAAAAATGCAAATAAAAATGTAATAAAAAATAAACAATTCATTCAAAATAAATACATAATGTCACAGATTAAAATAGTATTAAAGAATCAAATAAAAGTCAAATAAAAATAAATGTCTAAAGCTGAATAAATGGTGGAAGTCATTCTATTTAAATGTCATCATTAAAAAATTCATTAAGTGAATAGTAGCATTTCTCCACCAGTAATTTTCTGAGCCGTTTAATAAATATATTTTCATTTTGTTCCATTTTTATGTCGTTTGGTATTTTATTATATAATGTATTGATGTTACGTGGGGGCTCGTGTTGTGTAATTTTAGCTTAGATTGCGGTATTACGAGCATATTTTCAAACCGTGAACGTGGTGCATATCGGCGAGGTTGTTCCGCAATTTTAAGGTAGAAGTGTGGATATTGTCTAACGAATTTACATATTTCTAGAATATGAATAGATGTCAAAGTTAGTATGTCTAGTTTCCTAAAATGCGGTCTACAACTTACGTCGTTTTCAATATAAACCATTATCCTGGTACACTTTTTCTGTAGGATAAACAAATCGTTGCACACACAGACACACACACAGTACACTATTTCCCCAAAGAATAATACCGTACTTAAGCCATGCGTATGCATATCCATAGTATGTGGATAGGGCAGTTTTTAAATCTGTAGTTTTTTTAAGCTCACTTAATGCGTAGATAAAACTAGATAGTTTAGATTAAATTTTTTGTATGTGCGCTTTCCAGGTCATGTGGATATCTAAGTCTAAACCTAACAAAGTAATATTAAATGAAAAAAAAATAAAGAAGAAATGTTAACTCTGCCCTGCATTTATATATTAGAAATAGCCACTTTTGTTAAGAAAAACATAAAACTGTTTAATTTTGATAAAAACGAGCGCCGCAAAACTAAGTTAATACTACCCGCACCTCGACTACAAATGTATAAAAATAGCCCAGAATATCGTAGCATACAGATATATAATAAATTACCTGAAAATATACGGTCCACGAGAACAGTATGTGTATTTAAAGCTAGGCTAAAGTCATTTCTCTTGGAAAAGTGCTATTATAGTAAGTATTAAAGAATTTATGGAAGATAAAATGTTAAAATTGAATTAAAAAATATATATCATGTGTTCATTTTATTATAGGTTCTTTTGTATGTAAATACTATTTGTGATTATTTGTTATTCATATGACATGTTTTCGTTTATTAAATTGGTGAATGATTTTAATTTTTGACATTCGATAAAATTTTGGTACGACATTTTAAATATCGAATGGTGTATTTTTATTATATTTTTATTTTTATCATGTTGACATTATATTTGTGATTTTATTAATTTGATTTGACATAGTGATGATATATTTATGATTTTATATTTTTTCTATTTATTAATAATCAAGTTATGTTTGGTTTATTTAACTAATTTTCATTAATTAATTTAAACTTTAAAACACTCAGACAATTGTTATTAAGTAAATGAAATGAAATGTTAGATATAAATTTAATTAATTTAATATTTAATTCCTAATGATATTTCTGTGATATTGGATAAATCTAGATACCTCTTCTGCAATATTAGTTTTAAGTTATCTTGCTGCGCCCTAACAGGGTCATGTACTCACTAGTTTAAGCTTAGCGTGTAAAATTGGTTGTGTACATTGTGCATTAAATAAAATAAATAAATGACCCATGGCCAGCTGCTGTGACAATACGCAGCTGTTGGTTCGTTAGTCGGAGAACCTGTTTCGAGAGGCGGCCATCGTTTGTAGGGAGTGTCTCCTTGGCCTGCCTGCACTCACCGTGGTCCAACCGAAGTTTGTGACGTTGGTCCCTGGTTCGTTTCCTTACCAGAGTGCGTAGGAACCCGAAGGGGATTGGCGCGATAGGTTCAGGCCCCATTGGTGCCATGCTCGACCCCCGTCTGGCGAGTTCGTCGGCTGCGTCGTTGCCCCGCGAACCGCTGTGTCCTTTGATCCATGGAATGGTTATATTATTGAGGCTACCCACCTGGTTAAGGCGCTGGTGGCACTCGTACATCAGCCCAGAGTCAACAGTGTGACTGTTTAGCGCTTGCAGAACAGCCATGCTGTCTGAGAGGTGCGTTGTTGCTGCGTAAAAGGACGAACAATTTATATAATATTTTTGGTTTCAGTGATCGACAACTTGCCGTTCGACAAAGTACAGTCAGCCTGCAACAAGTATTCAGACAGGATTATCAAGAAGGTAATGGGGAGCTTATTACATTGAAGTTTAAAAAAAACTTTAATACCTAAGATCTATTTAAATTTTATCCTTGTTTCCAATTGATGTTATTACCACTTAAATAAACATCGACTTTATGATAGTGTAAATAAAGTTGATTATAGACTGACTAGTACTGATGAAAAAGTCATTAAAAATATGAAGTTGTACAGCAAACTGAACCTTATATGCATTATAGCAATTTTTCCTAAAACTCTTGTTTGTTTACATATTTGGCAAATAAATTGCGAACTCAGATTAGATACTTCTCAAAATTAAACGGCCGACGACGTGCCTCGGAAAGCACGTAGTCCCGTCTGTCATTCGTGGATCTTTGACAGGCGTTACGGGTCGTCAGAAGCCCGAAAGTCTGCCAACCAGTCTTACCAAGAAAGTCTGACAACCAGTCTTACCAAGGGGTATCGTATCGTACCCAGTTACTGAGTTGTGGAGGTCAGATAGCAGTGCTCCATATAAAATACTGGTATCCAGCTGCATCCGGCTAGACTGGAAGCCGACCCCAACATATACTATATAACAACATAATTTCATATGTGTTTAGTAAAGAGCTGTTATTTTGACATGATAAACAGACACTAGACTTCAATTTTAATCTGTATAAATTTTTCTCGTTTACCTATGTTTAACAAATTACCAAATATTTTAATTTGAGATAAAAGTTGTCTAAAGGTTGAAAAATCGGCCCTTACTTGAATGTTTTTTCCTAGGTTTCTGATCATGTGAAGAACCTGAAATCAGAAGTGACAGACACTGACACAGAAGATGAGATCGTGAGGAAGAAGGTGAGGGAAGAACTGAAGAAGATGACGCCCTTCTTACCACTGGTATGACTCCTATATTTGTGGATTTTACCCTACTTCGTCAGAAGGAGGGTTACGTTTTTCGTGTGTTGTTAATCCATACTTAAAAGCGCTTATCCTTAAAGTTGGCAACGTCTCAAATAGCTGTCAAATATTTAAATGTTTTGATTAATTTGGCAATATTACTGTATGGAATTAAGAAATGTGACTATCTAGTGAAATGCAATAATTAATATCGTAACACCGAATATTAAGTTTTAGATGTAAAATAAGTAATTCCAAACTTTCAAAATGCCTAAAACGATTACAACATCAAATTCAGTGCTATAATTGCAATTCATTATTAATATTCTAGATAGCTGGGGGAACATTCAAGTATTACGTAACGCAATTTGGGGGGGGGGGGGGGTCTCGTAAAACATTACGATGCGTTACAGGGGCGGGAGGGGGTCTTTCTTACAAGACGTTAAGTAACATTGTTTTTTTTTTTTAATTAAAATTTAGGGAATTAAAACTATACCAAGGACAAAAACTATAACATAACTTTTAGCGCCTTTAGGGTAAAAATGGTCACTTGAGTGTTACGTAACGTTTAGAGAGGGGGAGGGGGGGTACAGAAAAACGTTACGGTGCGTTACAAGGGGGGGAGGGGGAGTCTAAAATCTTCAAAAATTGCGTTACGTAATACTTGAATGTTCCCTGGTTAGCCACATTTCGTACTTCCATACAGTAATGTAGCCAAATTAATTAAAACAGCGAAATATTTGACATCTATTTGCGACGTTGCCCACTTTCAGAAAAAAACACTTTTAATACTATAAATGCTGTTACTTTTTCACGCGTTAAGGGCTGAACGGATTCCGATTAAATTTAGCACACAGCTAGATCATGCCCTGGGTTAGGACATAATATACTTATTTCACGGATTACCGGAATAAAAAATTATCCTGGGTTGGAAACTATTCCACGGGGACTTGAGGTAACTTAGGAACTAGAGGCAACCGCTTCTGTGGTCTGGTGGTTGGACCACCTGTCTAAGACCCAGAGGTCCCGGGTTCGATTCCTAGTGGGGGCAAAATTTTCAGCTCGGTTTGGTTGGTGGTGTGGCGTCATCTACATCCACATGCGAAATACGCATCAAAGACCTGACGTCACAAAAATCTTGCATCGCGCAATTAGAGTTAACCGCGCGAACAGGATATATATAACTTCCCCGACTTCAATCGTTGGGCAGTTGCCCGCCAGACACGACACCCGTCTGGTCGGAGGATCCTCCCTTTTCTATATAGGATGAGTGAACTTTCCACCCTATTCCTCATACCTCTAAAGTGGTAGGGCTTGTTCTTAGTTCACCGAGCTAACTAACACCATATTATCTAAGTCTGTCGTCATAGCAACAATGTTAACACATTGTTGTGTTTCGGCAGTTAGAGGTAAGATACCCAGTCCCACTGTGGTTGAGGATTCCGGGTGAAGCTCGCTTCTACCTTCGGCCTGATCATTACGTACCATTAGGTGAGATGCAGGCCAAGAGCTTCCCAGTAGTAGTAAATAAAAATAAAATAAGTTTCCGTAGACTAGTTTCCAACCTCCTCGCGGTCCAAGCCGCGGTTGAAAGCTAGTGTATGTCTATTTTGAATTTTGAACATGTGGTGTCTCAGGGTCATCTAATTGATATTGTTGTTTTCTCTTCATAGATAGTCAGGCAGGTGGTGACCAAACACTTCATTCCACGAAGGAGTCAGAACTACAGAGTTAGGGTGAGTCGATCATTCTGAAAATTATCGCACTTTTCTTCACCAAAATAGTAGTTGTAATAGTAGGTCTAGAAAACTGTGATAATTTTAACTAATATGATAACTTTTTAAATTAATTTTAGAGCTTCGTACCCAAAGGGTGCCAACGGGACCCTGTTACTAAGCCGCCGCTGTCTGTCCGTCTGTCTGTCAGCGGGCTGTATCTCATGAACCGTAATAGATTTGAATAAATAGATTTTAATTGAGCTGAAATTTTCACAGAGTGTGTTTTTCTATTTACGTATAGCGTACGTTACGTTTAGTGTACATTAAATACAAGAAACGTGTTTATTTCGGCCCTTTTTTGCTAAAAAACGCTGAATCTCTTGAACCGTAATAGACATGAATGTGTTTGCCAAAAAAATACACATGAAACGATGGTACGGAACCCTTCACGTTTGGCCGGTAAAAAAACTGGCCAAACATAAATGTTTGGTCGGTTTTTTTAATATCATCATGTTTATTATACTAGATGGAATAGGTAATTGGTATACTAATACGCAATGTTATACCTGTGGGGTGGTATTTTCTGGCAAATAAAAAGATCTACTTACATTCCTGGCTGCAACAGAAGCGGGTTTGACTTTCTGTACTATAGATTTGTAGACGTTTTTCTATTTTCTTAACTACCTGGTACTTGTTGATAGGCCTACACGGTCCTCCCATACCTATTAACATTGTGATTTGAAAATATTGTAGGAGTCATTTATTTTTAAAAGAGTAACCATGGAGTTTCTTCCCGTCTCTTCTCCATAGGAAACGACCAATTGAAACCGTGCACCTAGCTTCTGACGTTTCATAAGTGGGCACTTATGAAACGTCAGAAGCTTGAAGCTTTTGTAGGTTTATGTGAAATAAAATGTTTTGATTTCTAAAGTTCAGCTTTACTATAACCTTTAACCTCTGACCATTTGTTTTTTCTGTAATTATGGACTTCATAGTCTTGTAACAAATATCTTCTGTAGATGGTGCTCGATTGGTTAAGCCCAAGTGGTTGTTACCTACGCCAATTTTCTCAAGGCATAAGTAATAACGACAAATTCCTAATATGGAACGAAGTTCTTTAACACGGCAGAAATCGTCACGCTAAAAAGTGTTAATACTTGCGACTGTCTTCTTCTAATTCAAAGAGAAAGAAAGAGAGAGAGAGAGCGAGAACGCCAGCAGAGTGAAAACAAAAGAAAGGAGTAAACTGATTACAGTGTCGTGGAATAAAATTGTACACATCAGCCCGAGTACACTGCATGCCGGAGAGAGAGAGAGAGAAAGTGTGAATTTGGTCAAAATGAAAATCCAAGATGGCGGCTGCGAAAATTTTCATATTTATGTCATGGTTATCGTTTCATAGTTTTCGAGGGTGTTAAAGCCGATCGTGACGTCACAATGTAAATCCAAGATGGTGGCTGGGAAACTTCAAACGTTTCATCATCTTTTCACAGATTTCGAAGGTGCTAAAGTCGAAAGTGTAATAATTAATAATAGTAATTTTGTTTTTGTTTTAAATCATACGTGAGAAGGAACTTCGTTCCTGACGGGGTCCCCCGATCGCACACGTTTTTTGGTCAGGTCAGGTGTTTTAGGACTTCATAGTCCTATATCAAACATCCTCTGCTGATAGGGCTCGATCGGATGAGCCCAAGTGCTTGTTACCAACGCCAATTTTCTCAAGGCTTATGCCTTGCCTATTGACGACAGAGTACTAAAGTATAATAACGTGTTTTTAAATTACAGATATACGGCGAGCCATTCCTCCCCGGTAAAGAGACGATGTCTCCGTTTGTTCGTCGGTACCAGCCTGTGCGGGTCCTGCGCTCGGAGCGCATGTTCAACTGTCTGAAGTTCAACGTCCCGCCGTCGCACTACGCCTCGCTCATGGCTATGGATGGCACTGTGCTAAGTATGTTTGCTTACTGTTGGTTGGACATAATCATAGCTCGTCGCAAAGTAATAACAGCCCAACGCGTCGAGCCATCAGGTTAAGCTACGGTTGCCGGGGTTGGTCTGTAGATGGGTGACCATCTTTACATACCGAGACTCCTCCGTGCCTCGAAAAGCACGTTAAGCCGTTGGTCCCGGCTGTCATTCGTGGATCTTTGACAGTCGTTACGGGTCGTCAGAAGTCCGAAAGTCTGACAACCAGTCTTACCAAGGGGTATCGCATTACCCAGTGACTGGGTTGTGGAGGTCAGATAGGCAGTCGCTCCAGGTTAAATATTCGGCTGCATCCGGTTAGACTGGAAGCCGACCACAACATAGTTGGGAAAAGGCTAGGCTGATTTATTGGTTGGACATAATCACAGATGAATACAGATGGGACACTCCGCAGTTTAGATGTGAAGCTACAAGTACGCGGCGGGCCCGTCTTGCTGGGCCAATTCAGTGAGTGTAACGTAGTCAGAAGATCTAAGAGTTACGCGATAGGAAGAGAGGCTACTTCTAGGTGAATATAACTGTCGGTGATTAGCGCTGTGCGACCTGAATTGTACTTTATTGTGTCGTAGCAAAGGTCGCTTTTTATTTCAATGATTTTGTGTTGTGTCCCATCTGTATTAATCTGAGAAATAACGCGCTCTTCTAGATCACGCCGTAATATCCGGTTTGTCCATACCTAGTAGTCACAAGCGCTACTGCTGAGCATGAAGTCCTGGGTTCTATTCCCGGGTCGGGCAAAGTGTTATTAGGTTTTTCTATCTGGAATTTCTCAGTAGCAGTCCGGAATCTGGATTTGTGCCCGGTTGATGGCAATAGACTCGCCCCCTATTAAATGGGACTTAAATATAACTGGCGAAATGTGGTGTACCTGCTACTGGTACACCTCTGCCTAACCCTTCGGGGAAGCAAGGCCTCATGTTATGTTTATGTTATGTCAATCCTAGCATAGACCACAACTTTGCATCGCATGGAAAAACATGTACTGAATATTCATGGAAAACTGGCAGTCAGTTTCTAACCAACTTTCATAAAAAAATTAAAAAACCCGTCTAAGTTCAAAACAAGATTACTTCTCAAGCAAATTGATATCACCACGAATCCAAAAAAACCTCATTTGTTAAAATCTGTTCACTCGTTTAGCCTCTAGGAATCAACCAAAAACATTACCCGATTTTTGGTATTTCGAGGGCACTCATTCGACTGGCGCGGCGTCCCCGCGCGTCGGCCGGCGAGCGCGCGAACAAAAGGCGGCCCCGCGCATGCGTACAAGGCAAGCACGATCTACGATGCTTCGGAGGCGCCGGGTTCCCATTTCGCGTCGCGCGTACTTCGAAACTTAAAACTAACATTTTTATTTACACGAGGCGAGTGAGTTGCTACAGAAGAAACAGTAACTAATCATAAAATTTTCTCCACAGACGGCGCGAAACTAGTGATTCGTTCTTCAGATCTCCCTCAATACAAAGTGTCAGCGGCCGCACTCGCGGGCAACGGTAGCGAGGAGCAGCAGACTGAGGAAGGCATGGAAGACGATGGCGCGGAAGACTGGAACGATCTCATGTAGAACTGACGTGAATGTGCGGTACCAAGCCGAAGACATGACACATCGAGGTTTATGGCATGCGCAGACTGACGGACGGGACGGCAGAGGATTTTTAATTTATCAATTTAATTTAATACTTATCCAATCGAAATATAGTCTATATTTCAATGTTCTGTGATCGACCTTAAAGCATCGCAGCGCAGTTTTCTCTGGAGCATCGAAGAGCACGCTGGAGGGGACCGCGGCGGGAGGTGGCGGTATGCGCTGGAGTCTAACAGTTTGTCACACTTTCAAAAGCAACTTGTCGACTACGGAGTCGCTGGGGGAATAATTTAATCCCGGGGAGCGGTGGCTACTCGGCGGATGCCGCAGCATACCGGCAGTGGGACAGGTGCCCGTCATTCATACCTGTGACACTCTCTTTCGAGTTTCCTGTCTGCTTTCTTGGGCACGATGCGTCATTTTTACGTCCGGGAACGTCGTGCGATACTAGTGTAATATGTACTTGTAAAAGCATTCACATAAATAAAGTAAATATAATTTAATTATTTTTTGTTAAGTCGACATGAAATATATATCTTTAAGAATAAAATAAGTTTCAAAACAGTCTCGTTTTTTATTTGATTATATTTACATAGAGTAAATAACCTAACACCTTCAACCTTACATAACCTTTAACCTTCCAATTAACCTAACATGTTACGATAGTTAGACCACGGCTCACGCGCAATGCTGCCAGTCTTCTGAGCAAGTTTCTGGGTGACAGCTGTGCGGACGAGTACTTCGATGTCTTACCCCTTGGCCACGACATCACCAATTTTCTGAACCAAACTAAACAAACATTACACAAATGTCAAAACAAAATGGTGGCTTGCCACTCGCGGCGATGACAGACGTACGAAAGTATGAATCATGGCAGCCTACGAGCATAATTTCAAACCTATTGGATCGCCGACGAACTTACTCAGCGGTTTTAAAGTACGCGTACTTAGTAGACACACGGGCGAGAAAGGTCGCCGAGCCATAAGTATGCGTACTTGCTCGTACGTCTATCACCCCTTTTAGAAGTTATTTAAAGCGTGCCATGAGTCGCCGCGCCGCAAAACTCATCGCCCTATGTCGTCGGGGCCCTGGCCTAGCCCGCGTTCTATATAAAATCGATCGCCGGGCGAATACACGATAAGAGCGCGGCGATGCATGAATTGTCCATATAAACGTAATAGGTACTTAAATTATTTGCAATTTGAGCATATATCGACCATATTATATGCTGGTATTCGGATTTATATAGGTTCCTACATCCATTTTAGGGTTCCTTAGTCAACAAGGAACCCTTATAGTTTCGGGTTGGAAAGGTCGTTAAAAAATATTGAGTGTGTGAAAACCATTGTTCGATTCAGGGATCCGTTTGCTTTTTGCGTAAGCTTTAAGCTTAATATTTCGCAAACGGATCTCTGAACGTGCAAAAGTGCTAATTTTCGCTAGAGTTTCATGGCTCCTACACACAGTGCCGGCGGCAATGCCGGCGGCTGTTGCCGAGCGGCACGTGCCCCCGGCTCTTGCGCCTCCATTTCCTTTGCGATTCTTTGTGCGGCAGGGCCGGCGTTCCGCGGCTTTCCCGGCGGCAGGGCCGTCGGCAGCGTGTAGGAGCCATTAGAGGCATGAGGAACAGGGTGTAAAGTTCACTCATCCTCATTAGAAAAGGGAGGATCCTCCGACCAGACGGGTGTCATGTCTGGCGGGCAACTGCCCAACGATTGATGTCGGATAAGTCTTATTATGTCGAATGCAGGATTTGTGTAACGTCAGGATTTTTGTGTGAAGTCAGGTCTTCGATGCATAGTTCGTATGAGGCGATGTAGATGCCGCCACAGAGTCAGCCACCCTGCCAGCCCTGCCAGCTAAATGGTTGGTTTAGGAAATGTGAAAAATTTCATGGCAGTAGTATATACCGCATGATTTTTTTTACCGTCTCGAATAAAATAGCGTATAATGGGTGAACGGAGTGGAAGCCTATGGCACAGCTTTTTTTTTTTTATTACTATGAAAAATATCGAAATTCAAATCATACACACCCTAGTAAATGCGCGGAATATATCAATGAATTCGTAGCTTTCCTTAGCGGCCGATAGGTAGTCGCCGCACTTGCCGTCGGCCTCTTTGATATCCTGCAGGCGCACAAGCCGCTCGCGCATCCCCGCCCGCCCGCGTGGTCAATGCTACTAAGCAAATATTCCCGGGTATGGCTTTTGTTCGACTTACACAACACACCATATTATTCTCGAGACGGTAAAAATTTTCAGCCGGCATAACGAAATTAAAAGGAAAACTGTCACAGCTAAGTAGGCTCTACAAGTTAACAATTAATAATGACCAACTTACAATTGCAGTTACATATTTATCGACTAATCTGTTTCATTTTTACAGTTAAAACATTCATTGCGTTATTTACTTTGTTGAGCTAAATTTAAAATTCAAAAGTAATTTATTCAAACTAGGCAACTTTTCGAACCTCAAAATTACATAAGACAGTCCCCCAAAAACGCCCAACCATCACCACTTCCTAGTGCTTAAGCTGGGAAGAAGAAGTGGCGCAACAAACTCACCAGCATCAGCACAGCTGTCTGTTCAGTTGGAAAAACTTGATTCTACATAATAGTGCTTATGCAAAAATTATTTACATTACACAAATTGCAATTGCATTTTAATGTGTAGATTATGTCAACATTAAATGAAAATAAATGAATACAGTCAAATAAAATAATCCAAATAATTATATGAGCTCATAGTATCATATAGTCTTTGATTCTAAAACACTTGTTTGTTGCTTGAGGTACATTGTACATTATCGTCTAAGTAATCTTTAACTTTATAGAAACCTTTTTGACATAGTTTTTGTTTAATAAATTTTAACGTCGGTCATATATAATAGTTTACGAAGCTCGTCAAAGTTCTTATTTATGCTACGAATGTTTATGTGAAATAGCTTAAGAAGGGAGGGCTTATCTGGGTTTATATATTTAGGACAGTCCTCTAGATGACAGGAGATTGAGTTAGAAGCTTCTAGTGAGTCTATTTCGTTGTGAATTGGCAAGGCAAGGATGAAGTAGCGATATGTTAGTTATGGCAGTAGAATAAGCTCCGCGGCGTAGAATTCGTAGCCAACGCGATGTCTCGTAGCAGATCTCCGCGCGCGCCGTAGCGGTGACGTCACTTTCGTAGTACAGGCTCGTAGCACTTGTAGCGTAACGCGTAGCGCAATTTACGTCACTCGTAGCCGTGGCCCAGCGGTTCGGAGCTCGGCCTCACTCGCAGTCACCAAGCGGCCGCCAATAGGGATGAAGACAAAAAATTTTTTTTTAGTCCGTCTTTGAGATTATAAAATAATATTGGACACGTATTTTTTATTTTTTTACGTAATCTAAAGATTATGGCGATACATTGAGGTAAAATGTGCCATGACGTCACGACTATGTAGATTTTATACGTACTAGTGAATTAGCGACCCCCAGTCCCCAACTTAAAATGCGTTTTATCTAAGTAATTTTTTATTAATATGATAAAGCAAAAAATACGTGGCTAATATTTTTTTATTATCTGACTGACGTACTAATTTTTTTTTTTTTATTTTTTTTTTTTTTTTTTTTATTCTACATATAATTTTGTTTTTATTATTTGTACATCATTCTTAAATATAATATACATCTAACACTAAAATATATAAATTATGTACAAGTATACAGAGGAAATAAAAAATAAAAATAAAATTAATGAAGAGCTCATTGGGCATCAAAAAATTCATCCTCATCGCTGTCAGTTGGAAAAGTGCCCAAAAGGCTGGCAGCATTGCCACGTTGGATGGCAATGCTGATTCTTTGACCTAAAAATTGGCCAGCCCTCTGGTCACGTGAAGAGTCGACCAACCGCTTGGCGATGTCCCGAAATACTCGATGAGCACTCGGACCCCACGGCCCTAGTGTTTCAACCCCAAACGGCTCAAAAATATAGCTACCAATAAGGTTGTTATATTTGCGCCGTTTGAGGTTTTCCGCACCTGCAGCAGCCGCCCCAGCACAGCCCGCCGTGCTAGGAAGATGGGATGGCGCGAGGGTGTCGACGCAGGTTGCATCCCACACCAAAGGCCTACCCAACTTCCAAGGCATTATGGTCATTCCGTCTGGCCTCTTCCCATCGTCGCGTGCCAAGCCATTGGGTTCTAAAACAGCTGGCACCCCGGCGGTGACAAGAGCCCGACGGATGATGTCATTAATGCTTGCGTGCCGTGCCAAACGACCAGCGCTCTTGCTGCAGGAAAGGCCATGGTGTCCGATACGGTCGACTGCTTCACCGCACTGACAACGATGCGGAGCCCCGCAAGGAGCGCCCAATCGCAAACTTGTAGCGAGCCGGAAAGTGGTGTCACCCAGCATAGTGCCTATGTTGGGTGAAGGTAGTGCCTGAAGCCAGAGGCCCGATTCCCATTCTCCCACAGCCAATAGGCGGGCACGCTCAGCAGTGTTGGTGGACGTATTAATGAGGTTATTCCGTACCAACCTGCAGAGCGGCTCATCCCACTGTCTCTGGGAAGAAGGGTTCTCGGGCTGCTCCGTGTCCGGACAAGCCACTTTCCAGGCGTTCATCGCATCAGTCAAACACGGCACTTCAGAGTCAACCTGCGAAGCAGTTAAGATTCTTGTGGTTAACTTTTCGGTGCTGTGGACCGAGGACAGGAACGCCGGTAAGCTTACACTAGAAATTTTACGGACGCCGAGCCCACCAAAGCGAATGGGTAGCGTGGCTTGCAGCCACGCGCGGTCGTCCAATGCCACATTTATGATTGATGTTAGAGTGCTTCGAATGATTTGGTCGATTTTGTCTAAAAGGTGTGGCTTCTTCCATAAAGGGGAAGAGCGGAGAGAATACATAAAATTTGGACCGAAACAGCAGTATCTGATAAGGGTGAATGCCGAGTGTAAGTTGATTTTAGAAAGTCTATCCGAGATGTCGTTGAAATGTTTAATTTACGTACTAATTAGAATTTCATTTTTTTTTCCCAGGCATCATCCCTATTCGAATCCCAGCGAATCGAAAAAACAAAAAAAATATCTTCGGGATGTTTGTGGTCTAACCGTTGAAAAGACAACTGTCTCTCTCGAGGACCGCCCAGTGGGAGAGGCCTCTGATGCAAAACTCCTCAAGAGTTACAAGGAATTGAAGTTCAACGCCGCTGACCAATCACAAATAGTCACTAGTCCAAGCAGCGACACTTGCTCGCGCACAACTGCAACAACAACCACGACTGAAAAGATAACGGGCTTTCAGTATTTATTTTTAATTTGTTTGTTTAAGGGCTCGTATTTAATTTTCTAGCAATCATCCGCGTCAAATACGAATTATATAACATTTTACAGTTACTTTAGATGAAAATTGAAATAAAATGCTGCCAATCATTTAAAAAAATCCGTGTGGTCTTGGTATTGGGCCTAAAAATCTGAGTTGCCGTATGTCACTCTGGTTTGCCGTATTTTATGAGAAAAATAATAAATTGGCGTATTTATAAAAAAAAATGTCTATTCCTCATTTGTTTCTTCTCCATAAAGGTTTCTTATCGTTTCTATTACAGTCGAACCTGGATAAGCGAGAGTTCAAGGGACCGGTATCTCTTTTTCGCTTATGGAGGTTTCTCACTAACTCGAGTTTCTAGCTTATAGAGGTACAGATGATGGCTTTCTCACTTATAGAGGTTTATTTCATTGTGCTATTTCCCGCACTCAAACGCATTCACAATTTAAAGTTTATCAACACATTGACTTTGCGTTTTAACATTATGAGTACGTACCGAACCTTTCTTCGCAATTGATATCTATCAACTGTAGTAAGTTTGACAAATAAGTCGATACACACGCACATCTGGCCATTAAAATAGAATACGATGCAAAAGCAATGTTATTTAGTTCCTCGAAGCATTTTCTTAATAACTTAATCTGTGAATATTTAAGATTATGTTTATATTCCGGTTTAAATAATTTATTCTCATATATTACATGTAATTAATTAGTAAACTTATGTCTAACGCGGTAAAATAACTGAGAATCACGCAAAAACTATCAAGCGTATTTTTCTGAAACCTTCACTATTTTTAAGATAATTAAATTCTGTATATTTTATTATATGTGTTTTATTTTAATACCTTTTATTTTACGTATAATACATTGAAAATGCGCCTAATTTGGGACAGCGCTTCTTGATGGGCGAGTCCTATTACTGGCTGGACGTACGACTCATTGCGTGAGCACAGCACAGAACACGCAAGCTAACCACTCAAGGCCACTGGCATATATCTGCGTCTTAAACAAATTTTATTCTTCGATACAAATATGTATACGGAAATTCGGCATGTTTGCAAATTACACGACGTAAGTTCTGTCTCATGTTATAGTAATAAATTTTAAATCATTGTAGGAGCAAGCACGCCGAATTTACGCCCCGTAATATTCTCAGATGTGTTGCTACGGTAACAGGATCGTAGTTTGACGTCATGAGGTCATGCCCCTGCGGATGTGAAATCGTATGAAGTCGCCATTATCAGCTGTTATCAGTAACATTCGCTAATGGCCACCCCCCCTAGCCCTCCCCTCGATTTCCTGCAATTTTGACCAAGTATGTACGCTTAATTTTATGTTAACTAGATTAGATTTTGATAACGTTTTCCTTAGTAGCAACTCACAATGCGTAGAAACCCTAAAATAGAATTAATTACGGTTAGGAACTGGCTTCAAATGTTAATTTGACCGCGATACTGAATTTTTTTTGTGGGCCAGTCAGGGCCATTTTAATAATAGGAAATAACTGATAAAGGTAACGAGGAGTCAATACCATTTTATTAGTAACTAGCCTCCACCAGCGGTTCGCGGAGGCCGCCCACGTGATATATTAATCGTTGTTGTTGTTGTAGTAAATGGGACAGAATTGGATCTTGTGGACACCACTGTGTTCTTAGGTATTACTTTGGATTCGAAGCTGCAGTGGGGCCCACATATAACCAAATTGTCGAAGCGGCTAAGCTCTGCAGCCTACGCGGTGTATAAAATCCGTCATTTGACTGATGTAGAAACAGCTCGATTAGTATATTTTAGTTATTTCCATAGTGTAATGTCGTACGGCATTTTGTTATGGGGAAATGCAGCCGACTTTCAGACTATATTTGTGCTGCAGAAACGAGCCATTCGAGCAATATATAACCTTAGTTGTAGGCATTCACTGAGGGATAAATTTAAGGAAATAAACATAATGACAGTCGCATCTCAATATGTTTATGAGAACCTGATTTATGTAAAAAAGAATATTAATCCATATTCTAAACACAGCGACATTCATAGCATAAATACTAGACACAAAGATTTATTTATTGTGCCCAGGACTAGGCTCCAAAAAATTAGTAATTCATTTAAGTGCCAAAGTATACGTTTTTACAACAAACTCCCAAGCCATGTTAAAGAACTGAGCTTCAATAAATTTAAATCATTTATTACACAGAAACTATGTCAAAAAGGTTTCTATAGAGAGTTGTAATGTTTTACGTTGCATAATGTAAATTGTTTTGCGTAACTGCTATTGTATAGAATCAAGTTTTCTAACTGAACAGACAGCTGTGCTGCTGGGGAGTTTGTTGCGCCACTTCTTCTTCCCAGCTAAGCACTAGGAAGTGGTGAAGGGTGGGCGTTTTTGGGGGACTGTCATGTAATTTTGAAGTTTGAAAAGTGCTGATTCTCAGCCTATTTTGAATAAATGACTTTTGAATTTTGTATTTTTGTTTTTTTTTAGCAAACTAAAAACTTATACTAACAGTGTCATTAGCAGTTCTGCTATTTTCATGACAACCGTCATTGCGACTATCATACTGCGGAAATCGCTTTCAGTCAGCCCCGGTGCCGTCTTGCTGACTGGCTAAAATTTTTACCAAGACATACTAGTCGAGCAGTGGTGGCCCAGTGGTAATGGCCGCGACTTACGAGTTGTAGGTCGTATCACCACTGCTCTCAAATCGGTGAAGGAAATTAGTATTCTGTCTATCTATCTAAGAAAATCATCGTGAGGAAACCGGCATGTCCTAGAACCAAAAATTCGAAGACACGTGACATCTACCAACCCGCACTAGGCCCGCGTGGTGGATTACGGCCCACTCCCTCTCACAGAGAGGAGGCATGAGTCCCAGTAGTGGGAACGTTATAGGCTAGGTATGCTATTAGCTATCTCGTAGTTCGTGCCGAACTAACGGACGGATACATTTTAGTAGTAGTAATAAATTATCTAAGCCCGAAGCGCAGCACATCGTTATTTGCAACATACAAGTACCTACCAAAATTCGTTCCAATATTTTTCATTTTTCCATAATTTATGTGGCTACGATTGCCATTTATTTATCAAAAAGTTAGGCGAAATTCAAGGACAAATTAAAATAATAAGTACCGAAAAACAAGGAAAAATATTTACAAAGTATATTCTTACAGCTGATAACGAGTTTTTAAGGTTTTTAGATTCTTTCAACTTTTTAGGAACAAGTTTAGACAAACGTAGAAAATTTTGTTAATCTTCAATCTCATTTTTCTAACGAGTGACAATTTAGTTTGCTGACTCGTAAAGGTTTAGGTATCCGTATGATTAAATGACTGATTGGAAATGTTATGAACAAAAATCATCGGTAGTAAGTATTCTAGTTTTATATTTCTCAGTGAAAATTAATAAGCAATGTTGAGGATAACGCTAAGTGGGGCTTCATATTAGACGGCGATCTTTTGGATCATTTACACAATCACCAAAATGATTTACCATTTTGTCCTGAGAAATGTATACCCCCGGGGGGTAAAACAAAGAAATTAATTGCAAATTTGTATAATTATTATAATATTATATTAATAAGTGAAGCAAAAACTTTGTACCCCTTTTTACGAAAATTACGCGGACGGAAGAGTATGAAATTTGGCACAGTTAAAGTTTGTAGGGAGAAGGAGTGCAGAAAGCTAATATTTTTATATAATATACATTAGAAATAAATTAAATTAATAAAAAAAAACATTACACACACTACCATGCGTTTGACACAAGATGACTACCTTAGAATCATGACATTTAAATGAATTATGGTCGAATTTCGACTTCTGGGCGACCACTAGTAAGTACAAATATGTGATACATTACGTCCATATAAAAAAGTGTTTAGATCACGGTTTCATATTATGTCAAATTCACAAAGCCAGACAGAGAGCATTTTTAAAACAGTAGGTACATTATTTATATCTAACTAAATGAGATTTTTAATTAAAAAACAATAAGCTTCGAGTAGACTAGCGCGACGCGACAACGCGACCCAACACCGGTTATTGATAAACCGTAAAGTTTTCTTAGAAATTGTATTGTTCGAGTCGCGTCGCACCGTCGCCTCGCACTGGTCTGTACGAGCCTTAACTAAAACTCGAATGGGCTCCTGATCAGCTGTTTTGCTGAAACAAGGACGGCGGCGACTAGCCGTCTCGTAAGAAGTTATGGCGGCAGATACCTATGAATCTAATAGACGCGTCACATGAGGTATTTTAATCGTCTACATAAATTGATGTCCCATCTACTACTTTTATTTTAGATTTATTGAGGAAACCTGGACTTATAGTTAATATAAGTCTGAAATCACCAACCCGTCTTGAGCAAGCGTGGTGATCAATGCTCGTGCTTTCTCTGTATGAGAAGTCCTTTGCCCTGCAGTGGGACAGTAACAGGCTGGTATTATTATTATTATGAGGAATAATTATTTTTCTAAACCTTCATCGAATTAAGTAAAAAGATTTTTTTATTTTTTTAAAATGTGTTGAAGTTTATGAATAGTCACCGAAATTTCGAGATTTTTTTATTATCAACATTAACTTTCGTTTTGAATGCAATTCAACAATGTAACTGACTATTTTATAAAAAAATACTACCATTTTCGCAATTATTTTGTGAGTAGGTCCAGCTAAATGTGATTGTACAGTCTATCGTTTTGTTGATCTGTGTTAGATGTAGGCACTGTATGGTGCAACCGCACATTCTGCAGTTCAGCAGTTAACGCAACACATTAATTTCAACTCATAATACTTAGTTCAGTTCGCGTTAGGCTATCAAGGCAGCCAGGCGTTCTCGTTACAGCCAAGGGCTGCGTCACTCACTTCATTTCCACACCATCAGTCCATTAAGCTCATTTAACCATTAAGTATCTTTGGAACAATACAGTAGTGTTTTGATACTTTGCCTTCTTTCATTCCATTCATCTAAAAGTAATGTAGAGTCTAGCAAGAGATCATACATTCTTTTTGGTCCTTCGACGGTGAACATCGCTCGCTATATAGTCCATTTCGCCGCGTGGACAGTGTAGCGGGAAACTATCCAGTGACTAAGTGTGTACTGTGTTGAGTGACTATAAAACTGTGGGACTAACAAGTCACTCAGGGTCAAAAAGGACCCGTAGACTATCAGGTGCTGAATGTGGGGATTTCAGACTTAGAGACTAACAAGTGTCTCAGGGATCGTCAAGGATCCGTAATTTATCAGGAGTTCAGTGCAGGGATGTAGACTTTGGGACTACCAGGTGTCTCAGGGAGCGTTTCATTATCAAGAGCTGAGGCTAGCAGGTGTCTCAGGGGATCACCAAGGATCCGTAAGCAATCATCAAGAACATACAAGTAAGGTCTTTCCATTTATTTCTTACTTTAAATGAGTCCTCGTCATGGAGGCCATACATGAAAATCAGAACGAACTTTACACAGCCATCCTAAAGTTAAACTTTACTTAAACCGTAAATCAGTATTGGTCCGATTACCAGTACAATCACGACCGTCTTCTTACGGAAGAAAGCAAGTCTCATCCGTATTTTAGTGGCCGTGCATACGAACGAACAAAAGAGTTATACATATCGAGCAAGGCACTCGTCAATCAACAATATCAAATTTTGTTGATTAAGATGAAAGAAGCTCAACAGGGAGCTTCTACACAGGAGGAACAAGGTCCTGCACGGTCTGAGCAAGGAGATCCGGTGGGACGTCAATCGCCGTCCGTCGAGGTATGCTCCAGAGGTACATCTAGCAAGCTTGATGAATTGTTGAAGAAACAACAAGCAATTAATAAGCAACGCAAGATGCTTAATTCACTATCAATCAAGTTAGATATGATGGAGAACGTTTTATTGAACGAATCAAAGAGAAATCGAATCATGGACGATTTCAGTACGGGTGCAATTGCTACGAGCAATGTTTTAAGACAACTAAAAACACTCAAACAAGTTTATTAGATACCAGGATGTTCATCACGGGAGACTCAATTTTCATTTATTGTCACCAGCTGTCTAATTACGCAACACATTTTCGATTTGCAATTGAGTCAAATAGGTTTCGTTTGACTAGAATTGCTTTCAATTTACAACTTTTGAAAGCAATTCTAGTCAAACGAAACCAATTTGACTCAATTGCAAATCGAAAATGTGTTGCGTAATTAGATAGCAGAACAACTGAAGGACACTGAATACAATATCGAGTCATCTTTCAAAGGATCTTACGTTACCGATCAATAACTTACAAAGTAACTTTAAAAATATTTATCATTTATTTACAGTCAAAGCAAGAATGACTGAAGAATTTTTAATGTTCGAATAAAAATTGCCTCTGGTGTCTAGAGACACATTTTCAGTCATGAAAATTATTCCAATACCTCAACTTGTAGGTAACTCAAGCATGGGTACTTTAACTCCGATTGCTGAACATGTTGCAATCAATTTGAAGAAGGACTCGTATATACCGATGTCTATAAACGAAGTTCAGATATGTCTACGTGACAATGTCGATAATTATCTATGTCTTAGAGAGAAGCCGATTTATCATCTCAAAAATTATGTGAAGCAGAACTTGAATCCAGCAAATACAAGATCAGCATTACGATTTGTTCGAATCCATGGACAGCTTTTAGCAAAATAAAGAAGTATGCATTTTTCTGTTGTAGTCAGTGTCAAATAAAAGTTTTAGGCGATGATAATGTGTCGCCGGGGCAGTTAGTAAAAGCAGGCATATTGGGAGTCGAACACGACTGTCTAATTAAAACCGAAAGTTTTACGGTTTACTCACGCAATGAAGGTTTTAGCACTTTAGACATAAAACCATCTCTTAAACTGCCTGAGATGGAAACAATCAATCATATCATAGAAGTAGGCGTCCCAACTCCACTGATACAAAACTATACACTCCTCTCGAGCAACAAGGAGCTTGACGAAATCAAGAAGCAACTCCGCATTCTTAAAGCAAGTGAAAATTTACCAAATCAAGTTTCATATCACGATATCCATCACTACACAGCATTTTATGTAGTGATCGGAGTAGTGTTGGTGGTTGGAGCAGTCTCTCTGGTACGACGGCTGCGTAACAGGCGAACCGCATCTCTCGAGGTGGCAAGGGCCGCATTGGCGAGTCTACAGACCGCGCAACACGCGACACCGGCACATGCAGAGGCTGGGGCCTCTATCTCCACGGTTCAGTATAGTGTTAGTGCACGTAATCAGTGTGAGATTCCGTGTGTATCAGATTATAGTGAAATTCAAAAGGTGCATAAGTAAGACAAGTATACAGTGCCTATGTCTAGTAAAACGGAGTTCAAGTAGAGACTCTAAACAAAATAAGGACCACTTGGAATCACCTTGTCAATTATCTAATATAAGGACCAATTGGCATCACCTTGTTACTCATTTTGTCATGTTCATCCCATATTCATCTCCCGCTCGGGAGCATGTACGGTGCCACCGCACATTCTGCAATTCAGAAGTTGCAGTTGCAATGCAACTCATTCATTTCAACTCAAAATACTTAGTTCAGTTCGCGACCCATTTTTCTCCCTGAACGACTAAACGGGCCACGATATCTCGCATTCCTAAGAACAACGCTCGAGCAAATAATCGAGGAGATTCGTGTTCCCCAGTTCTGGCAGACATGGTTCCAACAGGACGGCGCGGCGGCGCTCCCCCACCAAATTTTTTAGATACCGGTCGATTGGAAGATTCGGTCCACCACCATGGCCAGCTCGCTCACCGGACTTGACCCCATTAGTTTCCATTGAGGAGCTCCCTCGTCTGAAGCCAGCTAACTGCAGCAGCCAGGTCATGGTAGACTTTAGAACGGACTATTTTAATGAATACGTATATAAAATTTCGTGTCTGTACTCTTGACCGCTGAGCAGTTTCCTCGTCTAGACCCAATCTTGGGTGCAGCAGCTAGGTTATGTTGGAGTTTAGAACGGACTATTTTAATTAAATGCGTTTATTAAATTTCTTGCTTGTACTGTTCGCTGTTGAAGAGTTCCCTCTTCTGGAGCCAACCCTGGGTGTAGTAGCCAGATCGTGGTGAACTTTTTATCGGACTATCATCATTAAACGCGTATATATAATTTTGTGTCTGTACTTTGACCGTTGAGGAGTGTCCATGTCTGAAGCCAATCCTGGGTGCAGCAGCCAGGTCATGGTGAACTTTAGAACAGGCTATCATAATTTAATACGTGTATAAATTGTGGTCTCTATCCTGTTGACTGTTTAGGAGTTCCCTCGTCTGGACCCAATCCTGGGTGCAGCAGCCAGGTCATGATGAACTTTAGAACGGGGCCTATCATAATTGAATGCATATATAAAATTTAGTGTCTCAGTTGTTGATTGCTGAGGAGTTTCCTCGTCTGGAGACAGTCCTGGATGCTGCAGCCAGCTCATGGTAAACTTTAGAACGGACAATCATAATTAAATACGTATATTCAATTTTATGTCTATACCGTTGACTGTTGTGGAATTCCTTCGTCTAGAGCCAATCCTGGGTGAAGAATCAGGTAAAGCATTTTAAAGAAATGCATTGTCTTCAAAACTGACCCAACATGTAAAATTTCAACTCCGTAGGATAAGAGGAAGTGGTTTTAATTCAGCTTGCAAGATTTTACCAATACATACGGCAAGTTAAAAAAAGATTGTAAAAAAGATAGGTACCTACTCTACTCCATCTCTTTGACAAGATGCCATGATTGCCCTTTGCCAGAATGGTACCGAAGGGAAAGACCTATAACAACATAAGGAAAATCATGATACACATAAAATATTCATGGGATAACTTCCTGTGTTATTGGTATATAATATTAACAACAACACGAGACTATTTCATTCACCGTCCATCCGCTTAGAACTGAAGACGTGGGTATTTTCACAGCATTAGTTCTCGAAGTTTTAACTATGTTAAATAACTACCAAAACAATTCAAAAGCTAATGACTGCGGCCAGCATCTTACTGATAATGCTGCAACTGCTGTTAAAAGCTTCCCTAGAGGAGAACGTGATGAAGGGTCAAAACCGACGACGGAAGATGATACCATGTTCAGTATTAACATGGTGCTGACCTCTGCCCTGCTTGATAAGGAGTATGAAAGTGGAGCCTCCGAAGAAGTGATAGAAAAAGTATCTGCCTCTGTTAACGAGAACGCTGTGGTGAGTACTTTCATCTATTTTATCGCTCTTGGCATCGATGTAATTTTCACGATGCTGTTAAAACCATGTGTTTTAGATGAATCAATCATCTCGGCCTATCGCAGGACACTGCTGGAAAAAGGCCTCTCCCAGGCTACGCCACAACACCCTGTTCTCCACTTTCCGCATCCAGTCTGTCCCAATCACCTTCTTAAGTTCGTCGGACCATATAGCTGGGGGATAATTTATTAAACGTCATAAAGATATTTTCCGCATTTACAAAAAGGATAGGGCTCCAACAATCATTCAACATAACTACTAAACAACATATTGTTATAAAAGCTTAAAAAATTTATAGTAAAAAAATCAATAATAATAAATAAGATTTCAGAGGCCCCTAGACCGATTTACCTAAATTCATACAATATGGATGATGACTAAAAATTTTTTTTTTAGTCCGTCTTTGAGATTATAAAAAAATATTGGACACGTATTTTTTCTTTTTTTACGTAATCTAAAGATTACCTACGGCGATACATTGAGGCAAAATGTGCCATGACGTCCCGAGTATGTAGATTTTATACGTACACACGGCTACACATCAAGCTATACATTTCCAATTTATGCTGATCTCGCATTGTATAGGATTTCCGTATAAATGTGAGGTCAGTTTATACTGGAAATGTATAGCTTGATGTGTAGCCGTGCGTACTAGTGACGTATCGACCCCCACTCCCCAACTTAAAATGCGTTTTACTCGTGTCTAAGTAATTTTTTATTAATATGAGAAAGCAAAAAATGCGTGTCTAATATTTTTTATTATCTGACTGACGGACTAATTAGAATTTGATTTTTTTTACCCAGGCATTATCCCTATTAATACACTCTAAACCAGCACCAGCCATCGTTGGAGCTATGTCTCGCATAAGGTCGCAGCATTATGCTGAGCGATGGCCGTTTTGCGTGGATGTGACGCTTGTTCTTTTTTGTTTTGCGTTCTTTCTTTGCGTCATGTTTATCGCAAATAAATGTATTTTTTTCTTTCTATGCAATAACATAAAGGTTCCTCCCTAAAGCTTTTTTATTCAAACTAATTATTGAAAATACCTTGATCCAACGACCAAACAGCTTTGTACGCTCAAAACAAACAGATATCAATCACACCTGCTGTTTAAACATGCGTTCCACTCCTGCACACTTGCTACGATATTATCCTAATTCCAAAATAATGAATAATAGTGGCACCATTAGGAATCATACTCACTAAAATGGCTAATGGGGACAATATTCTAACAGATGTTGACAAACTTTCTGTGACTGGGACATATTGCCGTGATATGGAGACTTGTAATTCATGACAGTAAGACTGTTATTAATGACTCCTCATCGTCATCGTTAAACATCGTAATCTAAAATATTAACAGGCACAAAAGAAAATTATGTGCATCTGGACTGAAGGCCCATTTTTGTTTTCTTGTGAAACAAATTGAGTTTTAGATTAGTTAAAAATAGTAAAAACTAAAACAAAGGTCCATACATTTCTTAAACGTCAATTAAAACTTTTAAGAACAAATGACTTGGGCTCTCAATCCAGACGCTTGCATAAAATGGCATTGCATAAATCTCAGAAAGTACTATTTCTGTGTTAATAATTTTTATTTTAGAAATTAGTAAAGATTTTCTTTAATCTTTTATGAAATTTCCAACTCACTAGAATATGACATTACAGATTAATGGCAGTTTAATACTCAGAAATCTTCAAAAAATTAGTTTAATTGTAGAAATGTATAAATATGCCTTTTATGTATAATAGTTGAACGTCTCTGTACATTAGTTAAAACGAAATAATGGATCAAAAGTAAAGATTTTTTTTTTTTTAAAGTTGAAAAGTAAATGAAAGTCGAATTTTCTCAAAACATTTGGACTGCGAGCCCAATATTTTCGGCTTTATTGTGCTCATCGTCATAGATTAATGCAAATTAGACCAAGTATTTTTACAATTTTTTTAATTAAAATTTGAATTATCGTCCGATGTTCTAAAAATTATTGGTCAGATACAACATAAAAAATAAAAGTAAAGAAAAATTGCCGACTTTTTTTTAATAACTATTAAAATAAACACAATAAAAACAACATTTTTTACAAGGTTTATATTAGCTTGATTCGTTCATTATGTGTTTCCATTTACTCCAATTTTCATTAATTTTTCAAGCACTTCCTGCAACTTTTTCTCTTAAAGTATGTATAGTATACATAGAACAACGAACGATAAGTCAAATTTTAATAAAAATATAGTAAATAATTATACTTGGTCTAATTTGTTCTATCTATGACGTTGAGCCTGTCAATAAAGCCGAAAATATTGGGCAATCAGTTCAAACGTTTTTAGAAAATTCGTTTTTCATTTACTTTTCAACCAATAACTCTTGAGCCATTTTTTCTTTTTAACTAATTCACACAGACGTTCAACTATTAGATATAAAAAAGGCATATTTATGCATTTCTACAGTTAAACTCATGTTTTGAAGATTCCTGAGTCCAGAACAAGTTAAACTGCCTAACTTAATTTAACTAAAGATTAACTAAAGTTAATCTGTAAATTCTAGCGAGTTGGAAATTTCTTAAAAGATTTAAGAAAATCTTAACTAATTTCTAAAATAAACATTATTAACACAGAGACAGTACTTTCTGAGATATTTGCAATGCCATTTTATGCAAGCGTCTGGATTGAGAGCCCAAGTCATTTGTTCTTAAAAGTTTTAATTGACGTTTAAGAAATGTGTGTCATCTATGCATTTGCTTTAAGTTTTTCCTATTTTTAACTAATCTCCCTATAAGACTGTTTCGCAAAAAAAAAAAAATGGTACCTCCGTCTATGCACATAAAGATTTTAGACAGTTTTCAAGGTTTCCTTTTGAATTTGACATAATTATTCTCACAAATTAACTATTCTACACTATTCCTCAAAAATCTGGATTAATCAAAATGTAATATACGTCAAACAGGAAATCTAATGCATAGTCGAAGACAAGGCGATAACTTTATGTTTGTTACAAAAAAATCATAATAATATGATATATTCTTAATGTGCCCTGCTTCATCGAGGCTATGGATGCCTGGAAACTCGCTTGACCGAACTCAGATCTACCCGATTATCCATCTTCCCAAAGACGGTGGGATGAGCCGCTCTACAGAGTGGTGCAGAACAATTTACTTAACACGTCTGCTACCACTGCGGAGCGTGCGCGCCTGCTGGCTTTGGGTAAGTGGGAATCGGGTCTGTGGCTTCATGCACTACCGTCGTCAAACATAGGTACCTTTTTCGACGACACTACATTCTGCCTCGCTGCTTCCCTACGACTAGGAGCTCCATGCTGTTGTCCTCATCGCTGTCACTGTGGCGAAGTTGTCAATAGTCTCGGACATCACGGCCTGTCTTGCAGCCGAAGTGCGGGTCGCTTAGCGCGGCACGCGAACATTAACGACATCATCCGACGAGCTCTTGTCACCGCAGGCGTTCCAGCTGTATTAGAACCTAATGGCTTGGCACGCGACGATGGCAAGAGCCCGGACGGCATGTCTTTATTTCCATGGAAGGTGGGTAGGCCTTTAGTGTGGGGTGCAACCTGTGTCGACACTCTTTTGCCATCCCATCTTCCTGGCTCAGCGTGCTATGGTGGTGCTGCTGCTGCGGCTGCAGAAAACCAAGCGGCGTAAGTAAAATAACCTCACTGGTAATTATATTTTCGAGCCGTTTGGGGTTGAAACCCTCGGGCCGTGGGGTCCGAGTGCTCACGGCCTCTTTAAATAAATCTCCAAACGGCTATTTGACACTTCCCGTGACCCAAGGTTTTTACCTTGGGCAGAGGCTAAGCATTGCCATACAACGTGGCAATGCGGCCAGTCTTTTGGGTACATTACCAGTCGACAGCAATGCGGATGAATTTTTCGATGCTATATTTTAGTTTGTAAATAGTTTTAGTTAAGTTAGTATATCATTTTGCTACTTTTATTAATTAATCAGTTATAAGTTGTTTGTAGGTACTTATAAATATGTATATCCATATTCTTAATAAGATAATTTATACCTATTTTGTACAGTTAGGCAAGACCCATCCGACGGCGGCGACCTACCAGGACTTCAAAGAGATCAGGTCTCGCTGCGTAGCCGAGGGCAGGCTGTTCGAAGACCCTGAGTTCCCCGCAATAGACCGAAGTCTCTACCACACCAAGAACATTCTCGATAAGCCCGTCACTTGGTTAAGACCTGGGGTGAGTACTTCATTTTATCTTTAATCCCTTCATCATCATCATATATGGTGAAAGACGTTCAGTGCCCAGGTCCCACCCAAGCATCGCCAGAATTTTTCGAAAATTAATTTCCCGACCAACTGAAACGGTGCCTTTAATAATATTATGGCGTTCTTGCACTTTGAGTTTATAGACTATAAGCCGACTGCGTAATTGAGACGGTTCCTGAGGTAGCAGCGCGGTGCGGGAGGGGTGATACGAGAGCTCAGTGATTCGTTATGACAACTGTCACCCCTTACGCACCGCGCAGCTACTTCAGTAACCGTCTCAGTTAAGCGGTCGGCCTTTAACTAATACGGTTTTTCGTAATTTGTAATGAAACATAAACACTCACAAACAATGTAGGATATTTTTTTACTATGGGCACCATAAAATTGGCCCACGGAGAAAAAAATTTACAATCCAGAAAAATGTTAGGTTAGGCTATGTGAGGTTATGTGCGATGGCTGGGTTTGCCTCGAACAGATTTCGGGTAACAGTGTGCCTTTCTCTGCGCAACACTTAATGATGACACTAGGCACTAGGCAACATTTTGAAAGTTTAAAGTCCGTTTCAACGAGCTGACGAAAACTAAACGATGTCCTTGAATTAACCCTCGTTCTGTCGCGCTTATTTCGTAACGCGAGTCATCGCTCGGGGACGTTGAAGACCCCAGAATATAAACGTGTTTAGAGGCTTTTATTAGCAATAATTTTATTGTTTTTATTTATAAGGCAGGAATCACAATAATACAAGACAAAATAAAAATATTATCTCTTTATTCATTGCTTTGTACATAGTAACACAATAAAGGAACTGAAAAGTTTTTCTTTGGCCATGTTACAAGTAAAAAATAATTTCTTTGTTTTTTAATTTTATAGTTATCGCATTTATGAAGACTTCTATAAACAAAATTATCATGAAAATAATACAAAAAAAATATAGCAAATTTGGGTGGTCAAAATATTATTATTAATATCATATTTTTCAACACTCTTCGTCTTCCTCCTCTAACTAGAGTAAAATCAAATATAACGTATTTTATTCTATAGCAGCTAAACTGAAAAAGAAATCCATAATCAATAAATGAATACCCAAATAAAATGTATATTTTTATGAAAAATAAAAATCATTTTACTTACGCGAGTCTCGCGTGGGGTCTTTGAAAGCCCCGTGCGCAGAAACACTGCTGTCACCCACAGCACTCACACGAGAACTAACATTTGGTGCAATTTGCATCAGCGATAAACCTTTTTGGAAGGTACATAAGGTTCAGTGCGGATAGTTTTAAGAACGAACATTTGGTAAATATTTTTGACGTTGAGTTTTGAAAGACCCCACGCTACGGATTGAGGGTTAATAACTAGCGTGGATTAGTATGGCTACTACCGTACAGTACGGCCGATATAAGTTGGCCGGTCTGAACATAGGCTCTGCGAACTTTCGCGCATGTTCGCTCTCTGACACTCGCCTCACGTCACCATTTGCGGACGGAGGGGTCTGTCAAACTTCTACTGACTAAAACCACACCGTGTTCCTTCGTACACTTGCACCGGGTGCTACGGCTCTTAAAAGCACTCTTTAACGCAGCCCCCGAGTGGTGCCAGCCTGCCTCTGCGGGCTCCGTCTGGTTAAGCGTAATTTCAAAAATACCTTCGTATTACGAGCTATACAGGTCGTGGGTTTGAACCCAGGCTTTACTTTGTGTAAATAGTTTCATCAGCACTGCTCTCAAAACGGTGAAGGAAAACATCGGTAGGAAATCGACATGTCCTAGAACCAAAAAAGAAGGAAAAAAGGAGCTCGTGGCTAAGTAATAACTGCTGCACGGGTCGATCCGTCAGGTTAAGCTACGCTTGCCGGGATTGGTCTGTGGATGGGTGACCATCTTTACATACCGAGACGTTAAGCCGTTGGTCCTAACAATCGTTACGGGTCGTCAGAAGCCCGAAAGACTGACAATCAGTCTTACCAAGGGGTATCGTATTACCCAGTTACTGGGTTGTGGAGGTCAGATAGGCAGTCGCTCCATGTAAAATACTGGTATTCAGCTGAATCCGGTTAGACTGGAAGCCGACCCCAATAAAGTTGGGAAAATGCTAGGCAGATTTAATGTAACATATTTATTGGCTATATACATATGGCTACATACCCACTATGCAGACGAATCGCAGTATTCCCTGAAACAATTAAATACCTTGGTCGACTTTTGTGACCAAATAGATTTTTTTCCGAAATCTGGTATTTTTAGTTACTTCTGAACAAATCTGATATGTTTTGTGTTTTTCCAGGAACTATGCGAAGCCCCTAAACTCTACCTGGATGGCCATAGTCGCTTCGACGTTATACAGGGCGAGTTGGCCGACTGTTGGCTGCTGGGCGTCATCGCCAACCTCACGCTCCACCGAAAGTGAGTTACCTACCTTACTTTTACATTTGGAAAACCGTAAAAGTAATTTTCGATAGATTTTTTGTTTGGTAAAATTAAACAAATACAGTTTAGAACCTTTAATAATTGAATATAACCGTTTAAACTTAAACAACTCAAAAAAAAATCTTTAAGTAAGCTTTTCTAACAAAAAAAAGCGATTTGTTACTTATTATAAAAATAAATACTTAGTTAAAATAAATCAAATATTTTAAGCAAGTAAAAGCTAATTTTCTGCATTTTCTCAGTTATTGAACTTTTATTTGTTGTAACAATGGAATGTCTCTGAAAACTGTAGGTATTGTTGATATCGATTTTTCGGAAATTAATATGTTTTATGGCAAAAAACAAAAATGGCCGAAAAAAAATCGCCCGATAATTTAAGTGAAATTCGGTCGGATTGTAGATATTGGACTTTTAATATCGTTCTGTTGTTGCATCACCTTCGGAATCGGCACAATATTCGAAGTTAAATGCGCTGGCGAAGTAGATATCTAAATTACCTACATCATTACATGCTTCACGACATAATGTGTCAGTTTTCAACCAAGTTAATCTGAAAGTCTGTCTGTTACCATATGGGGCGACCAAAGAACCTTTACAAATAAAGCATTATGATACATATTATTCCGGCACAACTAATTACTTGAATTTTCCTGCGCCACGTTGTAGTTGTCCTCAAAAAAAAAACAAAGAAATCTTTGCATATAATTACATGACAGCAGCAAAAAATAAACATGTTTCAGGACTATTAAATTATGCATCATGTAGGATAGATAGCCTAGCGTTTTCCCAAACGTATTGGGGTCGGCTTCCAGGCTAACTGGATGCAGCTGAATACCAGTATTTTGCCTTCTCTAGTCGTTTTAAACAGAAGGCCAATTCTCGTATTTAAAAAACGTTCACGTTCAAGTCGCAATCTGTCAAACTTGTCAAAAATGTTTATAAATTGAATTTGTATTTTTGACCGATTGCGAATGAGATGCGAATGCACGTTCTTAAAAAATACGGGAATTGCCCCTCTGGACAATGCAGTTTAACATAGATAAGGATCACTCATAACATTTTTACATACATAGATTGTCCATATATCAGGAATTTAAACTAATTGGAAAAAAATTGAAGTTCTAAAATTGCGCTTGATAAAACGGGGAGCAGTGGTGGTAACGGCCACGACTAACGTTTTGTGGGTGGTAGGTTCGAACCCAGACAGGCGCTTTACTTTGTTTAAATAGTTTCATCACCACGGCTCTAAAAATAGTGAAGGTAAACATTCGTGAGGAAACCGACATGTAAAAAAAAACATGCGGGCAGTCTTTGGGGACTGCCGATAGAAGTGAAAACTTTGTAACTTGTGAATTGTATCGTCGAGCTACAGACGCGTAGATTATTATTTTTGAATTATTATGATCAATATATATATACACAGTATACATATAGCTCATGGAAAGCGTTCGGTGACGATGACGCGAGTCCCATGATTTTTGTTCACCCAAAAAGTGCTCAACGCGCGTAATGTTTTCACTTACAAAAATCCTAAGATATGTGACATCTTAACTGGGCCCGCGTGGGGGATTGCGACCCACTGAGAGGGAGTCAGTGTCCCAGCAGTGGGAACATTAGATATAGACTGATTATAATGACTTGACCAAAAAATTGTCACTTCAAGTTTTTGTATAAGTTTTGTTTTTGTAGAACGTCGTCTCTGTCACACATAGAGTCAAAGCAGTGGTTAAAAATATTTTGCATTCATAAACGCTGTTCCTAGTTAATTAACTGTTTAAACAGTTTTTAAGTAGCTGTCAAATTGGCGATGGCGATGGAAATCCTTGCTTCTAACAGCTGTTTGATTCTGTGACTCTGTCACTCATTTCTAACTTGTTTCAGTGCATTCATAAAGTCTCTCTCCCCGACAGGTGCGTTTTTATCGCGCGACATTTCTCACGGGTTCTCCACCATAGGCGCGTTTTTATCGTGCGACATTCCTAACGGGTTCTCCACCATAGGCGCGTTTTTATCGCGCGATAATAACGCAAGCGTTATTGCGATAACTGTTTTCAATAAATTTTGTGAAACGCAATGTAATTATCGACCGATAAAAACGTGCCTGTAACGCGGGTGTGTGTAAGACCGCATGCGTCCTAATACAAAATGTTCTAAGAACACTTATGGGAATATCGCAGAACGGAGACACACAAGCGTCCTACTTCTATTGGGTCGTTATTATCGCAGCACTGTGTAACTTCGTAGCCGTCCTAATAAAAAATGTACTAATATCCACCACAACAAGATCAAAAAATCAACAGGGAGCGAAATAATCAAAAGAGTGCGACTTTGTATTCAACAAGGGACTCAAAACAGATATCGCAATAACGTCAAATTCAGAATAGCAAAATTTCGAAGAAATACTTAATCATTCTCTGAAAATGTTTTAATGGGTTATTTCTTATTGTACTGTTTTCTCGCAAATGTGTTTAACACACTTGCGGAAATTGGTATTTACACACTTGTGACTATGGTAAGCCATTCGTCTACTCGTTTATAAAAACCAACTTACCGCACTAGTATCATAAATAACTATTTCATTCCGATTTCAGATTGTTCTTCCAAGTTGTGCCGGACGACCAGAGCTTCGATGAGGATTATGCCGGTGTCTTCCATTTCCGGTAAGTATGAGTCATCATTATCCAGACATTCATGATGAGCGAGCGTTTTGGGGGACTGACTTATGTAATTTTGACTTTCTAAAGGGCTGATTGTCAGCCAAGTTTTAAGAAATGACTTTTGATTTAGATTCGTAAACCCGTAAACCGTCAATTGAAGTAATCTTGCCCATAGTCTTAAAAGTTGGCTGATTTTAACGAATAACTTGCACAAGCTTTAAATTAATTGTACGAATGTGAGATTTTTAATAATGCTCATTAAAAATCCAATTAGTATCTCTGTAATCATCTATACAGTAAAGCTCGTGTTTTAAAATCATTTTCATCAGCTTAAAAATTTATGGAAAGTTTGGATGCCATAATTAAAATGAATTTTAGTTATTCTCTTTTTGAGGTCTAGGCCATCTTTGTTGCCATCAATTACTGATCCTCCATCAAGTGATATATTCATGCAAATCTTAACAAATTTCATCCTTGCTATTATTTCTTTACTCTTTCAGTTTCTGGCAATACGGCAGCTGGGTGGACGTAGTCATAGACGACCGTCTCCCCACCTGCGAAGGAAAGCTTGTGTTCCTCCACTCGGCGGAGAACAAGGAGTTCTGGAGCGCTTTACTTGAGAAGGCTTATGCTAAGTAAGTTGTTATTATTCATTGACATGGAAAAGAATATTGTCATTGTGTTTCATTATTCAAAAGGATTATTTGGTGGAAGTTCAACACTGTATAAATACAATAATAAATTAAACTGCGTATATCTAATGCCGTTTCCAGTCTACATATGAAAGTTATCCAATAGTTAAGTCACTTTATGTCAAAAAACCGGCAATAAAAAGTCAGCCCAAAAAACGTGTTTTTTTCAATCAAACTAAATAGTAGGCAAAGTTCGTTCCTTAATCCCAGAGACTAATTTGACTTTTGAAGTGATTTTTGTTTGTTTTTTCAAGTTGGTGTTTGACATTTGCACCTGTCAAATTAGTCTCTGGGATTAAAAAACGAACTGCAGTGCTATTTAGATTGATTGAAAAAATCACCTTTTTTATTAGATAATAAAATAATAAATTACCTAGTTTAATTAATATATATACAATAAATAATTAAGATTTAAGCTATAATTTACTAAGTTACACATGTTAAAACAATATCAACATTTAATTATCATCGTCATCATCATCATCATCAATTAATTCAAATTCAGAATCGATATCCGCTAAATCATTTATGTTAACAAATTCGATATCACTTTTCTCAGAATCCGTAAGCTCATAAAATTCCTTAAAAGAAGATTTTTTTCAAACTTATTTACTTTTGGACGAATGCTTGTAACAAGTGGATCAGAAGACAGTAAAAGATTGTGCATAATATCTTCATTGCATGAGATACTGCTATGCTTTCGAGAATGCCCCTCTCTATATTTTCGAAAATATTTATTTCTAGCCTCAGATGCCTCTTCGGATAGAAAACCAATGGGCACAATTGACAAGTTCTGAACTATGTCTGGCCCATGGATTAAAATTTTATGAAGTGAAGAAGGCATATAATACCATGGGTATAACTCCACGTTAAGCTTAGCAGTATCAAAGCAGAACTCTCGGAATTTAGTTACGTTAATCTTCTCTCCTGATGAAATACACTGCAAGATCACACAGATTTTTCTTAAAAGCATAGCGTCTATTCCGGTCAGTTCAGCAGATTTAGTGTAGTTTTCAAAAAATCTCGTTGCCGAGTTGCCATTGTTGGTGGATCCACTGCCTTGTTTCACAACATCGAGAAGTAAGCCCGTTTCTCTTCTTACAGCCTCTTGAACTCTTTTCTTCCTGTCATCAACTTGTCTTTTTGCTATTGCCCTTTGCTTGCCATGACTTTATGTCTAATTTGTATAATGTGTAATAAGCATTCCATTTCTTCTTTATTATTATCTTCTTCTTGAGGTTAAATCCATCAAGGCTTGTGATTTGATTTTTGCAGAGCTCTCTGTAACTGTGAGATCTTCTTTGGCCGGATAGCACTTAATTTTTTCTTTAACCAACATGTAGTGACTCGGGTATTTAAGAGCTCCTTCTTGGGTGTTGAAATCCCGAAGAGTGTTGTAGCGCCATTTCGATAGATTCATCGATACATAAAGAGCCAATGCCTTCAAAGGGGATATTACCAGTACCTGAATCGATTTGCCTTCAATGAAGGCTTTGATTTGTGAGGCCTCTTCTGGATTCTTCATCAAGTATTTCATTACATCAGCTGCTGTATCGCTTTCTCCTGCCTTTCGAAGCGCCCTTTCGGCCGAAAACACAATTTCAGCGCTGCTACTGCTGCATGGAAGAGTATCTTCAGTGCGTCTTCTTTTTTGCCGGTTACTAAGGTCCTCAAAAGATTTACGAGGACTAGGACGTGTACAAGTTGAAGCATCAGATGTACCAGGAGAAATTATGGGCTCGATGACGTCACTAACATTTTCTGTAGAAGATTCAATATTTTCATTCAGAAATTCCGGCCACTGAATTGCAGCCTGTAGCCAAATCTGTGCTTCTTCCAGACTGTGTCCATTTTGCACAAATGCGGTAGCAAAATCGACGACACCAGTTTTTTAAACTTGTTTCAGAACTTTCACATAACTGAACACAACAGTTATCTTTTAAAACACCGAACAAATAGTTATAGTCGCGTAAATCTATATGTGCGCGTGCGCATAAAGCAACGTGAAGATCAAGATTTGTATTAAAATTTGGAAAATACATTGCGACATTAGCGTGGCTACAACGAGGTGTAAATCAACACTGATTTGGAAGTTACTAATAGTGACCTATTTATATTTAATCCAGGTGATACCTGGATTTGTTAAATATTGCAAGTTTGAAAATGATGCATGGTAAATTAGTGTATTAAGAGCCATTTAGTAATTAAATAAGCAATCTTCTTATCAGTAATCATTAGTGCATCAGTTTTATAGTCCCAAATCACATATCCTAATTCTCTTATATCTTCTCTAATTGGCTGCTCAGAAATGTTATTGTAATAAGGTAAATCTTTAGAAAAACGGTTTTAATCAATAAAATAAACAAAAAAAAAATATTTTTGTGTTATAAAATAAACATCACTCTTTATCCCAGAAAGTGCACATTTGGCGCACCATGTGTCTCAGTATTAAATATAGCTCTTAGTATTAGCATTATGATATTAGAGACCGCTACTTGAAACAAGGCCGGAATCAGGAGGGAGAGAGCTCGATACACTCATTTTCATAGTAAAATATCACATTTTCTCAAATTACTTCCGAAATATGGGAGTTATGAAGAAATTTATAAGCACAAGTTATGAAGTCATTAAGTAATGGAATAAGATGGCATCATTCGTTTGGCATAATTTAACTCTTTTTTTTCGGAGATGTCTACGTCCAACCTCTCCCATACATTCGTTCCACTGTGCGTCGTGTCCTTGTGGAAGCGATCGACGGCAGTGATCTCTAGCATCCGGCCCTGCCGTGCTATTCTGTTAACAGCTCACCGTGAAAACTTGGGTGAAGTGAGCTTGAAGTGACGTGAACTCACTCTTCACGGTGACAATTTTACAGAATAGGTCGATAGGTGGAATTACAGTTCACTTTAAACTCATTTCACCTAAGTTTTCACGGTGTTGCAATTCCACCCGATGCAAGGATTGACATTGTTGACAGCTCACTTCACCTAAGTTCTCACGGTGAGTTTTTTACAGAATAGCCTTACTGGTCCAGGTCATGGTACCTACGGAGCGAGAGGGCGTGGGAAGCCGTCACCTCCTTCTGCGAAGCAGTAACGCTCGCGAAGGAGGAGGCGGAACGCATGAGGGAGAGGCAAATTTCGCGCCCTCACGCCCCTAGCCGCCGCAGGAGACGCCCTGGGCGTCGGGAATCGCAGGCCGATTCCCGGCCACCGTAGGCACGGGCTTGCGGACCAATGGCTAGCTCGCCGTCCGATAAGGACCAGGCCCGAGTCGACGGTGCGTTGTGTTCCACGCGCACCTCAAAGAGATGTCAGCACAACAGAAGGGGTCTGCTAGGACCGATGCCTGCCGGGGTCGCGGGAAAGTCCGAAAGATATACCGTGGCCCCTGGCAACGTACAGGCAACTGAAGGAACACGGGTGGGTTTTAGTCATTAAGAGTCTGACACGCCCTCCCACTCCACCGGAGCGGGAGAAGATATTTGATAATTTCCCACCCTAAAAAAAAAGGTCAAGGGAGAAACCCGTTTCTGGATCTGACCGTTACACGAATCCGTTATGTACCAAAAAATTCATCTATTTTGCTTGATTAACCCATGTAAATCTTAAGCCTCAATAGCAATGGCCAAGTGTAGAAAATAAGTAGATTTAATTTGTTTTGTTTTAATAGGCTCAAATCTAATTGTGTTCGAAATCTGTACCCAATTAGTGTTGAGTACAAATTTAATATCTTCGAATTTTGATGATCGGTGAGTGAGTGAGTCAGTAACAAAATTAGGGAACTTTGACTTGTAATAGTTCATAAACTACACGTTTAAATTCAATGTAATTTGGGAATATAGTTAGATATAGTATGCCTTCTTGGTCACTGAAAATTCCGGCTTCTAGCTTTATCCACAACACGGGGGGGTTGAAAGTGTTCTGAATGGCTTCGCAAAGGATGGTACGACTGTGCCTTGTTTGTTTGTTTTTGCTCGACTTACCATACCCCAGATTATAAACACTACCATATATACCAAAATAATTTCGATAACGATCGCGTATATGCGCGACGGTCGCTTACGGTAAAGGTAAAATTTTGGTCTACAAACTTTCTTACTAATAACACATTTCTAATTCCAGACTCCACCGCTCCTACGAGTCTCTAGACGGCGGTATACCCTCTCAAGCAATGGAGCTCTTGACAGGCGGAGTCACAGAGTTCTACGACATCGCCAAACTGCCGCCAAACTTCTTTACTATTCTCTTGAAAGCGTACGAGAGGAACTCTTTCAGTAGCTGCAACATTTATGTAAGCCCTTTTCCAACTATGTTAAGGTCGAGTTCTAGTATAACCAGATGCAGCTAAATACCACTATTTTACATGGAGCAAGTGCCTGTCTGACCTCCACAACCCAGTCTCTAGGTAACACGACAGATATACCCCTTGGTAAGACTTGTTGTCAGACTTTCAGGCTTCTGACTACCCGTAACAACTGGCAAAGACATCCGAGACCAACCGCTTAATGTGCTTTTTTACGTCACGAAATGACCTCGGAGTCGCCCATCCACGGACTGACCGCGTAGCTTAACCCGGATCGATCAACCCGTGCGGCTTTTACGTAGCCACACTCGAGTCTTTAAAAAAATGTGTCGTCACAAATTAATAACCCTGCTGTATTAATTTAATACCTTATACTCTACTTACATGTCGGCGCATCATCGCTGACGTTGTCGGAGTCAGACATATTGATTTCCATCTATATATCACACAAATACACAGCAATAGGAAACGACAGGAAATTGTTTAAGAAAGTACAAACAATAGTACATTATGATACGAGTGTGCTGTATTGGTCATTTCCCAAAAGGCGGTATTTAGCCGAGTGGGTAATGATTAATGCACACGCGTTTCATACGACGTTTTTCAACAAACTTGCGAGGAAAAAAACAGACTTGTTGTAAGAACTTATGCTGGAATAACGTAACTATCGTAATTTAGATTTATAAAGTTCAACTTTTTTGAGACCTTTCAAGACCTTTGTTGCCAGGTACTGTCAATCGGAGCTTCTTTTAAAAACTGTTGTAGGTACGTCGGTTGGTGACAATACTTTAGATTTTCGTATTTTTTATTACCACAAAAACGATAACAAATATTTACGGAAAATGGCGCGCTAGTTTTTTTTTCTGCTAGCGATGCGCGCGCAGTTGCAAATAAAGACACAGGCAAAACCGCTGAACAGCATATATAAAAATATAATAAACACAAAATAATAATTTGAATACGCAAAATAAGATTAATATGTAGTGAAAAATATATAATTTGATGAAATATTATGTTAATGTATCACATTTTATGCCTACTGTGTGTACAATGGTCCACCTGAAGGAAACCAAACCCCATAACATAGAATATAGAAGGCAAGAAGTCTCTTTGATGAGATTTAAAAAGCACAAATCTCTGCTCGGGTTAAAATAGAGAATGCTCATTTAATAGTATAGGATAGTTCATACTAGTTCCATGTATTCAAAGTCAATTTCTTTATACAAATTCTATGCGGCCATGATAGTACTTACTAATTCCATACTGCCATGTCGCGTTTCAAAATTTGTCAAACAACAATGCTAGAGATTGTCTATGGTTTTAGTGATGTAGTAGTATGATCTTTTCATTTTGGTACTTTCGATGTTACGATTTTTTTTTGTAGGTAGTGTTTCATCAGTATTTTTTATATTGAGTAACTTTCACATAAAAAAACAAATCCATTGAAATGTGTTCGAAGTTAAAACTGTGAAAACGAACAAGATAGCACGGGTACTTACGTACGTTTGGTATATCAAACGATAAAATCCGATAAAACAATTTTATCGGATTCGCACAGATAATAAAGGTGGAGGTTTTAATTAACAATTACGTTGGTTCATGTTTAAATTGAATTGTTTCGTTTGATAAGGCACACGAAACGACAATTTAAATGTTTTGTACATATTTTGTAACTAAATGGTGGCTGAAAATCTTTCCTTATTCGTGTTTTGTTGCAATAAAGTGGCAACTGGATAGTGACGTAAGCATGTGTTAGTCCCGCAATGCCAGACCTTGTTTTATTATACCATGGTTTACATAATTTCTAATCGTTTACCCGCTGCATAAATGCAAAAAGTTTTAAATACAATAAAATTCTGCGTATGTTATAGTTCAGTTATTATGAAAAACCAATAAATAATATCTAATAATCTCACGTTAGATACAATAGGTACCTTGTTTAAACCATGTCTGATAGTAACTACTGTAAATTTGCACGTAGAACGAAATGATAAAATTAGAGATTAGCCACCTCCCCACGCCGCCGTGGCGTCGGTACGGTGCGTCGCGTCGTCGTGCAATCGTGCATAGCCAGAAAATAACTACCAAAGTTTACCATAGCCAAAGCCACAGCAAGCCACATAGCAGTGATAAAATATCTACCGAAGTTAACTATTAACTTCGTTACTGTTAGAAATATTATAAAATGGTTTTGTCTTTGACTTTCGACATGTCCGACGGAAGTACGAGCAGAGAATATGAGCTACCCCAGGGATCACCAATTAGTTTTATTTAGGGTATATATAAAAAAATTATATGACTCGCGGTCCGTTTGGAAGACGTTGCCCACTAGCAACCATGATTAAAAGATGTTCAAGGACCTTGCGTATTTTTGTTTTTTTGGAAATCGATCATTTCGATTTGTATAGTACCTCACCCAGCTAGCTCTATTACTCCCGAAAACATTTGCAGCTTCATGAGGCTTGCGTCAGCGTCGTCCGCTGTTGTGTCGACGGCACAAAATATAAAGCGTGGGCTTAATTCAATTACTCAAAAAAATATACGTAATTAGGTTTTTGTTATTAATTTAACTGTTTACTTAAAGTCCGTACAAAATAGGTCGGCGGTCCGCATCCGGACCGCGGTCCGCCATTTGGTGACTCCTGAGCTACACCATATCTCTAAGTAGTCTGTGAGCTACGCCATCTGTAAGCTCGTCTCGTATTATTTGTCAGGTAGGTATTTGGTTAGCATGAGTAATTTTTTTTTTAAATCTTTGATATACCAAACGTACGTAAGTACCCGTGCTATCTTGTTCGTTTTCACAGTTTTAACTTCGAACACATTTCAATGGATTTGTTTTTTTATGTGAAAGTTACTCAATATAAAAAATACTGATGAAACACTACGGTAAGGTGGTTGGGGAGTTATTATTAAAAACTTCTGGTAACACAGATGTGATGATGTAGACTTGTGTTACCCACGTGACCACTGTGTCTCGGAATGCTATACCTGGCGAAGTATACATATTATTATACCATGATGTAAACCAGCGTGAAATGAAACGTCAGATAGTAGATTTTAGTTCCTAATTTTGTCGCTCGTGGCACTGCCGCACTGTGTGTCATAACAATAATAATGCTGTCTGAAACAGAAATACACAAAATGAGTATATGAGTGAAAATTACACTAACTCAAGTAAAAACAGTGATTATTAAGGACGATTGTAATAAAAAATTATCAACGTTTTATGTAAGTTAGTCCTAAAAATACTAAATAGCCAAGTGACTGCAACCAACTTGGTTACAGTCACTTGGCTATTTAGTATTTAGATGTTTTGGAAGTAGCGCTTGCCGGCCGCTGTCGTGGGACCACTCGCTTCCCTCGACACGCGCGCGTTATGTTCACTACTCTAATCTAACGTAAAGCAAACACTTAGTTACTGCGACCAATTCGGCATTAGAAGCCACACCAAACGCTTATTGTGACTGCAGATAAGCTATTCTGTATCACGTCTAAAGGTGGGTAGGAGTTTTGTTAAACGTAGCGCAATGGCAATCTAATCTACGTTCGCAATTTATTTGCCAATCATGTAAACAAACACGAGTTTAATGTAAAATAACTGTAGTACTAATCAGTCTAAAATCAACTTTAATTACACATGCATAAAGTTGATGTTTGTTTAAGTGGAAATAACATTTTAGAGGTATGAGGAACAGGGTGTAAAGTTCACTCATCCACCATAGAAAAGGAAGGATCCTCCAACCAGACGGGTGTGATGTCTGGCGGGCAACTGCCCAGAGGTTGAAGTCGGGAAGCTTGTATATATGTTTATCGCGCGGTAAACTCTAATTGCGCGATGTAGAATTTGTGTGACGTCAGGATGTTGTGTGACGTCAGGTCTTTGATGCGTAGTTTGCATGTAGCGATGTAGATGCCGCTACAACATCAATTGGAAACAAGGATTGGAATAGACCTTGAACGTTGTTCAGCTATTTTACATAACGGAGCTGTTTTGTAAAACAGCTAATTAAGTAATCCATTTGCGACATATACATATACCCTTTCCGTTACACGTTGTATAAAAAGAAAAACAAGATAATTTAATATAGAAATAAAAAAAAAAGTTATTTCTAGTGTATGTAATTAGGACACGTTGTAAAAAAGTAGAATAAAGGCTTTTTTATTTTTATAATGTCCACATTTTGATCTAACTCTATTTGTTTCGCAGCCGGACCCAAACATCTTAGAATCTAGAACCCCGGCCGGCCTCGTCCGAGGGCATTCGTACTCAGTAACAAAAGTGAAATACGTAGACACTGCGACTGCCGGTCGCGCGGAGAAGAAACAGTTACTTCGTCTACGTAATCCATGGGGACAGATCGAGTGGAATGGACCCTGGAGTGACAAGTATGAATATTATTTTATTTGGTAAACAACTTCGTACATATGGTTTTATTAATAGAATTATGATCTTGCATGTTTCGACATGGGCTGGCATATAATAGTACATTATGATACGAGTGTGCTGTATTGGTCATTCATTATCCACAAGCTTTTATGCGAGCGCGATAATTTAGCCGAGTGGGTAATCGGTTAAATTATCGCGCTCACCTTTGGCTCGCGCGCCAATGCCGCCTTGTGGGTATCTAATGATCAATGCACACGCGTTTCATACGACGTTTTTCAACAAACTTGCGAGGAAAAAAACAGACTTGTTGTAAGAACTTATGCTGGAATAACTTAACAATAGAGATGATAAATTTAGATTTATAAAGTTCAACTGACCTTTGTTACCAGGTTAATCGGAGCTTCTTTTAAAAACTTTTGTAGGTCGGTTGGTGACAATACTTTAGATTTCGTATTTTTTATAATATCAAACAAAAATGATAACAAATATTTACGGAAAATGGCGCGCTGGTTTTATTTTTTCTGCTTGCGATGCGCGCGCAGTTGTAAATAAAGGCACTGCCAAAACCGCTGAACAGCCTATATAAAAATATAATAAACACAAAATAATCATTTGAATACGCAAATTAAGTAGTGAAAAATATTTAATTTTATGAAATATTATGTTAATGTATCATATTTTAATTATTTACACAGTAGGCATAAAAATGGCAAGAACTACCCACGCACAATAGTCCTCCTGAAGGAAACCAAACCCCATAACATAGAACATAGAAGGCAAGAAGTATCTTTGATGAGATTAAAAAAAGCACAAATCTCTGCTCGGGTTATAGAGAATGCTCATTAATAGTATAGGATAGTTCATTCTAGTTCCATGTATTAAAAGTCAATTTCTTTATACAAATTCCATGCTGCCATGATAGTACTTACTAATTCCATACTGCCATGTCGCGTTTCAAAATTTGCCAAACAACAATGGCCGCTAGAAATTGTCTATGGCTTTAGTGATGTGGTAGTATGATCTTTAAGTTTTGGTACTTTCGATATTACGATTGTTATTTGTAGGTAGTGTTTCATCAGTATTTTTATATTGACTAACTTTCACATAAAAAACTAATCTATTCAAATATGTTCTTAAGTTAAACTGTGAAAACGAACAAGATCTACGATATCAAGATCGGGTCTACGTTCGTTTGGTATGTCAAAGATTATAAAAAAAAATACTTATGCTAACCTTATACCTACCTGAAAAATAATACGAGACGAGCTTACAGATGGTGTAGCTCAGGAGTCACCAAATGGCAGACCGCGGTCCGGATCCGGACCGCCGCCGACCTATTTTGTACGGACTTTAAAGTAAACAGTTTTTATAACCTAAACCTAATAAAAATAAACCGGCCAAGTGTGTGTCAGACCACGCACAATGAAGGGTTCCGTAGTTACAAACGTTATATTATTTCATGTTCAGTATTGTTTAGGTTTAAGTAGTTATTATAGGGTAGGAAACGCCCAATTGGAACCGTGCACCTAGCTTCTGACGTTTTATAAGTGCCCATGTTGATTTTGATAAATAAAATATTTTAATTTTGTTTATAAAACCCGATGCTAAGGCACAGAAAATAATTTTAGGCAGTGTATAGAGTGCCCCTAGCGGCTCTCTATCCCTATCGGATAGAATACCGCTAGCGGCATAATAGCGGCCTTACAATTAACCTCAACAATCAAACAAAATAACAAGTGACAGTGACAATGACAATGCAATGCTTACGGCACTTTAGCCGGGCCGAGACGCCACTATTATGCCGCAAATAGCGGCACTCTATACACTTCCTTAGTTTTATATATATGGTGTTAAAAATTAACTATAAACTATAAGGGGTGTTTTAGACCGTCGAGCTGAATAACTTTTATTATGGGACCGAGTTTGAAATCGCGGAAAAAAAAACAGCTTTTCCATACTAAAGCTTAAAGCATTTGTCCCACCGCCTTGTGCCAATGTATGATTATGTACTGTGTTGAGCAATAAATATTTGAAATTGAATTTGAATTTGCCTTATAACACTTCCGTGTAAACAAAAGAGATGCATATATTAATAGTTGATCGCTGGCTGTTGACACCGCCGGCGCGGAGTCACTCCACTAGTTTGTTTGTGTTGCTGAGCGACAAGAGCTATTAAAGAGAGTACTCGCTCAGCGACGCTCATGTGGAGGGCAGAACACTCGCTGAGAGACTAGCGCTTGGTACATACGCATACCAGCGAGTAATCGCTCGTCGCCGTCACGCACTCGCTGCTCGCTGCTCGCCAACTCGTTTTCAGTTGTTAGCTCTACTCGCTACTTGTTAATTGCTGGGAGTGGGACAACTGCCTAATACCGACTGTTGTAAACTGTATAGGAAAGCTGTTTTTTTTTCGCAATTTCAATTTTAAATGAAAAGTAAATTTTTTAACAACTTAATTTTTTTTTTTTTTTAAACTTTGACCCACACTAAGAATTTCTTCCTGTATCGTGGGTGCGTTTACAAACATAGAAACTCACATACACTAACACCCAGACCCGGAACAACTACTTGCAGATCATACAAATATTTGTTCCGTGCGGGGATCGAACCCGCGACACGTTGCGCAGCAGTCGATCGCTCAGCCACTGCGCCAACCGTGTCGACCGTGTCGTGATGTAGCGGCATCTACATCGCTACATGCAAACTACGTATCAAAGACCTGACGTCACACAACATCCTGACGTCACACAAATCCTGCATCGCGCAATTAGAGTTTACCGCGCGATAAACATATATACAAGCTTCCCGACTTCAACCTCTGGGCAGTTGCCCGCCAGACATCACACCCGTCTGGTCGGAGGATCCTCCCTTTTCTATGGGGGATGAGTGAACTTTACATACCCCTAAATTAAATAAATTAAATTAATTAATAATTTTTATTTGTTTGCAGATCTCCCGACTGGCGATTTATTTCTGAATCTGAGAAGGAGGAGATGGGTCTTACGTTCGACAATGACGGTGAATTCTGGATATCCTTCGATGACCTTGTTAAACACTTCTCATAGTATGTCACACTTTTTTTTTAACCGATTTCCAAATAGGAGGAGGTTCTACTCGTATGTTCATCTGTATATTTTTTTTTATGTATATCCATCGAAATTTTCGTCAATATGGATCGACTTTGAAAATTTATCATTTGTCAGAGGAATCTTGCGCGGTGCTCTCATAATGAATTTTATTAACTTTGCTGGGGTAGTTTTTGAGTTAGCTTCAATAATGCGTATTTTTTTAAGTGGATGATATAATGATAACTTCCTGTCACTGTTTGTATTTACATAGCAGGTAGTGGTATTCGAATTTGTGTAGGCTAGGTACCACAACTAAAAAGTGGAAAAAAAAAGTTTTACAAAAAAAAAAGTGTAAGACCACTCACTGACTTAAAAAAAAACACTACAAAGTGAAAAATTACTTTAATTTCGGAAGTCGGTGTCTTTGGCTTTGAATTTTCGTTTATAGATAAGCCTCAAGCTTTTAAGAAAATATTAATGTGCGAAGCTTCAATTTCTTTTTGGGTACTTGTATGATATCTTCATGTAGAACGCTTCCGCAAAATTTCACACACCACAAACGCCTATACTCCATTTGAAATAAGATTAGACATTAAAAAAAATATAAAGTACAAAAAAAAACTTATTTGCGTAATAAAATTTAGATTTTACCACAGATAATGTACAAATTTTACTCCTTGGTTGTTCGGTTTTACGTTTGACAAAGTGATAACGGATTTTAATGGTTTTTTGTGTAAATATTGTAAGTTTATTTTAAATAGCTGCTACCGCAATAAGTTTGTGGCGGCATCTATATCGCCATATGCGAACTACGCATCAAAAACCTGACCTCACACAAAATCCTGCATCGCGCTGACACTGCCACAAAAACTGCCGATTTTACCGCGCAATCGATATATTATGTCGATCGCGCGGTTAACTCCTGTATAAAGGTATTTTGCACAACATGTAAAAAAAGCCCTGCCCGATACGTGAGGGTGTTGTTAGGTATCATACTGAGAGTCTATTTATGTGGTCATTTTCAGGAAAAAGAAATTCTAAATTTTTTCTTCAATGGCGAATGTTACCGTGACTGGGATTGCTTAGGGCGCGGGTGGCCGACCTACATGAATTAAAATTTTTAGTTGATTAGCTACTTTCCACGGAACACAAATTAACTATTCACCTTCTATTTTATGAAGATTAGGGTTTGTATTTTTATTTACAGTTGGGGGATTAACAGGAGTAATTTTATCAAATTCATCAATTGATATTACCCTTCACGATACTTATATGTGGCGTCGTTTAGCGGCTGTCTACAAGTCATAACTTATGACCCCGTTTGAAAAGTTGCAATTTTTTTATGAAATTGGGGTAATGTACTACAAACGTGATTACTACTACTAAATGTGATTTTTAAACAGCAATAACTTTTTAATTTTCAACAATAATAAGATTTTTTATTACTTTTAGGTATTGTCATTGCAGTACCTATTCGGATCAGACAGGGTTTTTTATTACATATTGTATAACTTTCCGATATCAATCGTTGTGCAGTTGCCCCCTGGACACGATACCCGTCTGGTCGTAGGATCCTCCCTTTTTTATGGAGGATGAGTGAACTTTACACCCTGTTCCACATGCCTCTAAAAACTCAATTATGAAATAAAAAATAATATAATTTATAAAATTAAAAATAATAAAGTGTTGTACTCATAAAAGATCGTGGTAACGAAACGTAGTCGAATGTAAATGACCAATGAATGTAAGTGACGCTATTATAACGCAGTGGGATTCAGAATCATGTACTGAATCCATGGTAGCCGGCTTCGCGTCGATGTCCCTGCCACCCTGTATAGTGTACTAGCTTCTGCCCGTGACTTCGTTCACGTGGAAGTCGTAACACACCACAATATACTACTATAACAGCCACATTTTTATAAAACTTCCCTGTATACTATGTACGTTTGTAGTTTTGTATTCAACAGTCAAAATATACAGAGAGTCAGACTGGTGAGGCGGGAGCAAGCGACGTACAGTTGTCCGTGGGAGAAACAGCTTGTCTTGAGGTCAACACCCGCAGCCTTCAGTGTCTGCCCCTGTGACTTGTTGATGATCATCGCAAAGCAATACTGACAGGGAAATACACAAACTGGAAGACGTAACTGTGGCGAATTAGTGGTATACGCGGTATAAACACTGTCTCACCAACGCTACAACCTATTAGAATTTTCGCCGATGACGTTTCTTTGCAAAGACACGACTTTGAGCCGGGTTCCATTACACAGCTTCGGTGGAGTTAAGGTCCGAAAAATCTTAATCGGGACACCGACCTTCAGCTGAATGATGTACGCCGGAAGTCCACTTGCCGTTAGCGAATTCAGAAATTCTACGGGGTAATGTGTGGCAGCATCTTGCTCCACAACAGTGTTAACCGATGGAGGTGTATATCACTTCGCTCCCTTCAATTTGCAAGAGAACACTGTCGTTGATCGCTGCAGCTTCATCATTATTGGGCGTTAAAATGGCCTGTTCACGCACCCATGAATTCTCTTGGTATAGTAACCGGTACGAGTCGTGAGCACAAACTGACACCTGCGCAGTAGTTAATTTTTCGATCTCTTTGGTGGAATGAAGAAGCCGGGGGGGCGTCGAGCTGCACGCGATTGGTTCATCAGTCGATGCTCATCGTCTATTGGACTCTCGCGTGTCATTCGGCTACTGTACGTGCAATTTTAGTGACTTACGTTATCGATTTTAAAATAGTAAATTTTTGTTATTTCGTATTTGTTAACTGTTTGTTTTAATATAGTTTATTTTTGTTATCTCGTTTTAGACAATAGTTTTTTTTAATTTTGGTTTTTTAAATCGTAAAGTCACGAACTCTTCAAAAATGCCGAGGAGAAAAAATACAGTTTTAAATAGACAGGCAAGGCAAATGGTGTATTCAGTGTACCGTTAAAATAAAAAACAGCGCTTTTAACAACGAGTTAGGTAGTGACAAAAGTATGCTGGAAATTTATAAAGACACAGCGGAGGCGACTAACACCTCAGTAGCAACTGTACGGCGGATCGTTAAAGAAGCCAAGAATGGTTCAGAATTTCTGATCGTATTCAGAACACCAGGAAAGAAAAGACCAAGAGAACATCCTGTCACAGATGTGGATAGTTTTGACCAGGGGGTTATTAAAAGGTGTATTCATAACTTCCACCTCACCAATAAACAAATGCCCACCGTTGGAAAACTACGACAGAAGTTACGGGAAGATATAAATTTTCAAGGATCTGAGCGCAGTCTTCGCCGTATAATCAAAATGTTGGGTTTCAAGTGGAGGAAGACTGAGAACATCGATCCAGGACCTCGTAGCAGGACCAGGCCCGTGTCGACGGCGCGTTGTGTTCCACGCGCGCCTCAAAGAGATGTCAGCACCAACCGACGGGGTTGAAAGACCAATGCCTGCTGGGGTTGCGGGTTTGTCCGAAAGGGATAACGCGGCCCCGGCACACAGGCAACGGAAGGAACACGGGTGGGTTTTAGTCAGTAAAAGTCTGACACACCCTCTCGCTCTGCCCAGAGCGGGAGAAGTCATTTGAGGATTTCCCATCCTGAAAAAAAAAAAAATTCAATGTACAGTTTTAACTTCAATACGATTTTATTATATTTATTTATTTACTATGCGTGACGCTAACGTTTGACAGGTCTCACTCATCATATTTATGTACAAAAGGCAATGTTACTACTGTTACTAGGAGAACTATGCAAGAGCGAGTGAAGTGAGCCCGGGACTTGGGGCACCCTGACTCGGATAGCATATTTTATTTTGAAGGGGATGGCGGGGTCTACAGAGTGACTAAACCGAGCGACCAAAGACCTCACCATATCCTACGTGTTTTTTTTTTAACCATTCAGAAAAAAAGCCCCTCCAGTGGGGCTCCGTCGACTACGCCTTATTATTGCCTGGAAATAAATTTAGACCCGCCACGTAATCTTCCCCATCCTTAATACTCCCACTATCCCACAAATCCCAAAAGAAACTAGTGTTTTTTCTCGGCAAATATGGTTACACACTGGGGTTTTCAAAAATACACTAAAAAGGGACAAAAAAATTGCTACTATAAAAATGCGACTGGTGTTAAAGTACAGTGGTTCCCCCATGAAACAACAAGCATCCAATAGTTCATATTGTCTTGTATTCGTTTCAGTATGGAGATCTGTAACTTGAACTCGAACTCGCTGGACCCTGAGGAGTGTCCAGAGGGGTGTACCAACAAGTGGGAAACATCGGTCTTTGAGGGAAAATGGGTCCTAGGTAATACATTCTTACACCTAAACCCTTTCTAGTCATACCTCCGTAAACTAGATAATCTTAAGTGGGTGATAGACATGCGAACTTAAAGTACGCGGTTTTTAAGTTCGCGAACTTACTCGGCTCGCCGTCGGTGACACACGTGAAGCTTGCTCACAATGTTGTCGAATTTTCTGAACCAAACTAAACAAACATTACACAAATGTCGAAACAAATTGGTGGCTCGCGACGTGGCGATGACAGATGTACGAAACTACGAACCGAGGTGGGCTACGAACAAAATTTCAAACCTCTTGGATTGCCGACGAACTTACTCAGCGGTTTTAAAGTGCGCGTACTTAGTATGACACACGGGCGAGAAAGGTCGCCGAGCCATAAGTACGCGTACTTGCTCGCACGTCTATCACACCTTTTAGACAAAGACCGGGTAAAAAAAAAAAAAAAAACAATTTATACAGAGCTGATACATAGCCCATTCCAAACATCGTGAAACATAAAAGTCTGATTCACCACTTCCGAATAAGTTCCGGTTAACTTAGCTTAGAGAATATTAGGCAAATCTGTTTTAGTGCTAACTTATCATATTAGAGGAAAGCATCTATGCGGGGACTGATACAGGTCCAAGTGTATTCCAAAGTGGTGTATTTTTTTGGGATTTATAATAATGAAACGTTACTTGAAAATTTTTTTTCGCAGGCGTAACGGCCGGTGGTCGCAATGAAAACTTGCTCCGGGAGAACCCACAGTACACTGTCACGTTGAAGGACGTCGATGAAGGAGACAACGAGAACAAGTGTACCGTAAGTATTCTTTTGATATTGCCCCCGATGCGCAGTAAACCTATATTTCAGCATGCTTGTGTATACTCACCAAGAGCCTCAAGGCTCGTTTTGTTTGTGATTTTTAAGAAAAAGCTTTGGAAAGACGAGATTTGTTGATTTTATTCAATATAGTATGTGCGAGACTGGGGTAAGTAATGGCTTTTTTGTTGCTGCTGCTTCGGATGCAGCCAGGATGCTGTACAGGCTCGTAAACATTGAAATTAACCGCAGGTGTAGATAGTGTTAGATAATGTTTAGTTGTGTAGTAGTATGTAAAGTCGGTTTACTTGTAAACCTTATTTAGGTCACTTAGCATTTCACTTAAATCAGTGCCGAAGATGAAAATAGCACGATTTCGTCGTGGAAACGCAGGTTGGTCAACCTTTTTTTGCCGTCGACTAAGCCTTAATCAGTCAGTTAGACTTTTAAAAACCACCTCAAAGGTGGCAGTAAATAGCTTAAGGGACAGCGGGTCTCCTTGTTTGACACCTCTTTCAATAGGGAAGGACTGTCCTGTGGTGTTAATTTTTAAAGCTGCTGTGCTGTGTGTGTTGCGGTAGGTATATGGTTTTCAAAATATTTACATAGGCGGTGTCTATATTTTGATTCAGGAGTGCCTTAAATAACGAATCATGGTGAATGCTGTCAAACGCTTTGGTGTAGTCAACGAATGCTAGATACAGAGAGATTTTGATTTCTGTGTACTTCTCTATTATTGGGTTGAGGGATTCTAGGCTGTCAATAGTGGAGAGACCTCGTTGGAATCCTGCTTGTTCAGGTGGCTGTTCGGAGTCAAGTTTTCTTGATATACGGTTTTCAATTACTTTAATAAATATTTTATACAAATGAGACACCAAACTGATGGGGTGATAGTTATCAATTTTAGATTTAGCCCCTTTTTTATGTAGCAGTATTATTGTTAAATGGCAAAATTGAAAAGAAAATGAACCAGTTTGTAGTATTAAGTTGAGTAAATTTGTGATGTGCGAAAGTACGTGCTTCTGTGGAAATACTATATTCATTCTCCAGGGCTTTTTTAATATTTTAGGCTATGCAAAGCGCAATGGACTTCCAAACCTAAAATCTGGCGTGAAATCTGAGGTGACTCTTGTAATAGGGAAACGTCATCGTGTGATTGGGAAGAATGAGGAACTGCTTCTTCAGCAGAATATACATAGAGTTTTATAGAAATCTGTATGATACCTGCGTGGTCTTTAACTTTGATGATGGAGGATCGACCTTTTTATGTACCTCTTAGAACCAATTTTAAAGAGCTGTTGGTTCTAGAGCAACTTGCACCAGTTTGTTGTTAAATTGCGGCACGTCTGTCCGAATGCACCTTTTAACCTACAGTCTATCCGTTTGTCTGAACTCTGGGGTACTAAAAACAAGATTTTGTCTGTCTTCTATGAATTTTAGTGTTCTTTTGGTTTTGAGGAACTTTTTGTTTAACGGTTTAAGTTTTAAATTGGCATTTACTGGGTTTGATTTCTGTAATATTGTTCAATGTCATCTGTATCTGCTATTTTAAGTTAAAAAAGTTAAAAAAACTAAAACCCAACTACTACAAAAAAGTCAACTAAAAAGATAAATTAAAAAGTCAACTAAAAAGGTAAATAAACAAGACAACAAAACATCTTTAATGTTTTATCATTTTCATCATGTAAACCCGATAGTTTTGACTTAATGATATTGTATAAAAAGCCTTTATTACCTTTAATATTACCAGCTTCTTTAAATTTCACAAACAAATTAATGTTATTTACTAAATTACGAAACATTTTTACAAAACCCTTGTAAATATTACGTTCACAAAAATCAAATAGCAATAGTAGTCAATTAAGGGGAAGTCCGTATGCAATGGTGGGTAACAACGAACTGAGGTCATCGTTTGACGTTTCCTACCCTCTCGGTTTCCACCTACCTGCAAATTTACTGCCCTCTGATTGGCACACGTCACTAATGACTCACTAATTACTGCGCGTCTACTGATAAGAAAACCGGTTTGGCCGTATTTTGAACACAAACAAATGACATCACGGAAGTGGTGTGGAATATTGTTCCACGTACTTGCAATTAAGTCTAATTTTACTATATTTTGCAATACAATTCTAATGCCACCTGCATCAAAATATTTTAATTTTTCATACAATATTGAAACTACCAATCCATCACTTTGAAAGTAATGGGTTTATGAAAAAATTCTCATAGCAAAAAAGTGTTGTATTAGTATGTAGATTTCAAAAATGTACATACGAATACGAATCCTTAAGTCCGTACTTCGCGATTTCAGTCCACTGGGCGCCGGAGCCCCGCAGCGCCGGAGCCGTGACAGAAACCAAGCTGCATGATGCATGCTCGCTTGCATGCTGCTTGCTTGCATGCATGGTGTATGCTTGTTTGCATGTTTGTGTGAACTTTCTGCGATCTACCTTTCTCTTCTACTTTTTAATTATTATAGATATGAAATTTATGCCAAAAAATGATTCTGACTTAAAAAATTATGAGTTTTATGCTATCCGCTGTTATGCAAAATAATAGTATGACATAAATAGTTCTGCTATAAAGGGTAGACACACAGGTTTATAGGGGGCTATAAACCTGTGTAATGCAAATAAATGAATTTGAATTATAATAACACTTAATCTTTTCCAGGTCATAGTAGCCCTAATGTATAAGAACAGACTTCCACAAGGCCTCCTGGTTGCCTTCGCCATATACCAGCTGCCGCACGACGGACACGTGCCCAAGCCGCTCGACGCCACATTCGTCAAGAACAACAAACCAATTGGGTTTGCAGGGGCGTTAAAGAGACAGGTTACCGTTAGGTAGGATATCATAATTATAACATAGAAACAAATAAAAATTGTTTATTCAACACAAACAAGACGCACATTACAAAGAAAAACCGGCCAAGTGCGTGTTGAACCGCGCACAATGAAGGGTTCCATAATGAATTCATCCCAAAAATAAACTTAACAATGTAGTTGAAAAACAAACAAACGTTCTCCTATACATCGATATACCTATCCAGGTTGGCAGGGACCGGCGGCGATCTCTCGCGTCCGGCCCTGGTTCAGGCCATGGTTCGGAGCGAGAGTGCATGGGAGGCCGTCACTTCCTTCTGCGAAGCAGTAATGCTCGCGAAGGAGGAGGCGGAACGCGTGAGGGAGAGGCAAGGTTCACGCCCTCGCGCCCCTAGTCGCCGTAGGAGACGCCCCGGGCGTCGGGAGTCGCGAGCCGATTTCCGGCCACCGCTAGGCGCGGGCTTGCGGACGGTGAGCGATGGGTAGCTTGCCGTCCGACTAGGACTAGGCCCGGGTCGATGGTGCGTTGTGTTCCACGCGCGCCTCAAAGAGATGTCAGCATCAACTAACGGGGTCCTTTAGGGCCAATGCCTGCCGAGGTTGCCGAAAGGGATATTGTGGCCCCGGCACACAGGCAATGGAAGGAACATGGGTGGGTTTTAGTCAGTAAAAGTCTGATACGCCCTCCCGCTCCGCCCAGAGCTGAGGGTTCAGAATAATGTACTGCATCCATGGTAGAAGTTTTCGCGTCGATGTACCTGCCACCCTGTATATATATAAATATATCTCTATAATCGTTCTTTTTTAATAATACAATGTTCCTATATTAGATAAATGTTTTATACACTTATACAAATATGTATCACTAATAAACTTTACATTCAATTTTGTATGATTCCTTCCCACAGACAAACCTTGAAAACGGTTTTGTGGGGTATAGTTTTAAGTACAAGAATTCTATAAACTCTTCATGAATAAATAAGTAATATCTATGGCCCCTAATGTACAATGTTTTTATCTTTCAGATTCAAACTAGACCCTGGAAGCTATGTGATCATACCGTTCACAAACAAAAGTGATGAAGAGGGAGAGTTCTTACTGCGCGTCTTCTCTGAGAAGAGCAATAATATGACGTGAGTATTACCTTACATTATCATATATAGTCAACTGCATGTCACACTTGAACTACGAAAACTACTCAAATTGTTACCATTGACGTGTGGTTTACTGTACGGTTTGTTCTTCATAACTCGTATAAATGTTGCTTGAAGTTAATTATAATTAGCGACTTTTTAACCATACATTTTTTCACGTTTAATTGTATAGCCACTCATGTGAGCGTACCGTTTAACGTAACCTCATAGCGACTGTTACGAAAAAAAAACTTTATTCTAATTGGAAATGTTTGTTTCGCAGAGAGTATGCCGATAGTGATGCCGGTGGTGGTGGTGATGGTGATGTCAATGCCTGAAGTCTTTATGACAAAAGACTTGCCCTCTATTACATATGAGTAAACATTGTTAAAACGTGGGTGTGTTGTAAGTACTGTACGTATTTTGGGGAATAAACGCCTGAAAATAATGATGTTTTGTGTATAATTTAATACTATCCCCGCCAGTTCCTCAGATCAATCCACAGGCTCTTGAACTCCTCAAAGCCGAGTCCTTCCGAGCCGTCCTTGTCAAGCATGTCGATCGTGCTGCGACACACGTCAGTAGGGTAAAATACGGCTCAAGTAGATCCAGGTTCCCCCAATTTTACAATTATTAGGCTAAGCGTATGCTGAGACGCAGGTGATACAGCACTACACAGTCTAGATTTTGCAGGGTAGGGTAGGCGAGGTAGACATAGGCCGCGAGCGTATGCTGCAACGCAGATATACAGACACATCCGCGGGCTAGCTAGTACAAACAATCTGCCATTGAATCAAAATTATTAATCGAAGTAAAAAATAAAAAAGTAATTTAAAAAAAATTAACCGTCTTCGAATTCGAAAAGAAATTAACTCACAATTATGAAATCATATTTAAATAAAATTAACCAACAAAACGAAATCAAAAGTAGGTACGAAACACAAACACCACCATCAAACACCACCACCACCACACCACCAAACCATCACCATTCAAACGCCTGGATCATAATTAGTTTCGGCGGCGTATTCCCAATTTCCGCGGTCTTGATGTGCCCATGATTGCGGAGCCGGTCACCCATACCCGATCAGTGGATTGCCACCGATGGAAATTGCCACGACTTGTTATGGGAATTAAGACAGCTGTTAAGAACGCGTTCATCATTTTGTTTAATGTCACCTTCATTAGTAGGTACGCCGCAAAGTTCGTAAAAAGTCTTCGGATAGATGATGCCGATATTTCTCCCATAACAGAACTGGGTTTGCGATTCCACAAAACACTAAAATGATGGCAAACAAATGTCGCAGACTACTGGGATTTTCGCTGACGCTGGCTTTCTCCCGGTGTTGGTCACCGTCAAAAAGGTGACGTGCTACGCAGGCTGCGCGGAATTTGGGATACTCTGCATCATCAACTATCCTCAGGAACGCAAACAACAATGGGCCCGGTACTGTGTGAAGTAATAACCGCAAATTATATTAAAAATAGTGATCGTTTATTTATTTTAGTAAATTTTTAGAGCGTAAAATCTGGTAAATAATGTCTCAAAATTCTTCAAAATTTCACGTGCACACACAGATTTTAAAATCGCTAGGACAAATCTGTAGCAATTTCATATTGCTTACCAAGTTTACCTTTTTTAGTGAATTAAGTATTATGAGGAAGGTTATCTCAGGGAAACCACCTTTTCAGTAAAAGAGTATATTTGGGTGTAAAACAGTCACAGTTAACACACACAAAACATTGGGAACGAAAACCCTAAATAATAGTAAGTTCGCGTAACAATGGCGGCACGTGGCGACATCGCGCGGTACAATGAAATCGCGCGTCTACGCACTACGCGTGTGGGCGGCGGAATGAGGGCTCTCTGTATAGTTACTTTACTCTTTGATGAGGGCTGAGGCATGGTATAATAATATACTTCGCCAGGTATGGCATTCCTAAACAGTGGTCACGTGGGCGACACAAGCCTACGTCATCACATCTGTGTTACCAGAAGTTTGTAATAATAACTCCCCAACCACCTTTATTACCTGTGCAAATCCGATAAAACAATGAGGTTTTAATTAACAATTACGTTGGTTTATGTTTAAATTGAATTGTTTCGTTTGATTAGACACAAGAAACGACAATTTAAAAGCTATGGTTTCTGAAATCTTTCCTTAATCGTGTTTTGATGCAATATAGTGGCAACTGGATAGTGACGTAAGCATGTGTTGGTCCCGGAATGCTGAATTTTATTAGACCATGGGCTGAGGCGAGGCGCTTCGCCGACTTCGCCGAGTGCCTTTCTCGCAACGTCCAGGCGAGAGAAAGAGACGGAGAGATTATTCTCTATATCGTGCCGGCACCCGACCGCGGGACGCTCGCACTGGTATTTGTGTGGGGTTTGCTACAGTATTAATTAATTACTAACTATTGCATACATAGTAGTATTGAAAAATGTAAAAAAAAATACCAACAGTTGATGTAAAAAAAAACATCATTTTTGGGAATCGATTTACTGCTTTGGAAAGAAGTCGTGCAACCGATTAATTACATGCTGTTGTTGAAAGTAATCTGAAATAGCCGTTCTTATATTTCATGATTGACTGCTTAGCTCCATAAATGTATAGCGTGATGATAATCATTTAAAA